>CM076983.1:40231382-40566382 GCA_039105355.1 Benthosema pterotum | reverse complement strand
CATCCAGTTTTTGTTTCTTTTAATGCAAAAAAAAAAAACACATTTCACAGACAACCAGACCACAGTGTATAATTAACTCTAATATGATCTCATTAAACAGGCAGCAGTGCAACAGATAGACAAACAGATGGTCGGTCAGGCGAATAGTGTGAAATACAGATGACGGCGCTGCCTGACAGCCAGACAAGATAAGGAATCAAATACTGGGGCAGACAGTCCTTCCTATTGTGCCACAGACACACGTGCACACGAGTGGCTGGTGGTGCTTGTCTGCGGAATCACCTGCTGTGGAGCTGAGCGCAGAACGAGCGACCTCCACATGCCCCCCACCCACCCACTCCAAGGTGGAAACCCCCCCACCACGCCTCCCTCCCTCCCTGCCTCCCTCCCTCGCATCCTTCTTACCTACAACTCCTAACTCTTAACTCACACACACTCACACCTTACTCCCTAAGGAGATGTCCTGCATGGTGAGCTAAATACTAGTGGAGGGAAGGGAAGAATTCAAAATGCTGCAAGAGGCACACACGTACGCCTCTGCTCGCACACACACACACACACACACAAGCGTGCATGATGTGTGTGCAGTACATGTGCACGCACAGTTGCACACACACACAAGTACCCGCACAGGCATGTATAGTCTACAGCACATACTGCAGTGCCACTCGAACAGACGTAGACACACACACCCCCAGACACAGCAGCATGTCTTTAGACATTTAAGACACACACACACAACGCACGCACGCGCGTGCGCGCGCACACACACACACACACACACACACACACACACACACACACACACACACACACACACACACACACACACACACACACACACCACACTTTTTGGGTGGGACACACACCCACCCACACCACACCCACACCCAAACACACACACACACACACACACACACACACACACACACACACACACACACACACACACACACACACACTGCCCCACTTACCACGCAGGTAGCGATAGCACCCCGCCACCAGGTTGAGGGACGTGCTCTTCTTTTTCGGGGAGGCAGCTTCGCCCCCTGGGCGCCGAGCCATCCTGTACCCCACACCGCACCTGGACCCCCCCCTGTCTTCATGGGGGCGCGGGGAGTACATCCACGCCAACCTAACCGGGAGAGAGAGAGGGTACACTTGCCCTTGTCCTTGCCCTTGCTGCCTCTCCCTTTTTTAGGGGTGGTGGTGGTGGTGGGGGGTGTCTTTAAAGAGCTCCCCCCCCGGGTTGGCTGAATCTCCTGAGATGATGACAGCAGTGAAACTATGTGGCTCCCGGCTGCCGAAAAAGCAGCCAGAAAAGGAAAGAAGGAGCCGTCGGCAAAGGAAGGCTCAGCGTCTCTCCTGTCCTCTCTCCTCCTCCGCCTCCTCCTCCTCCCAGTATTCGGTGTCTTCTTCCAGGTCCTGCTGGCACTGCATGCCCTCTGTCCTGTCCTGCAGTTAACGTAATGCACTGGGAGTCTGGCTGCTCCTGCCTCCCACTGTAGAAGCTGCGGCTTGACAGTATACTGTGGTGGGAGTGTACACCAAGAGTGATGCAAAGTGTGTGAGTGAGTCAGTGTGTGTGAGAGTGCAGCATGCAGCGCAGTGCCGGCTTCTCTCTCTCTCTCTGTCTCTCTCTCGCTCTCAGCATCAATCTCTGTGTCTCTCTCCTCCCTCTCTCTCTCTCTGTCTATCTTTTGCTCAGTCTCGGCTTCCCTCTCTCTCTTTCTCTCCGTATAGACCGCAGGAACGATCCACTTCCCTCCACCACTCACCACCGGCCAGCCAATGGGACTGCGTGGGAATGGATGATGTCACGGCAGCACCGTCCTGTTCAGGGGAGGGTGGGGCAAAGAGTGTGTGTGTGTGTGTGTGGTGTGTGTGTGTGTGTGTGTGTGTGTGTGTGTGTGTGTGTGTGTGTGTGTGTGTGTGTGTGTGTGTGTGTGTGTGTGTGTGTGTGTGTGTGTGTCGTATTGAGGGTTAGGGAAGGACTGACGATTGTGGACAGGTGTGACGGTGACGATCTATACCAACAGCCCTTACATATGCAAAAGTATACGCACACACACACACACACACACACACACACACGCACACACACACACACACACACACACACACACACACACAACACACACACACACACACACACACACACACAGACGCACACACGGACACACGCACACACGCACACACGCACACACACACACACACACACACACACCACACACACACACACCCTCCACACACATAAACGTGCAGGAATTCCCACACGCACTTTCAAACACTGCACTGCACCCCCCCCCCCCCCCACACCACACACACACACACACACACACACACACACACACACACACACACACACACACACACACACACACACACACACACACACATACACACACACACCCAAACACACATACACACTCTTTCACTCTTGTTCTCTCTCTTTCTCTCTCTCTCACAAACACACACTTTCCTCCCCACAGATAGCGTGTGTGCAGTTCTCAGAGGCTAGTTCAAAGCCTGCAGGGTAGCAGCCAGGCAGGCTATCACTGGCACTATAGTCCTGTCTGATCTGCTACTGTACTCTCCTCTAAGGACCACCTCTTTCATCGTTTACTTTGCCTGACCAACAGGGAGAGAAGGAGGGAGGGAGGGGGCGTGGTGTACAGGCGGGGCTACACAACAGAATAGAATAGAAAAGAGATAAGACATTTTCCTGTAGAAAAGTCACATAACCACTTTCAGTCTGGCATCCCGATTATAATTTTGAAGATGACATTATTGACATAAATTGCCAATAGCACAGTACATGGGTGTCAAACTCTGGCCCGCGGGCCAAATTTGGCCCGCCGTGTAATTTAATTTGGCCCTTGAGACATTATCAAATTAAAGGGGAAGACCACCCATTTTCAACATTTTAATATGTCATTAATATACCTTAGAGATGTTGTGTGGAAAAGTTCCCCCAATTCTGTATTTCCTAAAAATGGAGGTCTGAAAAAATCATTAACATGGTAAAATACATCTGATGACATCACCAAGATGTATTTCACCATGTTAATGATTTTTCTTTCAGACCCATTTTTCCTGAGAGGGTACAAATGGAACCAAATGGACCCTAGCAGGTCCATTTGGTTCCATTTGTACCCTCTCAGAAAAAAATCTGAAAGAAAAATCATTAACATGGTGAAATACATTTGGTTCACATTTGTACCTCTTTGTACCTCTTGTACCTCTCAGGAAAAAATGAAAATGGGTGGAATTCCCCTTTAAAAGGTTCGCTCAAACTTGGCCCGTGGCTTTGTTCAGTTTTAAATTTTGGCCCACTCTGTATTTGAGTTTGACACCCCTGGCATAGTAGATCTACAACACATCGCCTTATACCGTACTACAGGACATGCGTGCATGCATTCTAAATGATATGTTGTTAAAACAAAACATTTTCTTGTGTGAAAAGGCTAAAGCCCGCTATTCTGACAATGATTGCTATATGGAGTGTTTGTTAAAGGGGAACTCCACCCATTTTCAACATTCTAATATGTCATTAGTATACCCTAGAGGTGCTGGGTGGACATTCTGTGTTTCCAAGAAATGGAGGTCTGAAGAAAACCACTAACATGGTGAAACATCTTGATGACATCATCAAGATGTATTTTCACTATGTTAATGGATTTCTTTAGATGCTTCTTTTTTTCTGAGAGCATACAAATGGAACCAAATCCATTTGGTTCACATTTGTACCCTCTCAGGAAATTTTTGAAAATGGGTGGAATTCCCCTTTAAGTAACAGAGCTGGGCTGCAGAGATGAGGCGAACCATTTTACTTTTTACGTAAATGTTTAAAGGGTTGCAACCAGATTTAATTTACAGATGTTTACGGAGACAAGACAAAAATCATACAAAGCACTATGGGCATTATAATAATCCAGAAGTGAGACCAGTGTTTGAAACACCGCAGACAAGTTGCCCCTTAAATTGTGTTTAGTCAGAATTGTAGCTTTCACTTTGATGTCACTGCGAGTAAAATCTATCAGGACAATACCCATATGCTGTATCAACTGACCATTTTTTTGCCAAACAAGAAATGGTTATATAATGTACAGTATCAGCACGTTAAGGAGCAAATTTCAAACAGCCTTGCAACGGATAGAGATGATAGAGCGATTGGATTCCAAAATCCAGAAGTCACAACAACAATCACATTCAAACTCCTGTTGCAATGGAGTTACCATCCGGTATGAGATAAACACAAATGAGCATTGCTTTGCCAAACTTGTATTATTATTTATCGGCTGTATTCCCCTGATTCATTCAGTCCATTTTGCCTGGCTTTCACACGTACACAAACACACAAGCTCTGGCAATATTAACGCAGGGCAGGCTGTTCTTTGAAACCCTACTTAAGAGGTGTTCCTGGAAAGCAATATTGAATGCAGAATAGCTGCGTGCCGTTCATGGGCCTTCCATCAGCTTTAAAGATGAGAGAACATTCATCATGAGTATGATTTTCCCTTTTGTTCTGTCCTTCCCCATAAGGGGATTCTAATTATGAAAGTCATCAATAACCAATGGCAGCTGTCATCTGCTATCTGTCTGCTGATAATCACACCAGTGGCAGTCCTATTACCAGACACAGGACTGGAAGTCATATTCAGTGCCTTTGCAAGTATAAGTGTGCGTATTATTGTTAATGTAGCATGCGCCCATATGTGTGTGTGTGTGTGTGTGTGTGTGTGTGTGTGTGTGTGTGTGTGTGTGTGTGTGTGTGTGTGTGTGTGTGTGTGTGTGTGTGTGTGTGTGTGTGTGTGTGTGCGTGTGTGTGTGTGTGTGTGTGTGTGTGTGTGTGTGTGTGTGTGTGTGTGTGTGTGTGTGTGTGTGTGTGTGTGTGTTTCTACAAACATAAATCCTTACTAGCGATCCATTGTTTTTTGCATCATTTGCATATACCGTGAACTGTAGTCTATATTTTGCCTTTATACACGTAATCTATAAACAATTCATTTCCCGTTTATGTTGGGAGACTGCAGATTTAAGGCAAACAAGGCCATGCACACAGTTTGTGCTCAGCATTTTCAACACAAATAACTCCAGCAGTCGGCTAATATATACAGTGCCGATATACAGTATAGCAGGACCACAGCCATGGCACTTGTATTCAGACACCACTCTGATCCAGCCACAATATAAACAACACAATAAACAAACCTAGTATGTCCATAATTATATAGGAATGTCACTCCTGATATGCTCATATACTGTACTGTATATTCCTGTCGCCCTGACCCAAACCTAAGCAAACAATATAGACATTCTGTAGGAAGGCATATATGGAGAGTCGGTTGTTCAGGATGTGAACTAGTTTTGTATGTGTAGCCGGGTGAGTGACGTGTGATGTCACATATGCAACAGGATAGGACTTTCGTCCGATATTTTTAGATGGCAACTTGCTGGCTTTATCTCACTTGAACAAGGAAAGGGTAAAAATGGAAGACAAATCATTAATAAATAGTGTGTGTCTGTACTGGGAACCGATAGGGAGAACTAAAAATGTATTATTTCAAAAGGTATAGCTGGTACCCTATAAAACGTTTGCTTCCATAGCCGGTACCCAAGCATGTTTGGTTCAATGTCTTCAATGTTTTCTCCCAAGGTTTGGGATCGACCTCTATAGTCTAGAGCAGGGGTTTTCAACAGGCGGTCCGGGGACCACCAGTGGTCCCTGAGAGTATTCCAGGTGGTCCCCAGCAAAATGGAAAGCTGGTTAACCAGATGTAACTCTTTGAGAGCGCAAACATGAAACCAACTCGCTCTCAAGAGTTAAAATATTCATCATCATTCATCATATTCATGTAAATTAAGCTCAAGTCTACACAACTAGAGAATGTACAGGAATGTTTTTTGGTGTTTATTTAACTGTTTTGCCTTTAATTGTGGACAAAAACTGAAGAAATGTTTAGTTTTGGATTTGAGGGGGTGAAACTGTCATCAAATGGTGGTCCGTGGCTCAAATGCTGAATAAATGGTGGTCCCTGGTGTCAAAAAGGTTGAAAACCCCTGGTCTAGAGCTGCACTCAACCCCGTTTCAACAGCACAGGGTTGATGGAGAGCTATCCGTGGTGCTGAACGCCTCAATGAGGAACCCCCATCTGAATCTGATTCAAACAAATGACTTCACAGCCAGGAAGAGAAAGGATTATGCTCACGCTTATTAGTATTATTAAAACAAAGCCCATTATTCCTCTTCATCTACCGGCTTCTTGTTTGCTCATAGGCAGGTGGCGTACAGTAGTAGCACACACACACACTGAGAAAGTTGCAGTTCTCCTGAGACCAAAACGGTTTGAAAAAACAACCCCAGGGTAAGATCCAAACAAGTAAGCCGAGGATTCATGGGGCTTATTAAGCTCCACTAGGGGAGTTAGTGGAAACACAGGCAAGTGTGTGTGTGTGCGCGCACACACACAAACAGACACGTGCACGTGCATGTATTCATACGCACACATTGTAATAAGCTGAATAGACACAAGACTCCTTGAGGCATGTTCAACGCTCCGCTGTGTTCGTTTCTAAAAAGGGGAAGTAACAGAAGAAGGAAGGAGGAGGGGGCGGGGGCAAGCGGGGGAGGAGGGGGGGTGAACAGGGGTTTAAAGACTTCACCTCATCTGGTCTAAAATCCATGACAGATCCTCTGGGATACCGCCAGAAACTTCTTCCAGACCAGACAGCCTCTCTCTGGTGGTTCAGCAGGTCAAGGCGCCTGACTTTCACAGGTGTGTCCAATCCACAGAGGTAGATTTGTGTCCCGAGGAGGAGTGCAGGGTAGACTGAGCTATTTTCAGCTATGAAAGGGGAGGGGAAAAAAAAGAACAGCCCCCTGCAGGGTGGGAATGGAAGTAGTTTTGGCGGGTCTCGTAATCTATTCACCCACAGGATATTTGGGCTCGCTCTGTGAGCAGCCAAGAATTCTCACACACAGCCAGGAGGAAAGGCATATGGCCACACAGCGCCACCTAGTGGACGGGTGACGGCTTACAAGTGGATGGAGAAGTAAAGGAGGAGATGATACAAGAGATGATACAAAAGGTTTTTCATAATGAAGCAGTGGTTTTCAACCTTTTCGACACCAGGGACCACCATTTATTCGCCATTTATTGAGCCAAGGATCACCATTTAAGGACATTTGTACCCCACAGACCCAAAACTAAAGATTTATTTTGCTTTTGTCCACAATTCCAAACTGGATTTGGGAAGCAAAACGGGCAAAGATACAGATCAAAATGACCATTAATCTTCTACATTCTCTAGTTGTGTAGACTTCTAATATTCACATGATGAATATTTTAACTCTTGAGAGCGTAAAAATGAAACCAAATGGACCCGCAAGGGTCCATTTGGTTTCATTTTTACGTGGTTAAAGTGTTACATCTGGTTAACCAGCTTTCCACCATTTACGTCTGGGTGTTCGCCTGGGTTTTGTTGTTTTGAAAATATTAAGCCGATGGAAACTAGTAGAAAAGACTTTGGACAAAACCTCTTGACTGTCAAGCAACTATTTCCACCAGCTCTCCTCCTCTCATGCAAGTAACTGACAATATAGAAAGCCACAACCCCAACTTGGACGAGGCAGTGTTGCTATGTTTTCAAAAGTATAACGTTAGTTGAATTTCCTGAGAAACGTATATATTTTTCATTTCCTGAACATTTTGGACATCGGTGGTATCTTCCCGACAGCAACGACATGTTGGGCATAACAATGTGAGCACCTAGGCTGGATTCCTGTGACTCTACTATATACATATATACTGTATATTATCTATAAATATATAGGTTGTCCAAAAAAAAGTCCCAAAAATGCCAAATGAAATATAGTCTTGTACTGGTACTGGTACTTGTCTAAATATGGTGCTAAAAGGCATTCGTTCACAGCAGAGTGCTGTGAGACTGTAGATTGTGTGTGCCACTGTGCAGCTGAGTATGAATCCCCTTTCAGGACCACACTGTATCCATGTTGTTATTCAGGACCACAGCCCCCATGTCTCTTCTAATAATGCAGCTGCGTGTAAACAGTGCATTTATATAACGCCTTTATCCAAGGTGCTTTACATAGTGCATTACATTAACAAAGTGGTTTTCAACCTTTTTCATACCAGGGCCCACTATTTATTCTAGATTTTAGCCAAGTTTAGCCTCTTGGTCAGAATAACAATCCTTTTACATTTACATCTAGCTGTGCAGATTCTTGAAAAATAAGTAATTCAGATGTTCAAATATAATTTAACTCTTGAGAGCGTAAAATGATACCGTAAGGGTATCATTTTACGATGTCAAGAGTTACAGATCTATGAGCGTCAATTTGGGCAATTACCAACTGCCCATCATTTAGCTGGGGACCACATGGGAATCCTCTCAGGGACCACTAGTGGTTTCCGGACCACTGGTTGGAAACCATCGTTGGACGGTCTGCTCTACCTCCTGTGCCACAGCCGTCCCGTAAAAGCCATCATTGAGAGAAGAGAGAGAATATGCACACATATACACCAGGGACGGATCTAGGCATGGGCATGGGGGGGCAATGCCCCCCTAAATACACAGTCTGCCCCCCAAACACAATGCCATGCAAAACAACCCAAGGTATTTCAAATGAAAGTGCTTATATTTCAAATGATTAGAAACACTACTACTGCTATACTAACTACAATTTTGGCACCACTAAACCAACAGCATTTCATCATTGAAAACAGAAAACTCTCTGAGCCAGACCTTTAGCTTTATGCATGCTGCGTGTCTGTTGCAACTTCAACAACAACTGATGTTATTATTGATGCTTTACTTGACTAATAAAAGTCCTGCAACCCGAAAATGGTATGGGTGTGGCTTCATCGCCCGTGGCGCAAAGCGACACGGGCGATGAAGCCACCCCCATACCATTTTCTCTTGCCCCTCCAACATGTTCTCTTGCCCCCCCAAATGGGACAGGTTATATCTGCCCCTGATATACACACAATTCATATCCAAATGGCTTTCTCCCATCTCTCTCATTCTAAAAAAAGAAAGAAAAAGAAAATAACCTTTCCTAAAAACATCCATCACGGCATCCTCACCTCTCAACACCTCCGCCAACACACACTAACCTCTGCCAACTGCACTCAACCCTCATTCACCCGTTCAGCCCCCCACGCCACCCACCCACTCCCGGACCCCCACCCACCCCATGCCACATTTACACCACATTGTGTTACCAGGCCCGACATAAGTGGCAAGACGGAAGTCCAAATGCCAGTCCATTAGCATAGCTAATTGCATTTCGACAATAATGACACCACATTAAAGAGAGGAAGCCGGGCAGGAGGTGGGGGGTTGGGGTGGCGGGGGGGGGGGACTGTTGGATGGGGGGTTGGGGGGGGGTCTGACAAGTTATAATGATTACCAAAACAGCCACTTCTCCCTTTTGAGCACTGTTGCCTCTCTTTTCAGCACCAGATGTGCGGTGAAAAGCACTCGGTCGCTGACAAAAAAATGTCAAAATACCACAGTGTTCATGTTGAAGCAGATCTATTGATACCGTAATTAGAGCTCCAGTCTTAACACCTGCAGTATTTCCATGCGGAAAAGGCCATCACCAAAATGGGCCAAGAGGAACCGTATTCAAGTCAAGGGAAATTAGATACTCAAATAAAACTAAAACTATTAAAGAGAGGGTGCCGTGATTTTTGTATTTTTTCCAATTTTGTACATATTTCAGAGGTGACAGTATGTAAATAGACCCATAGGTGTGTTTTTTATGAGCAATGATGTCTTCCCTTTGTATTTAGGGTTTCCTCCTGGGGGCTGAACCTTTCCAGTCAAACGTGCCAATGAAAAAAAAATGCAATATAGTGACATCACATGCTCAGCCCCTCCGCTAACTCCTCCCCCTTTATCATGCAACTAAAGCTGTGGGCGTGGCTTCAGTTCAGGTGGATCTCCACCAATCATCACCCACCAGGCAAACCAGGCATACCTAATGAACTGTTAGGGTGGAATCATAAAAATAACACTTGAACAAACACTGTACACTTTTTTGGGAAAAAAAAAAAAAAAAAAAAAACCTTCAACAATAACATTAATACCTGATGATCATGTTTTAGGGTAGAAAAAATCATGGCACTCCATCTTTAAGTAAGCTTAATGGTAACCAAATACAATATTATGATGTAGATATTACATTGGTGACACATTTTGTTTTTGTGTCTTGCGTATGCATAGTATTAATACTTTATATGTAGCTGTGAAGATATGATGTTACATATATTATAGTATTCTAACTTAGTTCATTTTAGCTCCTCTTTTATAGCAAGTACATTGTGCCAAAGGAAAACAAAATGTGAACGGCTGAATCGACAAAAAAACAAAATGTCCCCATGACTAATCCTGCTGAACACACCACAGGTCAAATCAACATAACACTCGGCGGCGCTAAGAGCATTAGGGGAGACTCAATTTGGCTAAGATGTTCAAAATATTTGAGCTGCATGTTTCCCTCCAGCTCCATCCTCAAACGTGTGTGTATGTGCATGCGTGCATGTGTGTGTGTGTGTGTGTGTGTGTGTGTGTGTGTGTGTGTGTGTGTGTGTGTGTGTGTGTGTGTGTGTGTGTGTGATGGGTCAGACAGCATAAGCTCTTTATCCAGGGTCAGCTATACCCAGAGGCGGATGTAACGTTTCCCAATTTGGGGGGCAGAAGAAAATGGTAAGGTGGCGGCTTCATCGCCCGTGGCTCGAGCGACACGGGCGATGAAGCGCCACCATACCATTTTCAGTAGTGTTTCAAATATTTTTTAAATATAAGCACTGAAATATCTTGGGTTGTTTTGCATGCCATCATGTTTGCTGGGGCAGACTGGGCATTTAGGGGGGCATTGCCCCCCTCCATGCCTATGCCTAGATCCGCCCCTGGCTATACCCGCCACACATATTACACAGAAGAGAAGAGTGAAAGGATCTCGGCATCAGCACACTAAATAAATCATGGTGGTCAGGTCAGTAATTCAGTTATATGTCCACTCTCTGCAACACAATCTACTGACTGGAACCAATCCAAATCATCTAAACCCCCTAGCCCCATAGACTAATGCCACTTCCACTCGAGTCATCTGTGAATCATAGTCCAATCCCACCGGGACCATTTACTTGTGTTATTGAAAGTAGCCATAACCAATTCAATTTGCAACCCAAGCCTTTAACCACTGGAAGCCTAGCATCCCTAATCTGAGGAAACATAGGTGATGCCTTGTGAGCTTGTAGATCGGCTATTTTGGGGGGGGTTGGTGTAGAGCAGGGATACTCAAAAACAAATCATAATCTTAAACATCCATAGAACATTTTCAATAAAATAAAGGTCTGTTTGTTAAGGTAAGTCCAACTTATACATTTATAACTACAACTTGTGGTGTTGTGTCTATTATGTTGCATCGTTGTTGAATTTATGTCTGTCATGTGTGACTTTATTGCCAGAGTTAATTAATTTAGGGAAATAATGCATTAAAATTGCAATTAATGCTTGTGTTGACGCGGCTTACAAACATGGCACAATTCCACAGAGCCAAACAAGGAATCCAAAGGGGATGAACACAGCACCTCTGTGTGGCTCTATGTGGAATCTGGATGGGTAAAAAAAAAATCTGGCCATCGCCAGAATAAGCAGTGACAGTGAGAGCGGTAGAAATTGGCATATTTCAAGCATATTGGGGAGACAGCCCTCACAGGTCAGCTTTACAGGGTCCAGACATTAGTCCAGTCCAGACACCTTGCATACGGGTTGGGAGGGTAGAGAAACCAGTAGGGTTTATAATGTTCTGACTGTCTATGCCCGTCTCTGAAAGGAAGAATCATTCAAGATATTTGTAAAACAAATGAAAGTAAAGGAAAGAAGAAAAATAAACTCCATAGCAGATTTACTTTGTAGGTAACAGAGCTTTTTTTTTCTTCTTCTTTTTTTTTTTACAATCACAAATATCTTCTGAATGTTTCCTTCTTTCAGAGACATTCTTTAGGTATTAAATGCAGGGAACAAGGTTTGTTTAGTCAGGTGGCAGCATGTGTTTGAGTCTGAACAGAGACACCTGGGGACCAGAAATTCCAAAGGGCCAGAATGCAATGCTTACAATCTCAAAGAGAAACTATACATGAACCATGGAAGAATAGTACCTCACTATTTTTTGTTTTCAAAGAAAAAATCTTTAAGCATTTTTGCTTTGTTTTGATAGCTGGCAGATCTAGCTTTCAGGAAGTAAAGGGATGTGCTGCAGATGTGGTATGAGTCCTTTTTAGCTATTGGGTCGCCCTAAGATAGTACCGTACTGTCCATTGACTATATTAACTTACGAACAAAGTCATACTGGCAGGAGGGGCGAAATAATTTCCAGACTGCGGCCCGTGGTCATGACCCTTTTCAAAAAGATTGTGACCATTTTCTAAGACTGCGGCAACCGTTGCTAACAAGGTCACACCTTTTTATAGCTTTGGCCCGACCTTTTCTCTAAATTGGTCACAACATTCCTAAAAACCTGTCTTTTTAATCAGTCGGAGTTTAAAGGTTAGGTTTAGGCATAGGTTTTACTGAGGTTAAGTTTAGGTCTAATGTTAAGGTTTAGGTTTAGTTGCGACCAAAAAAATGGTTGTGACTGTTTTAAAAAGGGTTGCGACAGTGAGCGCAAAAATGATTGCTGTCTTTCCATATTGGCCTAAAGCTGGAAACAAGTGCACCTGTGTCAAATGCTATTTGAAAATACTTTTGCTTATGTATTGTTTTGCTTTGTACGAGTGCGTGGCAGATGAGTGCACTTTGTAACCCAGCATAATATATTAAGAGTAGATTGAGTGACATGAACATAAATAACTGTAAACAGCACATTATGTGTCCCTCCATCAGATAAATACAACTGCGAATCATTTGCAAGCCGGCCTGCTGGAAATGGGCATTTTCAGGGGATCTGATCTCAAGCTCAAAGCATGTCCGTCCTTTAGTTCAAAACCTTCAATTGCAAAATAGGGTGTCACACAGGCACATTCTACATCCTATCGCAAGGTGACAGGTGAAAATGGGCTATAGAGGTGTGAGAAAGATAACAGAGCAACATCCAGTGTGTTTGGTAAGGGTTAACTGTCTCTCAGGGTCATAAGTTCAGGTGTTTGAGGAGTTATCTGCCCGGACCATTGTTCTGTATGTCCATCAAAACCATATCAGACTCTTCAATCTGACAATCTGACAATCACCACATATCCAGTTGAAATGCAAAGGGAGCTAAAGTGTCTTGGGAACATCCTTTACACTGCGGGGTCAAAACAAGCGTTCATATTTAGGTAACTTAGTCTATATCAGTGGTTTTCAACCTTTTTCATACCAGGGCCCACCATTTATTCAGCATTTTCCACAGACCACCTTTGATGCTGAGTTTAATCTCTCGGACCCAAAAGGAAGGACTTTCAAGTTTTTGTCGACAATTTGGGAGAGATAACAAAAAAACAATTCTTCTACATTTTCTAATTGTGTAGATTGTTGAAAATTAGGTGATTGAGATATTTAAATATACTGTAAATTAACTCCTCTCAGGGATCACTGCCTGGTGGTCCCTGGACCGCCGGTTGAAAACCCCTGGTCTATATTGATAACCAATTTAAAGTTATTGGAGCAATTTAGATATCTTACATGTATGTGAGTATAGTTGCCAATCTGTTGTTGCATTGTCAATTTCACTTCAAGCCAGAACATCCAACCCACGTGTAGCCAGAGTGAGAGAGAATGTGTGGGCATATAGGCCTATGATGCATTCTTTTTAGATGCTTGAAAGGATGACACATTTTCATTTCGCATCGCATTGTTTCTGTGCGGACATTTTTCCTTTTCTCTGGCACTGTGGGGAGCCTTCATTTCCTTCCCAGAGAATTAATGTTTGTGTTATTTACTGTAAATGCTCTTTTTGGTTTCCAAAGGCAATTTAAATCGAACTTTTCACATTAAATCACTTGAGGCAATGTACTGTATGTATAATGTGGCATTAATTGCCTACCAATGAAATAAATAAATAAACAAATAAATAAATGCCTAGCTTTCTGTGTCTGTGTGTAGCACATGTGTGATGATTTGATTGAACAGTGAGCAAGGAATTTTACTGATGCTGTATGATGATAAATCATACAGTCACTTCACACGAGTGGGATTTCTTTTAGGGGCACTAAATTCAGTCTATGGACAAAAAAAAACACACCGTGAAATGAGGGGCACTATGATCATCACACATGCTATTAGTGGATGAGCACAAATGGGACTTTTTTTTGTAAATTCCTTGATTTTGGTTTAAGTAATAGTATGTATTTGTGTTTATAGCCTGAAAGCCATGCTGAGATATATCTGACCTTCATTCAAGCACAGAATGAGTGGCAGCTTCCCCCCACTCTCTGTATTGTACAGACAAGTCCAGTCATGTGTCAACTGAAGCATCTCTGATAAGCAGCTAAAAGAGATTCTAATCTAATCAGCAATAGGAACTGTCAATGAGAGTCTAGTATAGGCTACACGTCACATGCACACGCACACACACACACACACACACACACACACACACACACACACACACACACACACACACACACACACACACACACACACACACACACGCTTTCATCAAACACAATATCCTGTTACAAAAACACAAGTTGAACCTGCAGACACAGCCAATCACACCAACAAAGTGTAGAAAATAAATTCTCCCATTCCAGCCACCTTTTGACCACAGCTATGGATCACAAACACACTCTGTTATTGTAAATAAAAAGATGTATAAACAGAATAAACACAAATAAACGCTTTAGTTTAAACACACTGGTCCTAGACGTGCTAAGGCAGAGTAATGGCTTGAGCTTAATGGGCCCCAGGGGGCCCTAAGTCTTGCTCTGTGTCCGTTTAAACTGCATGGCTAAAACTGCTGACTCCCAGTGGTGTGGTGAGTGAAAGTGTGAAAAAAAAAAAAAAAGATGCATCACGGCTATTTTTAAACACTGTGTGTGTGTGTGTGCGCTGGCTGTGCACGTCAGGCGCTGTTGTCCAGAGCTACACACGATAAATGGGAATGTCACAACCATAGAGAGGGGGTTGGCAACGCTCAAGGTGACCGTCTGCCTGGGCCCCCGCTTTCTTTGGCTGCGGCCGGACTGTGATGTCGCCCCTAGCAACCGGATGTCACTCTGGCACCATGCCAACCTGAGGAATCTGTGCCGGTCTCAGGAGTCACCCAGGAGCTGAAAAACTGTTTATGAGGGTGCTTTCTCATTCTCACCGCCCACACACATACCTGCCAGGGGCGGATCTAGGCATAGACATGGGGGGGGGGGGGGGGGGGGGGCTAAATGCCCCGTCTGCCCCACCAAACATGATGGCAATGGCATGCAAAACAACTCCAAGATATTTCAGTGCTTATATTTAAAAGTATTTGAAACACTACTGAAAATGGTATGACTTCATCGCCCGTGGCGCAACAGGCGACACAGGCGATAAAACTGCCCCCTTACCATTTGGGAAATGCCCCCCCCCAATTGGGAAATGTTACATCCGCCCCTGATACCTCCTCCATAACGTATATAATTTGCTATTTTTTGCAGGTCTGTTTAAATATAGCAGCTCTGTTTACATGGAGAAAGGGCCAGATAGTAAGTACATAATAGTAGTCCTTAAGGTGGTTGTATTCCAAAGGTCATTTTTCTTTTGTAACAACAGTTCGCAAATCTTCTGCTGCTGTGTTTGCATTGTTGTATTTTTCTGAATAAGTATGGGAGTTTTTCCATCAATGGTCATAGTTTCACATTTTTCTCTATAGGCTTGAGGGAAAATGTTGCCATTTGACTGCAAATAATTGCTCTTGTTGTTTTGTGTAAAGAAGAAGAAAAAGCTCTACAAACAAACAATGCAATGTGACATAATTGTTACTCCAACTGCATATATTTTCTCATTGGAACGTTTTTTTTTTTTGTATTGCACTTGTGACAATTGCTTTGGCAATGTAAATGTTTGTTTTCTCATGCTATTAAAGTATTTTCTCTGCTGGCTTTCTAAAATATACATCGTTTCTCTCATTGTGGTGAAACTGTTTTTGTTGTTCACTTGCAGAGTTGCAGATGTCTTGCAGATGCCCTCAGCTCCTGGCCTGTCCCCTGCTCCGCATTCCTACCTAAACTCAATGACACCAGCAGCAGAGCCTTATGGAAAAGGGAACCGCATTCCAGCATTTCTGTCTTTAATAGATGAACTACTTCTGCAGTGATATGCCATGCCAACTACAGTGCCACTGTCCAAACAACACACCGAGTAAAACACTAAGCAGAGAATACATTTTTTCAAGTAATTTGGGGCCTACATCTACCTGGCTATAAATAGCTAGTCCTCCCCATTACATGAACTCATTCTAAGTCAAGTGCGGTATTGCACAGAATGAAGTGAAAAGCGCAACCTACGCACAGAGAGATTTAGCAAGCCTGCCCACTGGACGGACAGCTCAGCAGACGGCGAAACCTGGCGGTGTTAGTAAGGAAGCGTGGCCACATTCCGCCCACAATGGAAAGGAGACAGGTGAAAAATGGAAATGGGGAAAAAAACAATGGTGCACTTTTTCTCATTAATGAGAAACAACAAACAGGCACATTCCACAGCATATGGAGGAGTTCAGGCTGGGAGGCGTTCAAAGGAAGCCACGGCATTCTCTGCCATATGGTGTCACTAATTGCTGTTTTTCCCTGCGACAGATAGGTACAATGAGACAAGAATGAAGGGAGAGGGAAAAACATAGCCCCAAAACTGGGGCAAAAGTTTTAGATTGTTTTGATGTTGTATTGAGCAGTTAGCGGCTTCTAAATTGAGCCTAAACAGAAAAGGAGCTCATATCATTTCATGTACCATGTTATATTTGATGATTTGAGGAATGCACCTTTAACTTGAAAGCAATGCTTTCTCTTGACAATCAATGTAATAACTGTGTCAAATCTCATCAGTCCTTGAAAGGATGGCCAGAAATTGAGTTAAGTTATCTAAATTTAACTCACAGGTGATGAGACAATTACATTGGAGACAAATTTCCCCTCAAAATGTGAACAAATGCTGCAGATATCAAGGGAAGGCAATTTTACCTGGAATTAACATGGTTTGTTGCAGTTACTTTCTGGCAGATGAGCAGAAAAACATTCCTCTATACATGAAATTAGACGAGTTGCTTATGCACTTAGTGCACTCTTCCCCCCACCCCCCTCTACGCCAAAAGCTGTGGTCTATAATAACCAATTAGCCCCTAGTAGGGATGCTAGGTTATATGATAATGTCACTAAAGTGGTGTATTTCTATCGCAGCCTTTTGACTCAATGAAGGCTTTCAGTGTTCAGTAAGAAACCAAAATCAGTCTGACCTGTGTGAAGTGAGTGGTGCAACTCTGTGCCGGTCTCAAAAGAACTTCCAGAACCACAAAAATAAGCCTGCCCCGCATCCAAAAAGGTGATTCTAGAGTTCTAGAAAAAGATCAAAGTGCGAAAATCAGTAAAAGCCTGAGAATAAATCTAAAATAAGCGTAGTAGTGCTTACTGTCAAAGAGTACTGTCCAGTGGTTTCCAAACCTTTTCATGTCAAGAACCACCAATAAATCTAAAAAAAAACTTTAAGGATAAACAAAGACCTATTTGAATATTATAAGAACGGCTGGGCGTCTGTTAGTGTAATGTTAACTCCACAGACAAAATAAGTACGTTGTACAAAACTAAACAGAAAAAGTACCAAAATCATTGGACTCCATTTCCTCCAATATTATTTTGAGCAGAACATACTTATGTACTGTATGTATGTACACGCGTATGGTACTGTACATGTGTGTGCTCTCTGCTAGTGAAGTGCAGTAAGAACATGTCATACCAATGCTGTAAAGTAGGTTTCTAGAGTGCAACAGTGACCAAGCATCATTCTGATGACTGTAGCTTCATAGAGGTCACGGGCAACAGAGTGGATTAATATCTCTACAAAACACCTTCATTCTACCTGCCTCTGAAGATGGCTAGCAACAGGACTTTCTCTTATGTGAAAAGCTTATACCACAAGGCACCAACAATAAACTCGGAGACAGTATGGTGAAACCAGATAAAGGTTATTCACTGGCTTGTGAGGTTGGGACAAACAGCACCATGCAGCCTACAGCACCTAATCAGGGTGTTATTTTCAGAAGAAAACATCACACTCAGGTAATGAATTAAGTTAATTTCACCTAATGCCACAGTCATGACTCGTCTTGGCAACAGAATGTATCCAACAACAAAAGGCTCCCTTTGTGGCACCCTTCAGGCATAGCTCTTTGGTTGTAGTTGGGCAATGATTATTAAGTTATGTAAAATGTTATTACCAAATTTACAAAAGTGCAAACCTGTCCTGTTTGCATCACAGACATACAGTACTACTGGAAATGTGTGAAAAATATAACACACATTTATTTTTACTGTAATCACTGAAGCACTGATCAACCAATTCCCATGCTCTCATCTAAAGCTTTCTTCAAATGTGTCCTGTTGTTAAACTGTCTCTCTCTCTCGGGCTATTTTTGTTATGCAGTCCGGCTCAATGAAGTAATAATATTCATGAGAGTGGTCTGAGCGATTTACATTTCATTATTAAAGGTATTTGCCTTCAAAGAGCTATGGAGGGTAAAGCAGCTAAACCAGAGTATTACCCACACCTGCGCTGCTGCTGCTGCTGCTGCTGCTGCTGCTGCTGCTGCTGCTGCTGCTGCGCAGGCAGAGTGATGCAGAGAAACCATGTGGCTGGTGATGCTGTGCACTGCTGTAGCAGCAGAAACTGCCACCTCATAAGCCACTATACGGGAGCAGCCATATTGCTCCAGTGTCACCTGACTTCTCTCTCTACTTTCCAAGTGCAATCAATAATCTGAGATCCTGACAGGACGGGTGGGCGTGAGCCAGTGCCACACACACACACACACACACACACACACACACACACACACACACACACACACACACACACACACACACACACTGTTCCACAGCAGAGGTTTCCAATGGAGGCAACAAAATGGATCCATTGGAGTTTGTTACGTGGGTCAAGAGAAATTATCACAGAAAGTAATAACAGAAATTTAAAGATATGAGAGTATACAGCAGGGGAATGTAATCTATGTGGGTCAAGTTTAAGAGTGTAAACATTCGATAATGCCATTGTAATGAATATGATGCATGCAGTAAGCAGAGGGATGAGTGTGTCCACATCCGCAATAAAGACATAATAAGATGCACAGTTTGCACACAGCCCTGCTGGTACAGTGCAGTTAAGAGGGAGCAATATACTGCACTTCATCCTGTCAGCTCCTCTGGGGATAAGCTTTGCTACTGTCTGCATCCCTGTGCTCTGACTATTCATCTGCGCCCATGGAAATTCACTAAAGAACGTACCGAATGAGTACAGTACAGTCACATGCAACTGTATTTAGCCCATTTGTTTGTTCACCCTTCCTGTCGCACATACAGGACACCACAAATCCAAATAACTTTAATGTGTTTATCCTCGGTCAAAGTCACATGCGCATTGCACAAGCATGGACACACACTCCTGAAAACATACACTACACGTGGGTTCTGACAGACAGACACACACCCACACACACACACACACAGCAAGAACACACTGTTCCATCCTTCATCATGACCAGAAACTGAAGTAAAACTTGACCTTCAGCACTAAGGCACAGAGAGGAAGACCGGCATCCCAGACACAGCATTATTGACTGCAATCTAAAATTACCCACTCTGTACTTGAATCCTGCATGGCGTGACATTGGATATTGCATGCAGTTATGTCCTTCCCCTATTGCACATGCACATTCAAAGGCAAATGAACTGCAGTCAGGTGCTCTGCAGACAACGCACACACAGCTCTAAGAACGCACAGAAGATCTTAGTTAAGCATTCTCGGGATATGCATTTTTGCTGTGTCATGCCAAGCAGCTGGGTCACCTTTAACAAGACTGCAAACTAAAGGTGGAGCAGCGTGAATGAGTAAGCAGTCTATAGTTTCTGTACCTTGCAGCCTCTGCATCACATTGACAATATCCCTGGCATGGAGCGCATAGTGCCTGGGTGATGCCATGCTGCCCGTCCCCCGAGGTCACTCAAGTTGTGTCCCGACTCCAAGTGGCCGGCCGGTCACCCCGCCACTGATCTCATCCTCTGATATGAACTCAGGTGTTGTTGGTATGCTGTGGTATTATAGCTCTGCGTCTTCTTCAGACTGACTGCGGGCTATGCAGTCTGAGTCATGCCCATGATGTTGTGCTCCCCTGAACAAGTCATCCCTGTTGCAGCAGCAGCAGCCTGAAATCTTCCCACTCTCTCAAAGCTCCTCCTCCCCGTGGCGAATGATGTGTGTGCAACTGTGTGCATGTGTGCCGGTGCCCCTCCTCTCCTCTCCCCTCAGCCTCCCAGTCCTGCAGTCAGGACCACAGCATGTTGGTCTGCCTGCACTGCCACCTGCTGTCCAGTTAGAGGGAACTTCTCATGCGGCTCCCTCAGAGATAGGAACCAATCAGATGCCAGGTTCAAAATGTCATAGCCATTCATGCCACTGTAAGCACTATTGAAAAGAGCAAAGTGTGTGTGTGTGTGTGTGTGTGTGTGTGTGTGTGTGTGTGTGTGTGTGTGTGTGTGTGTGTGTGTGTGTGTGTGTGTGTGTGTGTGTGTGTGTGTGTGTGTGTCGAATGCACAGCACCAAGGGATATTATTAGCATGTCTTCATCTTCATAAACAACAACTTAATTCAACATGTGCTCAGCAGACCAAGCAGGTCTCATAGAAATCTGACAATTCTGACAAATCTGACCATGCTTGGAATTAAAATGTGTGCAAGTGGATGATCCTTGACAGTTTCTTGTCAAATATCACCATTCATTTCGAATGTTTCACATTTTGTCAAGATACTAGTCAACCTCACAACACATCACATTGTGATGCGTTAAAGGAGAATTCCACACCAAAACACATTGGGCATCAATCTACCTGGATTCCTGTGACATGATACATAATGTCCTTGATTTTTGTCACAGATGCCCCATTTTCTACATTTCACCCTTGAGGTCCCCGTCCCAGCGACGACGTTGGGAACAGTTAACATGGTTGTCTTTATTCTACTGCAGGTATTTCTGTAACTCCAAACTTATTTTTTTTCACACATCATATCAAACCACACCACACACTACAAGATAATTGGAACACTATATGATTTTTAAAAACTCAGATGGCACCCGTGGGACAGGAGTTTCTACCGGAGTGATTGGAAAGGATAGTGGCAAAAGTGAGGGGAGGAGAGGAGGAGGAATAGATTAACTCTGGGATTACATGTAAAGGCTGCCCCTGTGTGACATAAAACTCAAGCGTGTTTAACAGTATCTATTAAAATGTGATGTGTGGGAAAAAAAAGAAGTTTGGAGCTACTAAAATACCTGCAGTAGAATAAAGACAACCTGCGGCCATGTTAACTGTTCCCAACGTCGTCGTGGGGATGGGGACCTCAAGGGTGAAATGTAGAAAATGGGGCATTTGTGACAAAAATCAAGGACATTATGTATCATGTCACAGGAATCAAGGTAGATTGATGCCCAATGTGTTTTGGTGTGGAATTCTCCTTTAACTTGGCGGCCGGCTGGCTGGAAAGACAGAGAGACAGACAGTGACAACACCATCCTTGGAGTCCCACTGCTAAGGCATCCACCACAATCCAGGTACATAAGCCAAGAAGCAACAGTAACAAACTCAAATCTAGCCTAGTGGAACTAATACATGGCTGAACATTTCTCTATGCATTTTGGCAGTTTCTGTAGCAGATCGATGCTGCTGCTTGAGATGCAGGAGGGAGGTGTGATGATGCACCAGCACTTATCGCAATGTGTAATCCCATTAGGCAAGTCCTTTCATCATCTCAGGGGAGCTCTTAGGGTTGTTGAAATGTACACTATGGTGGTCTGGCTGCAGTCCCATCATAGAGGTGTGGGGATGAAAAAGCTAAAAAGACGACTTGATTGCAGGTCCTAAAACCTGTTTGGTGTAACAACAAGTTAAATGTATAAATAGACATGGGAGTTTTGTGCTCTTCATAGCATATTTGCTAAGATTATCTTATGGCAGGGGGACCACCGGTGGTCCCTGAGAGGATTCCAGGTGGTCCCCAGGCTAAATGATGGAAAGCTGGTTAACCAGATGTAACTCTTGACAACGTAAAAAGGAAACTAAATGGACCCTTGCGGGTCCATTTGGTTTCATGTTTACACTCACAACAGTTAAAATATTCATCATGTGAATTAGCCAAAGTCTACACAACTAGAGAATGTAGAAGATTAATGGTCATTTTGATCTGTATGCTGGACTGTTTTGTTTCCCAAATCCAGCCTGGTATTATGGACAAAAGCAAAAGAAATCTTTAGTTTTGGGGCTCTGTGGGTCTAAAAAGTCCTCAAATGGTGGTCCGTGGCTCAAATGCTGAATAATTGGTGGGCCCTGATATCAAAAAAGGTTTAAAACCCCTGTCTTATGGCATTTGAAAATTTGAGAATGGAAATCAGAGGGAATGACAATTACGGCATAGCACAGCATAGCACTGCACACTGTGGCCTTAATTTACATCATGCTCAGATACTGTACTATGCCCCGCCACCCACAGTAACAAAGCACACACATACAGTACATTCTGTGTAGTCAGGTCTCGTCTGTCTGCAACTCTGCATTTCTATTTTCTACCTTGTCCTGGCAGTCGTCTGAATCCCCTGTGCAGGGTTATTTAGGCTAACCAAAGTATTTGGGGCTTGGGAGAAAGGGGAGGGGGGATACATATAACACAGGTAAGCTCATGAATGTGCAGTATGTGTGATTATGGAATAAGAATGTGCGCAATATCATACAGTAAATGATAGTACAGTTTATACACACCTGGCACAGATCACTGCCACACAGACTACCGTCCAACAGTATGCCCTTTCTTCTCTAAATGAATAGGGTTGTGATGGAAGTATAAATAATAGGAGGGTTACGCGTTCAGTCTTGCAAAATCGACAATTCAATTCACCCAAAAAATGTATCGATTGCCCCTACAACATGTGTGCAAGATAGCAGAATCAGTCATCTGCTTAAAATGTGGTGTACAAACAATACCGTGGGATGTGGAATTGGAACAGCCTGCTACATCACTACTGCAGCAAGTGCAAATGGACTGCTGATTTCCCACATTTTTACACGACTCGGCGCGGGGTGACCTCTACCGTCCAGAGCACAGCCCCACAGGACCAGACCGATTCAGCTGGAAAGATTCTGCTGCAGCATGCGAGGGGAGAGAGATCCAAAAAGAAAAGGCTACTGCATGGGTCAAGGGGAATGCTTTGAGTGTTGTAGCCAAACCTTAAAGATCCGTCTTATCTTATCGGCACAGACCCAGAGAGCTGGTGCCGCAGACAAAGCCCGCCATTGCGGCATAATCTTCCCCTGTCCGCAGTCAGCAGTTTCATGGAATCTTATTAAAAAGTTACCCTTGTCAACCTGCATGTCAAAATTGACCTCTTTTCCGCGATAGCAAAATGACAAATGCCACAGCGCCAAAGAGATATTGCAATATTGGTCTGAAATCGTGTTTCATGCCCTTTACCTGCTTATTGCAGGATTAAAGGGAGTCTACCCTGCAAGCATTTCACCTGGGAAATATATAAATAAAACATACCTCAGATGTACAGTATATACTATCCTAGAAGTAATTGCCTCATAGAGTACTAGATGTATGGTGGATCAGACTTTGGAATATTATGTGGCTTGGGGTATAACCCCATCTACTGTTCAAACATAGAACCCACTGAACAAACTCAAGCAATGAACAATCTGTTTAAGAGTTAAACTAATTTCCCAAAGTGTTTTAACAGAACAGTTAATGGGTTGGGTAATGGTTACAGACAGAGAACTAAAATGACAAACACAAAAAATAATTACACTAAAGGTATGCATCCTCAAGAAAGCTGGGAGCATGGAGTCGGAAATTTGGATTTTTTTTTAAATTATTATTATTACTATTATTATTTAGGGCTGCAATGATTAATCGATGAATCATAATCGAATCAATAACTCTATGAATTTATGAAATAATTTAGTCATCAATTAATCGGATCAACAACTAATCACTGGAGTTTTTGTAATTTATCATGGGAGTTTCTTCACTTAACCATAGTTTTTCCTTAGGTGTAACTAAACTACAGACCAGTGATCCATTAGCAACTGCAAAGCAAAATATGTCACCTAATAATGATTGTAGTACCAAGAACAAAGCATAAGGCTTGCCTTGAATATTTTTTTAAACTAACTATTTGAGTTCAGTAGACTAGTGTTCATTTAGACTGACACGTGTATATATTCTTCAGTCAAATGCATGCAGTCAGCATAAGCCTAAAGAAACCAGGTGCTTTAATTATTTAGTAAAATGTGTGTCAGTTATCAGTAGCCCATCATTTGTATTTTTTGTTAGTTACAACATGTCAAAAATATACTGTATATTTTAAGGTGATAGTTAAAAAAAAGTGTTGTAATCCGAATATTTGGCCAATGAATCGATTATAAAAATAATCATTAGTTGCAGCCCTATTATTATATGTGGCCATTCCTTTCCTTGTTATGTCACTGCTGTGGAGGTTACCCCTTATAATGAGGTGAACCACCATTCCAAATACATTGTAACAATGCTGGCTTTGAACTTCAGCTATAAAATACTAACATATTCTCTTAAAAGAATGTGTCCCCCACCTGTTTGTGGACCCGCCTAGTTCACTACATTCTGGACTACAGGACACAATGGTAGTGCATACCGTTTGACACAGAATAAAATAACGGGTGTTTGCTGGTACTTTTGGATTGGTTTTATGCCCGTAAAACAATTCAAGGAAGTCTTTGCATAGGCCAAACCAGTCAATCTTTGTTGTGAGTGGTGGGTTCTCATTTTATCATGAGCATATCTATCTTGGAAATCAATTAGCTAAAAGATGTATCGAATATACTTTTGGGGAAATTTTAATATTACCAATAGGTCTCCAGTAACTGTAAGGTCATGATTGGATTAATAATATTTTTTTAAAGAATATGCCATGCTAGCAGTGTAGAGGGGCAAATGGTCCACAAAGCTCCTCTGTTCAACTGCATTCCAATATGAACACTTAACATCCTTCCTAGAGCCTGCATTGATGACCTTGCAGAACAGAGTAGCAGGCAGTCTAATGCATAATATGCAGATACTAGACTTGCTGCTATAAATTGAAGCCTAAACTGACAAGTTTATGTATTTAGTTTATGTATCTACATATACATACTGTATAGTATACCGGTATTCCGTGTTATACACGTGTATATGCTCTGTGTCCAGAAAACCGCATCATGCTTACGATATATCCATCAGTTTATCTTTTTTTTTCTCTTGCTCTCAGTTCTTCGAAATCATTTGTGCTTAGAAAGCTTAAATTCTATAGTACCTTGCTTTTTCATTCTGTAAATTAGTGTTTTTCTTCAGTTTTTCGTTTTGTTTTTCTGTTTTTCTCTTTTGACACTGTATAAAGGGATAAGCATTCCATGGTATAAGCTTTTGCTTCTGCCTATACTCTACCCTTTCGGTGCCACGATTTTCGTGGATGGTATGCATACTTCTGTATGTACAGTATGTATACTGTATTGTGATATATTTGTTTTGTTTATTCTTTCGTTTGTACCGAAATAAAAGTCGAAAACAAACAAAACAAGTCTGTGAGGCACACTTAATTAATAAAGAGAAACATGACTGTAGGTCACTTGTAAAACAGCCATGCTGCCTTTCTATCTTATCAAACCCAGTGTTTTTACTGGACTTCGCCAAGTGAGACAGGGCCAGACGTCCAACGCCGGCACCACTGACCTGGCAGACACTATGGAAAGACTGACTGAGCTTACCAACAAAGACGCTGGAAATAAGCATAGGCTCCGATATCCACGTATCCACAAGATGTTTAAAAAAAATAAAATAAACAAAGCATGCTATTATTTTTATACGCTGCTACAAGTTATTATTAAAGGCTTATTGCCACCATCAATGCCAGCTGATGTTTTGCCTTCAAGGTTCCATTTACCACCTCATGGTTATAATTGCTACTTTGGCTCCTGGTTAAACTGCCGTCTACAGTGTCTGTGGTGTAAGCATGGAATGGAATATAAGAAAAAAACTTAAATGATTATCATTTAAGGAAAGGAAGGGGAAACAAATCTGAGAGGGCATATAGGACTGTCCCATGACGATAGCTGGAGAACAGCAGGGTTGGAGGGTGATACTGTTTCACATTAATCAACCTTAAGGACATGATGGGAGAGGAAGTGATTACAGCAACACCCCTTCTACCCCCACCTCCAGGATCTCTGTCCTGCACAGATAAGCGGGTCCTGTTGCTAATTTCGAGCTGAAAAGCAGGAAACGTGACAGTAAAGTTTTCCGCTTCCATAAACAAGAGCGCGGCCAGAGCTAGCCTTGGAGGGAATCCTGTGTGCCTTTGGGTTGACTCTCCCTCAGAGAGAGAGAGTGGGGGAGAGAGAGAGACAGAGAGAGAGAGAGAGAGAGAGAGAGAGAGAGAGAGAGAGAGAGAGAGAGAGAGAGAGAGAGAGAGAGAGAGAGAGAGAGAAAGTGGAGAGGAGGAAAGAGGGAGAAAGTGACAGTCTGGGAGAGACGGGAGATAGAAAGAGGGGAGCATACATCAAAAGAATAGAGAGACAGACAAGAAAGATTGACTGAAGGAGAGAGGCTAAGGGAAGGCTGGATGCGTAACAATCTCTATATTTCTTCTCTGACAGAGCAGAGAAAACGATGGCTGAAAACAACACAAATCTCTTTATGGAAATATTACAGTCTTTTGATGTCGGTGAGTTCCTTTGAAACTCTCGGTCTCTTTCAACTTTTCTCCCTTATGTGGTTTGTTTCATTGTCACTTATTTTTGTGGGAACGCAAACACATTTTGTAGATTTCTGTTAAAAACTACAAAGTAAGAACAACACATGAAATGTCAATCAAGAAAGTTGACATTATAATGATATGCATGTAGGCTACTCTTACTGTTCCTGACTTTACCCAAATGCCATTTCCAGATGATCTCTGACCGACTAGTGTCTGCTTTTCCCTTTCCCAAACTCAGGGGGGAAGAGAAGGGGGTGGGGGGAGCAAAGAAAACTATTGAATTGAGAAGTGGCAGCAGACTATGCTAACATTTTATAAAACGTATTGAAAGGAAATTGATTTGTTTTCTCTGGCTGTGGGCCAGTGGGATTTGTCTTCACTGCTGCATTCTCCCTTTTCCTCACAAGCACACACATATTGGGACTGTCGCTTCCTGGACAGAGAAACAGAGAAAGTTTACTGGGTAGAGAGATTTGATCAGTTTGCGGTCTCAAAATCATCTTGCTCTCGTAAACACAACAGTGGAAGACCTATTATTATTGTGTCATTGGCTAGTATGGCTAAACAGAAAACCGCTGTTATTTTAACTGAAAGGTCCATTTGCTTCCATTTGTACACTCTTCTGAGTTAAATTAACACCAGGGATCCTTCTGTGTACCATCTTCCAAATGCAACCTTGGAGACCATTTAGTGCTAAATGGTCTCTGCAATCTCAGCAACATTGTGGATCTTAATAAAAAACTCTCCCCACCAAAACGGGATGAGAAAACCAGCTCCAGGCAATGATGTTTATTTGTATGTTTGAATGACTGCTTTTAATGGGCTTGTATCCCTTACAGTGGTGATTGTACTTAACATTGTAGTAAACAAATATATAATTCATTAAATAGTAAACGCACCCAGGGGCGGATCTAGGCAAGGGCATGGGGGGGGGGGGGGGGGGGGGGGGGCAATGCCCCCCTAAATGCCTAGACTGCCCCACCAAACTTGATGGCATGGCAAAACAACCCAAGATAATTCAAATTAAAGTGCTTATATTTAAAATGATTTGAAACACTACTACTGCTACTAACTAACTACAGCTGTGTCACCACTAAACCAACAGCATTTCATCATTGAAAACAGAAAACTCTGAGTCAGACCTTTAGCTTTATGCATGCTGCGTGTCTGTTGAAACTTCAACAACAACTGATGTTATTATTGATGCTTTACTTGACTAATAAAAGTCCTGTAACAGAAAATGGATGAAGCCGCATCCATACCATACCCCCCCCCCCCCCCCCCCCCCAACTGGGAAATGTTACATCCGCCCCCGAACGCACCATGAACAAAAGGCACATTAAGTGTCCATGGCCAGGAGCCATTGCTATCTCCCAGATGACCAACATATAATTTATATATCTTTCTCCCTCCTTGTGTAGTACCTCTCATCATCGCTTTCTGTGTGTCTATGGCGGTGGGCCTTGTCTTGGGAGCCCTGGTCTACGTGGTCCTAACCTGGATGTCCCGACGCAGAGCAGGCTCTGCTAGCATCACCCGCCGCCCCCCGCGGCAGTCTCGCGCCTCCCCTCGCGCCCGCCCGCCTTTCAACCGTAACAGCAGCTATGACCGGCGCAGCAACAACAGCCTGGTCAGCGCAGCCTTCAGCTTCCACCGACAGGCCTCCTCTCCAGACCAGGCCGATCCGCTGGGCCGCAAGTCCAGCTTCAGAGCATCTACCTTCCACCCTCTCCTACAGTGCAGCCAAATAGCCAGAGAGGCAGAGGAGGGCAGCCAGACCACGCTCCCTCGGACCCCAACCCTAACCACCTCTGCCGGTTCTGCTCACCTGCAGGCAGCCACCACGCCAACCACCAACCCATCAAGGCCAGAGTCCTTCTGGGGCAATAGTAGTCTGAGGGGTTTCCATGTCACACAGACCCCTCCTCCTGCCTATGAGAGTATTATCAGGGCTTATCAGGAAACCTGTACATGATGGGGACAGGACACCTGACACCTAAACGGCTGAGACTGACAAACTGTATGAGCTGTATGAGGGCTGTTAATGGACTTCCAATCTTCTAACCCAATACTGACAGCAAACATGTCGATGTAAAGAGTTGTTAGAAATATCTACATTTTTACATTTTTTTAAATTATTTTTGGACATGTTTTGTTCTTAAGTCTTGGATGTTGACATGAGCACACCTGCAGCCATTGAATACTATGTAAATAAATAGAAGTAGTAATTTGAAACATGTACTCCATCAAAGCGATGTACAATGCTACTGTACCAATATGGTGAAGAAACACAAACAACCATTGCAGGTTCTAGGAATCATGTGGACCTATGCAAGGTTATTTTATGTGCCCCCCCACACACAACCACACAATGAAAATGAAAATGCATATCATATTAGGAAATGCATATCGGGACTTCCGGTAGGCGTGGCTAAGCAAATGGCTGCTTAAGTTTTCAGCTCTCTCCGGTTAAAACAATAAACCTCTCAAAACTCGAGATAAATGTTTTAATTTCGAAATTTCTGTCTGGAATGAGTGAGAGGAGACAAACAAGGAGTCAAGCAGTGAGAAACCAGCAAGAAAGCACCAAGCAAAACGACGAAATGGACGACGAAAGAAATGCGTGTAAGGTGGTGGGAGATAACGAGCAGGCCGCAGCAGGTGGTTCTATTCAGAAGGCCCTCGAAAACATCACCCAAGAAATACGAAACTTTAAAAAGGAGCTATCGAGTGAGCTGAGCAACTTCAAAGAAGACTTAAAGAAAGAACTGATGGCTGATATTAAAGATCTCAGGCAAGAAGTTACCAGGAAATTCGACGACAGCGCTAAGGACGCCCAGAAGCAAGACGCGAGGATCGGACAGGCCGAGGCCCGCATAGAAGAGACCGAGAGGTGGAACGAGTCGGTGAAGGAAGCCCTGCTCATGTCCCTGGAGCAACAGAGAATACTACAAGAATCCCTGACTGATCTCGAGGGAAGATCAAGAAGGAATAACATGCGCATCTACAACTTGGCCGAGGACAGTGAAAAGGACACTACTGTCCAGGAGTATATTAACAATTTGCTCATATCCGAATTGTCCCTGCCACCGGACACCGATTTGCAGATCCAGCGGGCGCACAGATCACTAGCCCAAAAACGGGGACCGGAGTTTCCACCGAGATCCATCGTGTTAAACTTTCTGAAGTATACCACGAAGGAGGCGATCCTTACAAAGGCTTGGCAAACGAAGATTGAAGTTGCGGGCAAACGCCTAAATTTCGACCACGACTACCCCCATGCAGTCATGCAAATGAGACGAGAATATCGCGGAGTCAAAGCGGCTTTGATGCAAAAAGGTATCCGGTTCCAAACACCAGGCTCCAGGATCTGCATCAAGTGGGACGACGGCAAACGCACGTATGACAGCGCAAAAGAAGCAACAACGGAGCTCCAAAAGAGAGGGATCGCGGTGGATCCGGGTCGATCTGCAGACTCTCCCCAACCCTCAACCACGGAGGAGATGACATCTCGCCTGCAGCAGAGGATGCCGTGGCAGCGCACCGGAGAGAAGACGGGTCGCAGACAGAGGCAGGCTGTCCAGCGCGCAAAGGAGAGACTCAAGGCTTTTCAGTGGGGTAACACTAGCCGATAGGTGAAAATACTCCTACCTAAACCAATGTAGTTTGCTTTAGTATAGATTCCCGACCTAATTCAACCAGCCTATGTGTATGTGTTGGCCCTGGTGCATGGCAGTTGGTGTGCATCTTTGGGTGGGTGCCGGCCGTCATGCATCAGGGCTAATATGAGTGCGTGCGTGCGCACCGGCCGTGTGTGTGTGTGTGTGTGTGTGTGTGTGTGTGTGTGTGTGTGTGTGTGTGTGTGTGTGTGTGTGTGTGTGTGTGTGTGTGTGTGTGTGTGTGTGTGTGTGTGTGTGTGTGAGTGCGCCGTCGTTCTCGTCCTTTTACTTTTCTTATTTAGTCATTTATTTTAATTTGGTTGTTTGAATGATCACGCAAAATATTTTTTACTTTATTTATTTTTCTTCCTGTTATTATTATCACTATAAGGATTATTTGGCTATTTTATTTTGTCTCTCTACGGGGAATTGGGAGGCGAGGCCCGTGATTTATCTCCAAAAAGGACCCACCTCTGGAGGTCCCTTTCCCGTTTATTATTATTATCATTACACGGTGCCTTGTGCCTGCTTTTGGAGAGGGAGACAACGTGTTTAGTTACAATATCGGGGCAGTGTCTGTTTTTTGGCCATCTTTGTTGCAGACAGTGATTTATTGATTTATGTGATAGACTCCCCTTTAAAATGGGGGAAAAAAATAGTTTATAGTCTCACTGTCGTGCTCAGACTTGTTGTCTCAAGGCCTTTTTTATTTTAATCATTCCTATTATTATTATTTCGATTGTCTTCCTCTCCCTTATAGTATGTGTATAGGTGTATGTGTATATATATGTATATATATATATATGTGTATGTGTATGTTTATATGTATGTATGTATATATATATATATATATATATATTTTTTTTTTTAATCCTTCGGGCCAGAAGGATGACTTACAGACTAGATATGTTCCATTTCTTTTCCTTTTTCTCCTCTCCTTCCCTCCCCCTGTTTATATATATATATATATATATTATTATTATTATTATTATTATTATTATTTATTTTTGTAAAGTACCAAATGCACCTATTTTCCGTTTGTTTTTATGGCTCGGGAATTGATACCACTTCTAGTGATTTTTCCTTTTTTTTTAGTCTGTCCATACGGGATAGGAGTGACATTTTTGGCGTTTAGTTTATACGACTCACAATTAATAAGGAATACGTTTTAGACGTCCACTTTTTTGCTCTCACATTACCACTACTGCTCACGTGTTTAAATCTGTTGAGTGTTTGTATACATTTTAATATTTTGGTGTTTTATTTGTTTTTGTTCTTCGTTGTCTGGTTGCTTTTTCGTTTTCATGGTGAAACGGACTCCATCTTAATCATAGATTAACCGTAGGAGAAATGTTTTCTTTTAAGCTGGCCATACAACTTTTGTTGGACTTTTGCGTGTGTGGATTTTGGTTGACCACTTCCCACATACACTGGGGGCCTTCACTTACAGTGGGGTTTTCCCCCTTACCTTCCCAACAAGGGTTTCAACATGCGGTGGCAAGGGCTCACTTCAGTTTGGAAGTCACCAGGCTCTTTGTTCTTTCTCTATTTTGTTCACTTAAAATCTTATCGTACTACCTTAAGGGCACTAACTTTTTTTTTCAGGGGCTGTAGATTTCAGCATTACTATGAATACCAAGCACAATGGCTAATAGAAATTTTAAGGTGATATCTCTCAATGTTAATGGGCTGAATAATCCAGTTAAACGGAGCAAAGTCATTAGTAAGATGAAACGGGAAAAGGCTCAAATAATATTTCTGCAGGAGACTCATCTCTCTCGGACTGAACATGAGAAACTAAAAAAGTTCGGTTTTAGGAATACTTACTACAGTTCATGCAAGTCGGAGCATAAACGAGGTGTGGCTGTCCTAATTCCAAATTCCCTAAATTTTGAGATGAAGAAAGAATATACAGATAATGAGGGTCGATATGTCATGGTAAAATGTACACTAGAGGGCAGTATTGTCACACTGTTGAATATATATGCACCTCCAGGGAGTAACAAAGCTTTTTTCAAACAGATTTTTGATTTGATAGTTACTGAATCTGAAGGTATACTCATCTGTGCAACAGATGCAAACAATATTCTCAGTAAATTGGACACATCAAACATCAAGAGAATTACCTCTCCACAGACCAAAACAATAAATGCTTTACTGGAGGAATCGGGAATGTTCGATGTTTGGCGAGAGTTTCATCCGTCCGAGAGAGATTACTCTCATTTTTCGATTCCAAATAATGTCCACAGGAGAATTGATTTTATTTTCATGTTCAAGGGTGACAGACATAGAATAAGAGATTGTACTTTGGGTTCTTCTGACGTGTCTGACCATGCGGCCGTCTATTTAACTTTACATCTAGACAGTAGACCAAGAAACACGTTATGGAGGCTAAATATTGGGATTTTAAATAATAGACTAATGACGGATAGCATTAAAGACGATATCAAAACATATATACAGGACAATGATAATGGGGAAGTTAATCCAGTGATGTTATGGGATGCTGCTAAAGCAGTGCTTAGAGGTAAGATGATTGCTATAGCTTCAACTTTAAAGAAGGCAAAGGATTACAAAATCCAACAATTAACCACCACATTAAAACATTTGGAAAAACAACACAAAGATAAGCAAGATAATCATTTATTACAACAGATAAAAGAAGTTAGGCAAGAAATTGATGGCGTCTATAAGAATGACTATGAGAAGAAATGCAGATTTATTAAACAGACCTTTTATGAATCTGGCCCAAAGGCAACAAAAATGTTGGCTAGGAGATTACGCAAACAACAGACTCATAGTACAATCAATAAAATAAAAGACCCCCAAACAGGTGAATTAACTAGTAACCTAGATGATATTGAGAGAGCTTTTGAGACATATTATAAGAAGCTATACACACAACCATACCAAATTGATAAGGAAGCTGCTACAACATTTTTGGACTCCCTAGACCTTCCTTATATTCAAGAAGAACATAATAACATCATGACCGCACCAATAACAGCAGATGAAATAAATAAGGCAATCTCTAATCTTAAAGCACAGAAGGCGCCAGGCAGTGATGGGCTGCCAGCCGAATGGTTCAAAAAATTTCGAGAAGACATAATGCCTCTGTTATTGGCTTCTTTTAATTTTACTCTCAAAGAGGGTGTAATTCCTCCTTCATGGAGCGAGGCAATTATTACAGTTATTCATAAGGAGGGAAAAGATAAGGTTTTATGCGGTTCCTACAGGCCAATATCTATCCTAAATGTTGATTATAAATTATATGCTTCTATCTTGGCCAAACGTATGAATACTTTCCTGGCTGAGCTCATTGAAAATTCTCAGACTGGTTTTATTCCGGGACGCCAGACTCAAGACAATATAAGGCGGACACTTCATATTATGAACCATATTAGACAGCATAATGACAAGGCGGTGCTAATGTCGTTTGACGCCTTCAAAGCGTATGACACGGTTTCGTGGGACTTCCTGTTTCTAGTACTCAAAAAGTTTGGTTTTACAGAAGAGTCAATTACGTGCTTTCAAACATTATACACAAAACCTACAGCTAGAATTAAAATAAATGGTCACTTATCAAACCAATTTGCCTTATCACGGGGTGTTAGACAGGGATGTGTATGCAGCCCAGGATTGTTCGCGCTCTTCATAGAGCCTTTAGCCCAGGCTATCCGAGAGGACCCTCAAATACAGGGTATCACTATAAATGGGGAGGAGCATAAGGTAGCTTTGTACGCGGATGATTTATTGACCTATATAATTAACCCAGACAATTGCCTTCCCAAATTAATGAGCACACTAGAAATGTATGGCCAGTTCTCAGGCTACCAACTCAATGTTGACAAAACTCAAGTACTTTCTTGTAATTATAGGCCCTCAAATGAAACGAAAGATCTTTTCCATTTCAATTGGAATTCTAAAGCGATAAAATACCTGGGAATATGCTTGACAAAGGATATGTCCAAATTATATGAAGCAAACTATCAACCCATAATCACACAAATTAAAAAAGATATAGAAAGATGGTCTCTGTCACCCTTGGACTTAAGCTCTAGAATAGAAGCAGTCAAGATGAATGTTGTTCCTAGAATACTATATCTCTTTCAGTCTTTACCAGTGGAGGTTCCTGCCAAACAATTCAGTGAATGGGACAAAATGATATCCAGATTTATTTGGAATGGAAAAAAGCCGAGAATCAGATACCAAACTCTACAACTTCCTAAAGAGCGAGGAGGATTATCACTCCCAAATCTCAGGGACTACTACTATGCGTCACAACTGAGACCCTTAATATGTTGGTGTAATGAAGAATTTGAGTCTAAATGGAAAGATCTTGAAAGAAGATCAATCAATTTCCCTATACAGACGTTAATAGGAAATAAAGACCAAGCCAAGATCTACTATGACATTTTGGATCCATTCACGATTTTTACTCTAAACATATGGTTCAAACTTGTGAGGCAATTTCGAATGGAGGGGGCAATCAAGGTATTGAGGTGGCCTGCCTATGATCCAGATTTTAAACCTGGTCTGTACGATCATTGTTTCAGGCGGTGGGCTCGCTATGGCTTCTCCTCGTTTTGTACTGTCATGGATGGCAAGGATTTGTTTAGCTTTGAGAAGTTACAGAGAGTATGTGAATGTATAGATAAAGAGGATTTTTTTAGGTATCTTCAAATACGACAGTACTTCATGAGAGAGGTGAGACCTGCTGAGTTGACGGCCCCGGACAATGATCTTACACAGATCTTCATACAATCCTATAAACATCAGTCCACAAGAACAGTGTCTAAAGTGTATAACGCTTTGGTCTCTGCCAGAATTAACTCCACGGAGTACGTTAAAACTAATTGGGAAAAAGAACTGGAGATAAATATTTCTACAGAGGAATGGGAAAATATGTGCAAAACTCAATGTACTTCCACCAATTCAAGAATCTGGAGGGAATTTTGTTGGAAGAATCTAATGAGATTTTTCATAACACCTAAAATCAAATCAAAACAACTAAAAGCAGTTCAGCCGTGTTGGAGACAGTGCGGCCACTCTGAGGCGGGCCATGCTCATATATTCTGGAGTTGCCCTAAAATTCAGAAATATTGGCAGGACATCCACTCCACCATGGAGACTATTTTGGGCTTTCAGCTACCACAGAATTGTTCCTTTTTACTGTTAGGAAATATATCTGAGGACTTACTTACAAATGACAAATACCTAATCAAGATCCTATTAGCAACAAGTAAAAAAGCGATTACTAGACGTTGGTACCAACAGGATCCACCCACAAAAGACAATTGGACTGCCATTATTGAGGACATTTACAACATGGAAAAATTAACTTTTATGCTCAGACTACAAGAAGAAACATTCTACAAAAGATGGGAGAAATGGCATTTTTTCCTTCAGCCCACAGTTTGATATTGTATAAGTAGGAGATTGTATGAAATGCTTTGTACTGAGTGATGTATGAATATTGCAGCCCTTTTTTGTTTTATTTGTTTATTTGTTTTTTCTCTGCCCTTTTCTCAATAAAAAATTTAAGTGATAAAAAAAAAAAAAAAGAAAATGCATATCATATTAGGACTGGCCCTGCAAACGACTACTATAATATTTGTTCATCAGTATTTAATGGTGGCAATCCAGAATGCTTGCAAATAATTTGTGATTATATTAGATACATATTTTAACAAAAAAGGCTAGAAAGAAAAACTGTTTAGTGTATTTGCTGGACATCCATGATATGTGATAATATATTAGTAAACTTGGCTTCTGCCTTGTTCCTCATTAATATGTGAGTATGTATATAGCAATAAAGAGAAGGCGTGATGGTGCAAACAATCAATATGATATTGTCATATTAGTCACCGACGGAAGAAAAAAATAATATACATCATGTCTTCTAAGTATGTGCCGTCATATATTTACAATATAAATTTGGAGTCCCAGAGATTTAAATGACATTAAATCTGGGTCTCTTGGGGGTCTGAGTCTTCGAAATAAACAGGTTGAGAATCAATTCTAAACATATTTAGAATTTTGTAAATTATAACATTTAAGATCCATAGTATTTTTTGTTTTTGTAAAGTGGCTTGTATGAAAGGTGCCACTTCCAAGGAGTTCACATACAAGGTACAGTATATGACATTTATCTAAAATTTTCCCTATGGGACTTCAGCTCTCTATATATTTCGGTCCTTTCAAATTAGCTACAAGCTTGACGCGATACATTGTGAGCTTGTAGATCTGCCATTTTCAAAAGATGTTTATTATACAACAGGGAGTTCCAACCGCGCCTCAAGCCCATGGCAGGCCAGTCTGGGGCATCTCACGTAGCAGTAGAAGTAGGAGGCACTGGAGCAGCTCAGACAGTTTAAGCCTTTTATTTTATACAGTCATATACAGTATATTTTTTATTTATATCAGTCATGTTGTACTGTTGTTTTACTTCATTTACATTGGAACGTTGTCATCTCAGTGCTTGCACTTGCACACTGTGTATAAAATAAAAGGCTTAAACTGTCTGTGCTACCCGTGTTTAGTATACAGTATAAAGTAAATGTATATAAGTATAAATTTACTTTTAACAACTGAGTACTTTTTTTTACCACTGGCAAACTGTGAGCTTTAACACCATGACCATGTTCTAATAGTCTAAAGCACTTCTGACAGTTTAGCCGTTTCCTTTCCTGAGGAGGAAATTCCTTCATTCACGGGTCAGGGACTGTTGCCAAAAAGTAGTAAAAACAAATCCTCATCATCATCATACTGCATACTACTATGACAGAAAGACCATCCCTCACTCACAGGAAAAAACACCACAGACCATAAAACACACAAGCACTCACAGAACTTCAATACTAGCTCTAGACCAGTGGTTCCCAAAGTGGGGTCTGGGGGTCCCGCAGCTATTATACACTTTATACAGTATACAGTAACAAATGATTTTATTAAATCAATCTGGGTCCCAGAAATAGAAATACCATTAAATGGGCCTCTGTAGCATAATGCATGTCAAACTGGGGGTCCTTGAAATTAGGGCTGAAAGTCCAAATGGGGGTCCATGGGCTAATTATTAGTGTCAAATTGGGGGACCTTAGCCTCAACAGGCAGCCAGGAGATCCTTGACGTCATAAAACTTATGTCCTCATAGAAACGTGTATGTGTGTGTGTGTGTGTGTGTGTGTGTGTGTGTGTGTGTGTGTGTGTGTGTGTGTGTGTGTGTGTGTGTGTGTGTGTGTGTGTGTGTGTTATTATTCACGTGGTAAGTGACGTGTAGAGTGGGCAGGAACACAAGTATGTGTTGTTTACATGCCGCTGTCGGACGGGGAGGACATATTCATAAAGTTAGCACTTCAAATCACACCACTCAGCCACTGAACAAGGTAAATAAATGGATATCACACTCCTCTATGTCGCTACCAACGCAAAGCCAACCACTGGCACATTCCTAAAATTACAATCAAGCCAATGGACGTAGCTATGTCGCGTTAGCCACCTTGCTAACTTGCTGCTGTCACACCCGACCCGGCTTATTTCATTTACTGTGAACGAAAACGGAACTCTGTAACGCTGGTATAACGGTACGCAATGCAACAGCAGGTTATTGCAGGTCACTGGTTCTCAACTAGTGGTTTGGGGACCACTAGTCGTCCTAGAGGGGGTTCCCGGTGGTCCCCTTCTAACTAAAGCAGTGGTTTTTAGTGTTTTTTTTTTTTTTTTTTTTTTTTTTTTTTTGGACAGCAGGGCCCACTATTTATTCAGCATTTGAACTACGGACCACCATGACATTGTCAGCCCCACAGACCAAAAAGTAAAGAATTCTTTTGTTCACAATTCCAGTCTGGATTTGGGAAACAAAACGGTCGAACATACAGATCAAAATGACCAATAATCTTCTACATTCTCTAGTTGTGTAGACTTCGGCTAATTCACATGATAAATATTTTAACTCTTGAGAGTGTAAACATGAAACCAAATGCGGGTCCATTTGGTTTCATTTTACTCTCTCAAAGAGATTACATCTGGTTAACCAACTTTCCATCATATAAAGGATGCAGGGTTGTTAACCAAATGGTCCCTTACTTACAGTACATTAGCGCAACTTGCAACTCGATTCTTTATATATATATATATATATATATATATATATATATATATATATATATATATATATATATATATATATATATATATATATATATATGTATATGTGTGTGTATGTGTATATATATATATAAAATGGAGTGAATCTAGAGTTCTATTTACTTCTGAACATCTGTGATCTGCTTGTATTAAACAACGTTAAACTCACCAACATTACAGGTGTAGGGAAAGCAGAAATGATCCTTTTTCTATCTGCAAAGCCTTTGTTTGCTAAAAATCCATCATAGACATGTTATGAGCTACTTTCTACATAATAGTGCTGGAGTTCAGAGGCGCTTGTTTGTATGAACGGGTTACACTGCTGCCTCCAGCATTATGGCAAATTTCTAAACAGGTGGTACACAGAGCCGTTCAGTGGCTGTTAGTGTTACATATGATGAGCGCTTCTAAACGCTAGCAAAAGAATATCCTGTAGAGAATTTCTTGACAGAAAGTAGCTCATAACATGTCTACGGTGGAGTTTTATCAAGCAAACGCTTTGCAGATAGAGGGAGGATAATTCAAGATTTGCCTACAGTTGCAATGTTGGTGAGTTTAATGTTGTACTGTTGTTTTACTTCATGTAGAAGAATCAACAAATCCAGAATGATGTAGAATTGTTGTGGCCTATGCCATTCACTGCCCAGAGAGAACCCATTGGGGTTTTTGTTTTGTAATTATTAAATACAAGTTGAAAATCTGTTTTGAAAGATGACCAAATAGCTGTGCCCAGAATTGCGTTTCTTTACCCCTCCCTGCACAGTATATAATTACTGCAGGTGCCATTTCCTCCCATCCTTCCTTCCCCTCTCAACTTTGACATAATCTGGTCTGTTACAGTTACACATCAGCCAGGGCTACTACTTAAAGTCCAACTGTGTGCTTGGACTGTTGATGCAAGTCACAGTAAATGTTTGGGGAAAAAAAATATATACACCGGTATATATTTGGAAAATAAAATAAGATTTTAAGAAGAAGTATATTATTTTGGATCTGAAAGGAAAAGTGTCGTCGAATGGTGGTCCGCAGACGAAAAGCAGAATCAATAATAGGCCTTGTAAAGTAACAGGTAAAAAACACTGATTTAAACAATTAGATGGGGCTTTTCAGTTTGGATGAATGGGCTGTCTATGGGAAGTTGCCACGCAGTCTGGGTGAGGGGTGCGGGGGACCAGGGGTGTCCTGTTGGGAAAAGGACGCATGTGCATACTCCTTTGCAACCTCACCCACCTGATTTACATAAAAAGGCATGGTTGAAAACGTAATACCGGTACTTACAAAAACCCATCAAAGCAGCCACGCCTATGGGGTTGGGGGGGGCTGTGTCAAAGTCAAACGACTTTGAGATAATTTTTTAAAAAATACATCCCGTCAAGTCAACAAATTAGCTAGCAAATTGAATATTCGCCTCTGTGATCACAGGCAGTCAGACTAATCATTTCCATTTAAAGTTAATGTTAAGTGACCGCTGGCCACCATACAGGCCACCCAAAGTTGGATAGGTGTAATGGTGTGAACTGTACGAAGATTCAGGCTCCATACTTACAGTATGTGCATCCCATTTGGCACTTTCTGCAAAGGGTTTGGGGATTCAACCAGATAAATATTATGCTACGTTGATCCTAATGAGTTCCCAGAAGATCTCGCATAAAAACGGGAGGGGCGACATGATCGATACTGGTTGAACGGGTGGGCCTAGGACTGGGCCACCTATAAAGCTGTGATATCCTACAGCTTGGCTTAGAATGAACAACACACACATGAAGACAGGAGAGGATATCCCTGACTCATTGTGGTGATGCTGTTTACTGTTTTGAAACCTATGTAAGTTACAGTGATGATGTTGAATTAGAATATGCTTAATTCTGGTCTGTAATGTATATGCTAAATAAGCGTGTGTGATTGTACCGGTATGCATTGCGTTAGGGTTGGAATTTAATTCGTTTTCTGACTACACCAATAGGTGAATCCTAATTTGTCAACATCAGTTATTTGACTTTACCGTGGTAAATGGGGCATGGGAATTACTGTGGTTAAAAAGAGTCACCTGTGACTGCACTTCAATCGAATAGAAATGTTACATTGTCTTACTCTTGTTGCATTGGTGAAGGTCGAGGATGTCTGTAGCAGCGCTCCGCATGATCCGCTGTCGGAGGCTGAGTTCAGCTGGCCCAGGGGGTGTGAAGCGAGGTCTTCCATGGAAGGATATAAGTAAGCTGTGGAACACACACACAACGCTTTTATTGAAATCAATCAATTCACTGTGTATTTTCACATTGTTTATATTCTGTGTGTATTCTTTGGGGCCTACAGGAATTCAAACTATGTATGGACAGTGGGCAGTGGCCGGGACTATAGTTTGAATTCATTTTCTAATTCAGATCCATTTCCATTGTTGTATTCAATTTTAGGGAAGATTGCTAAAGTGACTGGTGCAATTGTGTTCGGGTGAGTTACATGAGTTACAAACATTCATTCGCACTAGTTTCTACACAGCCATTTCACATCATGGTCTAAGTACTATATAATATATTGTCACTTTCAAAAAACATCTAAATATCCGTTTCTGTTCACAGTGGTTGTGTTTTTATCTCTTATGAGGTGGCAGTCTTGGACAAGGCTGTGACGATTGACACTCAGGCAATTCTTCAAGAAAAATACAAGTCCTATATCTATCTGAAAGCCACTCCCTCAGAAGAGCAGGAGAATGTAGCTGCAGGTACTGTACTTTATGTCGTTCACCTGCATTTTATGGCACAGTGTGTTAGTTATCATCATATGTCCCCAGATAATACCCACAACGTCACATGTGTCAATGTGATTTTCCTGGGATAGACAGCTCTGTAATAGGCTTCTGTACTTTTACAGTTAAAAATGTTTTTAAACTTTGAGAATAGCCCCATTTTAATGAGGACACATGGAACAGGTACAGTAGTTATAAACTTTCCTTGGCCCCCAGACCAGATGGATATGGGTTTGGGTGGGTGGTGGGGTGGGGGGCACATTTCATCTGTTTTCCTGGTTGAGCAGAAAGATTTGTTATGTCCAGGTGTCCAGTGATTTCTCTTCCATGCATCCTGTCATCCCTTCCTTCCCCTCTCTACTCCCAATGTTGAAACCGTCTGTACCCTCCAAATTCCACCGCTTGCATGTCACCCTCACTGAAAACATTCACCAACCTACAGTATATTTTATCATTCATTTAACGATATAAATGTAATTCTCACAATATGTTTTATGTCCTATTTCTTCCCCGGCGTCCATTTCAGGGCTCACGTACAAGGCCAGAAGAGAGCTCCATAAAGCAGCAAGGAGGTTTCTTGAAATATCGTCTAAGATTTTGCTGCGACCACTAGATGGTGAGAATAAATATTCTTCTTCCCTCAAAGGGAACTTGTGTGAAACTGATTCCGCTTGTTTCCTGAATGGAAAGCAGAAGTTGCTGTTTTGAGGGTGACATTGACATGTAGGCAAACGGAAACGCCTGCCTGGCAGGTCCTGGGTTTGAATGTCAAAGCTTTTGTGCATTCATGGGTTTTACGTGCATATGAGTGTGAATACTGCAATGTCGGTAGTGTACCTGTATTTCCTGTTATTAGATTTAGAAAATAGCAGTGATTACTGCTTTTTCACATTCTAGATGTAAAAATCAAGTAGCAAATTTCGCAAAAAATAAGTGAAAATGATTTACTTTTGTTTTGGTAATTGTAATGATGTCACTTTTAACCTTTTGACGGGTCAGCTGCACAGTTGATGAAACAAAGTTTGCACACAAAAGGTCAGCAAGGTTTCCAACTTCTTGTCTCGTATCAAAGGTTGTAGATAACTTGGTGCTTATTGTGGTACTGTAGATGGAGTTGAACATTATGAATTAGAGTAGATTTATTGAATGCCAATTTAGCATATTCATTTTATGGTTTCTTCTGTGCATATCCCTTCTGGGCTTGTGCCTGTTTTTAGAGCACCTTAGCCATCTGGACGCAGACCCCCATGAGGTGGCATTATGGGTGCTGCTCAAGAGAACACGGTCACCCACCAAGGCTGTGAGACTACAGGCCGTACAGGACCTCAGTAACAACCATCATTGGCATGGTAAAATAAATAAACCTATACAGATAGCATTGCTTATTAAATGTATCTCCTGTAAATGCTTTTTTCACACTTTTGGCTGTAAATAAAGTGAGTTTAACCGGCATTGGTCCATATCCATTTCAAACATATACTGTAGACTACCAATACCAGACAGCAGCGCAGGCTCTAGATCAGAGGACTGCGGTGGGCTTGGCCCGGACTCATGGCGTCGACCTGCGTTTCTTCCTCTGCCCACCTGCACTGCCAGAGGTTGAAGGCGTACGTATTTCATTTTACTTCATAGTCTGTGTCTCTCTAGTAATCACCACTTTACCATGTTTATCCCATAAGTGTGCAGTTCTTTACATAAAGTCAAAGTACATTTGAAGAGAATTCCTACAGAATTCATACATATTGACGATTATTATATAGTCAGTCAGCAAAACACAGACAGTACCTTCTCACTGTAGCAGTGATGGCTTCGTATTAACAAAGATAGACAATGTCATCTTCACAGGGTTTCTCAATGGAGGATGGCCTCAGGCAGCTGGTTGCATCGTTACCTCAGTCTGAGGTGGACAAATGTCTTGAGTACTTCACTTCACTGGCTCTGAGAGAGAGCAGTCAGGCCCTGGCAGCACAAAGGGTGAGACACACACGCACACGGACAGACACACACACACACACACACACACACACACACACACACACACACACACACACACACACACACACACCATAAATAAGAACAACATTTTAATTACGTATCTTCCTCTCTTAACTTCTCCCCGTCTACTGTGTTCTCCCATGTTACAGGGTGGCCTGTGGTGTTTTGGCGGCAATGGCTTACCCTACGCCCAAAGCCTCACTTCTGTTCCCTCTGAGAAGGTGGAATCCTTCTGTCTACAAGCGCTGGTACAACACTCTAAGGTAGAGATCACTGACAAATAGTACCTATGAAGTCACTAATATCGTTATACTACTTTACCTGAAAAAGGTAATAATATTACAGTAATATATAATATTATTGTGCAACACTGATGGCACAATAACCTCTACATCCAGTTCTTTTTACAATGTACAAAGTGTGAATGAAGTTAACAGAAATACTGTCTTGGCCATGTTCAGGTCCAGAGTCACTGTGATCACATAGTTGCCAATGGAGGTCTTCAGCTCCTCCAGAGGGTCTACCAGCTTCGTAGGGACTCCCACAAGATTCAGAGAAACATTGTTCGCATTATAGGAAATCTGGCACTCAACGAAAACGCTCACCACGCCATAGTACAATCTGGTAGGACACACACACACACACACACACACACACAAAGACACACCTTTGGTATCTGGTTTGTTTGTTTTGACGTTTATCTGTGATTAGAAATGGCATTTGAAAGGGATATCCATGTTCAGATGAAAACATGTGATCTAAGTGCAGCAATTGCTTACTCTTTTCTAAAAAAAAATCTCCTTCTACAACTAGAACTGCACTCAAAGTGCCAATTTGCGCATTGCATTTGCACACAAGTAGGGTAAGGCCTACCTGTGTGCCAGTCTGCCGACAACCACAAATCGATCGCAATACGTGCGCTCGCTCACTTGCTCATGCAATTGATACAGATCCACTGTAAACAAATTACTTACAATGCTAGTGCAACAATGGGCAGTGTTGTTGTCGTGCCTTTCTGCAGGCTGGGTGTCTGTCCTGGCAGAGATGATGCAGTCACCACATGTCATGCAGGCTTCTTATGCTGCCCGGGCTCTAGCCAACCTGGACAGGGAGACAGTGAGGGAGAAATATCAAGACGGGGTGTATGTGCTTCATCCACAAACACGTGACAAGTAAGCACATATGGTGATCAAGTGCATTATTTAGAGCTGTTATTATTGTATTCTTAACTAAATATTTGTTTATGGTACATTATAAATAAGGCTTCACCTTAGTTCTGGGTCATCTACACACTAGATTGTAGTCATCTATCTTTGTCATGATTTAAACTGACACTCAGCCATTGACAATGTACTTGCCAGGCAACCGATCAAAGCAGATGTGCTGTTTGTCCATGGACTCCTGGGTGCAGCCTTTAAGACATGGAGACAGAAAGATTGTGATGGTGAGGAAGAAGCGCAGAATGGGACGGTAAACAAAGAGGACTACACTGAATGCTGGCCCAAGGTGAGCCACTCATGTCAGCTTTGGATGTGATGCACTCAACGTTTTATCATTTTGCTTACATGACTCGTCAGGTGAAACTAGCTGATCACAACTCATTTTGAATGCGCGGTTGAGGTTTTCCAGCATCTCCTGTCACTCACTACAACCCTATGCCGTGTGATAATAAGTGCTTTCATCCCTCTTATGTGGACCAGTCCTGGCTTGCTGCAGACTGCCCGAATCTGAGGATACTATCAGTGGAGTATGACAGTCACCTAAGTGACTGGAAGGCTAAGTGTCCTGCTGAGAACCAGAGGTGAATAAATGTACTGTAGTGATGTTTTTCCCCCCACCCTTTTAGTGATAAACAGTTTATTAATTAAACTTAACGCTTTCATATTTCTCTCCTTAGGAAATCTCTGGCCTACAGGAGTCGTGAACTACTGAATAAACTGAAGACTGCTGGCGTGGGAGACAGGCCTGTGGTCTGGATAGCACACAGCATGGGGGGTATGCCTTCACTGACATTGTACCTACTGTAAAATGAAATTGGTACCCTGGTACAAAATTGTTGCATAATACAACACAATATGAAGCCTAGATTTGTTAGATTTGTTATAACCTTTCCCTGCTAAAACCTTGAAATACGCATAATAATTAATCTAATAGAAACTACATGACTCAAAGGAAAAGGGACAACAAACAAAACCATGTTGGACAAAATTAGCCGTTTTGCTTGTCCACATACTGTATGCAGTGAATTCTCCAATCTACACTATAGCTGAATATAGGAGGGCCTAGTGCACTTCAAAATCTATCTGGGGTATATAAATTTAGATTGAAGTCAAAAACAGCAATAAAAGTGGCCAACACAATAAATCATGTCAGATTAAGCCTCTTGCCTCTGGTGTCTAAATTCTACTCTAGGTTTACTAGTGAAGAAGATGCTGATGGATGCTTCTGAGGACCCAGAACTGCACGAGCTGATGAAGAATACGAAGGGCGTTTTGTTCTATAGTGTTCCTCATCATGGCACCTTCATGGCGGAGTACTCCGTCAATGTCAGATACCTCCTTTTCCCCTCCATTGAAGTCAGGGAGCTCTGTAGAGGTCAGTGAAAATCAAGGGTTATTTTTTATTATTCTTTCAAAGGATATTAAGAGTTGATAGACAGTATGCATTTCTGCTAATGAATACAGGATGTCGGTTTAGTTCTTGTATTGAATTGGAATGAAATATGTGCAGCTTGATGTGTTTTAGTACTTCATTTGCACATTACATTTGAGCATGTCTCTATTGTAATTTTAGACTCGCCAGCACTGCAGGGCCTGAATGAGAACTTCTTGAACATTGCCAGAAAGAGGGAGTTCAAAGTGTTGAGTTTTGCAGAGACTCATCCTACAACCATCGGCCCTATGATCAAGAGTGTGGTGGTACCGACACAGTCAGCAGGTATGCAACTGTGGTGGAGCAAGCTTGTTGTTTCTCTTGGGGAAATTGGTATTGAAAATGCTAATATATTAATTGCCCCATACATGCTGTCATCAACAGTTGCCATATACTGTACAAGTCTTTTTATGTCCTTTGTCTCAGTCTTTGTTTAAATCATAGTCTGGAATCCAAATTGATTCGCTGTTCTACTGATTTCCTTTCTCACTTAAACCATTGGGGCCAAAAGCATCTGTGCCATTTTATAATTTGGGTTTTACAAAATAGGAGGTATCAGCCAAAACAAGCTCACGATTGGAGCACCTTGTAGAGATGATATTTTCAAATAAATCGTACACCTGTGCAAATCTTTAAATATTTTACTTTAGCTAACATTTTTAACTCATCTTTGCTTCTTGGAGGGTGTGGGTCATCTCTGGAATAAAATATTTTAAGATGAAGGCCAGTGGCCAAATTTTATTTGACATTCAGAAATAAGCCTGGAGAGTGGAGACAGAAAGAGCACCTCTGCCTGGATTCCAGGCTAGTGTGTAATTGTAACCCCATCACTATAATCTTAAATCTAACTTGTATTCCATATTTCAGACCTGGGCATTGGGGACCTGATTGAGGTGGATGTGGATCATCTCAACATCTGCAAGCCGGAAAAGAAAGACTCCTTCCTCTACAAGCGCACCCTCCAGTTCATCAATGAAGCACTGCAGAACCTGCACAACAGCCACTGATGGTGGACATTACATGGACAGATGACCTATTCAGTATACTTGAAGTGTGTGTGGAGTGAGGATTTAGGTAGCTATTGTATGAATTATCCTCTCCTTCCCAAACAAAGTGAAATCCAACTGCCTCTCGTTGTTGCACATTTAAATGAAATATCACAAATAAGAGAATTATTTTATTTTGTTGAGAATCTTTAGAATGGAGGGATTCACGGTGCTCATCTGCCCTCCTGCATTATCTATGATGCCAGGCACACACACTATCACTTATAAAACAGAACCTAGTTATTCTAGTCAATGTTTTTTTTATTAGAAAATGTTTTAAAGATAATCATGACTTTGTTTACACAGAGATTAAACGTGGCCAGGTTTTATTTCTCTTGCTATCTTAATCTCCACATTATGCTGTTTATCCAGGTGTTCATGATCATGAGTCAAAGCAAGGCAGACATTTAGCCTTTTTTTCTACTGCATTTATTTTCCTTCTAACAACTGCATATCAGTCATACTGTAACCTCAGACACCCATATTGTACCTTCCTTGTGCCATAATTCAATTTGGGCCTTACCTCACCCACATGTCTGACATCAGATTTTATTAATATTTAATGTTATTTTTATTGCTTGCTTTCAGTCATGACAACAGTCCTGTGTCAAATAAAATGGTGTTGAATTGAATACCTTGATTGGGAGTCTGATTTGTATGTGTCTGCGTGCACATGCATGCATCATGTACGTATCAACAAAGCACTGGATAGTGAAGTATAAGTTAACGTATACTACAGGTATAGTAGTCAAGGAATGCAACTGTACTGTGAGGTGAAGTGAAACTGCAAGCTCTCTGTGAGATGAAGTGAAACTGCAGGCTCTCTGTAATTGAAGTGAAATTGCAGGCTCTTTGTGAGATTAAGTGAAACCATGAGAGTGAAACTGCAGGCGGGCAAACCTGCAGTAGGGAAGCATGACAAAAGAGCTGTGTCCGGGTGGGCAGCCAGTATGCCAGTAAAGTATGCATTTCTAGACTAGAGTGTTCAATCTATAACACAGATTTATTTATTGTATCTCTTAGCTAGTAGTGGAGGCTTTTTCTGGTCTTTCTTTGGCCACTGCCAGAATCACCAGTTGCAGTTTCTTGCGCAGTAGTAAGAACATATAAGTAATTACACGACCAGGCCAGTGGAGGGCAGCAATACGCCTCGAGTCACTCGGGAAACAAAAAGAGATCACTTGGTTTCGGCTAACAAAACGAGTTGCTGAAAGGCAAGGTTTACGGTATCTAACTTCGTATCGATCAAAGCGTGTGTGGTCCTAGCCCAGCGGTGCTGTAAGTATTAATTGCTGCCATACGTTCTCATTTCATTATTAAATATGAGAACGTCATTATTAACCACCTGGTAGTGTTTATTTCAGGTACTAGCCTAGTTAGCTCGCATAGCCTTAGCAGATGCGGTGCCTACAACACAAAAATATTTTATCTTCGTTAACATAGAACTTGAACTATCATGATCTACGAGCTGTGAGCTTTGTTTTATTGAGTTTAATGAGTTGTTATGATGATGTTATAAATAAGGGTAAACTGGGAAATCCAAGCCGAGTAGGGTTAGCTTTGGAAAGCATGCCATCAACATGACACACTGCTGGTGAGCATCATAAACTATTAATTAGTGTGGTTGCCCGAAGGGCAACCAGACTCTTGTATTCCAAGTAGTTTAATTATTATTATTTTCGTTGTTCCGCCCCCTTTTTTCGTCCCGCTACTCCTCGCAGAGTTCTAGTAGCACACACTTGTGCCATACATCATATCGAGCGGAAAAAATCAGAATGGTGTGCTTGCATTTTGCTAAGAGAAATATTACATAGTTTAATTAATATGAATTAATTAGTGCATTATTTTGCCCCATTGAAATGAATGGGAAAGTGCAAAAAGTAAAGTTCAAGTATTTTTCCCTCGAATACCGTAAGGGCTATGCTTACACAAATCAGGGAGGCCGTTTGCAATAATTTTAAAAATTAATTGCATTATGACATATATAATTACGTTATCGTTCGGCCAGATGGTGGCGCTATAACTGGTCACTGTACATTTTGGCCTATAACTCTTGAACCGTAGGTCGTACAATCAAAATTCTTTTTTCCATGGATTCCTTGGATCATGGCGCATCTCCCCATATAGGCCACGCCCATTTGCGTCAGGATAGATTTTCCGCCATTTTGATTTTTCTCCAAAACACAGTTTTTGCCCCCATTCCTGCATATTTTGTCCAAATCTCACGAAAATCGGTACACATGATCTCTGGAGCTATCCGATTAAAACAGCGTTGGCAGAATTTTGATATCACGTATCGTTAGGCCGCAATAGCCTTCCGAAGTTAGTGGGAGGGGCCTATTTTACAGAAAAGGCCACAATTCATGCACCGAATGTCCAATCCACTCCAAAATTGAATCACAGGTCTAATGTGACGGCTTCAACAGAGGACCAAAAGCAATTCCATTTTCAACCATAGGGGGCGCCACAAATGCACAAAATGTAAATATTTGTTGCAAAAAATGTCCAATCCACCCCAAATTTGAATCACAGGTCTTGGTTGAGCCCTTCAACAGAGGGCCAAAAGAAATTCCATTTTCAACCATAGGGGGCGCCACAAACGCACAAAATGTAAGTTTGTTGCAAAAAAAACGCCATTTGGGGGGAATAAATGCCCTCCAAATTACTTCCACGTGATCCAGGGGATGACGTAACAAGTTCACATCGTAATTGGCTACCGAAAGCTGCGGGGGGGCCAACGCAAGCGACAACGGCAACCACACTTTGCAATTTTTAAATTGCGAATATACTAGTAATTTAAAAGATGCAGTTTGTAGTAGGAAAGTGATTTGGCTGAAGATCAAAACAATGAAAGCACTATTGTCGCAGAATTGTCATTGCTCCCAAATTCAAGTTCTATATCCTGTCTTGTGTGAATTCTATATCCTGATTGGACAAAATTGGTATATTTTGATGTGGATGCACTGAACAAACTACTAGAATATAGACTAGAAAACGACATTTTAACCTTGGTCTTCATTAGCTCTGAAATATGACGGACTGTAGAGAAGTGAAAATTTGTTTCTAAATTCTTGAAATGTACAAGGTGGCCACTAGTGTAAACAAGAGTTATGCTTAACTATTGTGTCCATTCAGTCATCAGTTCTGTTGTATTTTAAATGTACTGTAAATCTCTGAGCTGCTAAAAATACAAAGTAATTTGTTCATTCATAGACAGGCGTCATGTCATGGCTGTCTTAATTTAAAACTATGTCAGAGAATATACTGCTTCCCTTCATTTATGTGTATTATTTCGTACTATTACATATGTCTCTCTGGGTGATTATCTCAGTAACATTATTTCATGTGTGTGTATTAGGCTACAGATTCTCCTTCATTCATCCATACATCACCATGGTCAACGTACTCAAGGGTGTCCTGGTTGAATGGTAAGGATTCCAAAAACACACAATGAACCAGGTGTCTTCTGGGGTTTAGAAAGTGACTGATGTAGTGTTTTGACATGATTTTGTCTGTTGACTATTATAAATGTGTCATATGACCATCTTGTACTGTGTTAGGAAGGCAATGGGGCAGTAACATGTGCTCCTTTTAAATTGTATGTGGTAAAGGGAGTGATTTTCTTTTAAATTAGTGTTAAATAGCAATATATTCTCAAAGAAGGCATTGCTAAAGCGTGTTTGTACACAGACCACTGTTTCACAACTCTTCAGCTCTTAACAAGGAGAGAAATCATAACTGATAAAGGAGTAACCGTAACACAAGACAAGATTACCAATACCATCACATTTGAACATAAATAGTTTTATGCATTGACGGGAGACTAGATGTAAAGAATGTATAGTAATATATTGTGGTAAAACTCACTTGAGTTGTATGTTCCTTACTTCTGTCCACCCGCAGTGATCCTGCCATGAAACAGTTCCTCCTGTACCTGGATGAGACTTCTGCCCTAGGGAAGAAATTCATTATCCAGGACCTTGATGATACACATGTGTTCATACTGGCAGAGGTGGTTCAGTTACTTCAGGACAGAGTTGGCGAGTTAATGGATCAGAATTCATTCCCATTCTCTCAGAAATAAACACAATCTACCAAGGAATGTTGCTTGTGGAATATTGCTTTGTTAAAATGCTTTTTAATTTGAGTTATTGTGGGCTGGTACAACTTCACAGTTCATGGTCCACCTGTTTTAATTTATGTTGTAAATATTAAACATTGTATGACTGACAGAATGCTTTAAGTCGAAGTGTGGAATTACACAGGCAGACAAATGTTTAACAAGCTTTGACTATTAAAATACACTTTAATTCTACCTTTTCAAAAGTGGATCTTGCATGATTGATCAATGTATATCATGCACTGAGTAAGAGCCAAAATGTGTAATAAAGTAATGGTTTCTTCCTGTATGGATAATCATAAAGTGTAGTAATATGTCGAATTTAGCGAATACCACGTCTGATGCAAAAATAGGCAAAACTACCATATATTGTAGATTTAATTGAACCTTATAGTGTAATGGTGCCATAGAGATAACTAGAACTGCGCCTGTAGAATGCCAACTTGCACATTGCACACAAGTACGCCTTGGTCTACTTGTGCGTGAGCAGAGTGAGAAACGAGAGAACGAGGAGAACACTCATGAGTCATGACAATACTTATAAAATCCTCTTAATCATCTCACCAATGTGAGGCCGCTGAAGGACGGACGGACGACGACTGTGTGAGCTCACACGTGATGTCTGAGACCTTGTGGATATTAAACTGTTGCATTCAAACAGTAATTTAGTGTAATTACTGTGTGATTTCCTAAGCAGTGCAATTGTTTTCACATTCCAGTTCATTAGTGTACCATTTTCTTCCCCAAATCACTGTTTTCTTAGCTGTTGATATCCCAGACCTCCGTTCTACAGTCTGTTTTTATCTTAATTTCTATGACAATTGATAAACAGCTGGTCATCAAATTGCCACTCTGCTACACCTGTACATGGCCACTAGGTGGGGACACATTCATAGGTTCTAACTGATGAAGAAATGGAATTGAGTAACTGAAACTGGAGTGGATAGACTGGGCAATGGCCTGGGCAGTGGGCACCTGTGAAATTGATGTACAAATTATCCAACATTTTCATACCAATAGCAAGGGCACTGAATAAGAGAAGATTGTATCTTGAGTGTAGCACATTGTCTGACATCCTACTAGATACATGCCCCCCTTTGGCACAATTGTTATGCGATGCTCAACCAATGGCACATATCCCACCCAATTGCAATTTGCTTTCGTCTTCAATGTTTGTTTGGTTCAATGTTTGAACCAGACAGCAGGGCATAGGAGGGACTAGTACTCCACAAACAAAAGGGAAATGGCCTGAAGCAAAGTAACTTATCATGATTAAACAACATTACTGAGCAACTTTGAACAGAAGTAAGCTGTAGTAGAAATTGCTCTAATAATGACTCTTCCTTTCTATACATACATAATGTATAGAGTTTAAAGGTAATGCGCCTTTGTCAGTTAACCTTTAGTCTCTGTGAGGTTGGTGTTGGTTTATAATGGGCTAGAATCTGAAGCAAGATGAAGCAGTTAATGATCAGGAACAGCAGACCAGCCAGCCAGATCAACAGCAATGTGTTGTAGCCTTCAAACTCCAGCAAGTAAGCCGGCCCCAACCACAAACCTTGGCCAGTGAACCACAGAACCAACAATGCAATTCCCTGCTTTGGTGACAGATCGAGCTGAGGTATGAGAAAAGGAAGAAGGCACAGGTACCAGAGGAAGTATTGTGACGTGCAGACTTTGTTGAAGGAGACGAAAATGGCGGTTTGCAGGAAGCAGCAGAGAGCCAGATCTGTGTGGTACGCCCAGGCCACCAGCAACACGAGACCCAGCTGAGGCAGGAACGCTGCAAGGCCCAGCCACATGCTCCAACCGCTGTCCGCAGTGAGGTAAAGCATGTAGAAGTAGGGGGAGAAGTTGTGTCTCGTGTCCTGTCTTGTCAGGTGGTACAGGTAGCTCTCACAGAGGAACTTCCAACCATATGTGTGATAGAAAAGTGCAGTAAAGGCACAGAACACTGATCCTGACACAGCGATGAACCAGGACAAATCTCGGTTGAGGAAGCTTCCCATGAACCCCAGTGCCCTCCTCCACCTTGTCCCTGTCCCCTCCTCTGTTCGGGGCGTTGGTGAGCGCAAGGCCAGAGCAATGGGCAGTGCATATGTAACAGGGTAAATCTTCATGTGGACAGAGAGGCTGTACAGAAGTGCCGCAATCGTCAGTTGCTTCAGTTCCATACAAAGCAGTGTGCCCAGCACCAGAGCAGAAAGGATGGACTCTGCGTTCCCTCGACTGGACACGGCCATGGGCAGGGGGTTGAAGAGCCATAGAGAACAGAGGTAACATGCCCGACGGGAGTCCACGCCTCGCAGACAGAGGAGGTGGAAAATAAGGAAGCCTGAAAGTACATCACAGAGGATGAAGAGGACCTTGCCAAATGCAGGGCTAAAGTAGATGTTGGGAGTCAGTAACCAGGCCAGAAGAGGGGTGTAGCGGTATGTTGATCTGTTGTAGGGAGATTTGCCCTCAGTAATGAACCTAGCAGCATCAGTGAACACATGGTAGTCAATATCTGTGTATTTCACATCCATAGTTCTGTCCTGCAAGTCCCCATGAAGCACCAGACCTAGCCTCACAACCAGCGCAGAAATTAAAATAACATGTTTGTGCATCAGTTTCTCCATTACACAGTGATGGTTTACAAGTCAATGAAGTCATCAATGTGATGTTATGTTCTTCCTATATTCTAACCGAAACACAAAACGCAGCTGAACTTGCATTAAACGGAACCTGAGCCTGAGATCCACATAGACACTACGACTCCAAAGTGGATATCAGGTTCCACGTTGCCACTCTGTGACATGAGTCATCTGTAACATCATCGGTGACGTAAGACCCCAAATTTGGTCAGTTTTCAGATCACAGCCCCATTCATGTTGTTGTGATACATTTTAATGCACAAATGTACAAGAAACCTACCTCAAAGGACTTCATAACTATAGGGAGACACAAACAGTGGTTTCTTCATAGTACAGACTGAGTTAACGTACAGTAAGGACTAAGGAGAGTTTTGGATAAAAATGTCTCTAGCCATTTGACAGAGGGGCAGTGGAGAGTAGCATAGGTGGAAAGCATAGGTGGAAACAAGTGACATGATGAAACTTGAACGAAACAATCTGCAAGTCGTTTGGGGAAACACTGCAAAAATGATGACGAGCAAGAATAGGAGTCTATTCTTGCTCGTCAAAGCCACATGCACCGAGATTATGGACACCTAGTGCCCTAGTCTAGTTACATTAGCCCTTATGCGTAATTAACGCACATAGCATTGGGGAAGAGGCGTTCCCCCACTAAAGTCGCTAATTTCGTACCATGCCATCTCCCTTAAATACCTCCTTTACCCGTTAAATTATGCATAGGAGTGGTTTGGGCGTTTTTAGCTTTCATCCAATCCGTGTTGGTCTTGCCATTCCCTTTAATTCATCCCTTATCTATTTCCCTTATCCCTACTGCTATGTCTGACCCTCCGAAGCAGCAGCCTGGCTGCGGGCTTAGGACACACACATGCATGAGTAGCCTATTCTCAAAGATTATGCTCTCATTTTGAAACAATTATAGCTCAGTCAATTCTCAATCATTTCTTACCATTCAACATGTTATGTTGAAAAAACATGTTCCATGTTTTTTTTTTTGCTGTATGTGGCGTGCATTTATCCCAAGTCTGCGAAATGTTATAAAGTAAATTGCAAAAAACTCTGGAATTCGCGGCAAAAAAACGTTTTTTTTTTATCATTGATTTCTCGGTCAATTCTGGACCATTTTTTACATTTCAAAATGCAGCATGATGGGAAAAAGCTCCTCTTTCAGATGCTGTATAGAATATGTGGGTAGGTCTTCTCTACGATGCGGGACCGAGCAAACTGCAACTGTCGGGGATTAGGCGGAAACGGTCCGCCTAATCCCCGACAGTTATAGTTTGCCCGATCCCGCATCGTAGAGAAGACCTACCCACATATTCTATACAGCATCTGAGAGAGAAGGTCTTTCCCGTCACGCTGCACTTTGAAATGTAAAAAATGGTCCAGAATTGACCGAGAAATCAATGATCAAAAAAACATTTTCTTTTCCGCGAATTGCCGACTTTTTTGCAATTTACAGCATTGCGTCACAAGTTAATGAATGTATTTAATTATATTATATACTGTACATTACCTAAACACAAGGAAGTGACCGACAGCAGGCAATCTACAGCTGTTCATAGGACAATCCAGCATAAATAAGGAGATGAATTGAACTGGCGCCTTTCCACGTGGAGTTGTGGACATCTCCAAAGGCCACAGACGCGCATCGTGCGCACGTGGCTCTGCCTTCGCGGATCGGTTAAGGGGTGGTCTGATGTGGCGTTATCTAGTTCCCTAATCTATTTGACGAAATTAGCAACTTAAGGGACTGCGCAACAAACACGCCCATGACCACACCTCCAGCCACGAATAACGGTGTCGGCATAAAGAATAGTGGCTAAGGGAAGAGAAAAGGTAACCAAAATAGCAATAAGGGAATTCGCTGCGGGTATCGGGTAACGTTAGGGACAACGGGGGGAATGAAAATCGGGCCCCTAGTGTCTCCCTAGTCTAGGCATAGCCTACAAGAAACTGAACTGAGAACTCAAGAGGCAGGTACACAGCAAGATGTCCTTCCACACAGCATGTCACATCTCTGATCACAACCCCATTTTATTAAGACTGATCACTGTTAATGAAATATGTGTAGACTATGTGTTGTAGAGACCTCTAGTTTGGCAGTTAAAATGAACATCAAATATCTAAATACTGAATGGAGTAAACTGTCTACTGTAGTGTGTTCACATGAGACTGAGTAGACCATTAAATGACCAAAAGTTTTTTTGAAAGTGGAATATCCCTTTAAGATTTGACTCGTCTGACTGTAAATTTGATCGATTTTTACATTTTCAATCTAGAGTCCAGGCTTCATTTCCCAGGACGAAGGGCCCTGGGCCCCTGGCTGGGGCTCCGAACACAACATGTATATAGGCAGAACATACGGTACTTTAACCTGAGGCCGCAAATGTTAGAGGGTTAGTGATTTATCGTAGAGCTCTGGGGTCTGAACGGCGGAGCGGGGTTGGGAAGGAGCGCTCGTTTTATCCGCCGGCTACTACTAGTAGGGCGGGGCGAAGCATAGTTTTACTGAGGTTATGTTTAGGGTTAGTAACCGCATAAAGCATCGTCTAACTCTAACCCCAACCTAACCCTAAACACAACCCCAATAAAACTAGGCTATGCCTAAACCTAATCCTAACCCTAAACTTAACCTCAGTAAACCTATGCCTAAACCTAACCTAACCCTAACAATAAAGACACAACCCCAATAAAACTAGGCTATGCCTAAACCTAATCCTAACCCTAAACTTAACCTCAGTAAAACTTCCTTCGCCCCGCCCTACTAGTAGTAGCCGGCGGATAAAACAAGCGCTCCTTCCCAACCCCGCTCCGCCGTTCAGACCCCAGAGCTCTACGATAAATCACTAACCATGTTAGAGGCCTGCTGGCTGCTCATGCAACGTATTACTCCGTCATTTTCAATAAATAACGTGTTTTCATTTAGTTAGCCCCAATACGTTCCCTCAAGTATTGAGATAACGTAATGGGGCTAAATGCCATTATTTCAGTTTCCCCTCGTGTACTTACTGTTTATGTTTAGTGTAATTCCGGGGGCGTTCAGGGGTATGTGGCCCCTATGCCCCTCACTACCACACACCGCCAAGTGAGGCCGCTGGGAAGTTCTAACAGAATCGGCCTGAGACGGCCTTAAACGAAACGTCTTTTAATAATAAACGACCTAACTATAACTACCTTATAACTTATAACTAGACGGGCACTACACTGCAGCACTAGATATGTACTTACTACTTGGACATAAGGCGTACTACTAAATCAAGTTTCAAGTTAAGTTTCAACAACTACAAGAGCAAATCATAGGGGAGCCAGTCCATACGAGGGCTGAAATGAGCATGCGCGCCGGGTATGCAACCTGGCCCTCAGCGCGCATGCTCATTTCAGCTGAGTCTGATGACGGTTTTGCTGCTAAGAACCAGAGCCTTCTAGGGGAGAGTTGCGATATTCCCGTTCACTCCTGTGCGTCAGGGCAATGGCGGTGCTGGAGGAGCAGCAGCGCTGATGTAAAAGCCGTTTGAGTGCACTCGGAAAACCGGAAGTCGATGAATATGAATGGGACTCTATGGATTTAATCAGGGACCAGCAAAGAAGGCACGAAAACAACATGTATTGTTGGCGGTGACCTCGTAAACAAACTATCGATGCAGGCAAATTAAAGAATGCCTTCTGGAGGTTGATTTCGAATACTTTGTCACATGATTTGCAAATAGTATATCATTATATTGACGTCTTGAAAGTATTAGTGCTGATTGAAACTGGTTTCAAAGCAGGCGATATCGCGAGAATTCACTGAAAAGCTAAGATTCTCGCGATAACAGCGGGGGGTAGGAGTATGCAGAAAGTTATTTAATCAGTTATTTAATCCAGCTTTAATGACTTTATTTTAGTTGTTCTTTAATAATACTACAACATAAACATTACAGAGACTCTAGCCGTGACTGAACAATACTTTAAAACAGTTGTCTTTTTGCATACGTACCTAAAATAGCTCTTATTGCGCCGTTTTCGTTGAAAACAATGTACTCCCAATGACAGTTAGGACTGGGACTGCACTCATAGACGAATCTCTGTAGTCTCGTGCACGGTGCTCTGCTCTGCTTTCTGACCCCTCAATATCGTAACTCTCCTACTAAGTCTGATGAAGGCTTTGCTGCTAAGAACATCATTAAGATCTTCATTATACTGTATTATGGACGAGTTTCAGACCGCAGAAGAGGTAGGAAATATTTTGTAATATATGTGTGTATAATCTACAACACGATTAAGCTATCTCCGACCAGTTCAACTTTACAGTTCGAAGGGAAGATATTAGAATAAGAGGACTACGGTGTGGTAGGCTTCTGCAGAATACAATCTGGTGTGAACTATTTTGCTTTGTTTTAACACAGACTGCGTTTGTGGTGGACGAAGTGAGCGCAGTAATAAAAGAGGTATGAAATGAATACCAGATTGATTTTTTTCTGGACTGTGTTCTATACATTATTTACCATGATCATCTCGTTTTAAATAGCCAGTGGCTAACACAAGTTAAACAGACAACATCAACGGTTGCTATAGCAACCGTGGCTGTGCCAAACCTCATATCACAGCCTGATCTCATATAACATTGCAATTCTGTGTGTAACTTGTTGGACAAGGATTAATTACTCTTGTTTAATTATTCCTCGAGTCAGTAGAAGGAGCCATTGGAGGAAATGCTTATCAACACAGCAGAGTTAATCAGTGGACTTCCAATGTAGTGGAGCAGTGCCTCAGTCAACTCAGTAAACTTGGAAAGCCATTCAAATATGTTGGTATGTTGGATCCTGGCAGGGAAATGCATTTGTGATGGCTTTTGTGACCTGTAGTCATCATAACAGAATATTTACAATTGTCTTTATGTATCCTTCATACAGTAACCTGTATCATCATGCAGAAAAACGGGGCAGGTCTACAAACAGCCAGCTCATGCTTCTGGGATAACTCCACTGATGGTATGTTAATGCACATGTATCATTTCACAGTATCACATCACACCACATTATTTGTGCTCTGAAAGTAAATTGAAGTAATTGTTGCTGAATAAATACTGTACGGTTCTCTTCCACTGGAAGATAATAAATGAATGTGTTCCACTCGACAGGCAGCTGTACAGTAAGATGGGAGAACAAGTCTATGTACTGCATCGTCAGTGTATTTGGACTCGCCATCTAAAAACTCACATGCAGCGTGTGGATGCTGCATTGTGCAATGTTTCTTTGAAGACCAATATCCCATATCCAATACATGAATTGTATATTTTGTCCATATTGTATAATTTGTATTCTCACGTATGTATCTAATAATAAAAGTACCAACAACATACATACTACAGTAGTTACACATGCTTTGAAATCACAATGCTTGTTTATAGCAAGTTTTATTTACATGTGATGTGACATTACATAATGGTGCATGTGCACCATTCATTAAAGCAACAAGCATCTCTCTATGCCCAACAGAGATCCCATGTTCAATTCAAATTTCCAAAGGTCAATATACAGTATATAGTCCATATTCATACTCAATCTTGTATATGAACAAAGTCTTTTCATTAACATTTAAGACCGCAACAGTATTTAACAGAAAACCTTGGTTTGCGGTGAAAACAAGGCACCATTATTAAATAATACATTTTAAGATATACATGATTAAGTAACAGTTCAGGAAAGCTGTAAATACGCTACCTACAATTTGAAAACAAATGTCACAGACATGAGGCAACAGATAACATAAGACATAGCAGTGGGTTTTCTGGTGCAAAAAAAGGAAAAACAAGAAAATGCAGCCATACATTTCAAACAGAAAATACAGTGTAATTTCCTCAATGGAATTTCACACAATGAAATGTCAGTTAAAGATAAACCATATAATATAAAAAAAATATTCATAATTGGTTGTCCAAAGGTGCAACAAAATCAGCAGGGTTACAATAAGACACAGATAACCAACATGATAGTGGTCCTTTAAGACATATCAAATTCCATCAATTTCAGGCCAGATAAGTTACATATACAGACTCAAGGAGTGCAAAGCTGCTTCATAAGAAATGAATTGAAAACAAAACAAGTGGCAAGAGGTACCCACCCCATCAATGTATCATTTACCACACTTATGGTAAAAGAAAAAGTGGGGTCCTTGGTGGCACAGTCTTAATATGCTTGTCAGCTTTGGACATCGACTAACAAGATTTGCATGGTATAGTCCTTTACCCTGGAATAGTACTACAAACTAAGTTTAGGCATTGCGTGGTTGTGGTTGGATAGTCAGGTTTTGATGGAGGGCATTATGCCGGGCCTGCCGGACGGGCTTTACGTCCTTTATAGTGGGACATCTACAGTTTTTCACATTCAGTGCTACAATGTGCATAACCGACCGACATGCAACAGTTCCTTCAGCTCAACATGGTCTCAAAGAGAGTGCTGCCGGAACTCTAACCATCGCATGAACAACTGATCAGTGTTCCATATGAAAAGGTGAAGGACCTTTCAAATATCTAGTGGTAACCATAACGGTTGTATAACACAGTATAAATTAGGCTCAGTTCAAGGCTCTCCCTAGTGGCAAAACACTTCTGAGAACAATGATGGGCAGTGGGAGGACATCAATCGTATGGCACTATATTATTAATGAATTTAACTAAAATATTTCTTACTGGCCACAATATATATTGTCGTCCATCACAAGCTATTTAATTTATAGTGATGAATATAAACTATATTTTAAGAGGCAGAAACACCAATTTCCCCAATTCTCAGAATGGCAGTGAGCCAATGAGCAATGGCAAAAACAGTGCAAACGGTAGTGTTTCAAAAGAAAGCATTGGAAAAACAATCCTATTTATTTTCCTTATAATGTAATAAATCCAACGATAAAATGGCACTTTTTCCCTTTCAAACACTCGTGCTCATCTGTATGCAGAATTGTGTAATGAAATGCTGGCTACGGGTTAAAGAAATATTTGTGGACTGTTAAAAGTTTGATGACACATATATTCTATTTGGTGAAACAAACACAAATCTATCTGTCTGCATACATGGACCTTCAGTGAAATTACATTCATGTTGAATTTATTCATAAAAATATGTATATATATTATGTACAGTTACTTTGCATTACCAATGCAAATACTCCCTATTTACACAAGACTGTTTGTTATACTCTTCCAAGTTTCCAGTGGAGAAAGGATAGAAGAGATTCGGAAATGCCACATGGATATTAGCTCAGATCAGTCACTGTCACTGTCATCCTGGTATTTGGCAGTTGCTTTGATAGCACGTCCATTTTGTAAAGGCATTTCTTCGTAATCACTCCTTCAAAGAGAAAGAAAATTGATTGAGGTACATTCTATTCTATCTAAAACTATGTGATGGGGATGAACAAAAACTACCATATATTAACCACATCCACATAATCTGTAAGTGTGCGTTTATTTTTTTCAACACTCACCCGTATATAACTTCATCATCTGAGTCGTTAAGCATGGAGAAAGCAGGATTATCCTTCAACTGGGAATCTGGGACACAAAACTCAAAATGGTTAATATACTGTTCTAAAGGTACTGTATTGTATTGCATTGAATAAGAAAAAAAAATCTTCCAATACCACAAATAAAACCTTAATACTTACCATATAGGGCATTTTTAGAGGGGGAATATACAAATGCTAATGTGTACAAATAAAAGTTGAGCAGGCCATAGAATGATAAGAATTCTGCTGGTATGTCTAGAGTTAAGGAACAATCAAATTCAACCGGTAAAGAGAAATAAATGAACATCTATCTTGATAGGAAATCACTGGTAAAATACATTATTTCGTCGTGTTGCACACATGACACCACACCCACACACACACCCACTTCTGCGTCTTAAAAGGATATAGTTCTGGTAATGGGTAGACAATTCAGACACAAAATTATCCTGCAGGGCCTTGGCACCAAACCTCAGGTAGAGTATGACCATGCTAAGGAAAGGATAGGACAGGGATTAATTGACAGGATCAATTTCACCGGGGAGACAGCTCATCAAGAAAATAGAACATCAACTTCTGTAGTTTGGTAGGTCTAACAATGCACCTTATTATGAGGACCACAAATGTCAGTGCTGTCAAAAACTTCAGGCGGAGATCTGGTGGTACAAAGGACAGCACACAATGAGCAGCTTGTTCTAGCAAGGAGAGAAAAGCCTGATCTACATGGATATACAGTATGTGTTTCACACAGGGTTACCTGAGTAAGGCATGTTCTTGAGCTCAGAACAAGCTCTAACAATCAGGAAGACCAGGTACAGAATGTAGAGGATCACTACAATCAGGAAGAAGATCTTCATGCCCTTAAAGAGTAAACATGGGAAGTCGATTTAAGAAGAACGCTAATCACGAAACATGTGAGGATTATGTCATCTGTTAAATTGAACCCTCTGCATCATTAAGCGACTCACTTGAAAATTGGCTATATCCACTTTGTATTGGTAGGTTGGATCTTGGAGCTCATTAACCCTGTAAATCCAGCAGAGAAAATCATTTCAGCTGTAAAAAAAACAGGCAACAACAAGTGATACATGAACAGATCGTACTAATATTGTTATAGTACGTCAATATAACTTACGTTTGCCATATTCCCAGTGTCACAGATGACAGCCACAGGAGACCAACAATGACCAGTTTAGGCAAGTAGAATGTCAGACATTTCCTCTCACCCTGTGTAAAGATAATAAAATCACATGGTTGTAAACAAAGGGGTGAAGTCAATAGACAACTTTGAATGTCTGAAGGATGCAAAGCATCAACAGTAAAGGCTTAACCACACCAAAAGGGGTCAAGACGGTTTCAGCAATGTCCCTGCGGTGTGTGTCCTGTAGCACATTTATGCATGTAGTGATTCAACATATGGAATTGGATGGACCAAACCACACCAAAGGGTTGAAATGTTTTTAGCAGGGCTTGGAAACGAAATTATTTTTCAGGAACGGTTCAAAACCGGTTCGGGTCAATCTATATTTAACGTTTTCGTTCTGGCAATCGTTCCAGCACCAAACTGAACCGGTTCGAACCGGTTCGGAACTAAAAATAGCGTTCGTTCTTATCGTTCCGGTAATGTTTGGCGGATACATGTGAAGTTGTTTACAAACATCAGGCTTGTCCACAGCACTTTGAGTTTACAATAAAAGCGCACGTGGCTGTCGGGGCACGCTGCCTGGATTAGCCTATTCCAATTTCATCCATGTTATTACCCTACTAGCCAGGGGAGCAGAGTGTGTTCACTGCAGCAGCTACTGAGCTTTCACAACTTTGGTCAAATAACTATCTTTGTATGTAGGCCTATTTAAGCCTATAGTTTTATTTATGAATGTCAGTAAGGCCATTGCATGCGCTGTCTGTCTGTCTGCATCACGGCACACAGCGTACATGCATGGCTAGCTAAACTCGCCACAAAAAGTTCGGAAATCCAACTTTGGTCCATTATAGCTCCCCTTTGATAAAACCGATTGGTATCATATTATATACCATTTTTATCATTGATTTGTCCCCTTTACAATGAGGTACATTATGTAATGATCCGGCATTCGTGGAATGAGAAACAATGCTAAACATGTGTCTTGCGCTCCAATTTTTTTTTGCCAAAATCCACTGCAATTTTTTTCTGTTGGAATTCACTCTCGTTTGACTTCAAATGATGGCAGGTGCGTGCCAATCACAGGTGTGTGCCTGCTGGCACCTGTACATAAGTCCTGCAAATTGCTTTTGTGTGTGACCCAAGCAGCAGTAACACTGGTGAAAAGATGCCACGTCTGTCCCTTCAAGACAAGGCCCGTGCGATAGGGCAATTGGAAGCTGGTGTTCCAGGATACAGAGTAGCAGCAGCATTTGGTGTCAGCCCTTCTACCATTTCCAAACTTAAAACAAAGTTCCGTGAGACTGGTGATGTCAAGGACAGACCACGGAGTGGCCGTCCCAGAAAGAAAACACTCCAAGAAGACCGGTTCCTCACCCTGGCTTCACTGAGGAACCGTAGGCTTCCTGCCAGAGCTTTACAGGCAAAATTTTCTCAAAGGTACCACAGGCGCATCTCTGAGCAAACTGTGAGAAACAGACTGCACCTCGCCAGGCTTCATTCTCACAAGGCTTCCAGAAAGACAGCGATGACTGCCATTCACCGCCAGGCCCGCTTGCACTGGTGTCGGCAGCACCGACCCTGGAACATCGGAATGTGGGGAAATGTCATGTTCAGTGACGAATCCAGGTTTTGTCTAAGGACGCTGGATGGCAGGATTAGAGTGTGGAGACGTGCAGGAGAAAGATTTGCTGATTGTTGTACTGATCGGGTGACATCATTTAATGGGGGCAGTGTGATGGTTTGGGGGGGCATCTCTCTGAGAGGCAAGACTAATCTTGTCATTATCGAAGGTAATCTCAATGCATTAAGGTACAGGGATGAGATTCTGGATCCAGTGGCGATCCCATATCTTAGGAACCTGGGACCTAATGCTATCCTCCAAGATGACAATGCTCGCCCCCACAGAGCCAGGATCATCACAGAGTACCTCCAGAATTTGGGAGTGGAGAGGATGGAATGGCCTGCCATGAGTCCAGACCTCAACCCAATTGAACACTTGTGGGATCAGCTTGGTCGGGCTGTGTATGGTAGAGTGACCCACAGAACCACGTTGGCTGACTTGAAACAGATGCTGGTTGAGGAATGGAATGCAATCCCACAGCAAAATGTGGCTGCATTGGTGAGCAGCATGAGGAGGAGGTGCCAAGCTGTTGTGTCTGTTTTTGGTAATACCACACGCTACTGAGTTCCCTGTCACTGAGTGTGAAATTAATAAAGTCTAAAAATGTCCAATATGTGTTGTGTTTTTACTTTGTACTGTGGAAGAGAGTAATCATCCAATTTGCTAGGCAATGTAAAGCAATCAATACCATACATTTGCCATTTTGGCAAAAAAATGGAGCGCAAGCCACATGTTTAGTAGTGTTGCTCATTCCACGAATGCCGGATCATTACATGCTGTACCTCATTGTAAAGGGGACAAATCAATGATAAAAATGGTATATAATACGATACCAATCGGTTTTATCAAAGGGGAGCTATAATGGACCAAAGTTGGATTTCCGAACTTTTTGTGGCGAGTTTATATGGAGCAGGACTCACCACAGGGAGCTGTTTGGTCATTAAATGTGCCGTCTATATTGTCGAGGAGCAGGTAGGCCTACATTAATCCACTCGTGTTACACAGAATATCTGCTGGAAGCTCGAGTCTTTGGAGCGGGGCGCGCGTTCAAACTTGGAAGATGTTTTTTCGCTTTCTGTCGCCGTTAGTTATAGTTCAGGGCAGGCCCGGCTCAAACATTTCACAATTGGGGGGGCAGGCGAAAACTGGATGCGACAATTCTCGTTGTAGTAAGGGCGTTAGGGGGGCATTCCCCCCGTGAATATGCTTATATATAGCCGTCCCTGAAGTGCATTCGATTGCAATTGCGACCAAAAAAAGAAATGAACGGAAGAAAGATGATCACAGGCGCTCTTCCCCGAGACGCAAGATGGATTATAATTTATATAATTTTATAGTTATAGTGCATATACTTGTTTATAGTGCATATACTTGTTTATAAATATAACAGTCACGATCTGCGTGTTTATAAAAAATAAACTCAACTTTAACGCAACTATCCACGGAGATCAGATAGCTGTGTTACAAAGAGCACCTTTATTTATCATTGATTGAGAACGAAAAAAAAAAACGTTATTAACCGGTTTTGTGGATTTCAGAATAGCGTTTCGTTCCGGAACAGTTGAAGACCATTTCGGTTCCGTTTTCGTTTTCGGTTCTTGAAAAATCCGCTAGAATTCCGTTCGTTTCGGTTTTCGTTCTTTGAACCGGTTCAAAGCGCTGAAATGTTTTTAGTGCCAACAACCGTTTGGACTCAAGAAGGTGCAAGGCTTATGAGTTATGGAGTAAGATTCTGGTGGAGATTATAATGGACGCACCTGGACCCTGATGCCATGGTAGACACAGAGCCAAAATAGGAGCAGGGCACAAAGAAAGAGAGCCTGGAAGAAAGCATCCAACGTTCCAGGAAACCAACTGTTCACCAGGAATGACAGCGGGAAAAATGGATCTGAACAGGAAAAAGAACAGAATTAGGACTTCAAACTGATGCGAGGAACCAAAACAAAAAAATAAATATAATAAAATAAAATAAAAAATAAATCACTAGGAGCAAAAATGGAAAAGTAATCATCAGTACATGTTTTGATATCTTAAATGATGTAAGAAGCGTACTCAAATATTCATTTGCATTACACAGGACACCATTTCTGAACACGCCCAATACGTCAACCGTACTTCTGCATTTCAAATTTCACAGGAAATGACTCTTGAGTAAATCTTTTGTCTCTTTTGTTTAGGATAGTGTCATACTCACTCACCATTGTAAAGCAGCAGCAAAGGCAGCAAAACAGACATCCACTTCTGCTCTATGCCCCAATCCCTCATGGAAAACTTCCTTAGCGAATGAGCAAACAAACACTGCAACATACAGACATAGCGAAACAATTTTATGCACATACATGCAAAGTGCACACACACAACAGTGTATAGGTACATTAGATTTGGATAAACAAGTCATTCTGTATAATTTTTGTAGTTCATTTTAGGCTCATCTAACCCTCTATTATTCACCCAATGACCTTTAACACTGATCAATAAGAAGTTATTTTAACAACTGAGGAGTCACTAGAAAGTAATCATAAGATATCATAAGAAGTCGTATTTCTTTTTTGAACAAAATTAAAAACTCTAAATAGCTGGCCTGGACAGATATGTGCAAACCGTTTTCCCAGCTATGTAATTTAGTCACTAAGTCAATAAAAGCACTTGCTGATAATATAGAAGGGAAATTATTAGGATTTAAAACGCCACTTATCCTCTTACCGTGACCATGAAGGTTAAAACCACGAAGACAAACCGGAACCAAATCTCAACTTGAGAGAATGTAGGATTGTACATTTTCCACTGTGAGGTGAGTATACAGGTAGAGAGGAGAAAGAGGAAAAAGTGAATGTGAAAAAGTGAGTGTATGCAATCTCTAGAGCCACTCCACACTGAAGAAGACTGGCAGTTAATTCAGATCATTCTATGAAAGTTCCTTACCGCAAAGTTAACATTGATGCCATAGGTGATGTTTTCAAGACCTTTGAAGCTGACCTTGACCTGGTACTGCGTGTAGTTCAGGTAGCCCAGATGGAGCACAATGATCTCATCACATTTCTGTGTGGAGGGAGAAACACAGCCAAAATCTATTGAAAAAGAGTGTTCTGAGTTTGTAACATTGTATAAAACATCATTTACAGGGCTGCACATTATTGTTTTGGTCTAGTACTCGGACGAGGACCCGGAGATGTTAATACAGTAGGTGCTCCCAAAATGTGCAAAGCCGTTTTGCCAAATGGATAAAGGATTTCTTTTTATTCATAAATAAAAAAATACATTAATAATTATGGCATGTGTTAGTCTGTAGCATCAGCAGATGACTGAAGTGGATGACTGAAGGTGAAGGAGGGTCAGTGTGAGGGTGTTGCAAAACAAGAGCCAAATCACTTCTCTTTACTTCTTTTGTCTTTAAACAAGTCTGTTCTTTAAACATGACCCGAGTATATGTATTCCTATTGGCTGGCCTGAATATAGCTAGAACCTTTTGTACTTTTTTTCTATACTTTTTTCGATAAATCGTTTTCTTCAGCTTCAATACAATTTCAACTGTACATCATATGCCCTGCATTTTTTCATGCATTTTCTGCAGGAAGTGGAACTGCTTTTCTAGTTGATTTTGTCCTGCCACCTGTCAAGTGGGTAACTTTGGTCCTTATTTACGTGCACTTTGCCTTTCTCATGCTCATCAAAACTTTATCCCTGTATAAGAGGGTGCTGTTTTTATTAAATTGGGATGCTCACAGCATATTTAGCATCACATCTCGCTGACGCTCATTAGTTCCGAGTGAGCCGACACTTTATACACCAACAGTTTTTTTTTGTGCTGTCCAGCTGGTGGTTCAGTTTAGCGCCTCTTTCGAGATTGCAGTGGTGGAGCACCAAAATAATTACTTGCTCCTTGGATATTTTGACAAGAGTTAGGCTGTAATGCACCAGAATAATGTGTCAGTACTCTAGCAGCGAGAGCAGCATGGATCATTTGAGGAAGGAGAAAGGACACGCTGTGTCGCAGTTCTGCACCAACACTTCTTACGCTCACACTTACCGAGTCACAATGCAGCGTTCTTGACTTCTGGTGGATGTCGTTGTTGAGAGGCATGACTGGCACATGACTCGCATCCTGCAACACCCCATTCAGCTCAACATTGATCTCAAAATGCTGCTGGAAGTCCACCACTAACCAAGACAAGACAACCAAAACACCATCATGGCAGCAAAATGTGATCAACTCACAACCATATGGTATAATATGTGTTTTTGTTTAAATCCGTATCACTGTGCATTTGGTGGTCTTACCATTGCTGTGTTCAACCTGCATTAGACAGGTAAGCCATAGCTGTTGATTGTACGTGGTAAGGGGAGGAGACTTTAGCTCAAAGGGCCCAGTCTGAAACAACAAATCAACCGACAAATGGTTTGAATTAATTTATGTGGTAGTATCGTTAAAATATGCACAGGTGCCCCAGTCAGAAATGGTTCAATCTGAATTAGTCACCATTTGTTTCCACCATTTGAGTTAATATCCAGGACAATACAGAAAAAATACATATTCTTACTATTCCAAAACAGTTACAACACATTTAGTACATTCCTTGCCAGTGTGGCGTTCTACAATTTTATTTTATTTTTCCTTTTATAAGCTTACCTTTATCGAGTGATTCTTTACAAGCAGTTTATCACCACTGTGCTGTTGCTCAGAAAGTATCTGAGGACCTGCATCATGAGGAGTACAAAAATACAATGTGTAAGCATCTGGAATACAAGAATGACTGCCCCAAAACATACTTTCCCAAGGCCAAATCTGGCAACCTCAAGAACTGCTGCCACCAGTATTAAGAAAAGGTAACCTCAGTAAAACCTCCTGTTTGTAAAAGCACTGTGACTGTTACAAAGTGACATGTGTGTGTCTGGGAATGTGCTATATAAATAAATTCATTACCATTACAACGTCAACTAATTCCTAGTAGAACAATTACAAGAACAAAAGAACTGCTGGACGTGAGTGTCCTGTGAAGAAAACGTTGTGTGTTTTGGGGCAAGCGTTCTGGTTGTCAGTATTGGTTCCCTGTGTCTTCTTCCAAGGGACCATTGACAATGAGCACACATAATGACAAAGCTCACGAAAGTTGCTGTCCAGTCAACAGAACACAACAGTGAAACCTACAGCCTTAAAACTTGGCAAAACTTGACAAGTTAGACAAGTAAAATTTTGGAACAAATCCTATTGGATTCCTTATCCTATTCGATTTCTTATCCTATAGAATTTGCTCCAAAATCTTATAGGGAGGAATCCTATAGGATTTTTGACTAGGGGCTGAGCATGTAATGAGAAATGAATCAGTGAAAGTAAAAATCAGTATTCTGATTCTTTAATGAAAAGAGACATGATCATGATACCCAGGGAAGTCTGTAGCTACTGTCAGTCCACTACATAAAAAACAGCTTTGAAAACAAGCTGAATGACTCATTTATCTTTGTACGTATGCCTTTGCCTTATTAGGTTGGTATTGAATTGGTCATGTACGTTTCCTCACTTACCAGCAATACCAATGAAGACTGTGAGGCCAAAGCAGATCAGGAAGACGACAAAGACCAAGACAAAATGTCTTTTGGAGAGTGTGTAAAGCCGCATGGGGGCCAATCTGGTGGATAACAGGAGAAAGAATTCATTGACTGTGTTTGCCTTCAAACACATGAAGACAAACACAACTCCAACCGCCAGACAACACCCACCCCAGCAGCAAGAACACACACCCAACAACACATGGCACGCACATCATACAAGGGTTCTTTAGAGGCGCAGCAGTAAATACATGTTATCTATCCGTATACACAATTACCGATTACCACCTGCCTGATAAGATAGCTATAAGCCATGCCAGTGCATCAATCTGTCAACACTGCTAGCTGCCATGTTAAATTACATGGTGATGTTAGCAAGCACCAGCAGATGGAAGCCGCTGCTGCGAAAAAAGCAACGCACCCAGTGCATTCCCATCAGATCAGATCAGATCGCCATGGGTGGGCAGACTAAAAAGCCCCTACATTATGTTAAACTAAACAACAACACTTACAACTCCATGCCGGGTAGTCGCTCACTCGGTACAGTGAGAGAAGAAGACGCAAATAATTTCCAGATACATAGACAGCAGTGAAACCGAAATCCACATCCGCATACATCAGCACAGATCCGAGTCTAGACAGAGTTACGCAAAGTCCGTTCAGTTCACGGGGCCAATCCAATGGCGGCTCCTCTAGACATCTATTGAGAAAAGGGACAAAATAGCCCCAAGTTACGGAATGCAGTGGAGTCTGTGGGCCTTGCTCGACTACACGAACCAAGTGACCAGGCTGTTTTCTGCCCCCTCAATATCGCAATTCTTCCACTGGATGGCTCTGCATCCAACCTGCTGCGACAACTGGAATGCAACGTCATCAGGTGGGGCGGGGTTACAATCACGTGGTAACTAGTTAGGGGCTGTTACTTCGCCGTATGACGGCGTGTCGCCCGAGTGCCATAAATCAGTGGTTTTCAACCAGGGGTCCTTGACAGGGTTACAGGTGGTCCCCAGCTAAGGTGGTTAACAAAATGTAACTGTTGAGAGCGTAAACATGAAACCAAATCCATTTGGTTTCATGTTTACGCTCTCAAGAGTTAAAATATTCATCTGAATCTAAAATATTCATCTATTCATCTGAATTAGCCCAAGTCTATAAGTCTGTTTTGTTTCTCAAATCCAGCCTGGTATTGTGGACAATTAAAAGCAAAAGTAGCCTAATATTTAGTTTTGGTGTCTGTGAGGCTAAAATGTCCTCAAATATTGTGGTCCTTTGGCTCAAATGCTGAATAAATAGTGGGCCCTGGTATCAAAAAGGTTGAAAACCCCCTGCCACCGGTCTACAAGCACAGAATCTGCTATTTTACGTAATACAGACTGTATAATAAATAAATATTACATTGCTCAAATGAAATGCATTCAAGGCAGTGCAAGGGAGATGTTTAGTTCTGATGAATGATTAAAAATCAACACTTGTTGCCTTGCCTTCAGCAGTATGGCCTGGGTTCGTTCGGCTGAGATTGCAAACCTGTGGGCTGCTGCTGCGCAAATCCGAAATTTTATTTTATTTGGTAATTTTGTTGCCAACTCGAACTCATTCTTATATTACGGTTACGATTTCTCTCACACACGCCATTCTTGAAGGCCACAATGCAGGAGATTTTCAAACCAAACCAAAGAGGCTTTGCCACATCAAATGTTTAGCGCGCGCGCGCGCGCGCGCGCACACACACACACACACACACACACACACACACACACACACACACACACACACACACACACACACACACACACACACACACACGACGTGAGACCTACCTGTAAAACCGATCATCGCGGTACGGTGTCAAGTCCTCCTTCAGTTCTTTATAGGCCTCCTGTATCTTCTTACAAAAATATTTAAATTCTCCATAGAGCGGATTTTCCAAACCAGAGTAGTCGGTATCCATTATTATTATAGCCTGCCGATACCGAATGTACAGTAGCGGTCGGATGGCTGAAAATGGCGATGCGGGCAAATAATCCGCAGCCCTTTAGAAAACGCTCTCTCCCTTTGATTGTCTCCTTGTTCAAATGAAAGTGCAGGCGAAGCCGTTTTGTTTGTGTGGCTTTTCAAAGAAAATGCATCAAAAAACGGAAAGAGGGGCGGAGGACATCACAGGGCAGACGAGTAGCAGGAGCATCACGTGACTCCACTCCAGCACCAAGGACAGAGACCCGGTGGAGGCTGGGGGGACGCCCAGTGTGTCGCCTATAGAATCAGATGGTGTTTGGTTACATCGCTGTCAGTGTGTAATAGAGCTGGGTCCTCAAACCCGTTCATGTCAACAACAACAATCTGTTAAACGTTTCAAATCTTTTATAGGCCTGCGATTTATACGGAATACTAGATCTACATATTTTATGCACTTTCTATTCTTTAAAAGTTGCATTGCAAAAATGGAAACCATTGTGTGTGTGTGTGTGTGTGTGTGTGTGTGTGTGTGTGTGTGTGTGTGTGTGTGTGTAACACAGTACACCCTTTTAGTCCCTTAGCTAATTTGTGTACCACCTGCAGTCTCTCAAGGAACCACGGGAGCACCCCCTGGTCTAGATGGCAATCTGTTTCTGTTTGTTTTTCTTTGTATCTCCATTATAAAGTGTAATACGGTAGTATAATACTACTGTTTACAAATGTAATGTAACAATACTCTAACTCAATTACAAATGAAGTGTGGCTAAATAGAAAGTTCTTTTGCACACCACTTACAGGGACGGGTGCATATACAAAACAAAGTCTCTCTGCCGTATTCACCTATAAATGTTAAGTGAATACAGATTTTAACTTCATCAACTATACATTTGATGCCTAATGCAAGTCAGTTGGCCCAAAAATTCTGTATTCAACTAAATACATAATTATATTATGTACTAGACAATGTGCCAGCAGTCTCTCTCTTTGAAAACAGAAGTGCACACATAGATGTTATGGATTTTGACAGTATAGTAACTATATTTTTAAGGTCATTAATAGCGTGACTATATGCATGTACTTGTGAGAACAAAATATTCTCTGAAACAATGACATTTTATTCAAAAGATGCGTGACATATACAATTGTAAAATAATTTACATGGCATGCCTTACTATTGTTCACTATAAACATTCAGTCACCAAATCAGACTCTCTTTTTTCATTTTTGTCCTTTACATCTACATCTAGAAGTACAAAGCACACATCTTAGAAAAGAAAAATCAAAATCCTACAATATCTACAGTAGGTCATCAAATCATTTAAGTCCATAGGCAATTCTGAATCATGAACTCAATTGGGTTTACACACACATGCACACACAGACTCGTATGAATGTGTGTGTAAAGAAATCATAACCAACATGTAATGAGAACAAGGAGCATGATAATGCTTTAATGGGGTGAAAAACAGTAGCTTTTTTCCACACTCACACACGGATTGAAGAGAATAGATACAACACTGATGGCATTTTGGTAGACCATACAATTGAATACAGACACACCTTGACTTGACAGATACATCCTACACATGACCGACTAGTCTACCAACTACACTATACAACTGGGCACTTAAGCCTAATTCATACCTCGCTCTATGACCGTGACAAGCGACACAATCATACAACAGAGGATGAATTAAGCATAACTCATTCACATCTTTTCCATCAAATGAAAACTTCACAAAACACTGACAATTCATCCTCTCTTTCTCTCCCCCAACCCCTCACAATTTGGGCTATACTTGTAACAAACTCTTTTAAACACAAAGAAATGTTCCGAAAACTCAAGTAATATACAGCTTTAGGAAATAATCTCATAAATAAAAATGTACACATCAGCATTAAAGATGCTGGATAATTGTTTTTTTCCCCCAACAGTGTGAAACTGTGGTTAAAAAAAAGAAAAGAAATGGCGAAGGAAATCTATTTTTGTATCTTCCCCATGAAAATATTGCACAACTAACAAACGTAATGAAAAGATACATATTGTTTAGGCCACAACTATGGTCTTTTTGTTCTGAAGGTTAGACTGTGACCTGATTTATCCTTAGTTGGATGTGGGTGTTGTATATCAAAAATAGCCAATCTCCAATCCTTAAACTTAGCTTTTTTTCAGTGCACGACACCCACACAAAACTAAAGAATCATCTCAAGCTTATCCCTCGGTAGACACTTCAATCCATTGTTTTTCGGAGATCCTCCCTACAATCACACCCTGACATGCATCTCAGTGTGATGAAAAAACAAATGTAGAAAGAGAAAAAGAAATGTATTATTCATTCAAAGACCAGAACATGGGCTTTGTCAAACATCATTTTTTTTGCATGGTTTCTATCATTTTGTACTTTGTCAAGCATTGGTTATATTTCTATGTCTAACCAGTTAATTTTCTTCATCTTTAAGATTTAAGCTACTATGTTTTGGCACAAGAGTTTGAGATGACCTAATCGGACCTAAACCTTTACTAAACATTATATTTAAATATATTTGGGATTTTGGTTAATATATGTCAAATCAAGCAAGTATTTGCAATGAACCCATTATTCAAGCAACTACTAAATATACAGTAGGCTCTCTGTCCTTAGGTCAAATGAACACAAGTCGGACAGCCTGAAAGAGACAAAACATGGTGCCAGCTTCAAAATAGTTCAGTGTCAGCTTGCTAAATGAACAAGTTCAAATAACTTCATACTTCAAAATGGGGTTCTCACTTCAAAGAGTCAGCATGTGGAATCATCTCAGCTTTACATGTTTTAACGGTTCCATTAAACAGTACAACAGTACTAGTCTCCCTCCACAGCTGAATTGACATTGAAAAACACAATGGAGACTGGTGTGAACAGATGTTTGTCAAACTCACCTACGTCTCATTTCAACATGTACAACATGAGTGTTATGCGTGTATTTACATTACTTCTGAAAAAAGTATGAAATGACATTGGTGAAATATACAAAAATATTTCCTGTACCTTTTGCTTAAGCCTAATTCATACTTTGTCAAAGAACAGCATCGCTGTGGAATTGCTTTAGTTTCTCTGAGCGTTGTGATTAGATGACAAAGAATGAATTAGGCACTACACGTTTGTCGTCGTCTTTAGGAGTTGGGACAGGCCCAAACTACACACTCACTTCACAGAAGTGACAACAGATGACAAATCACTTCATGCCAGAGATTTAAGTTGTTGAAAATTGACCTTTTTTGTACCCCCATCACCATAATGGAGAAAGAGGAGATACATCAGTTAAGTACAGGACAGGACACATCAGTCAAAACTATTCTGTACACCACTCCAACCTGAATTTGTCAAACTATACAGCAATGCGCTTCTCGGCTGACGGTCTCTGAAATGAAACAAGACAAGTTGAAAACCAGGCCAACAACTTACTGAGGTTGTATGACATGATATCACATCACATGAATGATGATTACAATGTTAAAAGTCATATCCAAATAGTGAAAAGATAAACAAAGGAACATACAGATAAATTAATCCATGTGGGAGAGTGACATGATTTCTTTCCTTCAAAATCCCAGGAAACCTCATAGAAAAGACTGCGGTTCAACTCATTTTTATTTATTCCCTTACTTTCCCGAATTTGTAACAAGAGGGAATACTTGTGAGTTTCTAATAGTGCTCCTAACAATGAATATATTTAAGCTTCAATTTCAGCCAAGTAACAGTTGAAGGGTCACACAATGAATGGGAGCGCAAAAAAACAACAAAACAAAACAGAATAATTCAACCCTCCAGAAAGATTGACCTTTAAGAAACTCCTAAAAGCAAAAGCAGTCTACTAAAAGTGGTAACTGTTTCACTGAAGTTTTGTACAGCAATGGATTTCAGTGCCCAGTAGTACCTGTGCAGAAAAAATAGAAACATCTTCAATCTCCAGAGAGGGATTTTCAAGTATTACTGTTGCTGCTCCTTTTTTTCTTAAACTGCAGAGAGACCATTTCTCTTGCAGCACCGCTCTGATGAGGAAATCTAACCAAACAGGTTATCACGTCCAATAGCTTCTTCTTCTAGCTAAAGCAGCTTTTATTTGCATGTCAGTGAGTGAAAAACTCAGCAATTTGGCCCAGCAGACTTCACAGGTCACTGCTGACTGCCAAACGAGCAAAAATCTAAGGACATCCTTAGCAACTGCAGCCTGCTTATTGCACCAGCTCTAGTGGCAGCGTTGCGTAGTGCAGTGTGATTAAATCGTTTTTGTTTATGCAGACCATGGCTGACTTCAGTTTACTGTTCCGAAAGCAAAGCTCAACTTCGGTTCCATCAAGATCAAATGCAACAACTCTGTCCCTTCAGCTGATTGCGTTCAAATCCCAGATAAAATTCCAAGTTGAGGGTGAGTGGGGCATCTCATTTGAGGCGTTGAGTTACATTGGCCAAAGCCACTGCAAAGGCTTGCACAGCAGAGAAGGGATACTGGAAGTCCAGAATGTAGGCATTGCCGTCAATCCTGCCAAACTGCATCACCTATGAATTATCAAAAACACACATCAACAGAAAACAAAGCTACAGAATCTTCGTTCTTATACAGTATGCATGTGTCATAGAATTTGAAACAGTTAGTCCATTCTGGGTGGGAACAACCTTTTATTGTCTTACCCCTACAGGCTGGGAACCCACTTTTGGGTTCGGTACAGTATTTAAAAATTACAAAAGTTAAATGTTGCTATATAAATATTTGATGTTTTTCAGAAAACTTAGGTCAGGATATAGGTGTTTTTAGAATTAGCCTCAGGCCAAAATGAGTTGTCTTCTCAATTTTCATAGTATTTCTCCTATGGAGGACAACACAAGTGGATACCAGTAACAGAAAGGACATCCCCTTACCTGTCTTCCATCCAGTTCAATTTGGAAGTTCTTGGCCGACTCTTGCGTGACACGACCCCCAAAGTCAAGCTGGTAAACCTGCGTGGCCTCGTTCCACAGTGGCTGCTTGTTGGCCATGATGTAGACAAAGCCCTGGCTGCCCAGCCCGCGGTCCTCTTTCTCGTTGGCCTTGCGACACTTGATTTCATCCAGTTCAGTGGCAGCACGAAGACTCCTCTTGTTCTTCCAGCCCTTCTTGCCACTCTGACACTGATTGAGCAGCTCGTCCCCGCTGATGAAGAGCTCTGGTTCACTCTCCGAGCTGTCCTGGAACTCGCTGGTGGCCGGGGTCTTGCTCAGCTTCTTGGCCTTCATCTGCTGCTCTTTCTGTCCCTTTGGTTTCTTCTTGTCCCTGCCTCCCAGCCGCGGGCTGGATATGAGCGAGTTGAAGTCGCCTAGAGCTCTGCCCTCCTTCTTGGACTTGCCTCCCTCAGCCAGGGGAGGTACGTTGGCCTCCTCTGCCCGACCGTCGGCCCGTTTCCGGATCTTTTTGACGAATCTATCGGAGCGCTGTGGCACAGGGCTCTCGGTGAGGGACAGCACCTCCTGGAACCCCTCCCCAGCGTCTGCCATGGCCTCTGGCGAGACGTTATTTCCCTGCAGCTCTGCTGGCGGTGGCGGAGGAGGAGGTGGTGGCGGCGGAGGAGGTGGCGGAGGCGACAAAACGTTTTTGTCCACCGCCATGTGGGAGGCTTTGGGAGGCAGTGGCACTGCAGGGCTGGACATGGGTGGGCACGAGTTATAGGTGCCCCAGGGAGTGTGCAAGGCGATGGGCGGGATGGGGAGTGCAGCACAGGAGCTTCCTCCTGGATACATGGGCGGGAGAGAGCAGCAGGCGAGGTTAGCCAGGTTTGCAGAATACCCGGGCGGCAGAACCAGAGTCGCCTCCTGCTGTGAGAAGGGCGCCGGTGCCACCATCTCCTTGGGGGAGGAGCAGGGTCGAGGGGATCCTGGAACGGGCTGCAGCTGTGGACCAGAGTAGGCAGTGCTAGGAGGGTACTGGAGGGAGATTTGGTAGCCTGCAGCTGCTGCTGCAGCTTGGAATGATGCGGCGCTGGGGCTGGTGGGGGACTTTGGGGAGAGGACAAAGGGGAGCCTGGACACGTCTAAGTGCTGGGCGGGGCCGAGGATGAGAGGGGGCGGTTTGTGAGGTCCGGAGGGGCCAGAGGCGGTCAAGGTTGCTGTCCGTTCCTGAGGAACCCACACCTCCTCTGTGGCTGCTGGGTCCCACTGATAGGGAGGGGGCCGTTTGACGACCAGCCCCGACACGTCGGCGCCCCCCAGAGCCAGGTGCCTCAACGACTGACTCAGCGACTCGTCCTCGGTAAACGCAGAGTTCACGTACTCCGCCCTGTCTCTGTCTCTGCCACCTCCGCCCCCTGCCCCGCCATTACCACTCACTCCATCGAGGGAGCTCAGCAGGTTGTACGAGGACTGGCCAGAGGCCAGGGGAGAAGCACTGTTGGAGTGAACGATCACAGTGCTGTGTGGTGCTCCGTTCCCTGGTGGGAAATCCTGTCTGATGATGGTCCCTCCTGCTATGCCGTTAGTGCTGCCTGGGGCAGTACTCCCGATACTGGACCCACTACTGCACTGACTGCATGTGTACAGGGCCGACGGCACCCTCTGTTGATAAGAGGCTGCTAGTGCACTACTGTTTTTGGCCTTGGGCGGCAGGGGTCTAGGCGGGTCCAGCATCTGGGAGACTTTAAGAGCAGCCTCTCGGCTGTTCCTCCTGAGAGTGGCGTGAATGAGATTGCTGTCCAGCCTCTGTCCAGGGTTCCTGCCAGTGGCATTGTTCTGATTGGCCTGGTCGGGGTAAGGGGGCGGGTCTCCACTGGGTATGGAGTAGCGGGGCACAGTGAGTCTGTTGAGAGTAGCAGAGGCGTAGGGCAGCTGTATCTTCTTCCCGTCTGCCGAGGGAGAGGAGGACGACGAAGACGTGACCCGGAGCGTGGCGGAGCTGCCGGGACCCTGGAGCGCGTAGACGTTCTGATTGCACACGAGGCGTGTCCGAGGACGGCACACTTCCTCCACGTTGCCGCTGCTGTCGAAGGTGGTTATCCGCTCGTAGCCCAGCGGCGTCGGGTACTGTGCTGCCGACTGCTGACCTGCAGGATACAGAGGGAACTCTACTTTCTTCAAGCACAGGTCAGCCGGTGGAGGAGTGCCGTTGCCGTTGGCGTTGGCCCCCGTTGTCACAGACGCAACGGCGGAGGAGGCTGCGGACACCGAGACCGAGGGGGGCCCCGAGGAAACGGCCGCCGCTGCTGCAGCTACAGCCGCCGCCACCGTCCCGGGGTAGGGAGGCGGCGGGTTCATCTTGCTGAGCTCTAAAGGGGCACTGAACACCACGGTGTCTCCTTCAGCCAGCTGGGGAGCTGGGCGCGGCGTGGGCTTGATTTTCAGCAGGTGCTCGTGATCGCCTCCAGCCGCCCTCTCGACAACCAAGTCGGCAGGATGGTGAGGGATTTGGATCTGCAGTGTCCCTGGTGGAAGCTGGTGCATGACTGCACCTGAAGGCTGGCCTGATGACAGAGAGTGAACGGGGATTTGAATCTGCAGTTGCTGCTGAAATTGATGGTGGTGCTGTTGCTGCATTTGATGATGTTGCTGCTGCGCCTGCTGCTGCTGCGCTTGCTGCTGCGCCTGCTGCAGCGCTTGCTGCTGCTGCGCTTGCTGCTGAAGGATTTGTTGGTGCTGTTGCTGTTGCAGTTGGTGTTGAATTTGTTGATGCTGCTGCTGCTGCAGCTGCTGCTGCTGTATCTGCTGCTGCAGATGCTGTTGGTGCTGAAGTTGCTGTTGATGCTGCTGCTGCATGTGGTGGATCTGCTGTTGGATGTGCTGCTGCTGAAGCTGCTGCTGCTGCAGCTGCTGCTGTTGCAGCATCTGCTGCTGCTGCAGCTGGTGCTGCTGTTGCTGAAGCTGCTGCTGGTGGTGCTGCATTTGCTGGTGGTGCTGGAGCTGCTGTTGATGGTGGTTGCTCGCTTGCTGCTGCGTCTGATGTTGTTGCTGCTGCTGCTGCTGCTGTTGCGGGTGATGAGAGCTTTGCGGCGTCACCATCAGGCGACTCATATCCAGCCCCCCGAAGATGACCTGTCCGGGGTTAGAGTACCTGGTGGGAACCGTGTACTGGGCCGTCAGGACGGTGTTGTCCTGACTTTGGTCCGAACCGCTGGCGGCGGCAGCAGCAGCGGCGGCGGTGGGCGTGGCGCTGGTGGGATTGGACAGGACGTCCAGCTGCACGTTCTGATTGGCCAGCAGCGACTGGACCAGACCAATGCTTTGCGTGGGGGACATGGCCTGGGCGGGGCTGTGGATGGGAGCGATGGGGATGTTGACGGTGCACGGCGGGTTGTTGTCGTCGGCGGCGCCGGAGGGACCGGTGACGGGCTCGTCCTCGTCCTCGCTGAACACGTTGGGGCTGAAGACGGGCAGGTTGATGTAGTCCATGGAGATCTTGCGCACCTCCGGCAGGTAGATGGTCATTTGTCTGGGCTGCAGGTGGAGGAGGCTTGTCTTGTAGATGACTGGGATTGTGGAGGAAGGATCAAGAAAGACAGAATTAAAAGGAATGTCATCCCATTTTCCCTAAACCAACAGCATTTCATCATTGAAAACAGAAAACTCTCTGAGTCAGACCTTTAGGTTTATGCATGCTGCTTGTCTGTTACACTTCGACAACAACTGATGTTATTATTGATGCTTAATTGTCAAATAAAAGTTCTGTAACCAAAAATAGTATGGGTGCGGCTTCATCGCCTGTGGCGCGAAGCGACACGGGCGATGCAGCCGCCCCCATACCATCCCCCCCCCCCCCCCACCCCCCTTTTGGGAAATGTTACATCCGCCCCTGGTACATACTGTATCTGTGTAAATGTCATTCAAATTCACCCCATAAAAAGAAGCATTTCAATCATTACCTGCGCCGAGATTTGTTGGCAAAAATGTTGCAAGACCCACAATCTTGAACTTTGTCCCCCAGATATTGGATGTAACCTGAGCAAGGTAGTTATGCTACAACAGAAGAAAGAAAAAAAAACAATTCTCAATTTGCAATACAATTCAGCATAATTAATTCATTTTCCAAACACGCGGTGGAAGCTGGTCAATATAATATCCTTTGCCATCAAGTTGACACAACAGGACCTTTACCTGAGTGATGTCATCTAAGGGGAACTCTCTCCGCGTGAGACTCGGTGACCCGATAGACGGTTTCCGTATGGGCAGCCGTGGTGACCTGGAGATTTCCTGTGTAGCGCGGGACAGTTTGGGGGACTTTCTGGGGTCAATGTTGATTCTGTTGGTAAAGGGACAGACTAAGTCTCTACAGAGAAGGTAGCAAACGGGAGAAAAAAAGGTTTAGGCATGCAGTGAAGCCAAGAGTAAACATTACATTAAGATTAGTGTAGGATATTCCACTGAATATGCTGCGATTCATGCAAAGTGTTGGTTTAATTTAAGAAAGGCAAAAGAGTGAAAGTAAATATTTCAGTATTAGTTGGATTAGCTCAAGAATTTCCAATTAAATTGTAATAAAATGTGTTGGTTGTGTATATTGAAATACAATATACACAATCAAAACAAACATATAATCAATGCAAGATGATTATGAATTGAAAGATAAACGCCTTATTCATGCAATCAGTCCCATAACTGCATTTTGTACCCTATAAGTCAGTGTCACCCAATGCTCTGGGGACCACCAGCAGACTACAGTCCTTGAGGGGGTTCCAAGTGGTCCCCAATTAATTATGACCGTTGGTTGGTAACCAGATTTAGCAGTAGATCTCATTTACTGTATCTTTAACTCTTGAGAGAGTAAAAAAAAACGTCTAAAATGAAACCAAATCGAGCATTGGGTTTCATTCACACATTTGGACGTAATCTCTCCTCATGATACACATGAACATGAGTGCAGCATGTAATTGTACACAAAATCTAACCCAACAATGAACAAAATATTCCCAGGGGGGGTCTGGGGCACTAAATGGCATCAAATGGTGGTGGTCTGCGGCTTAGATCCTGAATAAATAATGGGACCTTGATAAGAAAACCACTTGAAACCCAATGCTATAAATCAGTGGTTTTCAACCAGTGGTCCGGGGACCACCAGTGGTCCTTGGGAGGGTTCCAGGTGGTCCCCAGCTAAGTTGTTTAACCAGAAGTAACTCTTGAGAATGTAAAAATAAAACCAAATCGACCCTGGCGGGTCCATTTGGTTTCATTTCTACACTCTCAAGAGTTAAAATATTCATCATGTGAATTAGTCCAAGTCTACACAACTATAAGCAAAATAAATCTTTAGTTTTGGGGTCTGTGTGGCTAAAATGTCCTCAAATGGTGGCCCATGGCTTAACTCTATCCCAGCCATAGACGAGTTTGGACGAGTTAGCCCCGCCCCAAAACAAAATGGCCGCCTTAAAAAAATGGCTGGGAGTTAAATGCTGAATAAATGGTGGGCCCTGGGATCAAAAAAGTTGAAAATCCCTGCTATAAGTGGTTAACAGCAGAGAGGTAAATGGAGAGAGAGACATGGCGTTGCTTACCTGGGCAGCTTGGGGGATTTGCTGCCTCTGGATATCTTGGGAGATTTCTTTCCCACCCAGTCATCACTCAGTTCAATGTCACTGGAGTCTGAGCAGTTACAGCTGTCAATCATAGATGATATCAGGCTGTTGCCATACACCTCATCTGAAGGGAGAAGAACACAAGATGGAGTTGGATTTTGAGTGTGTGAGAGTGCATGACAGACAGCAAAATGGTGGAGGACTGAGGAATGAATCCATGACGGATATCGACACCGATTCAAGCAATAAAGACACTATTTCTAAAAAAAATATATATATATGGTAGGCTGATAGACTAAATTTTTCATAACCGATACAATACTTTCTCTTTTCAGTACCCTTAGGAGTACGCCAGTGTAGTATGTAGTATTCAAGTATGTACTCCATTTGAGAAACTACTTTGAACGTCAGTGGCATTATTCCCCTAATCCTGACTTTAGGAGAAATAAATGCAATATTGCAATATTAATAATGAGTCAAGCTTAATAATCCATAAACAAGCCTAATTTTCAAAATGGTGAACCCGCAAACCACTCATCACCGGCAGCAGAAACATCAGACGCAGCAAACGATTCACCATCAACAGCAACTACAACACCAGATTGTTTAATATGCTGTTACACACACACACCAGATCATTCTCTGGTCTGTTTTCTTGTCTCCCATGTGCTCAGCTGTCATTGTTGTGTGTGCGTACAACAATAGCTAAACCCTGAGGTGTGCTACCTTGTGTCGGGTGGACCACACCCTTAAACCTGAAATTTGACCACTGCCCTGGATTACTGCGACGGGAACAAACAACAAACACTGATGTTATCACTCTAGATTTCCACAGATGAATAGTGTTGTCCCTCTGGCTACTGAAAACGAAATTGTTCTAAACTGGGCAGATGCCTAGGCAACACAATACACTATCCCACAACAATTTAGTTGATGGCAGAGCCACCCAAGTGATTTAAATAACAGTTACGTTACAATATGGATTATGTTGTTAACAGATTTGCCTGCAGGGGGCACACTTTACCTTTGAAACAAATCTCATGGAGTTCTAAGGTAAAGTGCATTCAGTCTCCTCATTTCATACTATTAACATGTTAGACCCATTTGATCCATACCACTGCTTAGGGTTTGGAGTAACCTTTCTCCTCTGTTGCTCATTCATATGGATTCTGTGAACCACTGCTACTCCACTCCGGGTCAAGCTAATTTATTTGATGGGCATTAAAGTGTGAATGGGGCTGCATGCATTTCATGGCTGGCTTCATTTATCACTGCGTGGGGAGGGAGTGGGTTGATTTATGAGGAAACCCAGGGGCCATCAAAGCCCCCATTAAGCAGATTTTAATTAACATGGAGCGGTCTGCCCTATGTGACTAAAACACACTCACTCTCTCAATGCCAGCGCTAAAAACTCCCCCCCCCCACAAAACTCAAAGACAGCTGGAAAAGTACTGGAGCAGACAATTAGATCTGGACTGAATACATTCGACTTGAATGTTAGGGAATCTAACAATCTGTAGAAGAAAAATATTTATATATTGTTGATTACGATACTAGGATTGCATTACAATCCTATTGCAATCACCAAAAATACCTTTTATATATTTTTATCCCTTTTATCCCAAGGACACTCAGTAAGCTAACATATTAGACATCTTACAACAAATATTGGATATTTACATCCAGGATGACTTTTCATTACATGCGTGTTTATCCTATTCAATCACATAGGGGCAATTATAATATGACAATGCTTTTTTAACTCATTAAGACCCGAGACAGATTCTACAACTGCAGATTCTACAGACAGAAAGTTGGTAACCAAATTATAGATCTTTAACTCGAACCCATACCGGTCCATTTGGTCCATGTGGAAATTTCGGTACACATTTTATTAAAAAAAAATAAGAGAGTAAAACGGGTAGGGAACCTATGGCTCACAGACAAATCTTTAATTATATAGAAATTTCAGTGGGGAAGTCGCAAACATATACTTGTTGTGTATCCAATCTATTTATCTATCAATCGCATAGGCAGCACAGATGAGGCAGACTCAGACACTGATGTATTTTGTTCTGCTGCCAATAATAGCGGCCGATGTGCGCATGTGCAAGAAGTTCCGTACAACAAACTAATTGACAAAAAAAAGGGATGAGGAGTATTGTACCTTTCAGCAGGAATGGACAGAAAAATTTGCTTTTGTGGAGAGAGCAGGTTTTACAGTGTGTCTAACATGCAATGATAAAATACCAACAGCATAAGAATGTTATTAAAAATAACTCAGACTTATTGTACTTTAAAGGTGTTGAAATTACATAAATTGCACAAATTAAAAAAAATAATTGTATGGCTCTCACAGAATTTCATTTAAAAATATGTGGTGTTCATGGCTCTCACAGCCAAAAAGGTTCCCAACCCCTGGACTAAAACCTCTAGCTCAAATGCTGAATAATTGGTGAGCTGCTGTGCAAAGTTAGATCAAAGTCTCACCTGCTTTCCCGTCGGTCTTGGGGTCCATGATGACAAACTCGGGCCTCAGTTTGCTGATTCTTCGGCCCTTGAGGATAGGCACCAGGCCACCCAGGTACTCCAGGTAAAGGGTGTAGCAGGGCCCCCCCACCTCGGGGTTGTCCTCGGTGCGCTTCATGGTGCAGTGCAGGCGCTCGTTGCCGGCCGTCGGGTAGCTGACAAAGTCACGCATGTTGTTGGGGTCGGGGATGGGCGGCTACGTAGAAAGCAGAAAATATAGGATTTAATGCTTAAAAAGGGGAACGCCACCCATTTTCAACATTTTAATATGTCATTAACACACCTTAGAGATGTTGTGGGGACATGATAAAAAAAAAGTTCTCCCAATTCTGTATTTCCTAAAAATGGAGGTCTGAAAAAAAAAAAAAAACATTAACATGGTGAAATACATCTGATGACCATCACCATGTTAATGATTTTTCTTTCAGACCCCTTTTTTCCTGAGAGGGTACAAAGGGAACCAAATGGACCCGCTAGGGTCCATTTGGTTCACATTTGTATCCTCAGGAAATTTTTGAAAATGGAATTCCTCTTTTATACCGTCTGTGCAAAAAATGTCTTCAGTGGAAAACGTTATTTCACGCATTTGACTTTCAAACTGTATGCCAAAAGTAAAAAAAAAAAAAAATCTAAAGGCAGTGGGTATACATCATTCATCCAAAATAGTGTGTGGTTCTCACAAAAGTCTCAAGGTACAACTGGACTTGTGTCATTGCCTTGGCATGACATTTTGCAACCACTGCAAGCTGATTATGGTGTCCAAGAACTCCAGCTCAGTAGTTTATGGCATGGTGTCACTTGCCTACAGTACTGAAATATGTTACAGTACGTTTTAACAGCCGGCGGCGAAAACCTGGCGATGCGGGCGAAGATTGTGCAGGAAAGCGCAATTATATTCATCTTTTTGGCCGACGTTACCCCGCCCACTTTTCGACCATCGCCAGTTCACCTGCTATCGCCAGAATCGGCGGCTCTCATAGACAAATAATGGAGTACAGGAAACATTGTCTGTCCATTGTCCATCGTCGCCTCCTGTTAAAACGTACTGTTAGTGTTTAGGCTAGTGTTAGCTAAAGATGGTGATGTCTCTATGAGCAATGCCACCTATGCTTTGAACCGAAAGCGACTCTCCCACCCACCAGGGTTATAATAGTTAACTAAAACTAACCAAAAAAAAAACGAAAACTAAAACTCAAAAAACATTTTAGTTAACCAAAATATCCTTAGTTTTAGTTTTTTATAAAGCTTTTAAATCCAAAATGTTTCCAGCATGAGGAGGAGATGCTTCTAGATTTTCTATTCACTACTGAGTTCCATAAACACTGGGGATAAAAATTGTGTTCTTGTGGAAGAGTGCAATCATCTAATCTGAAAAAGTGAATTAGAAAATAAAATGTCAAAAAATGACTAAAACTAAACTATAATGAAAAATCCATAACTATAATAACCCTGCCACCCACGTTATGGTTACCTTGATGGTGGGGGCGAAGGCAGCGGTGACGTAGGAACAGAGGCGGGAGGGCATGGTGAGCTTGGCCACGTCTTTCTCCTCCTTCAGTGCCGTGGCGATGCCCTGCTGGCAGAGCAGCTGCAGGCTGGCCACGCGGTGCTCCACCCGCACCACGTACAGGGCCGGCCCACACGCCAGGAACAGGCGAGAGTCCCGGTGACCCCAGCACAGCGTTGTGATGGGACGCTGCAGGGACAGAGGGGGAGGAAATCCAGGACATGTTTTCTATGTTATACTTTAGCTAATGAAAAATACAAGCTCATAGCATGCCACCGAGTGGCGCGCTATGAGCTTGTAGGTCTGATATTTTTTGAAAAAAAAAAAAAAAAAAAAAAAAACATGAATCAAGCATCAGAAACTAGAATCTAATGCCAGAAACTAGAATCTAGTGCCATCATGTGCCAGAAACTAGAATCTAGTGCCAGAAACTAGAATCTAGTGCCATCAAGGGCCAGAAACTAGAATCTAGTGCCAGAAACTAGAATCTAGTGCAATCAAGGGCCAGAAACTAGAATCTAGTGCCATCAAGTGCCAGAAACTAGAATCTAGTGCCAGAAACTAGAATCAAGTGCCAAAAACTAGAATCAAGTGCCAGAAACTAGAAAGTTTTCACCAATTATAAAAGGGATTATCACAGCATAAAGATCAACATCTTGGTCAAAGATGAAGAACTGTGTTACTAATACAGATATTGATCCCCATTTTTCAAGACTCGTTTGTGGAAAAATAACATTAAATGTCAAATAGAGTAGTCAGCAATTATAATACAACCCCTTTTTTATATTTCCACTGGAATATTATATTCAGGCCAAAATGGTATAATAATGACTCAAGATATATAATGTGATAATTAATGTGATCTTATCCGAGACCTCATCCACATACTCTTAACTGAGCTAAGAGGAGGTGATTTCTATAGATGATCATCACCTGCGCCGGTGTGTCCAGTGTATAGATGTGTTCTCCACGGATGTTGTAGAACTTGACAATGGCGTTCCTGGTTGGGGGAGGGCAGGAGGGGTCCTGGGGGAGGAAGGTCCTCTCCATCCCTGCCACTGCCAGCAGGTCCCCCTGAGAGCACCACTGGACCACCACATCTGGAACGCAGCAGGACATCAAAATAAAATGGAGGTATTTTATTTTTACTTCAGTAAAATAAGATACCTACAGGTAGAAATGCCCCGGTAAAAACCCGAGTGTGGCTTTCAAGTAAAAACTGATGTGAATCTATAAATGTATTGGTATATCAACAATACCAAAAGTGGAAAGTGCTCATTATGCAGAATAGCTATTACACAACTTTGAAAATAGCCGATCTACATCTCATTGTAACCAGAAAGGCTATTATAGATTGGCTCAAAATTGCAGTTAAAGGGGAAGTCCATCCATTTTCAACATTCTAATATGTCATTAGTATACCCTAGAGGTGCTGGGTGGACATGATAAAAAAAAGTTCCCCCATTCTGTGTTCCCAAGAAATGGAGGTCTGAAGAAAACCACTAACATGGCGAAACATCTTGATCAAGATACATCATCAAGATGTATTTTACAAGATACATCATCAAGATGTATTTTCACCATGTTAATGGATTTCTTTAGACGATTTCTTTAGGCGCGTACAAATGCAACCAAATGAACCCTAACGGGTTCATTTGGTTCCATTTGTACGCTCTCAGAAAAAAATGTTGGGTGGAATTCCCTCTTTAAGGCACTTATTATGCCCTGGCTGCAAACCTGCATCAATGCAGAAATGCCCGTTCCACACAGAGGTGCACAGGTGTGCCACCACCAGTCAGGCTTACCTTTAAGACCTGTGCGTATGAGGGTGGGAGAGAGGTCATCATAGTTGTTCATCAGGCTGATGTCTCCAGAGGTGAAGCTTACGGTCAGCAGTGGTTTCAGGCTGTGCACTGGAAGACATAGACAGTACAAATGAACTGACTTTATACCACTTTGTTGGTGTGATTGTGCAAGAATATGCAGCCATATACACCAGTGGGTTTCAACCGTTTCCTTACCACGGCCCACTATTTATTCAGAATTGGAGCCATGGACCACCATTTGATGACATTTTAGCCCCACAGACTCGAGGGTCAAGGGCCCATCATCTGTGTTTGTTTGGTTAGCGACCGTGTTACTAGGGGTTAACTATAGCATTATCAATATAATTGACATCATCATCTGCTTTCCTACTATTCTGATGGTAATTTGATATGAATCAATTGCCAATTGCTTTAAAAAACGCCGATCCCAGACACTGCTGCCATGGGAAAGGCTTTCAGTCTCAATAATGAAGTAAAAGAGTAGAACTGACTGGCACTAAGAAACCGACCTCACTCTACTTAGTGAAAGAACCTAAGAACGTACTTAGTGAAAATTGCCGGGCACTGTCTGAGAGCATTGTCATTGAAAAAAATGGGTTTCTAGGCTCGAGGCGACATAGTAAAGTCCTCCTGAGTGTTAATGCAACGCAGATTGTAATTTATTTTTTAATTAACCCTCTGGATTTTACTATACTGCTGTCCCACGCTGAAAGCATTTCTTTCAACAGAACTTATTAGGTTAGCAATTAGATGTCTTCTGTACTGGCCTCACAGACAGACACGCACAGACACACAGACACACACACACACACACACACACACACACACACACACACACACACACACACACACACACACACACACACACACACACACACACACACACACACACACAGCTCCAGAGAAGTTGGACGATCAGGACACTGACCAATAATGTATAGATGACTAGTCAAAGACAGATTGCAACATTTTTTTTTAATCAGCACAAAACATTATTTTCCCCGATGCCTACCGGGTGCCAAACTACCAGGTGTCGATAAGGCCATATGGATGGGAGCTTCCTGACTGACAAGTGGCCGACCATTAGTGCAACGTGGGGTTGGCTTATAATTAATCGTTCTTTGATATATACTCCAGCGAGAGCAGAGCCTAAACATATTGCTCCTCAATACTGGTGGCATTACATTGCTAACGCCTTTGCAAACTACGTCAGAGGACCAGGTGATCAATATGCATTTCCAAAGTGGGTCATAAAAATAGATTGTACGTGAGGGAGACTCTGCTTTTGTATGCATGCGTGTCTGTGCATGTATATGTACTATAGAGGTAGTAGGCGGTGTTATGAGGGGCATGAGGCCAGTTCTATAGCTGTGGAAATCCAATCCAAGTAATTCGGTCTCAGAAAGACTGTACTGCATTGTAATCAAAACAACACATTGATCAAACACAGTCACGCAAGTGCTTTTTCCTCGCTGTATTGCACTATTTCATTCTATCGTAAGCAGCATTACTAACAGGCATAGTAATATAAATAACTTTGTTCGTCATCAACCTTGCATCCGTCCTTTCAAATGGTCCGACAAGTGACCCAATTACCAACAACAATAACCTCTCTATACCTTTCCTCCTGTTACCGATTCAGTGTTCTGTTATAGTCTTCTGCTTTCTACTAGTCTAGTACTAGTATGATGCGGCGTGGCACTGCAGTGATAATGGGTCATCATCATCATATATCATGACCAGCGGCTTTGGCAGCCGGTGTCTCAGGCAGGCTGTCGTTTAGAGAGAGGCCATTTCTATCGTGGCCAATCAATTAGTATTGGCTGCTTTAATTAGTGAATTAAGAGTATAATCAGTGGTCCCGCTATGGCAAGCACTTTTCAGCTTTAGAATTCGATGTGCTATTAAAAAAAAAAAAAAACAGCACATCCGGGGGGTAGGGGGGGCAATTCATTTATCTCAGGAGGGAGTAGGAAGAAAAGACAAAGGAAACCGATAAGCAAACAAAGCCGTTGTGTTGAGCTACTGCACATGATGTAGACGCAACAACATGCATCTATATCAGCGGGTTGCAGTTCAATCCCATCATATCATCACAACGTCCTTCCAGATAGGCATGATGATGACACAACTGCATCACTGCTGCGCCTCTCTTATAATTAGCTCTTTATAAATATTTCAAGACTTTGAAATTTGCTGAATGCTGATAGTGGAGGTATCCAGCCTAGACAACGGGTGCGAACTAAGGACAAAAGATACCAAATAGATTAAAGGGGAATTCCACCTGTTTTCAACATTTTTTCTGAGAGCGTACAAATCCAACCAAATGAACCCGTTAGGGTTCATTTAAGCGTCTAAAGGAATCCATTAACATGGTGAAAATACATCCGGATGTTGTAATCAAGATGGTTCACCATGTTTGTGGCTTTCTTTAGACCTTGGGAACACAGTATGTGGGAACTTTTTTCATCATGTCCACCCAGCAACTCTAGGGTATACTAATGACATATTTAGAACGTTTAAAATGGGTGGAGTTCCCCTTTAAGCATCACACGGCACGGCTCCGCAGTATTGGGATGGGTTTTAAGCAGGGAAACGCACCTTTATCGTGCCAGAATATTCCCCCTATTGTCCTGCTTAGCCCTGTGGACAAATAAAGACCAAGGAAGAAGCAGAAAACCTTCTTAGCAATATACAGTAGCTCTGGTAATAATATATTATGAATGTCAACACTTCTGGCAGGGCCATGCCTCCTAATGTAAATTAGATACACCAGCCTTGACCTTGCATTCCATATCAGTAATAGGAGGCAGGGTTGAAAAAACATGCACTGTATATACACAATGCGTTCCAAATTATCATGCAAATCATGTTTTTGTTTGATTTTCCAAAATATTTGATGCAAATGATTATCAGCATAATTTTCAAGTCAATTTTTATTTCAAATGTCAAACCTCCTAATGAAAACAAATTTTAGAAAATAAATAAAAAACTTAAAACCCACTGTTCAAAATTACCATGCACAACATAGTTTCAAGACATTTTCTAGTTTGTAAGGAACTGAAAATAGTAATTTGTTGAATCCATAGCAATAATGAGGTCATATGTACTGAAAAAAGCTATTTCAATCCAAAACATCTTAACAGGTCAAGTTACATGTGAACATAGGAGCCCTTGTTTGATAGCAGCTTCACAATTCTTGCGTCCATAGAACTTGTGAGTTCACGGAGAGTTTCTGCTTGAATGTCTTTGCAGGATGTCATAACAGCCTCCCAGAGTTGCTGTTTGGATGTGAACTGCCTCCCACCCTCATACTGTATGTGAAGACCAACAGTCTTGTTCAGTGATGAGTGCCGTGCAACTGAGGATTGAGAAATGGTTCCATTTCCCAAATGAGCATACGTATCGTGCTGCTACAGTAGCTTGGCATATTACGGTGCTGTCTGGGGACTTTTTCTAAAGAACTGAGAGATTTTTCCAATAATAGCGCACACCGTTCACCTCGGCTAATGTAAAACATTATTTTAATTTGACACAATTTCCATTCTGTGACCGCGCAGCGCACACCTGTGTTCGCCACTTGAGGGTCAGTGAGTGACGCACATCAGGGTTTTGATGACGCATACTTTACACTGTGACAGCTGCTGTTGTTACAACACCGCCTGCCGCCATTGTCCCGAGCACCCAAGTCAGCAATTAGGACTTCCTGTAGCAAAGTCAGCCCAATGACACACACACACACATGCACGCACGCACACACAGGCCACGGTCAACCTGGTGTCCTTTCTACAAATTGCCCTCCTCCTCCTCCTCCTCCTTTACTTTCTCCCCATCTTGACTGCCCCTTCTGCCCTACCGTATAGCCTCTCCCACACACAATCACACACTTGGTCACAGTGGTTTGTTTTAATGCCCCCCCCCCCCCCCCCCCTTTCCAACTGCAACAGAAATGGAGTGCAGGTCACTAGTGGTCACAGTCCTTATTTTCTGCTCTTAACCAGCTGGTTTTGCTCTCGATCTATGGCTCGCTTTCCTGATTGATCACATTCATCACCACACGTTCATTCAATCCCTGACGGCAAGGGGGAAACAATGCAGGGCGACCAACTAGTGTTGGGATGCTGTGTTTTGTTCAAGGACAGCCATGAATCGAAGTAAGTAGGAGCGCTCCGATTCCCAAGCGGCCGCTCTACCTCCTGAGTGTGAGTGAAAACAAAGTGACATTGAACACGTACACCAGACAATATACTGTGCCAAAGAACTTCAATCTATAAAAAATGGACGTTTCCATGTATGCATTTTACTTTGGATGTCATTTGACATGTCATACTGATCCAGATCGCCTAATAAGTAGCTTAAGTAAGTAACTTAGTTGTCGGCTAATGGCTATATAACTTCAAAATCACGGAACACCACTGTATACCACAGCAGTCTTATCTGGATCCGTCATTCAACAGCATTTTGATTGTGCTTTTGATATACAGTATGGTTCTCTCAATGCTACCAAAAAGGAAGCTTCAGAAATTCAAATTCATCTCAAAACAAACTGATATAACTACCCTTCGACCTTAAACCTAATTCCAACACAATTTTGTTAGTATGCAACACATCAAAACCAATATGAAGATATAAATGCGATCGGATATTCCTATCCAGTTAAATATGGAAAGTTGGTTAACCAGATGTAACTCTTTGAGAGCGTAAAAATGGAACCAAATGGACCCTTGCGGGTCCATTTGGTTTCATTTTTACACCCTCAAGAGTTAAAATATCCATCATGTGAATTAGCCCCCAGGTCTACACAACTAGAGAATGTAGAAGATTCCTATCGCAGGGTAAATTCAACGATCCGTTGTGTCACTGTAAGGCAATGTTGAATGCATTCTCCCCTGGTAATACACCATCGTATGGAGAAGTATTCTCTCCACCTAACCCCCTCCCCCTGCTAGACACAGCAGATAGGGAGGACAGCGCCCACAGGAGAACTAGAGGGCATCAACAGCAGCCCTGATGTCAACGGTAAAGTTGTTCAAGCTGTAAAACCTAAACTGTTGCCAATTTTTTTTAAACAATTAGTAGTAAGTAACTATATGACTTTGTAACATTAATTATGTATTGTACATAGTATTTGTATTTGTTGATGACATGTATTATTGATTAGTTGATTAGCACGACCCCATCCAAATAATGCTAAAAGAAGAACAGGGCCTAACAGTACTTAAAGGGGAACTCCACCCCATTTTCGACATTTAATGTGATGTACATTCAAGGTGTTGAGTGGACATGATAGAAAAGTTCCCCCATTCTGTGTTTTTTTTTTTTTAGAAATGGAGGTCTGAAGAAAACCACTAACATGGTGAAACATCTTGATGACATCAAGACGTATGTTCACCATGTTAATGGATTTCTTTAGACGCTTCTTTTTTTCTGAGAGCGTACAAATGGAACCAAATTAACCTGTTAGGGTTCATTTGGTTGCATTTGTACGCTCTCAGAAAAAAAAAATGAAAATGGGTGGAATTCCCCTTTAACCATTTGGCCCTCGAGGATTAATTATTTGCTGTAATCCACAGCAGGATTGTCTCCCTCCTGACCCTTATTTTGAAGAGCCAAGTACCAAGACCAGTGTTACTTGTCACAGTCGTGGGATCCAATTAGAAAACAAATTCTCAACAGAACGTTTCGAGCCTTACAGCTCTTCATTACAGCATCTTTACGCATTGGAGCTTATTCCGGTGTGAAGACCTAATTTTCCTTTCAATTATTTTCCTCTGTACAGCACCTGGCGTTTTAGTTAGTGGATCTGCGTGCTGTATTGTGTATTCCTGGGAGCAGGAAGCAAGACAGATGGTTTCACATCTGCTTTCATCTGTGCTGAGCCACCGGGATGTACTGTAGCAGCAGCTGGTCAACTCTGTCCCGGTGTATAGTGCCCATTAGACACAATGCCTGACCAGCTAAACCCATTACAGATGACCCCTGTAGTTTTACGACTGCTTAAGGTAGCACTCATTTATGTTGTCCTATTGCATTATCAGATACGTTTGGGAGACAGTAGCCCCTCATTTTATCAATGGAACATTAGAAACCAGCTTAAACTCAAGCCCAGGATTTTTCGGACTTACAACCGACCACGTCCATGGGTGGTTTTAATCAAGCAGGAGTATACTGTCAATCACAGTGCAAGAATGGTGGGTTGACCCAAACCCCAACTGTTTCTACAACATGAAGAAGTGAAATATGGCCAATAAAAGGCATCCTCTCCATTAGTCTACTAATAATCTCCATGGATTCAAAGTACAACATGATGAAGTGAAATATGGCCAAGAAAAGGATCCTCTCCATTACTCTACGAATCATCTCCATGGATTCAAACACAGCTACACAAGCACACACACACACACACGACTATCATGACAGCATTTGTAAGTATAGTGGTGGTCCATGGCTGCGACAGCCTATGGCCCTATATTGACGTTACTTTTTTTCCTGTGAGTGCAAGTTTAATAAATCAGGGCCATTATGTTGATAGATCTCAATGAGCATAAGGGTGTAGAATAGTTTACAAGAGTGCAGATTAAAATGACAAGGCTGCTTTCACTTTCCTGTTAGACAGGGAGACTGGCAGTGCAATAGACATGCAATATATTGAAACAAGGTCAACACCATTACTGTATGTTAGCAGCTCATCAGCAGGTAGTTTCTGAAGTTAGATTCTAGTTCCTGACACTAAATTCTAGTTCCCGACACTAGATTCTAGTTTGTGACACTAAATTCTAGACCCTGGTGCGAGGTTCTATTTTTTCTGGAAAAATATCTTTCTGTGTCAGTGATGCTTAACATATTTCATAGGAGAGACCCCCAGAAATATCTATCATTTAGCTGCAGAACCTCATCTAAAAACATGTTGTTCTAGCGATCCGCAAAGATTTCAGTTAAAAATGCTTGCTTCCGAAATAATGTATTCAAAGATTTGCACCACATTTTCACTTTTTTTTTCAAAAATATCAGAACTACAAGCTCATATCGCGTCACTCGGTGGCAGCTAAAACACCAAAACGTGTTCAGTACAGAAAGGGTTGAATTGTGGTTTGCAACAAGTATGGCAGCTTGATAAATGTCTTGTCCTTACAGACATTGTGATATAAAACTATATTGGGAGAATAGTTCCTGATGATGTGACTCTGGTATGAACTAAGGCTGTACCCAACTAAGCATCTCTAGCCATTACAGCTGTTGCAGCATCTCATTTCACACTTCTTAACACCCAAACCTTTTCGGAACAAACAGCCTGCTGTGGCCCTTGCAGGGATCTAAGATGTAAACCAAATGTTATACATTGCAGGAAACGAATGAAAAGCCAAATAGATTATGAAACCCATTCGAGGTCCTTCTAAAAGCCTCTATGCTGTGCTGTTTATTACACGCATTCAATGGAAAGAAAAAGGTTGTCAGTAGAAAAAAAAAATCAGTAGCGATAAGATCATGTGTATACAGTAATTTTGGAAAGAGAGTGGCATTAGTACTTTAACTCTATGACAGATTAGCTCCCATTAGATTCAATAGAACTAAATAATTTATAGAAAATCCTGTTGTGAACGAACGAAACCTATCCAACAGAATAATCAATCACGCCAAAATCCATGGTAAATCTGTTAAAAGGGAATTCCAACCATTTTCAAAATTTTCTTGAGAGGGTACAAATGTGAACCAAATGGATCCTAGCCGGTCCATTTGGTTCCATTTGTACCCTCTCAGGAAAAAGGGGTCTGAAAGAAAATGCATTAACATGGTGAAATACAGACCTCCAGTTTTAGGAAATACAGAATTGGGGGAACTTTTTTTTATCATGTCCACACAACATCTCTAAGGTATATTAACTCTCTCAGTGCCAGCCCTTTTTCATATTTTTGGAGCTCGCCAGTGCCAGCGATTTTCATCTAAAAGTCATATTTCATATTTCGGTCCATGTTTCCCGACGGACAAGTTAGTGGACGGACACACACTTTTGGTTCCGGGTTAGGCCGTCCCTTGTTATGCTCTAGCAATGGTCGCCGCGGTCGCTGCTAGCTGCTGTTAGCATGGGGATCGTATTGAACCGGCGCCGGTAAGTTACGTCACGTACAGTAGCGTTAACGTCAGCGGCATCAGTTGTTACTGTAAATCATAATGATAACGGATGACGTAGATTCATTTCAACGGCATGAAAACTGTTAATGACATTAAAATGTTGAAAATGGGTGGAGTTCCCCTTTAAGGAGTTAAAGAAAGGTTTTGTGGGATCAAAGCAGTGGACGAATGGACCAACACTGACATGCATAGAGTATCTGCACAGCATCTGCTCTGGTGGAAGGGAAATTAAAAAGTGATGACACTCGACCAAGTAAAAAGAGAGACAAATGCCAGCACACATTCAATGTCCTTTGACACTCGACCAACAAAACCTTACCTGACTAAGAGCTCAGGGAGCGTGCAGCGGTGCAGTGGCAGAGCCTTCACAAAGCGTAAGCAGCAACGTACCTTTGGGAGGGGAGTAGTCGTCGGAGTCCGTGTCACTCTCGCTGCTGTCCTCCACCAGGAAGCTGGGGTAGTTCCAGGACATGCTGACGATGCCGTCTGACTCGTGCAGCAGAATGTGAGCCAGCATGCGGCCGTGGCAGTCCATCACGATCACCTGTCCGTCCGCCGTACCAAACAACACCTGCAGCGGAAGCACCACAGCTAGTGTTGACTTCACCAAATAAAATAAAACTATGAAGAAAAATGGTGGTCAACTACCTCTTTTTAACTGATGAAAAACTAAATGCAAACTAAGGTATGAAGGCTCAAACCAAGACTAAATATGTGGAGAAGTGAGCCGGTAGAACCAAAGCAAAGAACCAAAGACAATTTTAGTGTTCTCTCTGCGGTGTGATAGGGTGCGGTGTCCTGTAACCATTTGAATAACCATGGAGTTGCATGTTGAACTCTGGTGTGAAAAGGGCTTATCAGAAAATACAGTTTTTAAATTACATTGAAAACATTTAAACTCACAATGTGTCACGCTGGGACGCATTGTGCTGTGAGCTTGTAGAACGGTTATTTTCAGCAAAGCAACCAAGTGTAAAATCTGCCATTACAACACTACCAAGGCCATGCCAACACATATATACAGTATATCTGCAAAGATCCTAGCTGAAAGTAAAAGCTAAAAAAACAAAAAAAAAAAAAAAAAAACAATATTATGGAGCCTTTGAGGAACGACAGGGAAACATACAGATACTGAAAGCACAGTGACGTAAAACCAAAGCAGACAAGACCGCAGCAAGTATAAGCAAAAACGCAGCCAAATAAAACAACTGTGTAGACAAGAGAGGCGAGTGCTGGCTGTCACTCAAGACAAACCTCCAGTGGCCACCGATCAATGAGGCCGATTACAAAAAGTGCCAAATGCCAAAGAAAACAAACATCCGCCCTATTAGCAAAATAAATGAAAATCTGTCTATTAGTATTACAATTAACTGGAGGCTATTTGTATGCATCACTAGCACTCAACCTGTTCTGTTGTACAGCACTCTTCTGAAGGTTTCTACAACATGCCTAACAGAAACAAACTTTTTAGTATTAGATACAGATAAGATACAGATAGAATGTATATTGTATACAGATAGTTAGATGTTGTCCCTGTGACATTAACCCTTTCTGTATTGAAAAATTATTCAAAAATTTGCACCACATTTTCACCATTTTCAAAAATATCAGTCCTACAAGCTCATAGCGCGCCACTCCGTGGCACGCTATGAGCTTGTAGGTCTGATATTTTTCAATAACTCACGTAAAGTTAATGTAATGTTAATTATAAGTGTTAATAACACTAAGAACACCAAAATGCGTACCCTCCCACTGCGGGTTAAAGAAACTGCCCCGCAGTTAGGATAGTTCTGTATACAGTGGGGACATCATGTTTTTGTATCATCTTGATCTTATCTTTTCTGCCTTGTGTTGTGTTTTGTTGTGGGTGTTTGAACGGATGCAGCCTGATGATGGCCGCATAGGCCGAAGCGTTGCTGCTCCCTTAATAAATTTCACTGCAACTGCGGACCGTGTGCGGGTGTTTTTTTACCCTCTCCTACACAACCGTCGCAGTAGGTGTGCATAGGTCTTTTTCCTGTGTTTGAACAGAGCCATGAAGACGAATATGTTTCGGGGGAGAAAAAAAGATTATTATCACAGGGGTTTTCAACAGGTGGTCCGGGGACCGCCAGTGGTCGTTGAGAGGGTTCCAGGTGGTCCCCAGCAAAGTTGGTTAACCAGATGTAACTCTTGAGAGTTACATCTGGAGTTACATCTGGTTAACCAACTTAGCTGGGGACCACCTGGAACCCTGGAAAATGTAAAATTTACAATAGATTTTTGGGGGGCAAGTGACCATGACCTGAGGGCAAGTAGAACCTGACTTGCACTTGCCCGATGGGCAAGTGCCTCGGAGACCTTAGTGTCAACCCCTGTATTACCTGCTGGTCGTCGGGTGTCCAGATACCACAGGTGATCTGACTCTCCAGGTTGATCTCGGAGGACCAGTGCCTCTGGCCACTGACGGACCCCACCAGGACGAAGCCGTCCCGGTAGGAGATGAGCGCCTGCGTCCCGTCATGGGACCACGTGAAGTCGCTCACCTTAGGAAGGTAAAAAAAAAAAACATTTATAAAACAGGTCAGCTGATGAATTTGGTCACAAAGAAAGGCAGCGTAGCGATTAGGACGGTAAAAGGTAAAACGTAATAATTCATAACGAATTAATTAACACTATAGTGAGTGACAATACCTAACACTACTGCTGTGAGTGTGAACAAAACGCACTGTACGCCTTTTTTATTTTCATTGTAACTAGAGAAAGTGGTCCGCAGAGCACAGAACTCCTCCAGGTCAAAACGTTTCGATACAAAATGTGTAGAACCAAACAACCTGCCGGGAAATCCTTTTATTTCAAATCTGCCCTGTGATCACAATAAACATTGATTTAAAAATGTGCAAAATGTGTAATAGCTCTGATATGCCAGCAGTGTAAGGGCCACAGAGCTGGATTGACGGGCAAGACAGTGACATACAAGGGGTCAGGAACAGCTGATTTGAATACCATATCAGCTCTACGACTTGTCGGTCTCTGAACTGGCACACATTTTTGTGCGCTTTTTGCGGCCATGGAATTCTGGGAAATGCAATAATAGATTATCTGGCACAGGCAACACCAAGGTGCTTAACGTCAGAGCATGTGGACCATCAATCTCCTTCATGTCTTACCTGAGCCCCACGGTCGTTGACAAGCTCCACAGACCAGCGTCCTTCATACTGAATCCACACAAAGATCCCCCCATCAGTATCGCATGTGGCCAGCTTCTGGAAGGGCTCATTCCAACGCACCAGTACCACCTGGTAACACACACACACAAGAAAAATTAAGCGATCATTCTCAAGATATATATATATTTATTTTTTTAGAAACCATTACATTTCTCTTCACATGTCTATCACTGGTGAGGTGAGCCGTCGTTGAATAAACTCAAACTCTCATCCTGACATGTGTGTAGTTCTCCCCTGGAGTCGGAGGGCCGGGCGATATGGACAAAATCTAGTCATTACAGTTGATTATAGGGATTCCCATTCGAAACATGCAAATCCTGTGACTCCTTCAAAGCCTCTCTCAAGGAGCACCAACGGTTGTCTGCAAGTGGAAACTGGCCTCCATAAAATACACACATATGCATATTTCTCTTGGTCCTTTTTTTTTTACCTCCTTCATTATTCCTTTCATCATTTTACTATTGTTTTATAATCTAACGTTTACATGTAGATTTCATGTTTATTTTCTTAATTGTTTCTCTTCGCTACTGTTATTGTATGGAATGTATGGGACTCGAATGGAAATACCGTATTTTCCGGACTATAAGGCGCACTTAAAAGCCTTTTCTCAAAAATCCACAGTGAGCCTTATAATCCAGTGCGCCTTATAGTGCGGAAAATACGGTAAGTCTGTGAGGTCTTTCTTTGGTGTTTCCTTTTAGATCAATGCCATGTCTGACTGTAATTTATACTGTTCACATTGTATTGTCTATTAAAAAAAGGATCAATTAATCAATCAATTTACCTACAATACAATATAGAGTAATACCTTGAGTCTATATTGTGATAATAGTTGTATTGTGACAGCATTTTTCATAGATAAGACAAAGCACATGTGTTTGACAGTATAGAATATGGCTCAAGTGATTAAGACCATGAAAACACATAACAGCACCAGACTACCGTAATTTCCAGACTATAAGCCGCACCTGAATATAAGCTGCACCAGCTAAATTTGGGGCAAAATACAGATTTTTCCATGTATAAGCCGCACCTGTTGAAAACCCCTGTTTAAAAAAAAACACATGTAAAAATCCATAGATTGGCCGCACCGTTGTATAAGCCGCAGGGTCAAAAGCATGTGAAAAAAGTAGTGGCTTATAGTCCGGAAATTACGGTATATAGAATACCGTGGATATGTTTCCCAGCCCTAAAGCTGACCCTTGTACTGGTGACTTATGGACAAGTGGATAAGTTATACTGAAACAAATTGCTAATTACATTCAGTGCAAGATGCATGTTCATCAAACAGCCGTGTGTGCTGCCATAAGTGCCCTTGAGCAGGACACCGAAACCCTGCCTGCTCATTCATGTAAATCGCTCTGGCTGAGTGTCTGCAAAATGTAAGACGTTATGCGCTCTACTACACACATTTCAGCCCCATCTAAATTTAGCTGTGGACCGGAAGAAAAGACAATCAGAAAGTGGGTTAGCCTCATTTTCAAAGTGACGCAAAAGAGGTGCTATGATATCCTGGAAGTGTAAGATAATGAGATTGTATTGCTCCATCCTCACAAAAAAAAAAAACAACTCTCAATGTTTGTTCCTTACTGGAGAAAAGCAGTAGTCTAACAGCCAAACATAGCAGTATCTGAATCAGGGGCGGATGTAACATTTCCCAATTGGGGGGGCAAGAGAAAATGGTAGGGGTACCATACCATTTTCGGTTACAGGACTTATATTAATTAGTCAAGTAAAACATCAATAATACCATCAGTTGTTGTTGAAGTTGCAACAGACACACAGCATGCATAAAGCTAAAGGTCTGACTCTGAGAGTTTTCTGTTTTCAATGATGAAATGCTGTTGGTTTAGTGGTGACACAGCTGTAGTTAGTTAGTAGCAGTAGTAGTGTTTCAAATCATTTTAAATATATTGTAAGCACTTGAAATATCTTTGAAATGTGAGTTGATTGCATGCCATCATGTTTGGTGGGGCAGTCTGGGCATTTAGGGGGGCATTGCCCCCGCCCATACCCATGCCTAGATCCGCCCCTGATCTGAATCCTGATGGGATGCTTGAAGCCCACCCCTGTGTCCCCCTTGCCAGTCCTTGTGGGAATAGCACCGGCCAGCCTCCGACTGGAGGCTGCCTGCCACCCTCGTCCTGGCCAGGAAAGCACAAAAGCACGACTGACACGTCATCCTGCACAACACCACAACTACACAAACCTGAGAGGTTCATGACCAGATGTAAATGTGAATGGGAAACAGTAGCAGAACGAGATCACTCAGAGTTGTGAGTGATCTCAACAGAGTTGTGAATGCACACTACACAGTGGTTTAATGATCAGACAGCCAAGAAATGGACACTACTACCCGTCCCACTGTGGCAGTTGTGTCTCACACAAATGTATGTGTTTCTGTATTGGCTCTGAGGTCGACTAATGCAACGCATTACTAGAACTAGAACTTGTGTGTAGACACAAAGGATGCCAGACTGCAAGTCAATATCGAGTACCGTAATTTCCGGACTATATTACTATACTATACGGACTATAAGCCGCTACTTTTTTCACATGCTTTTGACCCTGCGGCTTATACAACGGTGCGGCCAATCTATGGATTTTTGCAGGGTTTTTTTTTAACAGGGGTTTTCAACAGGTGGTCCGGGGACCACCAGTGGTCCCTGAGAGGATTCCAGGTGGGCCCTCCAGACTAAATGATGGAAAGTTGGTTAACCAGATGTAACTCTTTCAGGGCGTAAAAATGAAACCAAATGGACCCGCAAGAGTTATGATATTCACCATCTAAATTAGCACCACTTAATTAATAAGTCATGGTCATTTTGATCTCTATGTTTTGTTGGTGAAAATCCATCCTGGAATTGTGGACAAAACCAAAAGAAATCTTTAGTTTTGGGTTCTGTGGGGTGAAAATGTTGTCAAATGGTGGTCTGTAGATCAAATGCTGAATAAATAGTGGGCCCTGGATCAAAATGGTTGAAAAACACTCCTCTAACATGAAGCTTGTTGTCTGATGCGGCTTATAGTCAGGTGCGGCTTATACATGGAAAAATCTGTATATTGCCCCAAATTTAGCTGGTGCGGCTTATTTTCAGGTGCGGCTTATAGTCCGGAAATTACGGTATAAAGCTGTAAAACAGGAACATGTTTATTTCTTTTCGCCATTGCTTTGTTAGGTCCATATGCATGCCTTAAAATCTCTCACACCTTTGCTGCTAGCGTCGCTTCCAATCCCCCCGCCCCCCCCACCCCACCCCTAGTCCGGTGCCACCTTCCTCTGTAGCGTGACTCAGCCTGTTCCCTGAGGACTAATCCTCGTAGAAGCAGTTCCCCCTCTCCTCTCCTCTCCTCTCCCTGGGAGCACGTGGGCGCCGCACACTCACAGACACTGAGAACAGGCTTTTACCGGGGCTTACGCTGACTGAGTGCACGCCTGACAGATCAGTGGTTGAGAGTTGGATTAGCCCGGTCAGGTCTCACTTTCACGAACCCACACCACACCTACTAGCCATAACAGACCAAGGGAACCAGCAGCAGTCACGTGACTTCACTTAGCGTCTGATTGAGACCCCAAAGAGGTAAAAGAAGACAGAGCGTTGTGTGATATCATGTCACTTAATCGAACCATTTGACTTGTTACAAGCTAGATGTAGCATGCTGATGATTTGTGCTACCAAACGCATTGCAATACAAGCATACAGCACCATATTCAATTTAGTGGATCATAGAATACTGAGGGGACTTGGGGGGCTTTGGTGAGTCCATCTCTGAAACCCAAGTCAAGTGGCAAGATGCCATTGCAGATGGCCCCAGCAGTAAGACAAAGTCAGAAAGAGGGTCAAAATTATTTTTAAAAGGGCGTTTCTGGTTCTTTTCAAACTTCAACTAGGCTAGAGTCTGCAGCGTTAAAACACTTCACAAACACATTCAGCAACACAGGAGCAATTATACATCTGTCCACATTCTATCTGTGGTTCTATCATATCGGTGAAATTGTCACCGATAGAATTTTAAAAATTGCACAGTGCACACTACTAGCTGCTACAGTGTTTTTTTTATGTTTGTGGTAAAGTGATGCCAATGGTGCTGGAGAGTTGGACTGGCATTTGTTTGTCTGTGTCACTATTCACTGAACAAGTTCAAAAAGAGAAAGGTTTTGGATTAAAAAAAAAACATTGGCTTAAGAAAGCAGTTTGCCTGTACTACTCTTGATGTGAGTGCCCAGTTTAAAAACTCTTTTTCTGGCAGGTGCCATGAAAGGCCCTTCACAACAAAGCATCTCCCTTTACCTTCCATTTAATTACATTTTACACATTGATTACTGTTGACGTGAAATGTAGTCTTAGTCATGGTAATCAGTACCGTATTTTCCGCACTATAAGGCGCACCTAAAAGCCTTTAGTTTTCTCAAAAAACGGCAGTGCACCTTACAGTGCGGAAAATAGGGTAACTTAACAGTGTGTGTTTGTGGGAGAGAGAGACAGAGAGGGGGCCATGATGCAACTGTATTCCTTGCTTCCGCTATATCGGCACTAGTGTCACTCAAACGGAGCGACAGACGTCAACAATTGTCATTTGGCGTGGTAGCACACAGCATGACGGCGATGCATGCATGCAAACAACCAACATGTTTATGCGGCAGAGTTTCTAGTGTTCCAGAGGACAGGGTTGATCTTGTCAAACGTATAGACATCCTAGCAAGCATGTTTTGCTAAAGGTTGCATGCAGTAGTGCAGTCCAATGCTTGTCGGTGAATGCAATCCGTCTCTCACCAATATGGGCACACACACACACACTATGGATGCAAACAACAGCTCATATGTTTAATATAGACAACCCAATACATCATCAAACTCCCTGGAAACCTCAAGACACGTTCTTTTGTCCCACAGGGCAAAGAAAAGTGACCCTCTACAATAACATTCATCGATCTCCCTGGCCCTGGGCACTCAGTCAGAGGTGGTTGTGGTAAGGTGATCTGTGTGGTAGATTTACAGGGCTCTCACTTTTACTCCCAGTGACATAAATCCTAATGCTACTCTATAGGCCCTAGCCAAGCCACCGGGGAGCCGACACAATGCGACCAGGGCTGCAGCACAACAGGGGCGGATGTAACATTTTCTAATTGAGGGGGCAGGGCGAAAATGGTATGGGGGCGACTTCATCGCCTGTGTGTCGCTTCGTGCCCCCCCCCCCCCCTCCCATGTCCATGCCTAGATCCGCCCCTGCAGCACAATCCACCTCATGTTATTTGGAATGAGCTGACCATATCCACACACCACAGAAAAAAAGCCTGGCCAACATCGTTCAGCTACAGTGGTCACCTGATGCCTGATGGCTGCAGTAAACACAGGAACACATAGTAATGCGTCGCTGGCTATAGCTTGGGGAGTGTTTACATTGGAAACTCGACAGGTTTCAGCAGCAGTGTCAATAATAGTTCATGATCATGCAGGTTTATGCAAAGGTTTGCTTGATTCCAGATGGGATTATCTGACCCAGTTCTACTCTACTCTACATAAGTGTGTGTGCGTGCTTGCGTAATAGCAATAATGCTCATTCACAGTACGAACATCAGATTGATGTCACCAAACAACCAACTTACACACAGTAGTTTAGGAATACTTTAGCCATGCAGGAGTGCATGTGCCCACTCTGCCCCCCCCCCCCCCCCCCCCCCCCCCCAGCTTAATCCCTTTCCCTTTCCTTACAGAGTGTGTGTGTGTGTGTGTGTGTGTGTGTGTGTGTGTGTGTGTGTGTGTGTGTGTGTGTGTGTGTGTGTGTGTGTGTGTGTGTGTGTGTGTAAATTTAGCCCAGCGTGGGGCTTAGTGTGAGCCGGTCAATCAGCCCGTAGGGGGGACAGCTGACAGCCTCACTGTGAGGCTGCGATTTAGGGGATCAGACGTCACATGGAGACAGACAGGATAACACTGGGCAGTCACAGGACACAGAGCCGGCCAGCAAGACACACACACACACACACACACACACACACACACACACACACACACACACACACACACACACACACACACACACACCAGGGGTCGACATTATAATTGGCCCGATGGCCCGAAACATTTTTGAAAACACGTGCGGACCACCAGATGGCGCCCTATACTGGCCCGATGGGGCCAGTGGTAAAATGCCCTATTATTTTTATTTCACAATATGTTGGTGTGTTTAAGTTTTATTTATATTTTGTTTATTAGCACAAAAAATATTTTAGGCATTCTGCATTGTATAAGGGTCAGCTTGCTGAACGGTCTACTGGTTTTGACCCCCATGAAAAGAGTGCTGTTAACTTGAATGCATTTAATGCATTAATAAATGGTGGTCTTTTTTGCAGACTATGGGGATCGATTACCTGGGCCAGTGGTTACAGTTGTGGGGCCAGTGATTCTTAAAAGCCACTGGCCCAAAGGGCCAGTGGAAAATTTCCCTTAATGTCTACCCCTGCACACACACACACACACACACACACACACACACACACACACACACACACACACACACACACACACACACACACACAAAACAGCAGGGTGGATAAATAACTTCTGTTGTACCTGCCACAGCACCCATCTGAATTGTAAATCAGGCACTAGGCTGGTGGAACTGACAAAATGTGGTGTTAACCTCCGTTTCAAATCACCCTATTGGTCTGAATATATTTTCAGTGAAAATATTCCAAAAAAAAGAATGGAGTCATCTTACATTTGGGGACTATATTATTTGACATTCAATATTATATTATATTATTTGACATTCAATGTTCTTTTTACACAAATGAGTCTTTACGGTACACGTGTCTTTGAAATTAAGTTATTTCAAAGAGCGATAAGTCAGTTAAAATGAATTATTAATAACTAGACATCTACCAAATTAGACTGAACGGCAAGTTGGAACAGGTTGCACAGACAGACAGATGTGCACATTCATCATCATCTCCTGTCCTTCCTGACAAACAAGAGGCAGAGGCAGGCTGCAAGTTCTAAGCACACAGAAAATTCAAATTCATTGATGAATTGAATTCAAAATTGAGACATCAATGAGCCAGCAGACTCAAAGGCACACTTTTTTGTGAGGGATCCACCTACCCTAGCAGACATGGGGACAGCATGCAAACTACACACAGAAATGTAAGGGCATCTCACCAATAGAGCCCGACCGATATATCTGTCGTACCGATATATCGGCCGATATCGATACCGATATATCGGCATCGGTATCGGTGATATTTGTACCGATATATCGGTCGATACATCGGCCATTATATCGGTAAAATCTGCCCATATATCGGCCGATATTTGCCTGGAACAGAAAAAGAAACACAGCAAATGGAATTATTTCACAAAAGTAAATGATGTCAATGTCGTATTCTATTGTTTACTTGAAAGAGAGAATAAATTTGACGTTTAGAAGTTTTTCAAATGTATTTTTAATTATTTTAATTAATTATTATACATCGGTCCCAAACATCGGTAACATCGGTGCAGTTTTTTCCAAAAATCGGTATCGGCATCGGCCACAAAAATATGGCATCGGTCGGGCTCTACTCACCAACCCCACCTACGGTACTGAAGACGCTGGGCTACAGACTGCATCAGAGCACCATGCTCTCAATTCACACTTGACTGACGGCCTGACATGTGGTACTGCTCCCTGAAAGTTGAACCAATGGCCACCACCCACCAGTGTGTTTTAATTGTTAAAGGGGAACTCCACCCATTTTCAATATTTTACTATGTCATTGATTTACCTTCAAGGTGTTGTGTGGACATGATAAAAAAAAAAGTTGCCCCACTCTGTGTTCCCAGAATGGGTGTAGGAGCCAAAATGACGTTTTATATAGCTTACATTATATGTCACTGGGTTGGTGAGGTGAGCGCCGCAATGGGCTTCATGATTGGTTGAAGCTCTGTGGGTGGCCACCAGTATAGGCTATAAGTGCATGGTCATTCCCAGCTCACTCCAAGGCTGGTTTGGATTCTTGGAGGCAGGGTGAGCTGGGAGGCTACATAATTTGTTGACCGTACGCACTTTAGCACTTGCACTTTTGATAATTTGATTCTATAGTATATTCCTCACTGTTTGTAGACTTTGCACATATTTATTACGATTGTATTTATTGAATTGACTAATGATTGTAATGATTTGGTGCACTGATCTATATAAACAGTATGAACTTATTTCCTTGTTTGAATCGTTTTTATCATTGGTGTTTTAGTCTATTGTGTTGCGCGTCATACAGTTTCTAGAACTCCCAGGCTTAGCCTGCCGGCATGAGTGATCTATTGGGGATCATTTTCAGCCACAACATTGTCAACAAATTGTATCATTCTGGATCGCTATTGGTGTCGGGTGTTTAACCTACCTGGTTCCCCGCCTCGTTTAAACAATGGACCACGCACGGACGTGCACCGCGGCAATAGGTTGCACTCGTATTGTTTAATCCATTTGCTTTCGAGTCCACGTTGTGTTCTACACATCGCGTAGCGGCCCGCCCCAAACACACACTTGTTGCACGCACACACACACTCTATTGTTCCCCTATAGGCGAAGTGGCTTTAGCCTATAGCTCTGGCTGTAGGCTACTGTTTGTTGTTTTTCATGTGCATGAACGGGTTCGGCCCGCATTCTAAAACCCGTGGAACGGGTGGCCCAGGAGTGCCGTCTCTTATAGAGATATATAGGCACATAAGTACCTATCGTTACATGCTGAAGACACAGGGTCTGCATTCGTTAGCTTACGGGTCGTTAGGCAGTTTAGTGGGGAACAATAGCCACGCATTCACACACATACACGCACATTCTACTAGGGCTGTTGCGGTGTATTTGGGATTTCGATTTGGATGCAAATGATTTCGACTTTGATTCATTTTAATGCAAATTCAAAATGTCTTGTTCATCAAGACCAGGTTCTACTGCCAGTGCAAACGAGCCAAAACGGCAATCAATGCTCACTGCAAAAGCACTATCAAACAAAATTGAACAACTTCAAAAGGAACGAAAAGCTAAGGTTAACAAAATTGAACGGCTTGTAAAAGCAATTAATGACCTTATGCAAAGCTCTGACAATGCAAATGCTGTCCAGTTCAACCTTTATAACGTATCTGCACTGTACGATGAAGCAAGCCTTCTCCATGATTCGGTCATTCCCTTGCTTCCCCCAGAGGAACAAGAGAGACAAAATAATTGGTTTTCAGACATACAAAAACGCAAAGTTGATTTCACTGAAAATGCAAACAAATGGCTCTCTCAAAATCTTTCCATTCAAAGTACAGCGCAGTTACAGGAAGAGGCTATTATACCTTTGTATGTACCCCCACATCTTGTTGAAACATCTAATGCAGTGAATAACCCAAATGCTTCCTGTGTTCCAGATGACCGTGGGGGTGTGGTGGCAGCTTCAGTCATTGATGATGTTAACCCAGATGATAGTATCTCTAATGTGTCAGTTGAGCCATCAAAGGAAAGAAGCACTGCAGGTAGTAAGTGTAGGTCCACTACTTCTTCTGCTGCATCCGCACGCCTGATAGCAGAAGCAGACATGGCAGGTCTTCTCGCTCGCCAGAAGAAGCTCAAAGAGAGGCAGGCTCTAGAAGAGCAAGAGGCGCAGACCAGAAGGGCTCTAGAAGAGCAAGAGGCACAACTAAGAGAGCAAGAGGCACAGCTCAGAAGAGCTCGTGAAGAGCAAGAGGCACAGTCTAGAAGGGCTCTAGAAGAGCAAGAGGCACAGTCCAGACAGGCTCTAGAACAGCTCAGAAGAGCTCGTGAAGAGCAAGAGGCACAACTAAAAAGAAGGAAAGAACAGCTAGAGTTGGAGGCAGAGATAGAGGCATCAGCAGCTAAGCTCAACGTCTTGAAGGCCTCCTTCTCTCAGGTGTCTAGTTCTTCAGCCAGTAGGTCAGATGGGATGAATTCCTATGTTGAGAAAGGGGAAGAGAAGCTTTCTCAAGCGTTGGATCCTAATGCTGAAACCTTTGTTCCTCCGTCAGGGGGACACTCTTCTCAGCATGCTTTAATGGGTGAACTACAGTCACGTTCACATCTGATTGATGCACGGCCTAAGCAGTCAGCTACACATCCTTCTTTGTTTGGTTCTCGACCTGCGGTGGTGAAGAACATGGGGCAGCATGTAGAGCAGCCATATCAGTACAGTTCAGCGGGTGAACAGCATCCACGTTCACAATCCTTGAATGCTCAACGTGAGTGGCTACATCCTCCATCTTTGGATGCTGGGTCTAAGGTGGCTAGTCTGGGGTTGCAATCGCAGCCAAGGCCTGAGGCAGCTACAGTGTGGCAAAGTGGATGGCCCGATCCTCAAGTACGTCCTCAGTTGCAGTTACAACAACCTTCAGCTTTAGTCCAAGATGGTGTCAATCATGATCAGCTGATCTCTGTCTTAAAGGAACAGAACAAGATCACCTCTTTGCTTGCTAAACAACAGTCTTTGTTCTTTCTTCCACGACGTGACATGCAAACCTTTGATGGTGATCCTTTGGAGTACCAAACATTCATGAGAGCCTTTGAACACTGCATCGAGGAGAAAACTCACAGTGCCAAGGATTGCTTGTACTTTCTCGAGCAGTACACAAAAGGGAAGCCCAGAGACATGGTTCGCAGTTGTCTTCATATGTCCTCTGAAACTGGCTATGCCACAGCCAAATCCTTGTTGCAAGAGCATTTCGGCAACTCTTTGAAGATCACCTCTGCGTACATGAACAAGGTGTTCTTGTGGCCAGCGATAAAGGCAGAGGATGTTGATGCGCTTCAGTCTTACAGCTTCTTGCTGCGGTCCTGCTTCAATGCTCTTGGGGAGTTTGAATCCACATACGAGTTGGATGTTCCTGCTAACATGCAGGCTGTTGTCAAGAAGTTGCCCTACAAGCTCAGAGAGAAGTGGAGAGATGTTGCTTGTAACTTGCAGGAGACGAACCATCGCAGAGCCACATTTGGCGACATTGTTGAATTCATTGAATGGCAGGTGAAGATTGCGAGCGACCCACTGTTTGGGGATATCCAGGATTCTACCCCTGCAGTGGCGAGGAAGGAAGTGAAGCCTGCTAAACCGCAGTACTTCGCAGGAGCAAACAGAAGTAGCTTTGCGACTACTGTCGCTACAGTCGACAAAAGGGTTGACACTGGACCGAAGAAAGAGCTTGGCTTATCTGTCGTCAAGACTTGCTTGCTTTGTGGAGCTGGGCATTCCTTGGACACATGTCGTCTATTGGAAAGGAAGACGCATGATGAGAAGATGTCCTTCTTGAGGGAGAAAAGATTGTGCTTTGGATGTATGTGCATTGGGCACAGAAGCCGTGAATGCAATGCACGTCTGGTGTGCAAAGTGTGCGGTAAGAGGCATCCTACCTTGTTGCATGTCTACCCTGAAGAGCAGAGTCTAGTGCAAGCGCCAGAAGAGTTGGAGACAACAGACGAGAACAATTCGATCACAGTGCAGTCCGGTGGTCTTACTGGGGCCGGAGAGACTGACTGCACTCTTGCCATACTTCCCGTTCGGGTGAAGTCCAAGGAAGGTCAGGCGTTGGTGACCTATGCTTTTCTTGATCCTGGAAGCTCCGCTTCATTCTGCACGGAGGGGCTCATGGACAGGCTGAACCTCTCAGGAAAGAAGACTGACATTCTTCTAAGGACAATGGGTCAGGAGAAGGTGGTCAGTAGTAGAGTTGTGTTGGACCTGGAGGTAGCTGGGCTGGACACAGATGGTTTCTGTGAGCTACCTACAGTGTTCGCACAGGAGAGCATGCCTGTGCATCAAGGTAACATCCCGAGGCAGGAAGACTTGCGGAAATGGCCGCATCTTGAACACCTCAAGATCACAGAGATCGACTCGGGGGTGGATCTTCTTATTGGCACCAATGTTCCTGAGGCTCTAGAGCCATGGGAGGTGGTTAGGAGTGTTGGTGGTGGTCCTTACGCGGTCAGAACAATGTTGGGCTGGACCGTGAATGGTCCCCTTGGAAAGTGTGGCAGCATGGGAATCACAGGTGTGAATCCCGTCACTGTGAACCGGATTGCAGTTGCAAGAGTTGACCCGCTGTGGGAGCGGCAGGCGAAGGCAGACATCCCTGAATGTGATGCGAAAGAACAACTTGGATCGACGACAGAAAGCAGCACAAGGTCTGTCACAAGGTCTGTTCAGCTGATTGGTGTCCGTAAACAGAACAAGAAGGTGGCTGGACATCCCACAGGTTTTCCCACACCTACGTTGTGCAGTACCAAGAGAACACGGTGCAGACGCCAGTTAGACCGGGATGAGGCGTTGCCGATAAGTGCTGTTCAGCAATGGGCAGCCCGGCGCTTAGAGCTTTATCTCGAGGAAGATCGCACAGGATTTATTGGACCTGTAGTGTTGGGCACTGAGAAACATCTGCAAGGCATACGCAGAGCTAAGCCGGGCTGGGGTGAGGTTTTGTCGATAAGTGCTGTCCAGCAATGGGCAGCCCGGCACCAGGAACTTCATCTCAGTGAAGATCAGACATGCAGAGGTGAGGCGTTGCCTATAACTGCTGCCCAGAAATGGGTAGCCTGGCTCTACAAGCCTCATCTCGCTGAAGAGCTCTGTGTGTGCAGGTGCTTGGCAGGCAGTGGAGTTGGTGTGGAGTCCTTGACGTCCAACACTTGGGTGCAAGCTGAAATGGAGTCTCGAGACCTATCCGCTCGTTCTGTGCAGGTCTCTCCAAAAGACGTCTCCATGAGGGCAGTTCATGCAGAGAAAAACGTGCCGTTTACCAGTTGCATCCCGCCTTGGTTCTGGTTGGGAGAAGTGGTCAGTTGGCATCTTGGGGTCAGGAAGATGTTGGACCTGGCTCAGAGCAGGAGGCTTCTTGTGCAGCCAGATCTTGATGAAGAGGAACTACGAGAGAGCATGCAGACCACTGAAGCTTCAGGGTCCAGAGAGGAGATGCAGATTGGCGTGACTTCAGGAAGCAGAGGGGCCTTGAAGTCTCACTTGGAGCACCCACGCTCCATGGATCCTTTCTCGTTTGGAGCTGTTGAGCTCTTTAAACTCTCTCTCTCTCCCACTCTCTTTATTTCTCTGTTTTGCAGATGGAGAGGAGAATATGGATGAACGAAGATCCTATTCGAGAAATAATGATGCATTATGATTGACTATTTGCATAGAATTGCATTGAATTTTCTATTTCTATTTTGTATTTTGCTAAGGGTAATTTCGAGCTCCTACATATTAATGATAGTTGTAATTAGTGCCCAGGCATAATTAGGGGCCGGAATGTAGGAGCCAAAATGACGTTTTATATAGCTTACATTATATGTCACTGGGTTGGTGAGGTGAGCGCCGCAATGGGCTTCATGATTGGTTGAAGCTCTGTGGGTGGCCACCAGTATAGGCTATAAGTGCATGGTCATTCCCAGCTCACTCCAAGACTGGTTTGGATTCCTGGAGGCAGGGTGAGCTGGGAGGCTACATAATTTGTTGACCGTACGCACTTTAGCACTTGCACTTTTGATAATTTGATTCTATAGTATATTCCTCACTGTTTGTAGACTTTGCACATATTTATTACGATTGTATTTATTGAATTGACTAATGATTGTAATGATTTGGTGCACTGATCTATATAAACAGTATGAACTTATTTCCTTGTTTGAATCGTTTTTATCATTGGTGTTTTAGTCTATTGTGTTGCGCGTCATACAGTTTCTAGAACTCCCAGGCTTAGCCTGCCGGCATGAGTGATCTATTGGGGATCATTTTCAGCCACAACAATGGGGAACACAGATGATGCATCCTGATGACATCATCAAGATGCATTTTCACCATGTTAATGGATTTCTTTAGACGCTTCTTTTTTCTGAGAGCGTGCAAATGCAAATTGGTTGCATTTGTACACTTTCAGAAAAAAAGTTGAAAATGGGTGGAATTCCCCTTTAACTGCTATGTTTGTTTACATACTGTGTATTATTGACGGATTTTGTTGGGATAGCAGTCTGGAAGCAGGCATCGTGTTTCCCAGCCCGGTTACACAATGCTGCTTCCGAATCGGTCCCCCTGATTTACTATAAGATTTGTCATTTTAAAAAGAAAACCGTACATTGATGGCTATGGGCCAACTATGGGACTACACTCTGCTGATGGTGTTCCATAGTGCACAGGGCTGTGGCGCCACAGTTTTCGGAAACTTAAATAATCAAGTAGTGAGTAATTCAATTTTGATTTGAAACGTTTACTGCAAGAAGGTTACACAAATCCTATTTTATTTTTACACACACATATATATATCACACATGCAGGCAAGACAAACCAAGTTACCGGTACTGTGAAGGGAAGCAGCAAGGCGATTTAGGAACTTCAGAAAGTTGGATGAAAGTGGGCCAAACTGGAAACAAGGCAGCAGCCTATCTATTCTCTACAGGGCCAATCGCTCCCTCTCTCAGAAACCTACCAACAAACACAGAAACACCTGCACCTGGGGGAGGACGACACGTTTGTGCATGTTATGCAACACATCCTCTTCGGGGATGGATTAGCATGCTGAGGTGCTGGTAATGCTGTGACTGCTGAGCATTTCGTCCCGAGCCGATGGCTAATACAACACAATGGCTCACACGTTCTCTTGTGGTGTGTGAGCTACTGTAAGGTCTCAGGTCAAGAGTTCAAGTTGTGGGGAAAGCAGGAGACATGTAATTTAAGAACACAAAGAGCTAAAAGGATGAAACAGGATGAGAGAGAGAGACAGACTGAACTATATTGTCTGCTGTCAGGCAGAAACCTTGTATGTCTAATGGAAAATTTAAGAACTGAAAATTAAACAGTTTTTAAAATAATCAAATATAGTTGGTTGGTCAGTTATTTCCATTGGTTCTTTATTTTTAGACAGGCAGGCATAGATAGCAAACTCGATACCAAAATAATATACAAAACCATGCAGAGCCTTGAGTTGAGTTGCGACATTGGAGGGGGCAGAAGACAGCCTAGACACGTGGTTCTTCTTAGCATGAGCCCACAAATTCCAATGCATTCTATAAACTTCCGGTTTTCCCCATTCAAAGTCTATACAGAAAAGCCTGGCCAAAGGGCCCTAAAAGATGTCAAGATTTTTTCTACACTACAAATCTACACTGATGTCATTAAAAGACCCCTGCTGGCCCCATGATCAGATTTGTCATAATTCTGTCTTACTTTATGGACTCTGCCGTGTCCTAAACCTAACCTAAATGAGACAAAAATAAAATAACTGAGTGAACTACAAGCTCACAACACATTGTGAACTTGTAAACAACTCTTAAAGGACCAAGTAGGGAATACATTTATGAAAGAACATTAAAAAGTTGAATGGTGATACAGGCTTTCTGCTCAACGGTAACGATAGCCTTGAGAGGCGGAAGCAAAAACGCAGGATGAATCTGCGAGCAGAAGGTGGTAAAGTTGAGCAGGGTGATGACAATACAGAGCCTACAGAGGTTCGGTATCAGAAAAGATCAGCTAATCAGTCAGCTAATTTTAACCTATTTCTGGTATGTTTTACTAATTTTTAACCCATAGTTGAAATCAATCATCACTGACCAGTGACCACTGTCGTGTTCAGACTTGACTAATGGGAGCAGATGGCCAGCATCACTGGAGTCACTCTAATGTGCCCAACTAAACCCATTTTAACACCGTCATAAAGGTACCAGATCAGTGGCCGTCCCTGTGTGCCTTCTCTACTGGAGATGTACACTGATTTATTCATGGGGTTCTGCCAGGAAATGGCTTTTTAAATGCATGGAAACGTCATAGTACTCATCTGGGAGCACAGAGAGGAAGGTGGTGGTGGTGGGTTGGGGGGATAAATAAGGCCGACAGAGGTACTATGTGCCATCATACTATACTAGATATTCCATTACACAGCACAGTTATGACAGTGCGTACAGTACGCATAAGGGAAAGACAACAGTATTGTTCCCCAGCATAGAAGTAATATTTACTGTATATAATCCACGTAACGAGAATAGAGGGCAAATATTTGGTACATGTCAGTAACGTGGTAAATAAGAGCACAAGGCTTTAGACAACACATATTTGCATTTTTTTGTATTTCATCAGCCTCTACACTCACATGGCAAAACGCTATTAGAAGTCTAGCAATGAGAGTGTATTTGTTTAGTTCATGTTAAAAAAAAAACATACAAAGTCACACACCATCCATTTACAGTGGATATGCGTCACTGACTCAAACACAAACGCTTCCTCTCATCTCATCTCATCTCTCGGCTTTTGCAGTGTCACCACACACACTGACATTGTGCTGAGGCAGAGTGTGGCTCATATTTTTAGCAGCAAAAGGTAAAAAGAAGGGGAAAAAAATCTCCCCTTGAGATTCTTTGTCACTTAGTGCTCTACTTTCTCTCATATTGCACGGCATAAATAAAGGTCCAAATGGCCATTCAGACTCCCAACAACTACAGGTAAGTGGTATTGCTCCTGGTGCCATATAGAGGTAGACTATACTGTAGACTGAAATGTATGGAACGGACAATCAGACATTTAAATAACATTAGAGAGCTTCACAGAGTGTATCTGGTCAGGGTGCAGATTAGTATTTATGCCACTTTAAACCAAGAGAAGTCTTGTTTGTTTGCACGTCTTATTTGTATATAAATAAAGAGGCGGACAAATGGACTTTCTAGTTGCTGCCACATCAGCACACTGCACAGTAGAAGATACTTTACAAGAGTATTAAGATGTTATCAGCAATACTAATCTTCTCTGCAGCATCAAAAATAGACCAATGACATCACTTTTCTTCTTTATTTTAGTGTGACACACACTATGTGAAAAGGGTCAGCTATTTTCTTTTGTTGAAAGTATGATATAAATAGCATTAAAGCGTTTATTTTCTTTCCAATATGCCTTTTTGTCTCGCTGGAAAGAATATTTTTAGACCGTAGACTTTCTGGCATTCTTGATGGTTAAGGTGCAACACAAGCACAAAGAATTATATGGACCCCTAAAAAGCCCAAGCAAATAAACATGTAAATGAACATTGCTCAGTTTATTATAAATTCATTATGATGTAATACTTTGTATTAAGTCACCATTATCTCTGCCCCTCAATGTCACTTTTCTGGCAGACCAGCCGTTTTCAGTGCGCCATTTTTAATGTAGTGGGCTACAGATTAATAGATTACAATTGGCAATGAAACCATTAATGAAACCATTGAGTATATCTGCCTGCAATCTAAATAAATGTTTGGCTTATGGAATACCAGGCCTGGAATTCCATCCTTTATGGGAAAGCCTAGCGTGGTGCATTAAAAATGTTCTTGCGATTCTGGTAACGCTGTCTACAGCAGTGTTTTGCATAACAAATCTGATGCAGCAACAAACATAGTTGCCCCCACTGTGGTACCTTCGACTACCTTCTGAAAAATTAAGAGAAACTAAATGAAAATTTTGTTTCACTTACACGGTACCCTGTTGGGGTAGGTTAAGCCCACCAAGTAAATAATTTTAGTAAATAGTTTTAAGGGTTAAGGATGATTATATTTTCATAGTGAGATAAATACTTTCAAGAGAAATTTATTTGAATCAAAAGTTAATAAACACTCAGCCCTAGACAGAGCAGCAGTCAGTCAGCTTGTCGGGGAGTTAAGAATTCAGAATCTCAACAAAAGAGAAGGGTTACCTAAAAAACGGTATTGACTGGAACGAGGCAGAGGCGAAATGGTGATTAAAGCTCTTTGCCCGGTTATAACATATACTGTATAAAACAAAGCAATGTGACATAACTTCCCTCCAACCGTATATATCTTCTATAACTGTTTTTATTTTATTGTATTTGTGACATTTACTTTGGCAATGTAAACACTTGTTTTCTCATGCCAATAAGGCTTCTATTGAAAATGTAAATGATATCAGCTGGGGCAGTTGTGGTGGATTAAGATCTCTTTGGCCTCGGGGCATATTATTACTGTATATCATGGCATAAAGCCAAAACTGTGGCAGCATGGTGGCCATGGCCTCAATGGCCTCCATGAAACCAGCACGGGTGAAGATAAGAATGGCAGCTAACAAAAATGCAGGCTTTAAAGCTTACTATACATAGTTGCACACTTTGAAGTTACTAGCTTATAATGACCTTTCAGGGCTGTTGAGATCAAACAAACAAAGGAATAAAGAATGCTCACAACATATGCAACCTCCTTTGAAGGAAACTTGGGTACAAGAGGGAAAGGATCCTTTGAGGAGAGATGGGTGTCCTCAAAAGACTCATCTTCTTTGGAAACTGAACAGCTGAGTGGCAATGTTCTCATGCCATGTCCCTGTTTGTTCAACAGGACCTTCATCTACAGTATTCGGTATCATCCAATAAAACACAGCCAACCTAAAAGCTTGCCTTTTAATACAAAGCCCATATTGGCCAAAGTCCAGAAAATGCATCCATTCAGACAATCACTCATTTTAAAGTGATCCCAGGACACGGTTTTAGACATTGTTTTGGGGGCACAACTCTCACTAACATCTGGCTTTCAAAAAGGACATCATGCTGCAGCCAAGTCTATGGACTTTCATCGACATGGAACATGTCTTATTCACACACCTGGTCAAAAAACAGACGGTCATACGGCAGCCACAAATCACACAAGTGTGATTTTGGTATGCTGCTGGCAACACTGACCTCGGCAGGACTTGCCTCCTACTGGATTGTAGTTCACAATGCACTTTAGTATGCCGTTTCATAATGTGAGCGAGGTTGATTTGCACAAAAAAGGACATTTGTCAAACACAATGACTATACTGAGTATAATGACACTTTAGAACATGTTGTGTCGGGGGACACATTCACATTTGCTGCTGAAGGATCAGCATTAAAGGTATAATGAGTAGGATTTGTAGGTTGTGGCATGTAATCGTGTTGCGGTTTGTAATACAGAGCTAGGTTACACGCCACAACATACTCATTCTGGACCAACAGTCTTCAAAGATTTTTCAGGTCAAGGCTCCTTAGCTGAGACTGAGAGAGACATAATCTCAACCATACGCTCTTATTAAGAATGGGTTAAATAAATATACCTTTTTTAAATTAGCTTGTCATATGTTTGGTTGTACTCCAGTTGCTCATGCTGTAAAATCACAGAGTTTTGAGGAATATATAAGGGTATGTTATTTAAATGACGGTAGGTGACATTTATCAATGCTCCAACAAAATGATAAATGCCATGCTGGCGTGACGTACAGCCATCCAAAACCCATGTGAAAATTCAGAAGTAAGAATTCACAATCTATTAATAAATGAGACTAAACACGTAACCAAACTTCACCTTCACCTTAGTTAAATGTAACTAAAGTTCAGCTTCACTTCCACTGTATTTTTTCTGTTCATTTTTTAATGTTCCCACATAAATGAATCACTCAATCAGTTACAAAGCACCATAAATATCCTTTATATGTGGCACTGTATAGGTTTTGCACGTTGACATGCAGCAGTGGCCTAAAAAGAACACAGAACTGGTTGGTGAAAACAGTGTGTGAAGAGAGAAGGTGAATGAAAATGGTTAAAATAAACTTGTTTTTTCTAGCTGTAGTTGAAGCTAGCTACAAATGTTGGGACTTGCTTTGTATCTTCAAGTTACTGGCTTCCATTGAAAATGCAGGGGACCCTGTAGCTTTGAAGCATTGAATCTGAAAACAACATTCATCTCTGTATAGACACACCAGCTGTGGTGGTTGCCATCTGTGCTTTTAGTTTTTTTTTTTCCTTTTTCTATTTTTGATTGTTTTGTTTTAGTTTCCATGTAGGCAATAGGCACTAGGCAGGCTTTATTACTTAAGTAAAATAGGTTTGTACTGTACATCCGACTGTGCTTTCTAGCATGTTGGCAATATCCGTGACAATTGGATCGTGGGCGTGTGTGCGTGCAACAGCTATGCATGCACACACGCACAGACACACACACACACACACACACACACACACACACACACACACACACACACACACACAGAGAAATTACATTAGAATCCATTGGTCAAATAACACTGGTGACAGAATCAAGGACAGTGTCGAAGCCTGTAGATGTGTTGATCGAGTACTCCTGCCATTTAGACGATGGCTTGTCGTTGTCTGCAATGATATCCCATTGGCTTAGAGTTCGTCTACACTAGAGGCAAAAGTTGCCTAGAGACGAGGCAGCCAATTATGACGATAGGTTGTCAAAGTCACTACAGCAGAAAGCCAAAAGAAAAGCAAATAGACCAGTTCGCTTTCCAAGCAGCTGGTAAACAAATTCAAACATAGCAAATTATCAAGCTCCTAACGCCTTGCAGCCTGTAGCTGCACACACACACACACACACACACACACACACACACACACACACACACACACACACACAGGAATAACACCAAAAAAGAACCTTCCCTTTTCCTACACAAACCTCCTTTCTACAACCCCACCAATTCCCAAGCCGATTGGGTTCCTTGGTCATCAGAACTGGGATATCGATGCGAGTGAGCTGATATGTCATAACCTGACAGAATTCATTAGGCGTTGTAATTTCCAGACTGTCAGGAACACCGAATTATGCACAGGGCAGACAAATGATGGATTTCACATTTCCCAAAGTGCTTATTTATTGCTTTATATCAAATATAGAGCGGAGAGTGGAAAAGACATCATCAATTTCAGAACTGACGTAAGGGAGGCGGATCTAGGGGATAATTATTAGCCATGTAAAAGTGAGAAAGAAAAAAAGGAAATGACAAAAACAGGCAACATTATCACGCTCAACAACATGGCAATTGGCAACCAAACATAAGAGCTGAAGACAGTCGAACCAAAGCTAGTAATATAATTGTGGTTATTGTGAGTACAAGACACCCTTGGTACTGTAAAAACTGCAAGGGAATATGGAAAAATACTGAATGTTATAATAATCACCTACAAAATTCATTGAACTCACAAGAGTCTAAAGAGAGAGGCTAAACCATTTCCACCAAAAAGGGTACATATAGTGGGTGGGGGGTTCCATAAGGTGGGTCTCTTCGGCCCTGCATCACGGTGAACAAAACAACAGGCATATCAGCATTTGGAGCCTGTTCAAGTGGGCACGGTCCCACGACATATCTGCTGTGCTTCACTCCCTCTCTGCGGGGCTCCATCCACTCTCCAGTCAGCTGCCTTATGGAATGCTGACACAGCACCTTGCTCCATCTGACCCACAGTAATACATCCACTCACAGTAAAAACACAGGGGCTGTGTGAGAGGTTTGCTCATGGCCAGCACCGAATCCAAAGTGCCTACGTAATGTATGATATCACAGTGCTTCTAAGGACCCCCCATACGAGTGTGCAAACGGAACCAAAATGGATCCATTTGTTAGTACCATCTGTACCTTGGCGGTCCACCGGCCGCACTTTGAGAACCACAGTGATAGAACAGGCCTAAAAAAAGGTATTTACAGATTTGCAGCATCAGTCCGCAAGGACAGCAGCGAAGAAATGCAGCAATGTGCAATCACCTTCAACATTACTCAGCAGATCTTTACAATCAGAACATGACATTGGGGCATAGGAAATTTGCAGTGTGTTTTTAGTAAGTAATTTACACTACATTTTCATTCTGTAAATGGTAAATGGTGCGTTTACAGTATATACAGGCCTTTATCCAGGAGACTGTCTATCTCTGACTTTTTTTTTCCAGAACAACCCAGAGGTGAATCTAGGCATAGGCATGGGGGGGGCAATGCCCCCCTAAATGCCCAAAGTGCCCCACCAAAACAACCCAATGCAAAACAACCCAAGATATTTCAGTGCTTATATTTAAACGTATTTGAAACACTACTACTGCTGCTAATAACTACAGCTGTGTCACCACTAAACCAACAGCAATTCATCATTGAAAACAGAAAACTCTCTGAGTCAGACCTTTAGCTTTATGCATGCTGCGTGTCTGTTGCAACTTCAACAACAACTGATGTTATTATTGATGCTTCACTTGACTAATAAGAGTACTGTATCCAAAAACGGTATGGGCTCCTTCGCGCCACGGGCGATGAAGCCGCCCCCATACCATTTTCTCCTGCCTCCCCAATTGGGAAATGTTACATCCTCCCCTGTAACAACCATTGCTTACCTCGCTATTGTGTCCTCTGAGGTTAAAGTTGATCCTCTGCGGGGTGGTGCGGTCCCTCCTGCAGTGGCTGGACGTGAACGTGACCCCGACCACTCCTCTCCCGTTCCCGGTAGCCAGCCAGCCCTCCTCGTAGTATCGCTTCCTGTAAAACCAGTCACTGGTTATTACATAAATCACCTAATCGCAATGACTCCAGATGATGGTAATTTTAATCATTTTTGCATGATAATCGTCACAGTCATATTGTATTGATTTTTCATTTCTTCCTATAGTTCAGTAATCCACTATATCTAGTCTGTGCAACGACATTTACATAAACGTTAAGAGAAATGTTTCTTTGTATTATTGTTTATAATCCCATTGTTCAATAGGCGAGAGGTTTTCCAACCAGTGGTCCAGGGACCACCAGTGGTCTTATAGATCTGCAACTCCATTTGGTTTCATTTTACGCTCTCAAGACTTAAATTATATTTAAACATCTGAATTACTTCATTTTCAAGAATCTACACAATTAAAACATGTAGAAGAATTGTTATTTGAACGTTTTGCCAATTATCTCTACTAAATTGTGGACAAAAACTTGAAAATCCTTACTATTGCATCGAAGAGACTACACACAACATCAAATGCTGGCCTGTCACTAAGATGCAGAATAAATAGTGGGCCCTGGTATGAAAAAGCAATAGGCTACCGGAAACACAATCGTCAATCGGGGTGTCACTAGTGCTGCGCAGACAACGCAAACTACCGTACGGTACAGTGCAACAATTAATCATCAAGTAATATGCCATGATCACGGCAGCCCTACCTGCACACCGGCTTTTCCTTCTGGCTCTTGGGCACACGGCCCTTCCACGACAGGCAGAGGATGTTGGAGTCGCTGCAGAGGACCGGTCCATGTTCCACTGCCGCGAACATCCTCCCCGCCGCCTGGAAGTATAGACCCACCACGATTATTACATAATCATAATCCTGCCAATATTAGTGGATATTATTTCTAGTAATTTCCATGTTTAGTTCTAATTTAATTTAACCTTTCCCCGCCAAATTAGCAGGTCTTAGGGATGCAGAGAGTGAATATTCAGGCAATGAAGCTATTGGTCCAATTAGTAGCAAAAATACATAGTTTATGGTTGATTAGTCAAAGAACACAACAGGGTTTACCTTTTGTAACCTATACAGTTTTGTTGTGATGATGTGATCAAAATGTAATCATGTCATTTGCCATTATCATGAAGCTCCACAGCAAAAGGTTTGGCCATGACAGCAATAACATAAAAACTGGTCAAATAAATAAACCAATGATCATATTGAGAATATTTGGCTATTTAGTATTCGGCCATCTGTTTCCTATTTTTGGTAAATAAAGTAAAATTAGCCATTTATTTGAAATGTTCAATGTCAAAAACACAGTTAATTGTAATCATTTACATGCATAGTCATCACTCCATCTATTGTGACATGATGCTGAGACACACGCAGTGGTTCCAATCCAAATGGTCCATTTGTACACTCTCAAGACTGATGCGAGTCCCAAACATGAAAAGATTTGGGAACCACTGTAGCACTAGCAGCATATCTGAGAAAAGACGTACCGCAAACTCTGCTCCGACTGGACCCGGACCACAACTATCCAGGACAAGCGAAGCTGCAGCTTTATGAGCGCTTCTCCTCCTCCCTGGCCGAGATGATCACACAGCGGCAACGGTGCATAGTAGCAACAGACTGGAGATTGTCCCGTTCTCGAACTGTCCGATTTCAGAATGTACTCGTTTATCGACGCCGTTCTTAAACCACATGCTCAGGAAACAGCACAGTTGACGCTCGCTTGCGACTTGGGGTTATCACACATAAGATTACTAGACCGCGAGTAAACTATAATAACAATGTAGTCCACAATCCACATTGCATAAAAAGAGAGAGAGGGGGGGGAAAGGCACGCGTTCAACTAAAAGTCATTGTGACGAGCTGCCGCCGCGGTGCATGATCAATGAACAAGGCGAACACATTACAGTACAAGATAAAAGAGTCAGAGATCACCAAACCAGCAGCACTTTGTTGTCAATCTCGTGCAGCAGCCATGGAGTAGTGGAACAAAAACAAAGATGAACCGACGCCGAAACATAAAAAACATACATATCCGTGTCCACTTCTTAGATGTGTAGAGCAGCATGCGGCGTTTGCCCGAAAACTCCCCCAAAGCTTCCAATTAAGTTCGGTTATGATCCATTTGTTGTATTGGTTTTCTCCCGGTCGGTCGCTCGCTCGGTCAGCCGCGTCGAGGAGGAGCATGCAGGGACTCCTCTTCGTCAGCTGTCAACCCACAGCAGCGCCGCTTCGCCCGGCAGCGTCATTACGTCAACCTGCTGCTGCTGCTGGATGATGGGATCCCATGGAGGAGGAGGAGGAGGACTGAGGATGGAGTCAAACAATAACAGACAACAGAACATTTTCTGTGAACAGCCGCCCTCAAACACAAACCGAGTCATGTGCAAAACAGGGGCGGATCTAGGCATGGGCATGGGGGTATGTCCCCCTAAATGCCCTATCTGCCCCACCAAACATGATAGCATGTAAAACAACCCAAGATATTTCAAATTAAAGTGATTATATTTAAAATTATTTGACACACTACTACTGCTAACTAACTATTAACTGTGGCACCACTAAACCAACAGCATTTCATCATTGAAAACAGAAAACTCTCTGAGTGAGACCTTTAGCTTTATGCATGCTGCGTGTCTGCTGCAACTTCAACAACAACTGATGTTATTATTGATGCTTGCTTATACTTGCCTAATGAAAGTCTTAACTGAAAATGGTATGGGGCGGCTTATGGCCGCACGCATACCATTTCTCCTGGAAATGTTACATCCGACCCTGATGTGCAAAATAACGAGACTTGTAGCGGAGTAGCGACGTACTGCCTAATCGGCGTTGCACAGGGACGTGCACACATTCACATCAAATGAGGCTTCAGCCCCTCCCCCCTTTTTACCTGTCTGTAAACAACTGCCTTTTCCAGACCACGAATGCAGCAATTACTGTGATGGAAATAAATGCAATGTGCCACTCCTTTCCGTGCCAGCATTTGCTTGGTTATCCAGGTCGTTATCCATCTCCACTAGCTGAAGGGTTCCGAAAATATCTGAGCTACAAGTTGTTTTCGCGATTGTGGCCCCAATGCCCCTCTACCACCCTGCACGTCCATGGCATTGCATTTTAATATAAGTCTAGTGGCAGACAAAAACACAGACTGGCCAGACAGACACAAGGAAGGATGCACTGAGTGAAATACATAAAAGCCTACAGACAGATAGGCAGGGTGGCTATAAGGATTGTAGATTGCTAGGATGGCAGACAAGAAGAGACAGACAGGAGACAGACACACTCCCAAATAGTCGGAAAAGTAGGCCTAACCAAGGGTCGCGAAAGGAAAGGGGCTGACAGACATAAGGATGCAGAACGGTTGAGAGACAGCAGATGCATCGGTTGCCCGATCAGTGTACGTCACTTGACAATAAAAGCCCGAGAAAAACTGTAATTTATATCTACACAGCTGGTCGTAAACGTTGGCTTGGGTTATGTATGTCCTATAATTGCAGTTACAGGGTCGGATCGCTCACACAAACAACATTTTGGATAAGATTAAGATCAATTTAGAAAACACCATAAAAATAAAGACAATACAAAATATATCCGATTATTATTGCGAGCGGTGAAGTGGAGGAGGGGGCGATAGGCTACTGCAAAATGCGTCTTTACTCCTCATTTAACTTACAATTCAATTTAACGCAAAGGGTCTGCTGTGTATAGACTAGCTGAGGATCAAAATAATAGCACCCATCATCATCAACAACCACGATTGGCTAGTAGTGCCTCTTAGCAGCCAGCTACAGCCGGGAGGGAGGATGGCAACAACACAACAAACAATACACAGTAGTATACAGTAGTATACACTCCTTTTATTTTATCCAAATGTATTTGAGGCCATTTGTACACCCTCGTCGAAGGGCTAAGGCAGGCTGGCCAACTCACAAAGAATGCTAACTAGCAACTATTAGCTGAACCTGGAACCACCACCATCATCCTCCTCCTCATCATCATCACTGGCATTCAGCTAGCCTCTCTCTGTCTCTCTTTCTGTGGCTAACAGGTTAGCTTCATTGGATGTTTGTCAGTTGGGTCTTAAGAAAGAAAGGGGTTTCTGTTGATATCCACATTTAAAAGATACATTATCTAACAAACACCGGCGCCGAGATATAATGCAAGGCGTCAAAGGGAACGGTAAGGAAGTAAGAAACGTGCGGTCAATAAAAGGGTGATCATTGGTCCAGTGAAGAGCTGCTGTCCTTACCTCGTCTTGCCTGTGTTGTGTTCCTTCCTCAGTGCTCTGCTCTCTGTCTGCTGCCACTGGAACTGGCAGGGCCGACCCGACCAGAGCCATCTCGTAGAAGAGTTGCGACATTGAGGGGTCAGAAACTGAGCGCTCGAGTGCTGTGTTCATGAAGCCTGAATAGGGACCAACTGGAGATGGAAATACATTGTCAACGAGAGTGGCGCAAATAAGCAACGTGTGCAACATGCCACTGTTTTACAGCATTATGCAATAACAACTAAAGTTTGTGTAATGTTTATATTGCACTAATAGTACAAAAACATCTAAAATAAGATCATTAGAGCCTGGCTGTTGCCTGAGTCCACTACATTTCTGCCTAGTTCGTGCCCAGGACTTGTCCCTATTTGTTGTCTCCATTCTCGATAGTAGTCTATGTACAAGCGTCGCCATTGGACTGGCCCCATGAAGTGAATGGAATTTGCGTAACTCTTTTTATACTCCGTGTCCGTGGCTCTAGTCTGGACCCGACCACCCTGCTGTCACGTGATCCAGTGACACATGATGGGGAGACACTGATTTCTGTTGCTTGTCTTTATATTATATAATATTATATTATATTATATTATATTATATTATATTATATTATATTATATTATATTATATTATATTATATTATATTATATTATATTATATCATATCATATCATATCATATTATATTATATTATATCATATTATATTATATTATATTATATTATATTATATTATATTATATTATATTATATTATATTATATTATATTATAATGACACACGTACTATTATTAATAATATTTATGAAAATTACTCAACATGCAACTGGCACTTTCTACATGCTGGGACCCGGTCCGTGTACTTTTCGGCCATTCAGGATTCTGTTTTATACTTGTTAAATTTAAAATCAGAATACACTCCAAAACGGCCCGTTTCGGTATTCTGTTTTGAAAACAAAATGTAGAGTTGTGAATTGTAAGAGCAACATACGACCCGTTTCCAGGTTCTAATTGTTGTGGTTCGAATCAAGAATGACAAAATTTAAAAACGCTGCTGCTCTGGCGAGGTGGCGAGCAAAACCTGAAATCTGTTTTGTGTCCGCTGCTCCCCCCCCTCCCTCCTCCGTGCTGAGGGCGGAGGCGTGGCACGGAGCTCTTGATTGACAGCTCGGTTACTGCTGCAGTTACTACAAGGAGACACACGCGGCGCTGTTGGTACTGGCAGATGATATTATGAATTATTGAATTAGAGTAGACAATATTATTATACATTTATCCTGCCGTAATTTCAAATAAATTACCCCACTTTTTGGTTGCATATTTACACAGGGCTGTTATTACATTCATGTCAACTCTTAAGTAATTAAAAAAATTAATAGAGACAGACAGACGAACAGACAAGACAGACAGACAATGAATACTAAACTTTTTAATTAATTAACATCCTAAAGTAAGTCTACTTTGTATTCAACATATAGGGTAAGTGTCCCACCATCATCATGTGTGTCATTGTTATGCAACCCGCTATGTTTATAGTGTATTCGTTATTCAATTAAGTGTTTATGAGGTGCGCCAATTGGGCCGCCAAGGTGCCAACCGAACTAGGCATTGAAGTAAATGAATAGGAGTAATGCCTCACCGGGGCTCATCATCAGATTGTTTTCAACATTCTAGCCAACTTTGTGGAAGATGGTAGGGTATAGATAGTGTCTATAAAATCAAGTGAGTGTGTGTGTGTGTGTGTGTGTGTGTGTGTGTGTGTGTGTGTGTGTGTGTGTGTGTGTGTGTGTGTGTGTGTGTGTGTGTGTGTGTGTGTGTGTGTGTGTGTGTGTACCTAGTGAATGAATACAGGAACCTACATTTGAATTAAATATTAAATACATCATCATTGAATTTGAATGAGTTTGGACGTGCACATCCGCAACAACCAGGGGAACCACTTGATGCTGTTTTGCAATTGTCCTAGCCAATTGCATCTCCTCGGACTACTGTAGGTCTACTGTCTGTCACTGTGGTCCATCCGTGACACCATGATCACGCCCTCGCTGCAGTGTGCGCTGTATAGGCTACCAGTAGGTAGAAATAATAGCTCTGTGGCTGGTTATGACCCGTTAAGATTCAATCAAAATGCCGCTAACGCCAATGTATTTGTAATGACAGCAGCAGTCATAAATATAATCTAAATGATAAAGGATAAATGTATACAGACTACATTACTTCAATGATTAGTTTGGCACCTTGTTTGGCACCATGTCGGCCCAAAACACTTAATTGAACAAATAAACAGGCCTACCTGTAACATAACGCGTTGCATAATAATGATTAATGACACAGATGACGAGGTCCCGGGTAGGCCTCTTTAAAATGTCTATCTGTCTGTATTACTTTATTAATTAAGAGTTGACACAGAGGAGGATGCATCAATCATCAATGTCTAATCAGAATGTAATAACAGCACTGTATTAATATGCATTAAATGCAGACTAATTTATTCAATTTATTAACGGCAGTGCTAAATGGTATAAATAAAATCTAAATATAAAGGATAAATGTATAATAACTACTCTAATTCAATAATTCATAATATCATCTGCCAGTACCAACAGCGCCGCGTGTGTCTCCTTGTAGTAACTGCAGCAGTAACCGAGCTGTCAATCAAGAGCTCCGTGCCACGCCTCCGCCCTCAGCACGGAGGAGGGGGGGGGGGGGGGGGGGGGGGGCAGCAGCGGACACAAAACAGATTTCAGGTTTTGCTCGCTACCTCGCCAGAGCAGCAGCGATTTTAAATTTTGTCATTCTGATTCGAACCACAACAATTAGAACCTGGAAACGGGTCGTATGTTGCTCTTACAATTCACAACTCTAAATTTTGTTTTCAAAACAGAATACCGAAACGGGCCGTTTTGGAGTGTATTCTGATTTTAAATTTAACAAGTATAAAACAGAATCCTGAATGGCCGAAAAGTACACGGACCGGACCCACACACCCAACAATTCTAATATAAGACGTTGGTGTACTCAACATGTTATCGGGTTCACACTCTGGCAAGTGAACTCCGGAAAGATGAGCATGCATTGCATGACCACCACCCTTGCTTCAACCAAACATAATAAAGCAGTGCTTCCCAACTTCCCAAGTGGATTTCCAGGGGTCCCCCAACTAAATGATATCTTGAGACCAAATTGACCCTTATGGACCTTTGCGGGTCCATTTGGTTTCATTTTTACACTCTCAAGAGTTAAAATATTCATCATCTGAATTAGTCCAAGTATACACAAGTAGAATAGAAGATGAATGGTCATTTTGATGTATTGTCTGTATTGTTTCCCAAATACTGCCTGGTATTGTGGACAATACCAAAATAAATCTTTAGTTTGGGGGCCTGTGGGGCTAAAGTGTCATCAAATGGTGGTCCGTGGCTCAAATTCTGAATAAATAGTAGGTCCTATCAAAAAAGGTTGAAAACCACTGCTCAAGCAGTATCCAGTCCAGATTCATCTGATCCAGTCCACATGGTGGCAGCATTGGCAAGTCATCTCGTAGACTCGCTCGTTCTTCTCGTCTCAGTCTCAAACATCATGGCAGCTCCCATGCATGTCAGTCGGCAGATTTGCTCTTTATCAAGGATTTTCGCAGGAATCTCAACATTGGTAACGTCGTTGTATTGTATTTTTTCTTTTTTAACTGCTCCACACTGTCACAAACAGTAATGTGTTTTGCAGGACAACGTTTCACGTTGGGAATGTTTAAACAAGTAGATTCATTGTGATCCTCACGTTCTTAAGGCAGGCCAATGGACACTAAGTTATTGTGTTTATTATTATCATTATTTAAATTTTGTTGTCATTTATTTTTAAAGGGAACAACATGCTTGAACAACTGTGGAGGTCATCAGAGGTGTATAAGTCGGCGGTACAGGTAACTTTACTAACCATGCCCCACGGCTTTGTCTTACAAGTGCAGCTATAATGCATTAATATTATAAGTAAGTGTTACTAATATATTGCAAGTTATATTGAAAGTTAATGATGTCATACTGTATGTCCATGTGTTATTACTCTATGATGTGTGGTCTTGCCTTAGGAATTATGGAATCATGCACGTGCTGATAAGACATGAAAACATTTATTAAAGCAAACATTAAATTAATGGTATTAAGGTATTAATAGTACTAAGGTGTTAAGTAGTTTTTCATTAGCATGTCCATTCCATAATTTAATAGGGCTACAACATACATGGACAATTCTTGGACATATGACATGATCGACCATGATTAATTGAGTGAAAGATTCACCAGTAACAAAAGAAATTAAATATTTTCAGTGTCTTTATTTTGTAATTTTAGTTTTAGTTTTAAAGCACATTTGTCTCCTTAGCCAGGGAACCTTTTTAGGCAAAAAACAAAACAACAAAAACTTTTTTAATTCCTCAAATACATTAGGTTTACATGTATTGAGAACTATTGACAGCCATTATATATTTCATTTGAAACCATTCTTGTCCTTCAGACCACATCTCCCACTGTCACTGACGGCTTCCTTTCATTCGGGAATCGCATCTTTGTCGGCTCCATCGGTGAGGCATTATTCTCTTCTCACCCACAGACTGTTTATTTGACAACTTGAGATTCCAAAATAATTATGTATTTTCCGCATATCAGAGGCAAATACGCACTGTGCTGTATTTATTCGTTCTTTATTCTTTATTTCATCTTTCTCAGATTACTGTCACAGAAGAGCCAGACACACTGTTCCAAAAGGTGTCTGTGTTGGTCAAAGGTCATGACAGGGCTGTCTTGGATAGCTATGAGTTCTTTGCTACTCTGGCGGCCAAGGAACTTGGCCTTACTCTTAGCAATGTGTAAGTCTCAAGAAAAAATGGCTTTTTTTTAAACCACACATACACAATTACAGCAATGTTAATTAATTTTATACTAACTTTCCCCCATCCATCTTAGTTCCGAACCTCCCAAGGACATTGAGAGATTTACACTCTTGAAGTCGCCCCACATCTTCAAGAAGCATAGGGTCCAATATGAGATGAGGACACATTTCCGGTGCATCGAGGTAAGAAGCTTTAACTTACTGATATACCGTATATAGTGCATGGTTGTATTTCCATGCCATGCAGCAGAAACAACAATCTATACTCTCTATTTTTGAAGTGGCACCGAAATGTCTGAAAGTAGAATGTTCACTCGCTTAATTTGTGACATGGATTGACTATGTTTAACAACGTAACCAAAACCACTTTTTTGAGTTCAACTGGGAAGGGAATATTGCTTTCTCAACATTTACTGTGTGTTGATAACTGCTGTACCTTTCCTCCCTCTCTAGCTGTCTCATTTAACAGGCTCCACAGCACAAGTTTACCTTGAATACATCCAGAGGAATCTACCAGAAGGTGTTGCCATGGAGGTCACGAAGGTATGCCTCTATGAATAATCCTGCATTCACATAGGATCGGGCAAGCGGTAGACAGCAAACCGGAGGTCATTTTAGTTGAAGTGATCTGAACAGGACGGCATGGCAGTTCGGAAGCCAGAAAAATGCTTTTTCGGCCTATTTGGTTTCATTTTTCTGCCAAATTGTCAGAAAACATCACAGAATAATGTATGCAATTAATGCAATCAAAAGTCATAAATAAATGTTTCACAGACACAATTTTATTATTATTTAAGTTAGGTTTCACTGCAATGCGGGTCATTTGCCATAATCGGGTGACTTTAATGTACAGCCATGACAGCAATGGTAGGAAAGAACTAAACATAATATTAACCATAGAACCATTTGGCTATTCGGTATTTGCTTTTCGTCCAACTGTTTCCCACATTTGTTATCTGGTTACGGCCAAGAATTTCCCTTTCGGCGCACCCCTAGTTTAAAGGCATTTATTTTAGTGTAGAGAGCAACTAATGGCAACCTAATTGTTAACATTTCTTCAAAAACTGAAGTGTTATTATTTCTGTTTTTTTTTTTTTACTCATAAGTAGTACACCATCCAGAATTAATGAGAATTTTACACAACTTGTATACTATGTTTTGTTTTTTGTTTCAGACTGTTATGGAGAAGATTCCTGAACACATTCTTGAACCCATGTGGAAGGACAAGCCCACTGACAAGAGCTCCAGTCAATCAGAACAGTCATGAACAGCTGCAGTTTTATTGCCTCTATACAAACCTGTGTTGGGGACAGGCCACAGTAAAACATAAATAACAGGCCTCAGTAAACCTTTTTTTGTATTTCATGGTGTTAAACTGAGTACTGTATGTACAATAAATAACCAGCACAAAAACAATAAAACTTAATTAATAACAATAACTGTTTATTTAGTCATCTGGATAAACAAACTATAGGTAAAAGCAAAGCAGTTTCATCCTGTAAGAAATTACATGAATATACAGTACTTGTCATTTTGTTTTGATAGCATGTACTCGTCCACTTCATCACCATGCATTTTGTTTCTTCATGCACTTACTGTATTTCTGTTTTTCCTTTGTCACCCGTTGGTATATAGAACTAGAGAGAATCTCTCATGGAGGGACAAGTCATACACAGGTGACGCTTAAAAAGCACCACAGCTAAATAATTTGTCTGGGAGGCTATGCAACCCACAACAATAAAGGTGTAATGGACGTTTGTTGCTGCTGCTTTATTTCAAAAACAAAAAAAATATGGTATCATGTCATACAACATAGAGGTAGTTAGGTCAAAACTGCTTCAGCAGTTTTTCTTTGCCTTTGTCTGAGCTACTATAGCTCTCATTTATTTGGCTCTTATGTAAGATCCAAATAATGCTCTTACAGTATATATTATGAGGGCTTATATGCTCTTATAAGCCCTCAAGCCTTCACATTAACAGCAGGAAATAGAATGTGATTATCAATTTATCATTTGATCCAGATTGTTTCAAAAGACTAAAGTCACAGGAATATTATCTTGAAGAGGCAGTTAACAAAATGTTGACAAAGCTTGGTGGCCACATTAAGCTCATGTTCGATATGAAAGCAAAGTGAAACTGGACTCAACCATAAACAATGCAATATTAAAACCTAGAATTGTATATATTATTTGATAGAGCTGTTGCCTGCAGGGGAGCAGTCTCATAATTGGGAATGTAAAGTGAAAGTCCTTGTTTTAATGAAACACTAACATGTCTCTCACACACTAGCACAGTAACACTAGTACTATTAATATGCAATTAAAGTTATATTAAGTGTTTTCCCATAATTGAAATGTTAAATCATAATCCTTCCTAGTATAAAGTGTGCTGAGCATATATATCCAAAGACCCTAGTCTTTCGGTTTTGGTGGGGTTCATCCAATCGAGAGGTTGAGGAGCGATCTATGTGTCCAAATCACTGAAAGCTCCTTTAAAGACTACAACAACTACAATTCTAATTGTTTAAGAAAAACAACTGTCTAAACTGAATAATTATAATTCCAAATAATCCATTAGAATTAAACTTGACATTGCATCGAGAGTAGAAGTGTTTCAACAGAATACATTGTTTTCTCTTAATCAAACTAATACTAGTTTATATCTCACCTGATTCCACGCGTCATGTTTCAGTCGTTTTTTCTGCTTCCACCCTGAAAAACAGAATCTCCGGGAAATGCAGAGGGAGGGATACAGGGATTCAGACACAAGAAGCTCACCTTTAATGAGTGAAGAGCTGGGTCTCAGCTGTGGTGGAGGGGGAGATATGGGAACCCGGGTCCTGGGGCCTGGTAGGACTACTGTACTGTGTGCCCCCTTTAGGAGACAACAACAGTCAGTCTGTTAATCAGCCACAGGGAGCAACAGAAGGGACTTCAAAGATTGAATGGGTAGCAGAGAAATACAAGTGCTAGAAAGAAAAAGGCAGACAGAGGAAGGAAAAAAGAGAGCAGACAGAGGAAGGGAAAGGTGCAACACCTTGATATGGACAGGTCCCTGTGGACCACTGTCACTGCCACTTAGCAGTTACACTCAGTGCCCCATCCAGAGATAATGGTGTGTCCTTGTTTGTGTCAGTGGTATGCGTCGCATCTAAATAAATGCCTGCTCATAGCATAGCGCTAATGCCCTATACTCATCGTTCTGGTTTAATTGATTTAATGCCTTGGATTAATAGGCAATGCATGAATTGACTTGCAGCTCTTTGGAAGAGCTAATCTATTTTGAAAACTGATATACAGTAATACACAAGTTATCATGCTATGTGTAAAGTACTGGACCTTCATGCAAACATGCATGGAAGAGCTTGGGGGAAGAATAATACATGACACTGACCAATATATATATATATATTTTATTTGCTACATACTTGACCTGGTTCAAAATATAGCTCAAAATGCTGACAAAAAGCTTTCCTTTAAGAGGTAAGCATACAGGTCATATCAGAGTGTCCTTTGTTGGTGCTCCTTTGGGGAAGATGCTCTCCTTTTAAACATGCTACCACTGGGATTTGAGCTGTAAGATGTATCATTTTGTGAAATAGCATTCCAGTGCTTTCAAGTGGAATGGTTGCATGTCCTCCAGGCAAAGAATGCTTGGTACAGTTGGTAGTTATGTTGTAGTGTCCCTTCTTTGAGTGAGATTCCCTTTCCGAAGAAATAATACTGTGACCTTTCTGGTCTGCAGTGATAACACATTTCAGCCCTCAGCAAATCTATATCTATAATGATAAGTCTATCATTCAGTATACAGTCCATTTTATTATCATTATCATATCTGCCTTAAGAGTTCTTGGTCCTCCAAAGTACCTATAGCAAAGATTTACTTTATAATAAGATTCTAGATGTATGCACTTTGTAGCAGTCCTTAAATGGTATTGCTATCAAATGTTCAGTTTGTTTAAAATATCACAATAATTGTATAAAACAAAATCAGACACTGAGTAGTTATATAATATTTGGATGTCATCCATTCTGTTAAATTGCAGATATGTTGCAAACTTGTAATGGCAACTGTCAGACTTGACTGTGAATGAACAATAAAAAGAGAAGGTGAGTTTATTTTTACTTTTATTATGTTTTTCTTCATGACTACGGCATACCTCTTAAAAAGGGTTCAAAAACACATTCACAAATTCACAGAGGTTATGTTAATTACAGTAAATAAAGAGTATAATAACACTTCAAAAACTAGGTACAGTAAGTATTCCTTATACTTAAGTGAAGCAAATATTGAGGTTGCTTTCATGTATAAATGCTTGTAGATATATAATTTCACTATAGTGTCCATTCATAATGTAGTCTTTGACCCATTAATGATATAGATTGCTGAACACAAACATGAAATCTCCCAAACAGCAATACTTGTGACTTAAACTAGCTGCACATTAATGATAGAAGATATAACATTAAATAATCATGTATACTTGACATGTAACTGTGTTATCACCTGAAATAGTGCATCTAAAATAGCATATTTGTTTTTAGATGCTGTACTTTACTGCCTGGTGAGGTTATACAAATGTATCTCCATGTAACAAAGGAAACATTAGGGAGGTCCAAGGTGTAAAAACTAGTCAACACTGCATGGTGCTTGAGGGCTGTTGTGCACTCTGGTTTCTCTGTATCTTTATATTTCACTTTTATTCTCTCACTCTCACAAACATTGTCACCCCATTTTCTGTTTATTCAGGGTCAGATGAATATCTTAAGGCTCACAAGGTGACCACTACAATAACCACAGAAGGAACATCTAAGGAACGTCAATGACAAGAATTTGGAGGACAACAGGTTCTGTGGCAACCTCAACAATATGTAACACTATTTCACAGTACCAAGACCATGTCTTTTAACAGTAACAGAAAGTGAGAATGCCCTTACACTGTTATGGCATGAGGCATTTTAAGTGTTTTGTGTTGTCATGAGTCATTTTTACATTAGGCTCTTTCTTTGCCAGTAAACAATATACAATAAGCAGACATTTGGCTACAGAGTGTTTCATTAAGATATTCAAAATCTTTTTATGATACACAGTTCAGGGGCAATTCTTTTTTTTTTTTTTCTTTTTAACTGAAAACATCTCTGTAGGCCCACTACTACAGAACAAGCGATTGATTAAAAATTTAGGGCAGAATGTGTTAAAATCGTCGGCCACCAGGGGGCCCTGGCCACCTCTGGCCTCTGCCATGTGGGGGTGGATGCGGAGGAGAGACTGGTCCATTGTGGTAGCTGTGTAAAAGGATAAAATCACACATTGGATTCTTGGCTTTTAGGCCAATATGGGGCACACTCTGATAAGAGCAGAAAGCCCTGATCTTTTATTCTGAAGGATACTCTTTAAAGGTAATGTGTGCTTCTGAGAGGCAGGATAAACTCAATATGTACAGTAGGCCTATATACATTTTTTTTTCTATATTGTTCCATGCACTATTTAAAAGTCTGACTGTGAATACCTGAGCAGGATATATTGCTTTAATTTACCAACTACATGTACTTTTATTCAATACTGATAGGGTTACAACTTGGGCGAAATGGTATGTTTAATTTGTACGTTTTTTTTATTACAATCTTAGTAGAGGAATAGATTTAAAAATTCTGAGTATAGTGAAATAAATCAAGTGGAACATGTGACACCAAAGACGCAGAAAAGAGTGAGGGAAAGAAGTGCCGAGTTACAAGACCATCATTGAGCTGTAAGCGAGCGTTCACATGTCACCCTGCTGGACTTAAATTGACGGAGGCAGTTTAACGGTGTGCACGTCAGGAAATGGTGAGAGAAGTATGACCTACCTAAATAGCTAATAGATCAAATGAGGTAAGGATCTTACCCTCTTGGGCCTCTGGGGTGGAAGTGGCGCGGGGGGCCAGGGGGTGGCATTCCTCGCCCTCTAGGGTGTGGGGGTCGCCCCCTGAAACCAGGGTGGCCAAGAGGAAGAGGTGGAGGGAGGCCGCGCCTGCAGAGGAAAAGGTGAGGTGCAGGATTTCAGTGATACTTAAAACACACACACACACACACACACACACACACACACACACACACACACACAGATCACGTTTGAAGACAAGCCCATAGTCAAGAAGTATTGACTGCACATCATCAACACCCTTAAAAAAAAACACACACACACAGAGAGATCACGTTTGAAGACAAGCCCATAGTCAAGAAGTATTGACTGCACATCATCAACACCCTTAAAGGCCTTTCACACGAGGAGCAATGAAACATTTTATTTTCAATAAGCCCTGCGTTTTTGTGCCGAGAAGTCGCGGCGCGATAAAGCAAGCATGTTCATATATGTCGAATTTGACGCGTGCATGCTCATTTCGTGCACGCGCCCATGATTCACCACATCTGGATTCTGTTTAGCATTTTTACACTTTTTTTTGCGTTATTGTGCCCCTCTTGAGCAGGCCTTGAAGCAAAGCTGACAATGATCTGATCCAGGCAACAACATTAATTCAAGAGGTCTTGACTGAAAATTGTTCTTAAATTGTTTGACCAGGAATCTATCTACTCTCAATTATAAGTGATTCATTGGAGAGTCCCAGCTGTACTTTTGTGCCCATGTGTGTTATGTGTACTACACCTCTATATACAGTACATACAGTTCTTCTGGTGTGTTCTTTGAAGGATACATAAATGTGTCGTGTATCCATAGTTTCATGACAACGTGCTGCTTGCCCAATTTTTCTGTTTGTTTTTTGATTGTATTGTGCTTTTATTTTGTACCTTTCTAGTTTGTTACTGTATATGTTATTTGTATACATTCATGACATCTGAATCTGAGAACCTAAAAATTATTTTGAAAAAATAAATAAATGTGAAGGCAGCCGTCACTCACCTGTGCATGGGTGGGAAAGGTGGTCCTCTAAGATGCATGGGTAATGGTGGAGGGGGCGGTGGGCCCATGCCCATGCCCATGGGGCCACCCCTACCTCCTCGATGGCCTCGAAATTCTGGATATGGCCTCATCCTGCCCATCCCTCGCCTTCAATGGAGCGTCAGGAATTACATGTGTGACAGGATGAGTCATCAATGGGTTATTTAAATCCATGCATGAGCAGGAGTCACGTTACATGGTAAAAGCATTAAAGGTGTTTTCTTGCACAAATACTATTGGTATAGCGAATATACATACTGTAACTTGGCAATATAGTTAGTGATTGTTACATTGTACCGAAAGTGCTGTAACCCTAACACAATTATAATTTTGAACAATGTTTTAAACCAGGGTTTTCAACTGGTGGTCCGGGGACCACCAGTGGTCCCTGAGAGGATTCCAGGTGGTCCCCAGCTAAATGATGGAAAGAGAGCGTAAAAATGAAACCAAATGGACCGTTGCAGGTCCATTTGGTTTCATTGTTACGCTCTCAAGAGTTAAAATATTCATCATCTGAATCAGCACCACTTAATTAAGAAGTTTACACCGTTTTGTTGGCAAAATACAGCCTGGAATTGTGGACAGAATCAAAAGAATTCTTTAATTTTAGGTCTTTGGTGTGAAAATGTAATCAAATAGTGGTCCGTGGCTCAAATGCTGAATAAATGGTGGTCCCTGGAGTCAAAAAGGTTGAAAACCCCTGTTTTAGACAGAACATTTAACCAGTGAATTGAAAACCAGTATGAAGTACCTCATAGGCATAAGGCCGTTTGTGGCAGTGTCCCTCCCTCTACCCCTTCCGCGTACAGGTGGGCCAAACCCCTTCATCATCATCATGCCCCGTCCACCACGCATGCCTCCTCGGCCCATCCGACCGCCTCGACCACGAGGCTTGAAGCCACTGCCACGTCCCCTGAAAAGATAATGGAATAAAAAAAGCCATTACAAGATAGAATCTGTCGTAAGTGATGTGTACCATAGTGGAACGTGCATAAGCAATTTCCTCACCCACAGCGAAAACAAGAAACAAAAGCTATGCTGGCTAATTAAGCATTTTGTAGTCCATATTACTTTTTATCATAGACTTCTGTCATCCTCCATCGTTTATTTGCCCTTTGTGAACGGAGTGATACGAAGAAGAAAATGACATCAGTCCTAGGTCTGATAAACAGTCCTTGGGTTATAGTTAGCTCACCAATTACAGTGCACTGAACTTTCACGGTGCTTAACGTTAAGCCACCCAGCATGTCAAATGGAATAAAAGCAGTCACCAAACATGGCTGCTGCAGATGGTTTGGTAGAATTCACATGTGAGTTGAGACATTGGAGGTTATCCAGGTGCAAATGAATGAAACAGAGCAGAAAACAGCTGGCAACCTTCGTCCACAGCACCTGTCATATTCTCAGCCAACTCCCCTCCTCAGACAAAGCTCCCAGTTGTTGTTTTGTTACCTTGTAGGCCCCACTCATAGATCTGATCTGAGACATGGTAAACAACCACTTAAGCCTAACGGACCCCTGCCTTGTATACGTGTAGATCTTTTAACAGTGTCATTGGAGTTAGCTATATTGCATTCGTGCAACATGTTTAAAATGTTGAACTACCTCCCCCTAGCCTCGATCTCAGGGCTTACATCCGCGCTGTGAAATGAAAGCCTGGACCCAGGGTACCCTAGCCTCGACACCCAGGCTTTCATTTTCGTCCGCCTTGCGCGAAAACGGAAAGCCTGGACTAACGCGCGTTGGAAAGTGGCCTTGAGGGGGGTGTCAACCTTCCGGGGTGGGCGTCGCTCTAAATGATGTGACGTAGAACAGCAGTGGACGGGCGTGGGAGGGGCCGGAGATGACGACACGTTAGTGAGATCAAATCAGAGCGCAGCACTTCCGCCGTGTGGATCCCACGACACCCCCGCCCCCCAAGGCCAAAATCATTGAGGGCTAGACCAGGCTAAGGGTACCCCAAAGTGACTATCAAAAGGCGGGTCTTCCGGTTTGTTTACTTCCCCCAGAGACGTTGCCATTTTTTCAGCCAATCGTGGCGCGGTGCTCCCGTATATGTATACCCCACGGAAACATTTTATTTCTCCCTTCGCAAAGCTGTTAAGGTAAAGGTTTAAAAGTTGAAATCGTGTGCACTTTCCACACTTTTATATTTTACTGCTTTGTTCCTTGAATCATTTTCTCTGAAAATAAGAGAGAACAAGTCAAGTCGCTAGTGAGGACTGAACGGAGTTGTTTCACTGGGGACTGTAAATACAGTAACTTCCACAACTACCGTTAACAGTCTCAAAAAGCACACCCTTTTTCCAGTTTGCCTCCTCCTGACCTTAACTGGATCCCAGGTTGGGAAACACTGCACTAAACGAAAACCCAGTGAGACTATTAATCAAAATCTATATATCTATATCTATATCTAACCTTTTTAAATATTTGTTTAGTCTTTTTGCCATTATTGATAGTAATTACTGAAGATTAACAGGAAAGTGTGATGGAAAGAAGGGGAGAGACATGCAGCGAAGGTCGTAGTGAACGGGACTCGAATACACAAAGCGCTGTCAGGCAAAAAGCCTATATGTGGCACGGCCAGCGGACGTCCAATGGTATCTAACGTTGGTCCAAGACAAATGACCAGGTGAAAGGTGAATGTCTATGGATCGTATTCCATGTCAGCAAGTTACCAACCGAGCTTTGTTTGCTGTTACTGGTTCCTCAGATGTATCCTTGGATGTTTCCATGGTTTCTGCTGGTACTTGCTCTTCTATTTCTGCATCCATCTGGAAGAAATCACAAATTAGTCAACTAATAATAAACAATTTGATTGTCATTGTTACTATATAAACTTTTCATGACATAATTCCGCTAAGTGCTTTAAGTCTACTCTAATATATTAGTGCACTTTTTTTTTCTTTTTAGCTGCATTGTTTCTTATCTGTCTCGCTCTGTCTCATAAGACCACATTTAACAAATTCAATTGGGAAAAAAACAAACCATGCATGTATACTCATACAGTATACAGTACAATAGGTTTATATAAAGTACACCAGTATACACACCACCCCACACCCACAAACAAACCTGCCTTGTTTTTGTTTGGTAATCTCCTGTGTGGTATGATGTGATGATGATGATATGATGTTTCATTATAGTACTTTTTATTTTTTTTAGGCATCATCTTGGTCTATAGGGAACAACATTTTGTTCAGCCTGGAGAGCAATGAATTGACTTGGACTTCGTAAGAATCACAGAAATATCTTTAATTGTGTTATCATGGTATTACCTATTGGTTCTGAGTCGGGCAGAGAAAATGGACTTTGAATGTCCCACGGCACTTTCACCTTTTCCAACACCTCTCAAGAATGGACAGTATTTACTATAAATAAAAGTACACAGTACGCACTTCACAGACTATGTTGTCAGTTATTGTTTAACTACATAATATGGTGCTGTTGTTTTTAACAATGCGAGTGGGAAACATGAAACATTGCATCATAACAATGCATGTGCCTACATCACAGGCCCATCGTGTCTATAGTTAGGCTTAACAGACTGGACATACCTTCCATAAGGCAACCTAAGCCAATGTCAGCTTTGACACCGCTGCCGTACAAAGCTGATAGTAGGGAGATTATTAATAGTCCACATGCCTGTCAATACTAAAAACCTAACACTTTCAACACTGAGGGACTCAAACAACAGGACTAACTGCATCCAAACTTTGTGTGTGTGTGTGTGTGTGTGTGTGTGTGTGTGTGTGTGTGTGTGTGTGTGTGTGTGTGTGTGTGTGTGTGTGTGTGTGTGTGTGTGTGTGTGTGTGTGTGTGTGTGTGTGATTCAACTGAGTAATATAGCCTACTTCTGTAGCATTACTTTACTATGTGTAGTAAAATAGCTTGTAACTTTGTTTCTTAAAGGGGAATTCCACCCATTTTCAAAATTTCAAAAAAGTCTGAAAGAAAAATCATTAACATGGTGAAATACATCTTGATGATGTCATCAGACGTATTTCACCATGTCAATGATTTTTTCAGACCTCCATTTTTAGGAAATACAGAATTGGGGGAACTTTTTTTTTATCATGTCCACACAACATCTCTAAGGTATATTAATGACATTAATGTTGAAAATGGGTGGAGTTCCCCTTTAAAAGAGACAGCTTATTATTAGTATAATTAGCCTGTAGTTATTGTGGCTATTGCTTTGCTCATTTCTGAACGCATGCAGTGAAACAGGATGATCATGAGTGACACACCAAAAATACCAATTAGACTTATCTAGGCCACACACTGTTCCAACATGCCCATTCTGACATGCTTTTGGTTAATGGTAATAGAATATGCCTCAAGGACAGGCGTCCTCCATAGAAGAATGTGATCATAGATCATAACCTCGAGACTAATTGGGTTAATTCTGTACTAAAGAGGTTGTATAACAGGCTTTCAAAGACGTTACATTATAAATAATTGCAATCGTAATTGCGGTATGTAGCCATTACTATATATTTAGGCAAATACACATCATATTACATAAGATGCAGGTTGCACTTAGCCTTCTTTAAACAACAGAATACAGCTGCCAATGTAGGACTCGAGTAGTACATATAGTACCTTTATACCGAGCAAAAAAGCAGTGAGCTTTACATATTCTGGTATTCTGCATTTGTCTTTGCAAACTGCTAATTAAAGTAAAAATCGAATTCTCCCCAAAAATAACTCCAAATCGCAATCGTGCCAATTAAACATTCATTTTTAACCTTGTTCAAGCATATCAAAGGGAGTAAAAATTGACCTTTCTTAGTGTGTATGGTAGGCTTTAAAATGTGAGCTCGAGATGATAAAATGAAAAGCATCTCAACTACAAGGCATTTTAGGCCTCCAAAAATAATCACATCTTCCGTTTGCGAGGTCGTTATTGTCACAATCGATCGCTAGTAGCCCAGTATGGACATCAAGAATCACACGATCACTGTGTTTCGAGAGAAAAGGAGAAAACAAGGCTAGCACATTTTAGAAATAAGATTAAGAAGTGCTTAAAATCTGTTGATCTTATACAAGGGGCGTTTCTTTGATTTGCAATGCTTTGCTGTGAAATGTGCACAGAGGAGACAGGATGGAATGTCTTACTTACAATTGTGTCGTATCCGAGGTAGTTCCAGAATAAAATACTCGACAGAGCCAAACTGTGATAAGAAAAATAATTATTTCGATTTTTATTTATTTATATGTTTTATATACAAAATAGTCTTCTTTAGCTCCCATGCAGCGCCTCCTCCTCCCACGCTTCCTTTGAAATGGCGGCTTCTGCAGAGCCAATGCATCCAGGGTTGGGATACAGTGTTGCCAACTGCCAAAATGCAAAATGCACTAGTGGCACTTCCAAAATGCACTAGAGCAGTGGGTTTTCAACCATTTTCATACCAGGGCCCTCTATGTATTCTACATTTTAGCCACGGACCACCATCTGATGTTGAGTTTAGTTTATCAGACTAATTTAGGAGAGATAAACTGGCAAAAATGTTGGTCAAAATATCAATTCTCCTACATTTTCTAAATGTGTAGATTTTTGAAAATCGGGTAATTCAGACATTTAAATATAATTTAACTCTTGAGGGTGTAAAATGAAACCAAATGGACTCGTAAGGGTCCATTTGGTCTCATTTTAACGCTCTCAAGAGTTACAGCTCTATAAGGCTCGGTATCATAGGAGGAAAATGGTGAAAAAACGAGGGTTTTATCTCTGGCGCCTGTCAACCAATTTCGACCCAACTCACCAGCAAAAAAGCACTAGATTTTCCACCATAAGTTTTTCACTAATCTTGGCGCTAGGGAGGTCTGGAAAAAGCTAAATATAGCGACAAATGCGCCAAGTTGGCAACACTGGATTTGGGATGTCTTTGTGAGGATTGGAATAGAATACGCTGTACCACATAGAGTCCCGCCCACGGAGAAAACGCTGGAATCCGATTGGATGCTTATTTCTCTGACTACATTCCCATTGGCGAAGGATAGATTGACAGGGTTTTCCCATTTTTTTTTTACGTGGCTGCTGAAGTGGTTCATTGATAAAGCCCCAAGTTCAAATCACTTCACACATTTATGCGTGCTACTGAGTAAGCATAACGTTATGCGAAATATATGTTGATTGAGAAGATGAAATAAACTGACCACACAGAGTTTAGAGCAATATTCTGTGTTGCATAATATTTAATCATCAGTTCACCATCACACGTACAATTTGAGTTCCCTCTACTAAGTTTAAGACTAAATACAAAGTCTCCATCTACGCAATGCAAAATGAAAAAGACCATATAAAAACAATTGCCAAGTGCCCATTGTAGAATATTTACACTGAGGGGCAAATATAAGAAAACATAATAACAACAAAACAACACGAAATAATATTAACCTTGGACATCATTGCATAATGTCATCGAACGAAACTGACGTCAACCACACTGACAACCAAATGCGTAAATGCGGCTTGTGCGTAAAATGTGAGCTTTGCGCACCATTACGCGCGGTCTAAAATGTCCGAAAGTGTGTTGATGTAGTCAATGGTATATTTCAGGGTTTGTATTTTGGTCAAAGGCTGTCCCTTTTTGCTGTAATGCGGCGGCAGGTAGTCACGGAGCTGGTGCAGGGCTTCTGCAAGACTCCTCATCCTCATCTTCTCCCTCTCGCTGGCCTTCGAGCGCGTTTTGGTCGACATCTTTTGCTGCTTGGACTGACTCTGGTGCCTCCTCGCTGCGCGAAGAGACTGGGCGCTGCTGTGTCCTCCCGAGAAACCAAATGAGAAGTCCATCATGGCATTCTGAAGCAGCCCGCATGGATTGGAGACGGCGGGCGTCTCTGGCGAAGAGCACATCGAGTCGAAGGAGGATTGTGATGGCGAGTTGGAATGGACTGAATCCTGTCCATCTCCAAAAACACCGGGCTCAAGCAGTGAATCCTGATCCTCTCCGAGTCCGAAGACACTCGACTGTGTTTTCCAGTCCCATTCCGCCAAAATCTTGGCTGAAGCGCAATCGACATCGACATCTATCGCACAATCCATGTTAGATATAATCCCGTCGTGTTTTCATGCAGCAGGGAAAGTGGTCGGGTGGATGACAGCAAATTCTGATCGACCTGACTGATCGCCGGTCCGTTTTTATAAGGAAGCGCATCTCCGGCACTTTATGAGTTCACAGCTTGGGCGAAAAGTTCAAAGAAAACTCAAGTGCCAAGATGTGACCTTCGTCTAGAAGGCAGGGCCGGATTTAGCCAGCCCTACTACGGTGGGCTGGAAGAATGGCAGGGTGGGAAACTTTCATATGAAGCAGTGGTTTTCAATCTTTTTGACACCAGGGCCCACTATTTATTCGGCATTTGGGCCATGGACCACCATTTGAGGACATTTTAGCCCCACAGACCCCAAAACTAAAGGTTTCTTTTGCTTTTATCCACAATACCAGGCTGGATTTGGGAAACTAAACAGGCAAACATACAGATCAATAGGACCATTAATTTTCTACATTCTCTAGTTGTGTAGACTTGGGATAATTCACATGTTTACGCTCTCAAAGAGTTACATGATTACATCTTAACCAACTTTCCACCATTTAGCCTGGGGACCATGCACCTGGACCTCTCTCAACCACTGATGGTCCACTGATGGACCACACTGATATTACCTTTCATTGGGGGGCACTGCCCACCCCCCTCTAGATCCGGCCCTGCTAGAAGGACTTCGTTCGTTGTCACCGCGGTGTGAATAATGTCAAATAGGCTGATAATGTGTAATAGCAAGAAAAATAATTAGATTGTCTTCTGTGTGAAATGAGTCTTTAAGACGGCACGACAACAATTGTCAGTTTGATGTGATCCGCCTAATGAAGGAAGCTGAAAGGATGCAGTTCCACCTGGGATTTTGACACCTCTATGGTAAATCAGGCAAGCGTGTGTCTTCTGTCTCCAAGGTAAACATGAGGCTAATGATGTCTGAAGTTATAGTGGCCATGGACGAATAATGGAACTTGGGTGCATTTGAACCTTTTAAAGATATAACAACAAATAAAGGCCATATACGCCCATTTAACAAGGCCTCTTTTACAATCAACCCCATAACATAAGACCCTATTTCCCGGCAGTGATTAAGTTATATGACAAAGTAGTAGCAGCAGCCGACTTTTTTTTAAGGTTGGGTGGCAGCCTGCACAGCAGCGCTGAGGATGCAGCTGTCAGCGGGACAGTGCTAGACGCACTGAGCTGCCAGCTCTTTCATGTCTCGAAAAAAAGGTGTGCAACGCGTCACTAATGATCAAGGGGGACCAGCAGTGATGGGGTTGTAAACCTGAAGGCCCTACACCAAGGCACAGCACAGCTGATGATGACTCATGTCTAAATTCGTCTAAATTAGTTGAGCCCGCCTTTGGATAATGATGGCAATGCCAGTGTGGTCTCATTTGCGTATTTGTTTGGCCAGCACCAGCAGGAACCCAAGGACAAGATTTGGACAGCAGCAGAGCAGACCTTTTCAGCGAAAATCTGACTCCCAGGGTTCACACAGAATGAATAGCTATTATCGCAAACAGTCAAACATAGTAGCCTATTGTATGTGTTTTACATAGAAATTAAATATAACATTTTACTGGGGACCCGCATGGCCTAGCGTTCCACATGCTGCCACGTGTTCGAATCCCGTTTATGGTGAACTCTGCATTTCTCTTTCCTTTCCACCTTCACTTGAAAAACTAGTAACACAGGAAGAGACATATAGTATGTAACATTACTGGCACAATATGCTACATCTGAATGTTGTCTGAATGACAGTGGCAGTCCAATGTATGTCAATATGATGAGCGCATCTCTGAATTTGAAGCTGGGGCGCACGATTATGAAATTATGACTGAGAACCGATTATTTGCAGTCATATCTAACAAAATACCAATATTATGCAGAGTACCATAATGGAAACAAGTCTAGGGCCTATTGGGGTTTGACCAAAAGCTTGTTAATAAGGTATTCAATCAATAGCCTACACACCTTTCCAAGTGTACTGAATGAGGGGTATTTATTTATTTTGCTTTTTGCTGGAGAAAACAGATTCACTTGACTGTTCCAGTATGACATGGCATTTTATGGCTGATGTTTTATATATGATTATATTGCATCCCTAATTAATATTGTGCTCTGAACTACAGTATGTATGCATTACCAATGGCAAAACTCTCAATCTGCCTTGAGGTTTCCTGGCTGATGAGTACAGTTAGTACTAATCCAAAATAACAGAGCCAAATAATTCACTTTCTATATTTATTAAAATTATTCACATCACATTTTCACAATGATGTCCTTTACAATAAAATAAAAACAGGTTATAACCATAACCATAAAATGTTGTTGTTCAGAACACTTACTGAGAGAATGTTTTTTACAGAAACAGTGAACAATGGCATTACGTACAGTACACAGACAGAACACTTCATTGTTCATCTCATTCTTTAGCCATCGCAATCATTTGAGTAACCTCAGCCTCAGCCTCTCAGCCAGTGGCAACGGACTATCACTGCAACTCACAGAATCGTCACTATCTAAAACAGACAGCGGTGAGCTGATGGTGGTGAACACATTATCATCTAAAGTAACTGGTGGGACGTCTTGGCTCTTATTAGATAAGGAGCTGCATTCACTGGCGCTGCCGTATACCTGAACATCTCCCCTGGTAGTGGTCAGTGTGGCCGACTCTGACAACGGAACATTACGAGTGTCCACAGTTTGTTTGGTTGAATGAACTCTGGAGGTAGGTTTCAAAGTAAAATCTTTCAATAGCTTGCTTTTGGGTTTCACTTTGGCTTTCCTGCGATTAGCAAATTTCTTGTTTTCTCCATCGCTGTCCTCGCTAGATGAGCCCAGACTGACACACACACTCTTCTTCTTGGTCATTTTGGGCAACGTCCTGTCAGAGTGGCACCTCTGTGTAGGGCCAGATGACAACGTGGCTCCCTTCACAAATGTATAATTCTGGGGTGGCTTTTGGGAACAATTAGCATCAGCTTTACGTTGATTTAGTGCTAAAGGCTCCAAACATTTAGATTTTTGACAGGGCAGATCTATCTTATTGGTCGCTCCTTGGCTTTCATGATTGAGAGGTACTTTTCTGTCAACAACGCCAGGCTTCCCTGATGGTTTGGCATCATTACTACATACACCATCAATGCGTCTGCTCGTCTTGGGGTCTTTGTTGTGCAAAATGACAGGCCGCATTGAGGCCATAACATGTGATCGTTGTGTGGTTACATCGTGGCGTTCGTTGAGCGCGTTCCTCATAAGAACTCTGTCCCTCAGAGGACACTCTGTATAACACAGCTTAGGAGCAGGTTTGGACTCTGCTTCACTGCCCTCAGTTGTCGTAGACTCACTAGGCTGATGCTTTGGGCCTTCTCCAGCCTTTACTAGCGTTGTGCGATCCGAGTCACCTGCTGTGTCTCTTGACTTCAGCTCTTTGGTACGCAGTGTAGCCGGTTGAGGGGGCGGGGAGGAGGTGAAGGACAAAGCTTCCCAGTCTATATCACTCAGATGCAGTGCTTCTATAACAGCAGACACAGAGGGTGAACTGCCAGCCTCCGAACCAGGATCTCTCGGCTTGATCTCTTCGCTACGCAGCGTAGCTGGTTGAGGGGCCGGGGAGGAGGTGAAAGACAAAGCGTCCCAGTCTATATCACTCAGATGCAGTGCATCTATAACAGCAGACACAGACGGTGAAACGCCAGCCTCTGAACCCGCTATTGTCTTACAGGCAGTGGGAGACGGTGTGGACACCACATCATGTACCTGAGGTATGGAATGACGATCATCCCGGACATGTTGGTCCCTTATAGGGTTCAGGCAGTGCTTATTGGACACTGGAGTTTTCAGAAGAGCTACATCAGAGTCACCTTGGTTTGCAATACCAGGCAGCTGTGCCTGTGGTTGGATGTCGTCTGTAGCAGAAGTGGAACCCTTGAGGGACATTTGAGCCAGAAGGTCTGAAACACCATCACAAGGGTCTGGTGATGTTGCCTTTTTATTCCTTGGTTTTCTTTCTGGAAAAAATAAATAAATAGAAGAGTCATCACTGTCTAAATGATGTTAGAGGGACAAAATTGTCTGTTCCCATCAATTCCATGATACATTTCTCGGACCCGACACTCCTATACTGTCGATCGCCGCCATTAGATTATTTGTACTTTTTGAAGTAGCCCTAAACCTATTTTGTTATTAACATTTCTCATGCAGATTTTACCCCAATGACATGCGGTAAGCCTTGCAGCACCCTGCACAACTTCAGCAGCCTTTCAGAGACACTGTTTTATGGCTCCTAATGGAGCATTAGCCCTACAATTAATATTGCGAGCTGTGACATTGTCCCTTTAATGTATTTGAGCTAAACTTAACAGACTAAACGACGTCCAATTAGCGAGCTGATCAGGAAGTGAAGCCCTGTAGCATGGAGGGGCATGGTGTTGAGCAAAAACACAACTTATGTGTATAAAATCACAGCCAGCGCTGTGAGAGGGACACCTCTGGTGCATCAAAGCCTTTGGTGAGCCAGGGGAACTGCTATTCCCTGCATTTTCAGGTGTCAGGGCTGCCGTAAGGGACGGCTTAGAAAACATCACAAAACCTCCCAGGTGCCTTTGATGAAGGATGCTCCTGTCAGTGTTCGTTTGCCAAAGCCTTTGAGCTTTCTCAAGTTTAGGCGCGTGAGACCCCAGTTATTGTGACAAATACAGCTAAATGAACAGCTTTTTTTTTTTTTTTTTTTTTTACAATAGCAGGTGTTCGATTTAGACACAGAATCTTTCAAATGAATGATGATAATGCATACTGAAATGCAGCTGAATGACATAGCTGATATAACACCTCAACATACACGATATTTAAGTTAAGGATGATCTGTAATAAGTAATCAGTATTCAATTAAGAGTGAGTGAACAAATGTAACCAAATTCACCTTTCTAATTAATATACTTGTTTCTATTTAATATACTTGTTGACTTGTTTTTATACTCATACTATATGAGCCAGGTATACTTAAGAATACTGGTCTTAAATATATATCTGTTGAGTATATAAAAGTGAACTTAAATACTTGCATACTAGTCTTTAAGTATATATCTTAAGTATACAAATGAGTACACTTGCAAGTATACTGGTCTAAAGTATATAGCTGCTGATTACATAGAAGTAAACCTGAAGTGTACTTTTGTATTTTAAGTATAAAACAAGTACTCTTGGTTACTTACTCTTGGTTTTGTTCTCTTCAGCCAGAGCTTTGTTTCTCAGGTAGGTTTCCACTATCTCTGGGTAGGCCAGGCAGAACAGAGCCTCTTCCTCTACTGTCCTCACTTCATCCACAGTCTCCACAGCCGGGTGATCCTCAGCAAACACGTAGTGATCTGCAGTCAGTGAATCACATCTTTATACTATCGGCATACTGAGGAATTGCTTTATATTACATACAGTACATTCCAGCATTTAAACACACGCACACAGTAGAATGTATACTATACATGTTAGTAGACCGTATATTCACAGACAAGAGTGTGTGTGTGTGTGTGCGTGCGTGCACATGTGTACATGCGCACACATGCAACAGAGAACGAGCGTGTGTGTGTGTGTGGTGGTGGCTCGGGGTAGAGTGTCCGGATGGGAACCGCAAGTTGGCCAGATTGAACCCGGGCTAATATGTATAACAGTGACTATGATGTACACCATATATCATAGTCACTGTTATACATAATTCATATATTTATTGAGTCAGAGAGAAAAATGCCAGCGCTCAATGAATGTCCTTTCTGTGTATCTTTCTTTATTTACCTCATCGTGCAGTCAACAACAAACGCGTTTCGACCAAAATGGTCGACCATTTGGGTCGAAACGCGTTGTTGCGTTGTTGACTGCACGATATAGATATTATGCTACATTTTATGTTGTTATTTTTAAATGGCTGCTGAAATATTGTGAACCCATCCCAAACCATGGTAGCAGGTGGATCTATTGATGATGATTGCTAAATTTTCCGACAAGTTACAATAACATAATTTCCAAATTGTTAAGCAATTTGGCTTTTACAACAAGGAAGGGTGCCATTTAGCTATAAAACTATGAATCACTTACATAATACACTGTATACTTTGCTTTTCGTAATAACATATTTATACTGTATGTAGTACAGTATACAATGCATGTGTGTGCTTCATCATATGATTTTACATTATTCTTTGTACAATATATTATTACATATCATTTCGCTGTAAAAATGTGGATTGAGAGGTTTCTCAAACAATGCCATTTCAATCCAGGTTGTTAGGGAAGCAGACTTTGATATGACAGTTTTCCCAGCTTGGGGAGGAAGCCAGTTTAGCACCTAGTGACTGTTGTGACTGATCTGTCACCTCTGGCCGCTGTGAACCCCACCTCACAGTCAGTCACTAACAGACGAGACGGTGACTAGCACCCCGCACCCCAACCTTTGCTGCTTTAATGGTTCTCAGCTCAGAACCTTTTCTAACATGCTGTGTGAATTAATTTCACTCGTAATTTCACTTCACGCATATTACAGTGAAAACATGTCAGTACTGACATTGCACCGTCAGGATCATTAATAACAAACTGACCTGGGGTTCTCCAGATGACTTCGAAGCAGGCAACTCCATTTCTCACTCTTGGTTTCAATATTCTGTTTCCCAAACCGATACATTCATTATAATATACCATGATATGCTGTATATGTAATAAAAGCAATCAAGCATTGTACTATAAATCGAACACTACCGCAAGGGTTTAATCTGCGAAGTTGTCTCTCTTCCACATTTCTTGTTCATCATCTCTGTATACGTCATGAGCACCAGAACTTTTTCACTGGTGTAGTTCTTGGGCCACTCCATTTTATCAAGGGCAAAGTTCTGGAAAACACAATGCAGTTTGTGAATCTACTAGACTCCTTGCTACCTTTTAGTGAAGTAACAGGAATTAAATAAGCTAGTTTACCTGCATCAACAACATATTTGGTTTCCTCTTTCTGAAATGTTCCACAGGCTTATCCTTGGAGACCAGAAACTCATTGATGATCTGCAATACATCATACATGTTCACTTCAAACTCAAAACACCAACACACAAAAATAAAATTAAATAGAAAATAACTCTGGAGGGATGTTTCCACTTAATGCTGTTACTTAACATAAAATGTATATCCTGTAATAATCATATACCAAATATCACTATCGTTATCAATATTAAGGTATTGCGTCAAAGTTATGTTTGTAATGTTATAATTATGATTTGTGCCAATATTGCCTGGCCCCAATGCAGTCATAGAATACATTCTGTTCGACCATGCTTGTTTTAAAACAGTACCTCTGTAAATGGGAACAGTTCACTCATCAGCGTTTTCCTGAGGAAAAAGGGAATACAATCATTTAAACCAAAAGCATGTCTACTAACCAATCCATTTTTGGATAGTTAATATACAATAGCAGTGCATTAGGTGATGCCTGCACTCCCATAACAATTAGGCAAAGTGCTTTTAATTTAAAATAATGGCCCTACTTCCGAATGCTGGCCTCGGCAGAGTTGGCCTGGCGTGTGTGTTCAGACCGGTGCCAGTCACAGGGACACTGGTAGTCAAAATCCTGAGGCTCACAGAACTTTTTGCTGTCACACAGCATACAGCCACCACGCTCATGGGCCTTGGCTGAGCCTGAAAGGAACGGTTGCAGGGTCCCCAATCATTATTCCCAAACATATACATCACCCACGCTGCTTTAAACCGCTTAAAAGTGTGAAATCAGGCGGAGTTCAAGGCCCAGGCAAGACTCAACTCACCAGGGTGACGGCACACTTTGCAGTGCGGAACCTTCTTTACAGCTGCCTCAGGCATGCCTACTACATTCTCCTGCATCCACTGGCGGAACCTACACATAAAAAATGCCAATATTATAAGTTATAATATAAGATATACCAAGACGTAAACACAGCATCACTGTCATCAAGCCAAAGGAAGAGGTGATTGCCTGAACTCTTTACCCCCCTTTAATTTATTTTCTATTTCAACCTGTGCATAGATTTAATATGTTTTCTCAATTGTTAATATTGTGAATGAGTGGAACATGAATGGACACAAGACCGCTTTCTTCTGTGCTGTCCTTTTGGTCCAGTGTGCTTGACTGTACCCTGTACTGTTTTGATTTTGTTGTCTAATAAATTATCAATAAGTCAAAAAAGTGTAAAAGGGCCACCATACACCGTCGGTGAATGGGTAGAGGTCGCCAGGGTAGCCGTATGGATTGAGGTGCCCTTGAGTAAGATACTTAATACCCAACTACTCACTGACAAATAAGACGGAACAAAATGAACTCTTACATACATCTCTCACTTGTAGGGAGGAGTCCTACCTCTCCAAGAGTGACTGTCCGCTCAACGCTTGAATGAACCTGAGTGCTTGCTCTTTTCCAACACCTGGTACACCCTTACCAAAGTTAACAGAAGAACAGAAAAAACAGAGTGTTACACATAATTCACATTGCGAACACAACAAACTTCACAATAGAATGTTTGAAACCTTTTACCTTAGGTATGTAGTCACACCCGAGAAGGATGGCCAGACCAACAAGATTCTCTCTTGATAGTTGTAGCTCTGCTTGCACTCGGGCAGTCTTGTAGCAGTCCACTTGTGGGTCCTTGAAGTAGGTGTGGGTGACATGGGAAGGAATATTAACACAATATAAGTCATATCACGATAAACCATCTTTTTTAATGTTTTTTTTTTTTTTTTTTGCAAAATACTTATTATGTAATCCCACCCTCCTAACCTGCATTGTCTAACCCCAAACCATTTGGTAGACCCTCCAGAAAAAAACATCATAGAATCTGCCAATCACTTATTTGACAAGAACAAAACAAAAATATATTTATATTTTTTGTAAATCAGATCCTTGCAGAATACTACCTTTGAATTTAGGTTGAAGTTCCTGTATACAGTCCGGGCTCCGTACAGGAAGGCATCTCCATCATTGGTGATGCAGCCGTCCACCAGGCCTTTGGAATCCAGGTAAGCACACATGGCCTCAGCCTCCCCTGCAGCGGTCACCCAGGGCACCCCCAGATAGTCCAACATATCAGCACACTGCAGAGAGGAGAGAAGAATCTGTGAATACATGGATGCAGTTCCCATCTCCTACATCTAACCTGCAAACCATAGATCATATAGTAGCCGACTGCGAAGTTCTTCTTGGCTATTAGATGTCAAATTCTTATGGTCAGTGTCTGTCTGACCCCTTATGCTGTGATATTACCAACCTCTCTCAGAACTGCTTTAAAGCGCCCTCTGTTGGTATTCTTTGTAGTTGCAGCTGATTTGGGGGCAGCCTTTTTGAATCCTCCAAATCTTGCATCTGTTCTCTTGCTCATGGTTTCTGCTTTAAGTTTGGGGGCATCACCTTCCATGACAAAAACTAGCTTTATTCCCATTAGTGTGAGTGATGATACTCTGAAAAACAAATTCCTGAAACACATTTTAATTGTACAGTGTTTCATAAGTGAAGAAAGTGAAATCATAGATAGACTGCATGACGTTAATTGACATATCAGAATCAACAGCCTGCCAGAAACTATTATTTGGCTCTAACATTTAGACATTATCCTTGATATTATCATGTCAAGGACCTCCAAATTGGCCAGACACTCAACCAGCGTACCAAAATTAAAGAGACGTGCCAGGAATTTCCATAAGATTTTTTTTTTGCTCTACAGAGATTCTCAAACTGTTTAATGTAGGTATCCCCGAAGTAGATATGGAAATTCAACGAAATCTAAAATTCAATGTAAATGAAGTGAAATTCAATGTAAATTTAGCTGAGGTCCATTCACCCTTTTCAGGACTGTACTGTTTACCTTACTGTTTACCTTTTCTGAATTCTGTCCAGTATTCAGAAAAGGTAAACAAGAGTCCTGAAAAGTGCACAGGGTCCATTTGGTGGCACCATATTAACAGTTAGCTAGGCTAGGCCCCCCCTGGAACTCCATCAAGGACCCATGCTGGGCTGTCCCCGGACCCCACTTGGGAACCACTGAGCCAGAACATTCGGTAGATAGGATTAGGAAGCGTAACATTTACAGCAGCACTGACTGTAAAACAATTACCTTAGGTGAGGTTTTGTGACTTTCCCCATCATTGCTTGTACATGTTGGGCCTCACATACCCATAAACTAAGGTCCACGGCTAAGGTTTTCCCACTTAAACTGTACAGGGGCACCGACTCACAGACTGGCCCGAGAATAGACCACAGATCATGCACACCCATTGTAGATGGATGCGTCGACGCTTCAGACAGGCAGACTTGAGTCCGTCTAATATCATGCGATTCTATCTAAAGAAAACGGTGAAAAGCACAGTTCTTGCATCCGATCGTCGTTACCTATCCTGAATTCGAGTTAATTATGATAGTTATGTTGCAGCAGGGAAAGGAACTAAAGATCGGAAGGCAGATATGCTGCTAACACATTAGCTTCATTTCAAACTGCAGCGCCATTCACAAGCACAACAATCTTGGTGATGACCACTTCCGGAGGTTCCGGATCTAGGGACAGCCAGAGCCATCTAATAGAAGAATTGCGACATTAAGGGGAAGAACTGAGGGCTGTTAATATAGGCTGAAACAAACTGGAGATGTAAATACATTATTCCAACTGAATACGTGCTATTTTAGGCATGTGTGCGAACTGTTTTAAAGCAACAACTAAAGTCTATGCAATGTCTATTGTCTATGTTCTACAAAACAACATTCAAGCTTGGATGTTTGTTGCTCGAGTCTCTAATGCATTCTGCCTCCTCCAGGACCTAGGCTATTTGTTGTCCCCTTCTCAATATAAGTCTATGTAGAAGAGCCGCCATTGGACTGGCCCCATGAAGTGAACGAAGTTTGCGTAGCTCTATCTAATTCTAAACCATTGAACCAGAGCAAACTAGTGTGCTCTGGTGAGGTGGGCGTGGTTTTATTAATGTGAGGTCAGGTTAGGTGTGAAGAATGAATTACATTTCTATAGAGAATTACTGTACATTAAAAGGTCAAGTACACACTGCAACAAAACTGATAACAGCTTGGGGATTGAAAGGGGAATTCCACCCATTTTCAAAGTTTTCCTGAGAGGCTACAAATGGAACCAAATGGATCCGGTAGGGTCCATTTGGTTCACATTTGTATCCACATTTGTGTCCACATTTGAAGCACATTTGGTTCCATTTGTAGCCTCTCAGGAAAATTTTGAAAATGGGTGGAATTCCCCTTTAAATAAAGTAAAGGGGGTCTGAAAGAAAAAATCATTAACAAGGTGAAATACATCTTGATGATGTCATCAGATATATTTCACCATGTTAATGATTTTTTTCAGACGTCCATTTTAAGAAATACAGAATTGGGGCGACTTTTTATCATGTCCACACAGCATCTCTAAGGTATATTAATGACATATTAAAATGTTGAAAATGAGTGGAGATCCCCTTTAAGTACAGTTCAAGTACAACTACGATTAAAAACTGTGATTGGACACACTAGATAAGCATTGTTAATTTCATTTAGGCCTAGATTTTGGTCACTGCTAAATTTTAAACAGTTTTATAAAACATTTTTCACGTGTCAATACATCGGCACATTAAACTATTCCAAAGGTTTTTCATAATAGTAAAAAGGCAAAGAAGTTAAGGATACAGGGTGTAGTGTGTGACAAAAAACAGTCCATAGAATTAGACAGACATACAAAATAATTACACCTGTAAAGCCAGATGCAGCAAATGGTCATATTAGAGGTAAAATCATAGTGGAGGTAAACATGGAAAAGAGAAATATACAAAGAGGCAAACACACAGTAGACAGTCACACGGAGGTTGTGTCAGTCACCGAAGACACAACTCGCAATGCATTTCCATTTTTCAATGGGAGTCACATTGGACTGTGGGGGGTGGGCAGGAGACAGCCAGTCAGCCATGATGACACAAGTGTCTTCAAACCATGTGACTCTAATTTGAAATGCATGCAAATTATGTGTTTGTGAGGTTAGGCTTTGGAGGACTTGAAGATGTCAGTCAGTCAGTGTTATGTAGTGTGTGTGTGTGTGTGTGTGGGGGGGGGGGGGGGGGGGGGGGGTCACAGTGATGGAACAGTGTACTAACACTGAACACATTAGTTCCTTTTCTGGGACAGCTTTCTGATGACCATTTATCAGTCAGTGCATGCAGACTGCAGACTAGACAAAAAAGATGAGAAAATGTGATTCAGGACATAGGTCAAAGGAAGTGGTTTGACTCTGCTGTCTTAAGTTGGAACACATTTTCCCAAGTTTTCCCCAAGTCCCAAGTTTAAATGACTGAAGACCTTTACTGGCATCCTGTGTCTTGCAATACAAATACAGAAGTGGAACCTGCCCATTTCCTGGGCCTCAAAGTTAAGAGCTCGACAGCTGTGTGTGGTGAAACGTTGAACTAAAATTGGACTGAATTAGTATCGACTTGTATAGCCTACCTGCAAGCCACGCAACATTCAGCATCATGGGAGGAAATACTAGTAAGAGTGATTATTACAAAGCAGTGTACTGTATATCACGTTACTATCTGGCAAACATTGCTTGGCTCTGGTATTTTCACTGTGACTCACCTCTCACTGCATGGTTTAACACACAAGGTGAATGAACTATGCTAGTGTATGAGAATGAATCCATTGCCTTGTTGTCTCCCTCTATTAGATTACAGAGCATCGCTGGACGCAGCAATCAGGTTAGCTTTGGCAAGTCAAGTATCCCCCACCACCACCACACACACACAACTTGCACTTCACCTTCAAACCTATAGCCTACCGCACACCCACCACTTCTGTCCTAAACCACTCCATTCCCAACAACGGTGAACAACCCAGTCTAATTTCCAATTTTGTCTCCAGCTCTCCGACCATTGAACAGCTGTGGTGTTCAGGGAGAAGCCCATATGGAGGGCGGGGTCATTTCTGAGTCAGGCATGTCAGTGGGTCCCGTGTAATGTATGTATTGCGTTTGAATTTCAGGTTTGCTTTTAGTAATGTCAGTAATTGATCATCCTATGTGCTGATTGTGCTGTGTCACCCTGCTTTCTTTGAAAGCTAGATTATTAATAGTGAGGATAAGTCCAATATTTTGTTGAGGGAAGATAAGGAATGTTATTGACTATTAATACAGAACAATTATGCAGTACAGTGAAAAGTAAGTTTCTGTGGAACCTAGCACACTAAACTGAAAGAAGTAATAGTCAACACATACACACCTCATTCAAGAATGTAGCTATACACAATGTACAGGCCACAGCGTCATACTTGAGGTGAATGTTACCCCCCCCCACACACACACACACACACACACGCTTCCTCTGACCAGCTTTTTGCTACATAAGCATTGACCTTAGGAACCTACATTTATCCTGTTGGAGAACAACTTAGTGGGGACATTCTTCTGTATTGAGCCATGCATCAGTGTGTTGTGCACATAAGACAATAAGGGAAGGCTGGTGGCCACATAACAAGTTAAGTTTAACAAATACAGTATTTATGCTCTTTGGTCAATTATGGCTTTGCTGCTATGAGAATAAATAAATCAGGGTCCTGGATGTTTGCATGGTGCCATGACAGTCTTGACCGGTTTCCACTCTAGCAGTGCACGTTTTTCCACTTGAAAATCTACATTTCATTTCTGCAAGCAGTGTGGTTGTAAATGATAACTTCTTGCAACTGAGAAAGTAATTGATTTTACCAATCTATGTAAAACTTACAATGTTTTGAACAAAAGCACAGCAAAGCTAACAAAATTGGAACAATATCAGAACTACTTGCCTGCCAGTGTTTAAACTTCAATGCCAGAATACATACAAAAATGACAGTGCAGCCTTGAATGAGATAATACTGTAGGTCACTAGGTATTACTGAGTTACTAACTTACTATGTTCATGTTACCCTTATCACTGATGAGGAAGCATTGCTCAGATATCTTGTGAACAAAAGCAAACAACTACAGAACTACTGATCCAGATGACTCATGTAACTTATTTTCCACTTATTGTGCAACTTATTTTTTATTGTGCATATATAACCAGAATGCACCCATCTGCATACGATTTAGATGCAAATTGACAGCAATATAGTCCGTTGACCTGGCAATACAGGCATCTACAGTGCAACACAAAGCAGGAATGGAACCTGATAGCTTTTGTCTGGAAAGCTGTAACCATGGAGATTAAAACAGGTGGCGCTTCCCTGTATTTATTGCCCCAGCCTCATGTAAACTCATCTAAATAACAACTCAAGCGTCCAATAAACCTACAAGCATATACTGAGATGACTCATTTAACAATATTCAAACTTTATTGATTCAACATTGTCAAACTAAAGGCAACACTAGAAAAAACAAAGCAGAAACAAGATTACGGGGGGCGTTGGTGAAACAAGCATAAAACATACTGCAGGCATTGTGGCTTCTGCAGGTGTCTGCATATTACAATTACTGTGTGTGTGTGTGTGTGTGTGTGTGTGTGTGTGTGTGTGTGTGTGTGTGTGTGTGTGTGTGTGTGTGTGTGTGTGTGTGTGTGTGTGTGTGTGTGTGTGAGAGAGAGATCAGAGCAAAGCTAAGGAATCATACAGACAAGACTCATGGCCACAAATACAGTCAGAAGCCAAATGTTATGGCATTGTGTGTAAGGCAATGAACAATGGGAATAAAAAAAAACCTTGGAATTCCATACAGTAACATGAGAAGCAAATGCAATAATTTTGGCAATACAAAAAAGGCAAAACTGGATTGAAAATGTAGAATTCCACTGTGAAATAAATGTGATGGCTACATACAGAGTACAGGAAATTATAAGCCAAGATAAGAGCTCAAGCCTTCATGAGACTGTGAGGAAATGTTGCAGTAGTGAGACTGTGGTTTGCAGCTTTGCGCTATATCCTTCATCTGTGGTATGTGAACCTAAGATGGAAATGTACTGTAATCTTTACATGGAACTAAAAGTGGTGACTTGGAATATCTAATAAATGAGAAATCATTGAACCATAGATTATTATGGATGTTTAACTGAATAAGGCACTTTTCCTGAAGAGGTGTGAGGAGGGAACATGAAGAATAAACTCTGAGGACAGAGAGAAACAATGGCCATCTATCCGTATCTATGGATACCAAGTGGTGTTTTGAGATGCCGCTATTCCAACGCGTGATGCTGAGTTCTGCAGGAATGCAGCTACCATGGCCAAAGCAGAGAGTCCTCAGACAGGATAGTGACCAACAGCTCACCACTTCAGCAGTTTGGTAAAACTGAATTATTTCTCTGGGTGATTCAGAGGTCAATTATGTGCATACAGACACTGGACTCTGTAGCCTGTATATACACCATTACTCGCCACAGTTGGGTCTTTGGGCTGTAGCCTAATACCTGTCCTCCAGTTGACTGTAGGTAAAAAAAAGGTGTGAGAATGGAATTCAAGAGCAAACACTAAATCCAATGTCATAGGGGCCCAAAATGTCACATGTGCATATATAAATTACATACCGTGTGGTCAAATATAAAACAAAGATGATCATTATCTGCAAAATATGAATTTTGACTTCTCATAAACAAGCATTTTGGCTGAATCACAAAAGGCAAAATAGGAACAAAAAAAAAAAAAAACAAGTAAAATCAAAGCTTTGTCAGTGCAATGCTCCATTTTACATGCCAAAACTGACAACTTTGGCTTTAATGCACACTGTTTCAAGGCATTCTTTAGGCTAGCATACAGGTTAACAAATAATGAATTGAGTGGTTTGTCACATGTCTAAATCCCAAAGAGTAAATGTTATGGGGGAGGGGAGATGACATCAAAGCTCCAAGCATCTGGCATGCAATAATTCAAAACGAAAAACTAACAATTCAACAGAATTCTCAACATCGCCAAACTGTTGCAAGCAAAACTACTGAAAAACAGGAAATCCTTCATTTTGCCTCAAGTTCAAACCTAGAAGGTAAATGAAAGACAGGATAGTTCTATGTACAAGGGGGACAAACACAATGAACAAAAACACAATTAGCAGCAAGCCAATTAGAGAACTTGCCACACAAGCTGATGTGGCTACCAAGTTGTTTTTCCCCCTCCGCATTTCAATCATCGTTTCTCAACGCCACTGCACGGCTCACGTGAGGCAAAAACAACACAAACACTACAATGTACTTCAAAGGACTTTTTGACTGAATCTGATCTCTCCGATATTCATCAGGTGTTTCAAATGAAGCATATTTAACACCATGACCTTCCCTCTTATATGTATCTTAACTGGAGAACCATAGATAGAACTAGACCAAACGGTTCATGCATTGAGGAGAGAGAGAAATGTTAAGAAGAAATAACACATCTCCATTCAGTGACCACTGTACTTCAGTAATTCAGTCCAGCTGGGATACTCAGGGTTCTCTCTGCTTGTCAATATCAGCACAGCGATACAGCTTCTTCAATGAGTCTACGAACACACATTAATAATAACTACACTCAGGCCTCAGCCAGGAGGAAAATACTTTCTATCGTCCACATCCCCTACCATTAGATATTAGACATTTAACATTAAAGGCACTTCACTGCTATCATTGTCCACGTCAAGAAGGTGCATACCATGTTCCTCATCTCCTTAGACTCCATTTTATTTACACTATTTAAAGTAAGGAATTATTTCTATTTCACGTATATATACTACAATCTGTCATCTTGACCGGTTGGGCTTCTGCCCATTTGGTAGGTTTGTCAGAGTGGCCCAAAGGGGGTGGTGAGGGGTTAATGTGAATGACTACTAAAATCTTGGGGAGTCTGAAAATGAGAAAAAAAAAGATAATTTGGTGTTATTGGCATGGGATGGGGATGAAATTGATACATGTTTATTGCACTGAGTTTCACTATTGGCCATATGTGTACCGGTATGTACTGGTACTGGTACTGGGTCAGCCCAGACAAGTAGATAAAAGTAAACTACACAGAATGACTAGTCATTCAGATGGACCTTCAATTTTTAGATGCATCTATCACTTTTATTCCCTTCTGAGATTTAATTTCACTAAATGTAGTATATTTAGTCATTCAATTATTAGGGCATGACTCAAAGAGAGAATGAAAACTATATTGCAACAATAAAGATCTCACATTTTCAAGATTGGGATGCAACTCAAGACAGTGTTTCCAAAGCATAAAAAAATAGGTACCGGTATACACTCGTTCTCATACTGTTAAGTGTAAATGATCAGTTTGTAAGTGGTATGGAGAACATTAAAAGCCATGAGGTGAATTTCCACAAGTTAGCACAGAAACAGTTCTGCACAAGATCGCCAACAGCATAATACTCCCATTATGCTACTAATAGGGGCATAGTTGGTATAACGGCAACTCTACAATACACTTAATCAATGGGGGCAACAGCAACATAGACTGTTTGGAAACACTGTTTGAGGTGTGCGAGAGTGTGCACAGTGTGGGGACCTAGTTGGCACACAAATGGGGAGGGGGCAAGTGTAGTGGATCCAAAAGCCAATTTAGAGAGTGTGGTAGTTGCGGTCCTTGGACTTGCAGAACTTATAGAGGAAGAAGATCACCGCTTGCAGGCCCAGGACCAGCACAATTCCACCGATGAAGCTTGCGGCGTCAAATGTTGAGTCCTTGTGTGGGCCTGGAGACGGTGCCACCGTGGTGGCAGTGCTGGTTCCATCTGTGGATTGGAGAAAGAGGAATCTGAACAACACATCACTACAACGCCAGTCAAGGGCTCTGTCACTTTGTTTTTTACTTGATTTATTTTTGATCAGGATGTATGATCTATCTATGGTTATGCAGGTCCATCTCATTGAATTAGAACATTGTGTAGAAGTTCATTTTCTTCCATAATATAATTCAAAAAGAGAAACTTTTTTTATAAACTTAATATATTCTCAATCAATTGTGCATTAAGTGAAGCATTTAAAACCTTTTTTTGTTTATCTTAATGATTATGGCATGCAGCTCATGGAAATCAAATGCTACCTCAATGAATTGGATTATTTTATGAGACCAATAAAAATTGAAATGTCGACAGAAAAGTATATTAGTATATGCAGTTAATGCTTGGTCTGGGCTACTTTTAAACAAATTATTTAATCAATGGGGCGTGGCATGGAGGTGATCAGTCTGTGGCACTGTTGAGGGGTTATGGAAGCCCAGGTTTGCTTTGATAACAGCCGTAAATTTGTATTTGTCATGCTTGTGTCTCACACCTTGCTCTTGACAATACAACCCAGATAAGCGCAGTAATACCATGGTCAGTACAGCAGCTTTTTTCCCCCTCAATGGGCATGTGCCAAAATCAAGCTGGAATGGAAAAGCATCCCCATGAACCCTGTGAATATACTGAAACAAAAGGTACTCTAAAGAGATGTCTGTGTCATCTCACATTTTACAGCATTGTGTGGCTTTGTACAATGACAGGCTTTATATTGACGGTGATCTTCCTTTTCCAGTAGCATTTGGCACCTGCCCACGGAGCCAAAACTACACTAATGATTTATACACCACAATATTCGAATTCATTGAGATGGACTTGTAGAGAACACGCCGCAACAAATACGTATTATTTGAAAATCAATCAAATTATTTGAAAAGTGCAAAAGAATGTGATAGATAATAGCTTATTTCTAGGAAGACAAATATAGCAAGATAAGTCACAGATGATTAATGTACACTGCCACTGTATCATAACGAAAAGCCAAAATTAACCAAGACATTCTCTATTCTCGGTGGATAGGTAAACACAGATAGGAGCCAGAAGTGGGAGGGAAAAAATGCACACTTTCTCATTCTAAAATAAATATTGGTTAAATCTATTCTTGAGTTATCCGACTGACTGATGTTAAAAAGTGGGAAAAGACCCCCAGCTATCCCACTTGGGGTGTCTGGGATGGAGTTGAGTTGACTTACTGGAGGTTGTGGTTGAGGCTGTGGAGCCTGTGCCAGGTGCTGGAGTGGTACTGTTGGTTGGAAGAGGGCTAGAGGTGGGATCCGTTCCGTTGGCTGCAGCAGGGGACACAGCGGTTAGCCAGTGCACTGCTCAATCATTAAAACCGAGTTATACTTAGTTGTGCGTGTTGTTGCGATCACAAAAATGTGCACAAGATGCAGGTGTCACTCTCCATCTAAAATTAAATGATTCAAAAGGCCATTTGTACCCCTGTCCCCTACAATTCCCGTTGTGGAGTGCATAACCGGCTCAGACAGGGGGGCGAAGCGGGGGCATTTGACGGCAAGTTACCTGTTGTGGTGGACCCTTGGGTGGTGCCAGTAGTGGTGCCAGTAGTGGTGCCGGTGGAGGTGGGAGTGGGGGTTGTCGGCACAGAAGTGGCCGTAGTAGTAGCAGTGGTGGAAAGGGTAGTCGGAGAAGGGGTAGGTGTAGTAGGGTCTACTGGGTCAGGGTTAGCTAGAGGGGAAACCAACACCAGGACAGAGTGGGTAGGAAGGAGGTACAGGGAGGTTTGGTTGAAGGGTTGAGGGGTGGGTGGGTGGGGTAGGGTAGAAACACCAATACAACCGTGTTAATGCCAAAAGGTCACACACGCTTACGTCCTGTTGGGCGAGCGAGGGTTCAGACCTGCACCTACCCAAAAACCTCTCGGACACCCAAGTGGATACAGAAAGACAAAGCAAAAAAACTAATTTTAAAACAGCCATTAAGCAACAGAGACTAGCTACAGACAGGGGAGGAAGCCAGAAGAAGAAAGGACCAACCAACGCTACAGAGACCCATGGGGTTACACGATAGCCAATGGAAAAGAAAAAAAAAATACACCATTTCCCTGTTCCACTTTTGGCCCAATATGTAAAAATAAAAACAGGATGTGCTTTTGTTTCCAAAAATACTGTCAATACTGTCATTTTACTTAACTTTAGATCTAAATATCACTAACACTGAGCATGTGAATGGAAGAATAAATAATATTAATAATAATAATAAAGCTGTGCTTCCATATTTGAATATCCCTTTTTTTCATTCTTACCTGTGCAGCTTATGTTGTAACACTGTGCCGTGCCGTTGTCCGCCATGAATTGAGTCGAATTGACACAGGAAGATGCATTTGCTGTAAGGGGGGAAAAAAGGTGTATGAGACAAATAAAAACAACTCTAGTATGATATCATATCCTATAATCTCGAATGAGGACATTAACTACTGGAATATCTACAGTAGTTTGTACAGCATTTTCTTTCCTTGTAGCGATTTGTCACTTGTCATTTGTTTTCACATGCCCAAAATGCCAAGTATTCTTTCGATTGTTCTATTTAATAGTCCACCTTATTTGTTGACTTCGGTTCATGGCATTTAATCCAATCCTGCACCCTGGATAAGTTATAAATTGTAAAATGTTATTGTGAAACCCCAGCACAGATCAGTTTTCACAACAAGATACTTAGTGTTTATTTTCTGTACCAACACTGAATCATATAATGACGTGAAGATTAGGCTTTGAAACATTAGCCATAAGGCAGATCCACAAATGGCTAAACGGTGCAACAAAGTGCACTACATGAATCCATTCACACACTGATGGCTGACAGTTCCACTGGAGCAGTGGATTGGCTTGCTCATGGGCACTTTGGCAAAGTTAGGGGGAGGGTAGCCTGGCTTAACAGGTCTGCTTTCTGGTCTAGAGCAACCGTCGGTTCACTGATCTGAGCTAAGTGGTGGTCAATGGCCATTCACTACCCCATTCAGATTTTCCCCACTGGCCTTGTGAACTCAAACAGGGAGCTTACTGGTTGACAAGCACACTCTGTTAACCTTTACACCTCTTCTGTACTGTCAGCGATGCAAGCCAGAATGATCAGGTTTTCCATCAACAACATGAAAATACTAGTGTTGTTGTCTGTATCCTATAATTGCAAGTGACTTAAGATAGGCTAATCCTTTATTAATTCCTAAGGAAAAATTTGGGTTTCATTATTTTAAGTTAAAAAAAATAAATTTAATAATCAGCATCACGCAAAGAACAATGATGCAGAATATCTAAAAGTATTGAACTTGTGAATATTTTGTTAATAATTCACTGGAATTCTCAACAAAGTCATACTTTATCTTTCCATCTTTCATTTTCCTGAGTAAACCGAACATTTTGTGCCCACTCCAAGCCTGCTACAAAACTATGAAGTCATGGTTTGATCATCTTGGTGTCAACATATCCCCTACTTGTTGCCTCAGATAACTATACTACATATTAACTATTTTAGACAGACCTTGACCACACGAGACAGAATCAATGTGTCATTATTCATAATTATTGACTATATTCAATAAAGAGACCAGCAGCAGAGAAACATAATTTGGTATAGTAGCACCAAGGAACTATCAATTAGTGTTTGTTCATTTACCTGTGACGTAGAGTTTTACTGAACTTTTAGCAGACACTCTTTCAGGGGCATTTTTGCCATTAGGCAGACTAGGCAGTTGCCTAGGGCACCATGAGGGGAGGGGGGCAACAATGAGGAGAGGGAGGCGACGGGAGGGGGCGACCACAAGACATGCTTTAAAATAAGTGATATAAAATAAGTGATATAAATGCATTATACTTATCCTCTATATTAGTCTATAACTAGAATTGAACATTTAAACACACACATAATAGCCTATGTTATTTAGTTTAAAAATAGTTCATAATTTTATTTCTTGGGGGCGCCATTTCACAGGAGACTTTCCCTGGAGCCCCCCTTACCATAAGGGTCCATTTGGTGAACCTTAACTATTCTGTGAGTGCATTTGTTTGAATATCTCTGTTGATTAATGAAACGAACTGAAGTAACATTAGGATATCACATATTGTGCACCAAATCCCTTAATTATCCAGCATCAGGTTCCCTTGTCCCTCTCCAGGAAAAAAAAAACACTTTGATCATTACCACTACACGGCCTTGGAGCTTCTGTAGAGCAAACACTGTTATCTATGTGCACGTCCAGGAAGTTTTTTTCCCCCTCCCGATGTCAGGAGGAGGACACAGGGTTGTTATCTCACAAGCAGCTGTGAAAGGTGGAACCTGCTCACACATTCCCAAAATGACGGTGATGATGGGATGACATCATCACTACCTCAAGTCTACTGCTAGCTACAGGTGACAAAAGGAAGTTTGAAGAGCCTGGCTTAACAGAGCAAACAGCCTCCAGGTCACTAGGGCTCTAAGAGCTTTGTCGCAGACCCAGAGCCTGTACTTAAGAGGTGCACTGAAGCCAGCAGGAGCACAGAGGCGTTTAAATGCGGCCTGCAAGGAAACGTGCTTCTGACGCCAAAAGCATGTTTACACAAAATCACGCTAAACCAGAGATGAATCTGGTAATGACAGAGTGGTACGCTCTAGGCGTTAGCTCACGGCGGCAGCAACTCAGCTGCCGCCATGAGCTAACTAATATTAAGCATCTGAATTAACCATTTTGGAATGTATGTTTGGCTGGTTTGGTTTTCCAAATCCAGCCTGAAATTCTGGACAAAAGCAAAACAAATCTTTAGATGTGGGGTCTGTGGGTCTAAAAACATCCTCAATTGGTGGTCCATGGCTCAAATGCTGAATAAATGGTGGGCCCTGGTGTCAAAAAGGTTGAAAATCCCTGCTTTAGAGCAAGCATCTTCCTGCTCGGACAGAGGCCTGACCCCAACTAGTCGACTAGTCAGTCGGTAGGGGGCGCTGTCGACTGACAACCTCCCAATCGAATGTCGTTTTTTTTTTTTTTTTTTGTACTCGTTTTTTTTTAATCATTCCACTCTCGGGGTTGGGGTGGTTAATGTTTAACATGAACAAATGAACAGAGAGAGCCTATTGTTGAAGTGCTGTCAGATTTAACTGTCAGTAAAAAGTCCGACTGTGCACTTGATCTCACAAACGCCCAGTGAGAACAGCAGAGGACAAGCCAATGATAACCCAGACGGAGCGGATATGAATGCATCGCTGTCCGGCTGTATTCTTTGTCATTTCTTGTTCAAAACGTTATAACGTTACTGTTTTATAGGGAAGAGAATTGCTTATTTGCTTATTTTACTATCGCTGTACCGAGGACATGTCTGTGCTGTGCGAGTCTGTGCTGCTGCTGCTGCCGCGGCGGGCGGCGGCGTCCTCCTCCTCCTCCCCGCAGTCTGTCTCAAAGATCGCGGCTATGATCGCTTATTTGCCTATTTTTTGGAACCACGGCACAAACACCTAAAGTTCACCACCAACGTGATGAGAGGAGCCGTTTGTGAACATGTCACTGCTTTCTTGTCAAATCTCGAGCTCCGGTGTGCGCGCTCTCTCTTGTTGTCGGCTTACGTTACTGTTTTCAGGTCCGGGTATAAAATTTCACAATAGGGGGGGCAGGCGAAAAGTTTAAGCGTAGATTCCGCCGGAGATTTAGGGCGTTTAGGGGGGCATTCCCCCTGTGCACAGCCTTTTATCCGGCTCTGCAAATGCTTCCCAAAAAAAAAGGAAATAAGAAAGAAAGAAAGGCGGCGATCCACAGACGCTCTTTCCCCTCCCTCAACCCTCGTGGATTACGGTATATGTGGATTATATCTTTGATAAAATACTGCAAAAGGTACACAGTGACAGTAGCCTAAGTTAACATCGATTCTCTCAGAACACATGCACACGGCTGCGTTGTGAGCCGTATGGCAACATTTTGCGTTGGGTCCCGCGGGCGCCGCAGGGTAAAGAAATAATAATAATAATATTAATATTAATGTTAATTTTGCCCGCGGGGGGGGGGGGGGGTGGGGGGGGGCTCATTCGACTGGCAGTCGACTAACGGCACATTTATTCATATTAATTTCGACTATAGAAATCCTTAGTCGGGGACAGGCCTACTCGGACAGCTGCTGCTGACCTTTCTGCTTTGTTCATATCCAATAGGTGATCTGTGGTTGGGCTTGTGAGAAGCATTAGCTCCAGCCCATCTGCGTGTGTGTGTGTGTGTGTGTGTGTGTAGAGCTGTTAGTGCTGGTGTTTCTGCCCGTGGCCTGTGACTTGTTAGATCTGGTGGGATCGCACGGCATTGACTCAAGCCATTCTGAGCCGCTGTTAATGGAAGAGAAGACCGAATATGGACCACACAGTCAAAGGACACAATAAAACATTTTCCTTCCGAGAAAAAAACCCTCCTCTTTAGAAACTGCTCCCATGTTTCACACCAAGCCTTCAGTGACTCATAAGCTGTTTACAGCATTGTCAGTTTCACAAGGGGGAAGAATGGTTGATAATCCATCTAGTCCACAATAAAAGCAAAGACTATATTGAAAACACTTTATCAACAATCAAGATGACAGCAATACAAGTCAGGACATGACCCTCTAGTTTATCTTCTGCTCATGTTTTCACACAAGATGCAACAATAACGTTGTCCAAGGGGGAAAACAAGTTTACACGCAACATCTATGACATCCTATCGGACGGTTATAGATAAAGATGAGGTATGGGAGTGCCGTGTAGCTTGTCCTGTTTAACCACCTCACCTCTTCTGTTGTTATATCCAGCCAATCCCATTTCAAACTGGGAGACAATAAGGGACAGGGTGTGGGATCGCCTTTCTCTCACTCTCTGAAGGTTTCTCTTGCTAAAGGGCATTCTGGGGACAATCAAAGCTTCCTATGGGTGCTTCATGTGGGGCTAAGTATCAGGCCTTATGAAGATAGTTCAGCAAAATTAACAGTGGCTAAATTTGCACAGTTCTACAACAAACAAAATGTGTAATAGAATTTTAAACATGTGTTCCTGGTGGCATTATAATAGCGCAAAGTCGAAATGGTAAGGTTCCCATCATGAAGGCAGCTTTCCCAGCTGCCTTCGTTATTTGAGGCATTTTATTCAAAACGGGCCACAAGTCTGCAAACTTTAATAAATAGTCAATCTTAGCCAAACACGATTAATCAGTGATGTTGACTTCAGATGTGTGTTTAGTGTAGAGTGGGAGTATAGAGCTGCGCAGTGACGTCACCGCCCCTATTCCACTAGTGGATTCCCCATTCATTTTTCTCATAGACTTTTCGAAAATAATTTATATAAAGACGATTACGCCGCGGACAAAGCCAACTCGAGTCGTGACGAATCATGATGACACACACAAACTTTTGGGACAATAACATAATTTCTACGAAACGAAACAAAAAGTCTTGTATCATGCCGTTTTCTACTTCTTCCTAATTATATATTATATGACGATATTGTGTTTGTTATCATGATTTGTCACGACCCGAGTTGGCTTTGGCCGCAGCGCAATCGTATTTTTATTAACCATTTTCGAAAAGTCTATGAAGAAAATGAATGAGGAATCCACTAGTGGAACAGGGCTGGTGACGTCACTGCGCAGGTCTATACCGATTTGTGTAACGTATGGATATCTCTACAAGTAATATAAAAGAAATGCATTTAGCAGAAGTCTGCCTCGTCAGGGCACTACAACAAGCCTCTCTAAAAGATTTGAGGCAGAGGTTCATCATTGGAAACCGGGGAGTGTGTGTGGTGCGTGCGTGTGCAAACAGTTTGGTACACATAGATTAGAGTCGGCCACAATGTGGAAACAGTTGGACAGGTGGTCAGACACGCGTTGCTCCGTGCTTGTGGTTAAGGTTTAAGGTAGATTTGCCAGTCTAATGACAGTTGGACCAAAAATAGTAGGTCCAAACTAATACCTGTATCCATGCACGTGCACATACACGGTGGAAAACATATTGCCCCCTTTGGCCTGATGGAGACAATTATGTTAGGTAATTAAAGCATAAACATTTTCCTTTACCTTACATAATATCCACGTTTCCCTCATATCCCTGATATTGATCACTCTGAAACAGTATATGATACGTTGGTGCAGTCAGACTTTTCTAATAATTGAGTCAAAAGACTTAACTCTTTTAGGCAGTTTTCTCACCTCCTCTCTCGAATATCAAAAAACTAACCTCATCTCCTTCCTCCCCCACTCACTTTGTTTTCACTTGCACCATTATCCCCCCTACATTCTGTTCTGTGTGAGGATATAGCAGACTTCCTGTCACACACGTGTCACGTGTCCCTTAGTTTCCTCTGATCAATCTTCATCATGCTCATCCAGCGGACTGGATAATGTATTTTTATTGGAGTCATCAGGAACAGACCTGTGGCTCTGAACGAGTAGTCACGTGATAACCAACAATCTACTACACCTGGAAGTACTGCAGGATAAAATCATATTATAACCAATCCTCAGTAGCCCATAAAAACCCATGAAGTCTGTAACCTCAATTCCAGACACTGATAAGATCAACATGCAAACAGCAACCTTCACAATCTGATCTGCGATGACCTACTGAGGCCTAGTAACGAACGATTAGCTTGGAAGTGCTAGAAAAAAAGAAACTGCTGCTTCAGTCAACAAAGAAATGTGTTGCTTCATTATTATCATAGCTCTTTACGTTTTGTATGCATCTTTTGCAGGGGAACTCCACCCATTTTCAACATTCTAGTGTCATTAGTATACCCTAGAGGTGCTAGATAAAAAAAAAAGTTCCCCCATTCAGTGTTCCCAAGAAATGGACGTCTGAAGAAAACTACTAACATGGTGAAACATCTTGATGACATCATCAAGATGTATTTTCACCATGTTAATGGATTTCTTTAGACGCTTGTTTTTTCTGAGAGCGTACATGGAAACATGATCCATGGTACATGGAAATGGAACCACAGTCTCAGAAAAAAAATGAAAATGGGTGAAGTTCCCCTTTAACACCAGACGCATACGATTTTTAAAGAAAATTGAAAAACAATCATTATTAGAATATGGCAAAATGGATGCCCTAACATTGCTCAATGTCTAGCAAACACTTCTCCAGTTGTGGGTGTGAGTAGAATGACTCACAGCAGAAAAAACAATTACGATTGGGACACTAAAACCAAATATGAGTGTGTCCTTGCCTGCACTGCAGCGTTCAATCCTTTCTGTATCGGACAACATGTTCATCCCTCCATTCATTCTTCCTTACTTTCCCAAGAGGTCGGAACTGCTTTCGCTTATGCGAAATTGGGATGATGATGTCATCAAGTGACTGCACAAATGCCATACATTCCCTCCATACATTCTCTCAATAGCCAAGAATCATGTCTCATCAGGTCAGCTCTGTTGAGAATTCAAGCCACACAAAGACCAACCTATGGCAATCAACAAAACATGCCAAAGATTTAGGAAGATACTCACATGATGAGCAGTTAATCCACAGGCATTCATTATTCCCTCCACATTGTTCACATGTTGTCAGTCCAGAACAGATATCTGCAAAATTGAATTGTCAAAACAGATACACAAGTTTGTAAAACTATTATTAACAATAAATGATAAACCGATATTAAAACAAAGGTGGCTTTTCCCCATTACAACTAGGAGGAGCACAGAAGAATGTGTATGGGGAAAAAACTGCCATGTAAAAGTCAATAGATATTTGCCTATTATGCTAAGACCGCAGTGTAGTGGTTTTCAGTTTCATTTCACACTCTCAAGAGTGACATTATTGTTAGCCATTACTTGAATCAGAAGAAGTTTCACACAATTGCAGAATGTAGAAAAATGATATTTGGATCAATGTTGAACCTTCCAAACACTTTGTGTGAGAGGGCTTGTCTATGATAAACTCAACCACACAGCAGTGGCGGTCTGTTGGTTGCTCTTGGGTCAGAAATGGCTTGGACGGTGGTCTTAAAATCTGTTAGAAACCAACATTGGCCACTTAAAGCACTACTGTCTGCCGGGCACATGCCATGATACAGATTATTACATAATAAGCTAGTGCGTGGCTGACCAACCATGGCACCCGGATCTGACCAACACCAGTCCATAACACAACAAGAACTGTCCGTCTTGAATCCATCTTGCTGTGATCATTGCGTTATGTCAGATTATATTGGTCATAGACACCTAATGTACATTATGCACATTTTCAAAAAATAATAAAGAGCTTTCTTCTTGTTTCAAAAGGTTGGCCTGAGGCTAGTAGCAGTCGTTAGCAGACTTGTAAACTTCCACTGCCTTCTGGTCAACGTGGAAACAAACAAGTCGCCCTGCGAGTTTACAATACATTTTGATTTACACATCTTTCAATTCAGTCAATGACAGTCTGGCTGACAGCCCTAAAACAGTGGCAATCCAGGTGGTCCCCGGGTCAATTATGGAAAGTTGATTATCCAGATGTAACTCTTTGAGAACGTAAACATGAAAACCAAATGGACCCTTGCGGGTCCATTTGGTTTCATGTTTACACTCAAGAGTTGACATATTCACCATCTGAATTAGCCCAAGTCTACACAACCAGAGGTAATTTTTGATCTGTATGTTTGACTGTTTTGTTTCCCCAGAATCCAGCCTGGGATTGTGGACAAAAGCAAAAGGAAATCTTTAGTTTTGAGGGTCTGTGAGGGTGGAAAATGTCATCAGATCGTGGTCCGTGTCTCAAATGCTGAATAAACAGTGGGGCCCTGGTATGAAAAAGGGTGAAAACCACTGCATGAACATGATTTTTCCCAGAGAAAAGCAGAGTCACACACAGCTAGCTGCTAGCTCAGCAGTGACTGAGCTCAGCTGCCTCACTGCGTCTTAAACTTACCTGTGTCTGCCGCTGCCGAGACACCGAGCAACGCCAGGAGGACTAACGTGACAAACGCTACTTCTTTGCGGTACATGTTGTTGGCAGTCTGTTTATGGCTATGTTCGTCCGTACAAACAAAAAAACACGTATTTATTAAATGAATCCGGACTGGAAGATAACTAGGAGACGGTCTTCTGTGGTCTGCTGCTTGCTGCTGTTCTTCTCCGTCGTGTTGCTGCTTTGCGTTGGTTGCTGACTAGCTTACTTCTTCCCACTTCCTACTTGACAGGTCACGTGGCACCTTTACTGGAAAAAAACAGGGTGTCATGTTGTCATATGGCTCCATATATGCAGCTATACTGCTGCAGGGCCACTCAAGAAATGACTGCTTTGCTTCAGTGCAGTGGTTTTTCAACCATTCTAATACCAGTGCCCACTATTTATTCCACCGTCTGACGACATGTTCACCCCACAGACCCAAAACTAAAGATTTCTTTTGGTTTGGTCCACAATTCCAGGCTGGATTTTCGAAAACAAAAGTAACGGGCAAAACATACAGATCAAAATGAGCATTCTCTAGTTGTAGACTTATTAAGGAAGACAATTTAGATGAATGAAAATAAAAATTAAACAAAAAAAATTAAACCATTTGGTTTTTGGTTTCATGTTTAGACTCACAAGAGTTACATCTGGTTAACCAACTTTTCATCTGGTACCCTCTCAAGGACCACTGGTTGAAAACCTCTGCTTTAGTAATATTAATGCTATTATTATTAAGGTGTTATTAAACAGCATCACAGTTATTCTATGGCTAATTTAAAAAAAAAACGTTCACTTTCCCATCATTAAGTTGTATGTTTCTCTCATTTTTGGTAATTTTGACGTGTCCCAAGAAAGACAGAGAGACTCACTCACTCCCTCTGCGTATTTATAAAATAAACAAATAAAACAAACTTCAAAAATCATTTCTTAAATTCACACATTGATTTATTTGAACACATTGGTTTTATTTGAACATTTTAAATGAGAGAGAAAGGTCGGGTAGGACAGGACCCGACAAGACAATGGCTCCTCCATAGTCCTTTATCGGCACTTGGACTTGGAAATGGAATCAGGGGATATAAAGAATGCTTTATGTATGATGTGTTTGTTCTGTATGTTCAACTGTTGAAAATAAAACTGAACTGAACAAACTATCAAATGAAACCTTATGGTGCAAATGCTCCACAGTCTGCAATTTTACACTCCTGTTTTGGTCTCTCATTGTAGGTTGGAACCTCTTCGAGTCTCTTCAGTACGTCTGTGCCTTCTACCACCTGACTGGAAAAATACAAATAATATAGACACAGTATTGTTTAGATCACCAATAATTGACTGTAATTTTCATATACGTTGGGTCATTATGTTATCAATCATTTGTCTAAATTGTGTGAGTGGTCTGAATTAGGTAGTACTGACAATTTTCTAAAAGATTACTCTTAGCCCACCGTTTTTACCCATATTTCCCCTCAATCGGTTCTTCCTTATAAACATTAATCAATTACATTTACCCCTAGTCTGGATCGATATGATGGGTAAGCATAACTAGAGAACTGATAAGTTACAAATCACAGGCACAAACCCAAAGGCAACATATTTCTTGTCCATCCACAGAGCTGGCTGCAGAGTGATGTAGAACTGGGATCCGTTAGTATGGCGACCCTGGTTGGCCATACCAAGAATGCCACGCTTAGTATGTGAAACTGCAAAGCTTTCATCTAAAGTAAGAGAAAACACATGGTTATAGATGATATACAGTATACACGCGTTTAAAAAGTACATTGAAATTCACAGTAGATGCCCAAGCTCTTTCTATCTGCACCTTCAAAGATCGGTCCATAGATAGACTCCCCTCCATTGCCCTTTCCTTCTGGTGAAACATCTATTAAAGCAATGAAGGCATCATCAGGTGAGGTGGTTACATTCCATTCCATTATTGACATTATCCATTACATTATTGAAACACAATCTTCAATATGCTGGTGGGGAGATAATGCATGCCTGTTATAATCCAAGGGGATTGATATCCCCAATGATCCCCTTCTGGTGGTCTAGAGAAATGTACGTATACTGTCTGATATGTTTGATATTTTCTGTGTTTGATAACATCATAATTTAACAATTTAATAATAAAAAACATTGTGTGAAATAAAAAGTTGTAAAAGTGTGTCAACACTAACAGTCATACGAATAGGGATATTAAGAGGATCAGTATAGTCAATTACGTGTAGCCATAAGGATCCTACCAAGCATAATGTAAATGCAATAATGAAAAACAAAGACACAAGATAATAATTGCTTATGAACCATACCTCCACCTTGTACCCAGCCATTGGCTACCACACGATGGAACACAGAGCCCTTATAGCCTAACATGACACCACTCTGTGAGAGACCACATTCTCCTGTGCACAGGGCCTGGAAGTTCTTACACGTCTTTGGACACACATCTGAGAACAGCTTGGTAATGTGATGGGATACAAATTAGGTGATTGTCTAGTTGACTGTTGTTTGTTTGAGAATATTTTGACTTAGTCTTAGTCTTTTGAGTAACACACATTTAGTCTTTTAGTCCCATTTAGTCTTCTGAAATTCATTTTTTAGTCTTAGTCTAGTCGACAAAATATCAACATTGATTTAGTCTTAGTCTCAGTCTTAGTCTTTTTTTAGTCTTAGTCTTTTTTTAGTCTTAGTCTTTCAGTATTAGTCTTAGTAGTTTAGTCTTACATACACATGCATTGTAGGTTTATATATGTTATACAGATTTATAGTTTTTAGTATGAAAGATGTCTCGTTTTATTTCTTTGTAAAATTACTGCATTAGTAATAAGTCCCTTTCCTGAAAAAGTATGCAATCTATACTGCAGATATGTTCACATACTTAAAAAGAACGAAAAAAAAAAAAGTTAAAAATGTTTCCTATTTCCATTAGTCTTAGGTTATGATTTAGTCTTCGTCTTAGTCTTAGTCTTTTGAAAACACACATCTTTTAGTCCCAATTAGTCTTTTGAAATTATTTTTTGTTAGTCTAGTCTTAGTCGACTAAATATCAAAAACCTTAGTCGACTTAGTCTTTAGTCTTAGTCTTAGTCGACAAAAACAACACTGGTCTAGTTGACTTTACTTGTTAACATTCATTAACGTCTGGATAGAACAGATTGAAGAGTGTTAAATTAATACACATGGCTCATGAAGCGTCATACGATTACCAGTAAGTATAAAGCAGGCTTTACCTCAAATAGTAACCTCCCTACTGGCTCTCCTTGAATCTCAATGTCCATGAAGACAAACTGATGCTGTGATAAAATAAATATAATTAAGTTTACTTCATACATTTCAAATACTACAGATATGTGTACATGATATTATTCTGCAGTACATATCCCAAGTTCCAATAACGTCATCTAAGGTCAAACCCAGTCCTACAGAGACGTTTAGAGATGTTTAGCAATAGAGATGCGCAGTGACGTCACCGCCCCGGTTCCGGAAGTCTTTTCCTCATTCATTTTTCTCATAGACTTTTCGAAAATGGTTAATAAAAACACGATTGCGCCGTGGCCAAAGCCAACTCGGGTCGTGACAAATCATGACAACAAACACAATATCGTCATATAATATATAATTAGGAAGAAGTAGAAAACGGCATGATACAAGACTTTTTGTTTCGTTTTTCATCTTAGAAATTATTTTATTGTCCCAAAAGTTTGTGTGTGTCATCATGATTCGTCACGACTCGAGTTGGCTTTGTCCGCGGCGTAATCGTCTTGATATAAATTATTTTCGAAAAGTCTATGAGAAAAATGAATGGGGAAAAGACTTCCGGAACCGGGGCGGTGACGTCACTGCGCATCTCTATATGAGCCACACACTAAAGTTTGTTATGCACTTAAAAAAAAAATCACACATATTTGAAGTGAGGGGGCGAATTTATCACCACACATCATGCCATTATGGCCAATCACAATTTGCATCCTCACTTTTCCACTTTTGTCATCGATGTTTGTGTTTACATAAACCCGGGGAGCTGGGAATAGGAGGGGCTAGCTCATTCTATGTCCAGCATGGAGTTATAAACAGAATTGGTCTGTGGATCACTGGTCCATGGAGGTATTTCATGTGGTTCCTGACCATGCATTTATACACTTTTGAGTCGTTGAGAAACTGCCCTACACATTGATGATAATCAATGTAGTAACTTACTGTCAAGTTGGAAATCACATTAGAGATACCAGTCCACGTAAGAATAGTGAACAAGGGAAGACTGCTTTCAAGATGCTTCTTGAGGGTACACTACCTATTACCTAAGGTGATTGGACATGTTCCATCGATACACTATATTTTCACCTATTGCTTTTCATTATATACAGTATTGTGTTTTTATATGCCGTGATCAGGGCCTTGAAAAAGAAGTGCATACTCCAAGGGCTTCCCTAGTAATAAATGAAAGGGAAAGAAAGGCAGCATGCCAGTTTTCCTCCAATGCTTTGCTTACATCTTCCATATTACTTATCCATGGTATGTGACTGTTGTGGTACATGTCGACTCGCCTGTGTCTTGCGGAGATGTTTGACATAATAGTCTCCAGTGAGCTCTGCATAAAATGCAGGTGGATGGATGTGTCCAGTGAACTGCCACCGTTTCTCAGCCCAGCTGGCAAGGTCCTTCTCATCACCAAGCAGTTGGCCATCCAGAAAGCACATCAAGTTGCTGGAAAACTGCCACACTTCCCCCTGCAGCTCCTTGGATAAGAATGTTTCAAATAAGTATTGGACTTGGTTCAGTATTTCATAAACAAATTGCACCCCACAGCAGCAAAAATAAATTAGAATAGACTACATCACATGCATTGCAATAGGCCGATATTTCCTTCCACTAGGCCTATAGTACATGTATATGAGATTATCATTAAGATTAACACTCATGCAAGCAATATCAGAATGATTGTCATCATCAATTATCTGGGAATTCATTTGGTAGGCTACATTTAAAGTAGAACCCAATACAAAGTATGTTAAAATAATTTTTACTTGCATGTTTATTTCATTAAGAAACATACCAGTATAACTTACTGTACCTACCCTTTTCTTATTATACAAATAGACATGCCAATCACTTTCGAACAGTGGTTGAATTTGTGGATCCAAAAAGTCATCAGGATATTTTAGTTTTAGTTCCTGTTATTGAGAGAATGAAGATGCAATTGATTAATTGTGATCCAACGTTTGTTTGCCAGATCTATATGAATGAGAATGACATTATTAGTATAAGTATCTCACCTCAGCAAGATTCTTGGCAAGATGGAAGTTATGTTCTTTAATCAAGCCAACAATTTCTATTTGCACACTAGACGGCATAACTACTGCGTTTATGTTGGCAACTTTCGGTTTCAGAGACTGTAAAGCAGGCATCCTGTATCCATAGCAACAGCGCACTTAGATGACGTTTCATATTGTTAGTTCATTTAACAGTTCTTGCATTTCCTTCCTCTTAGCTTTACTGTCAACGAATTACGTATAAAGTAAGTCAACTAAGAGTAAAACATTGCAAAGCGGGACGTTGGTTGTATTAATACAGCAGTATTATAAACTTTATAAAGTGTTCCACGGTGCGTTTTGGAGATGCTCTGCCCAGTAAAGGAGAGAACAAGTAGGCCTGGTGCTGCCCTCTGCTGGATCGTAGATGAATGAACTAAAGCAGAGGTTATAATTGGGGAAAGTAACATGTTTTGAAGGAAGACTGAAATATCCTACATTTTCACCTTCCTAACACTTTGACTGACAAAATGTGACCATCTTTGTTGAACTTTTTAAATGTGTGGCCTAAATATCACTAGATTGAAACTCTGATAATAAGCAAACGATTTACTTTGGGGATTCTGAGATGTCATACAATTGTCATTACTTGCGTGAGCGGAGCAGGCGCAAGTTAAGCAATCGGTTCACGGGCGTCGGCTGTCCCTTGATGTTCTCCGATGGCTGGTTTAGGTGATGACGTAATAGGGACGTAGTACTTAAGAGATATTTATTCTAAGTATTGCCGATAGTATTATCGCCTGGAGGTGTCAGGGACTTGCTCTCTGCTCACACAAAAGTGCAAACTAAAGTTTGCACTCTACCGGGTGCTGATCTAGTTTTAGCAGGTGACGAATTTCACCGTAACACGTGCTGGTGTGAGTGAGTATGAGTGAGCAAGTTGCAGAGATTAGGGTATTAGAATTTGGCTTAAGCAAGGTGTAAGAAGGCTTCCTGAGTCTCCCGCCTCTCACAAGGGTGCCATACAGGTACGGTACAGTTCATGGAAACGACAGACATCTAGTGCTGCCATCAGGTCAATATAGAAACTCCATATATGGATGTGGTGACTGATAGTCATTGTGACAGGCATTTAGCCAAGTGATTGTTGCACTTGAGGGTGGGGTCATAAGCGGCAGCTATGATCCCTGCCAGAATAGTGACCTCCCATCCGGTATATTAGTAGCAGTATTTGCGCGTCTACTTATAGGTTTACCTCAACAGTGCATTTCTTAGTCATGGGCATCCCTATCTGCTTACACAGCCTCTGTGTGACACCTTGAGATGAGCTGCTACCACTGCTGGTATTCCTTGAGGCTGAGCACCTAGAACTTCTTGGGCCACTGGTGTCAATCCAGAAATCATGTCTCTCCGTCAGTCCTGTACATCTACTCTGTTAGCAACGAATGGTTCTAAACACAACATATGAAGATCTCCAAATATGGTGTCACCGATGACGCAGTCAGACTTACATCATAGTTATGATGACAAAAATGTGGGACTGTTGATGGTCTGCCATTTCCCTAGGATCGGGTTTGCCGTCTGATGAACATTTAAAAATGTCGCAGAAGGTAGATGTTGATTTAACTGCTGTAAGGAAGAACCCTGTTGTATGGCTCGTAAAAGTGCCCAAATATCTGGCTCAACAATGGGAAAATGTTCCCGAGAGAGGCGAGGTAGGGAAAATCAGAATTGTCAAGAACCAAGCAAAAGCAGATGCGTCTTTTACTATGAATGACGGACTAACCATTGTTGATGGCATAGGAAACACCTCAGTGTCTGCACCTCGCGAGCATCCATTCACCATACAGTCAGTGGGAGCTCAGACATTGGCCGTCTTCTCTGAGACTTCCTCTGATAAAATAGCTTTGGAGGGAGTAGTGGCGCAAAAAGCAGAATGCAGACCAGTAGACAGCACAGTGTTACAAATACACAAGCCCGCTAAGCCTTTGAGGTTATCTCGACAGTTGGACAAAGCTGTCACCAACAACTATAAACCTGTAGCCATCCACGCCTACAATCGTGAATATGACAGGAAGAAGAAGGAAGAGGGTAAACGAGCCAGGGCCGACAAACAGCATGTGTTGGACATGCTGTTCACTGCTTTTGAGAAGCACCAATATTACAACATCAAAGACCTGGTGGACAAAACCAGGCAGCCTGTGAATTACTTGAAGGAAATCCTCCATGAAATATGCATCTACAATATGAAGGGAACATACAAAAACACGTGGGAACTCAGGCCGGAGTACAGACACTAAAATAAAAGCATGAACGCTCCCTCATAGCCTGAGATGGGAAATAAAAGCGTGACACCCTCTCTCATAGCCTGCGATGACAATAGAATTTTCCTGAGGGATAAGGTATGCAGACGCTAAAGAGTCTCTGGAAAGCACACACACATTTTTTTCGTATTTCTAGAAATCAGTGAAACTACACTTTCATTAAAAAAGGTATTACGTCATACAATCACTAATATGACGTAAGATATCATCTGCTCCAGACCGGATCACACAAAAATATTTGGTAACAGCCCAGGCAGGCTTTCCTCTGAAGTGGGCCTATGGGCAACCAACAAATCCGAAGCGTTGCACCATCCTGCCATAAAATTGCTCTGGCAGCCATAATCATTTGAAAATGTTTTCTTGTTGGTTTGGTTTATTTTACAAGGTCCATTTGGTTAGGTTTAGGCTACAATTCACTCATCAGGCTTGAAAATGTATCATGTGATTAATTTAATTTAAAGCCAATGAAACAAAGACTTGCAAAAAATAACATTTTATATTTCACAAATATATTAAAAATAGAATCCATTATCTACTTAATGACAAGCCTCCTATACAGCAAGGAAATTCATTTTGAGCCTAGACTTGGTCCATAGTCCATACCTAAAGTAACAAGACTGCACACAAAGGAGTTAATGGCTCATCCTCTGGGTCGGTGGATTGTATCCTTGGCAAGTTGGCATGCAATTAATTTCGAGTGTAACAGCTGGTCGATTCCACCTAAAAACGCCCAAAATCTTTGTGTGAGCACAAACTATAATTGCCAGGACGATCTTTCACTGCTACACTCCAGTGAAAAGGCGGATGTTTACTAAGCTAGCAGATATTTACTACAGTTTGAACAAGAACGGCCACTTTAGGTGTTTAGTCAAAGTCATTACCACTGGTGTCTACATTACGATGAATCCTCATATCATAAAAGAGGAATTGATCGCTTAGACCTTTTGTCATTCAGTGAGAGTGGAAACAGGATGTGAGGAAGATGGGGAGGCTTTTGTAGTTTCAACTGGTGTTGAGATGAAAGCCTGCACACAGAGAGGTCCTTCAAAAGCTCCTACGTCTCCCAGGAAAGGTCATTCTGCTTCAGTCTGCTGTTGAACTGCTGAGTCTCTCTGAGAAGCTGCAAGTTGCCTGGTGTGGCCCTGCTCCCCTTTCCCTGGCGCTTCGCTCTAACAGGAGACAGGAGAGGTGCTCTGATATCACTCGCCTTGTAACCATCTTGAGGTTTCTGCGTCAGTTTTTGGACCTGTGGCAATAGATGAAAGGGATTAAAATATAGAGGTTCACAACATGTACAATAGTGTCCGCCCTGAGACCGGGAGGCTGTGGTTCAATCCTCGGCAGGGTCATGCCAAAGACTATGAAAAGTGTAACCTGGTGCCTCTATGCTTGGCACTGTGGGTACGTTCCTGCAATAATAATAATATACTGGTACTACCCGTGTGTGTACATCACCTGCCTCATGCTATAGAAACGGGCTCCTGCCCAACTGGCGCATGGTTTATGGGGCCTTCACCACAACACTGATGCTTATAGCATTAACATTTTATGTGACTTATTTTGTTGTCAGTTTTAACAGATTATTTTGAGGAATGCTTCTGAGCAATAGTGAATCAAATATGCATACTGTCTGCTGGTGTTTGCGGAGCTTTGTGATCTGCGCCGACTTCTCCTCCATCTTCTTGACCAAAGCCTCCAGCTCTCTCTCCAAGTCCTCTCTGTGCACACGTTGATCTGTCACGTCTATCTGGCTCAGCAATTCCTGGTGCTCACTACACACACACAGACACAATAGTCTGTCAGGCAGGAAAACAATAACCTGTCATCTATACATGGATAATATGAACAGGAAAACAATTACGTCATCATATAAATGATAAGAAATACTCACAAGCTCATTTGTCCTAGCTCATCTTGGAGGGCCATGAGCAAGTCGGACAGACAGCTCAGGGACTGAGCTGCTTGTTCTGGTGAGGGTTTGTGGGGGGCAGCAGTGGGGCCAGACAGGGCCTTGCGGAGGCTTTTCTTGGCCCCGGAGCCAGACCTGCGCATGGACTGCACTTGCTCACACAATTGAGGCTGGTGGTGCTTCATCATGTGGAGGATGCTCTGTAGGTTGGCGTGGACTGAATGGCTTGGACTCGTTGACTACAAGAATGGTGGGAACATGAGAAGAAAAAGCTTGAAGATGTGTCCACTGATTCTTGTTTCCGTTTACACCAGTTTGATCAATTTAATCGTCCTCCCCACATACATCTCTGTGTTGCCAACTTTGTCATTTCTGTGGTATGCCACCCCAGCCCGTAGGAGTATGTATAGTGACAATATCACCCTACCTGCCCTGTCTTCTCTCCCGAACACAGACCAAATGTGTTCAGGGCAGTAGATTCAAATCCACACTGCGGTGGTGGGCAGACACTTTGCCATTGTGCCAACCGAGCGCAACGTGTAGGTTTTTGAAAGGTGTATAATATAGTATAATAATTCTATAATACTTGACTCACCGTTCCGGCGACGAAGGGCATTCTGTTCCCTTTGGTGTAACTCGGTGATGATGGTGGTCCTTGCCTTCGAGCGGAATTGGGAGTCTGGGGTAGGGGATGAACGTTATTTTCACTGCTACACCCAAACAATAATCTTACTCATTATTATTAAAAGTAAATGGACTGTCAACTATCTGTGCTTTCAAAACAAGGATGGACTAATATACCCTCGGGGCCACTGTTGATTTCTTCTTCTTGGGTGTGATCTCAGCCCCACCTGGACACAGCTGCAGGTTAAGGTTGGCGTTCAACTCCTTCTGTAGCTGAGAATACACAATTCTGTCAAACTTAGAGCCTCAGATTGTCTTACTTTTATATTGTATTGTATTTTGTCTGAATTGTACAGTATTGCTTTTAGTTTTTGTATGTTAATCTGTATGTTTTTATTTACATTTTTCATCTATTTTTCTGTGTAATATTTAAAATCGAATAAAAATAAACAGTAGAGCGTCAGTGGTTGTGCATATCTGAGTGATGTGTAGTTAAGCTAACCTCATCTGCTTTCCCTTGCAGTAGCTTACGCTCGTGTTCTTCCTTCAGAAGTCTCTCCTCCAGAACAGAAATTTTCCTCTAAAAAGAACAAAATTCACTTTTGATTTCAAAGCCTCCAAATAGATCACATACTGTATGGGTTATTTCATCTGAACTCTCAAGTTACCTCTGCCAAAGCCTGAGTTTCATTGAGTTTCAGGCATTGCTTTTCGAGGTTCTCTAGCTTCTCACATTGGGTTTGTGTATCGGAGCTGTTTAGCAGTCGCTGCCTCTGAAGTGATGCCTTCAATCGGGATGTGTGTTTGGCCATAAAAAAAGATATACATAGTACTTATTAGCAAGGTTTTCAGTTGCTCAACACAGCATTTTATGATAACATTGCAGATTCTCCTGCACCTGAGGAAGGTTGTGTGTGACTGTTTTGCTTAATAAATATACTTTCTGTAATGAGCAGTGTGTGACTAATCTTCTATTGTTGATAAAAAATATATATATATCCAATAATTTTATCGTAACACTAATTTTGTGGTGAATTCTGGCTTTATAGTAATGATTCACCTGTTTCTCTGCTAGGGCATTTTTGTCTTTTTCAGCCTTCTCCACCATCTTCTTCATGTAGTCCAACTGTTTCTCAAGGACTTGGCAGCGAGTCTCGGCAGACTGCAGCTGGGAATCTAGCTCTGAACACATTCATAAACAGTATATACAGTAGATTACAATATTTCCAACATGAAGTTAATGTCTCAAATTCCGCCACATTCGTGGATCCGTTACCTTTCTGATTGGATTTGTCCGTCCCAGACAAGGAGGCTTCTTTCATTGTAGTGGTAGGGGCAGCGCCGTGCTCAGAATTATGAGCAGCCAGGGAGAATGTGTCAACATTAATTTCTGCTCGTTTCCTTTCCAACTCCAGCCGTCGAATCTTCTCTTGAAGCGTCTTCAGAGCCTCAACGACAGCTGGAGAAGAGTGAAAACAATGCAGGATAAGACAACCCTGTCCATTATTGTAGTTATTGAGGGGGCACAAGCCCCTACTATGTCCAGCATTTAGTGCCCACGGGACCCAATGTTGGCGACACCGCATCCTCCTGCACTGATTTCACCAGATGCAGATCAGCTTATATAGCGTACACTTTAGCAAAATATGAACGTCTGAAGAGACTGTTTAACTTCCCTACTGCACTGTTATGTTCCCAAAGTAAAGCGTCTTAGGCAGGCACAGGTGTGTGTTTTCCTCGCGACAGATGTCTCTGTTCTACAACTTTTTGCATTAGCCACTCAGCAATGTGAAACAACTTAAATACAACACAAAGATGAGTAGCCTACCATTTGATGTACTGTAGGGCTACGGTGTTGGAGCCAGTATAATTATTTAAGGGCATGCCATGACGATGACGATCAAGCTTTGATCATATATCTTCTTGTGATGTGCAGAATAGATAGCATTATGCAATGTACAAGTCAAGACCGCAGATGAGATGTGTTGTCAGCTTGTAGGCACAATATGCATACCGTTATAAAAGTGCGCTCTCTCAGTGGACACCGGTTGGCTGGTTTAGGTGATGACGTAATGGTAACGTAAATAAGAGATCTCTATAGTATTGTCATGGGCATTATCTCCTGGAGGTGTGTGTCGGGGTACCTACTCTCCTGTCGCTTGCTCCGCTTGCTCACAAGTAGGCTGTGGCCTACTTGTGAGCAATGCGCAAGTTTGCACGTCTCCAGAGGGCAATCCTAGTTTGACGTGGTCAGTTAAAATTTGTGGGGGGTTTTGTTGGGGAACTCATGGGTGGGTAACACTGCTTCAAATCAGAATATCAGCCAGCCATTATGGGCAACCATACCTTTGCTGTCAAGATCAGGTGAAGTTAGCGAGACCCTTGGACTGGGACGCTGTTCTTTGACGCTGATAGAGGGGGACACAGGGACTTCCACCTCATTTGATGTTAATGTAATCCTGTCTGGCGGATCGTAGTAACTCCCAATGTAACTGTCCTTAGAGGGTGAGTCTAAAATCTTTTAGGTAGGATGACAAGAAGAAGAAAGATAAAGGGTGCCATTAGTGCGATTTGTATGTTAAAGCTCAATGTTGTGTTGTGGTAGTGGTAATCATAGCACTCAGTGTGTGTTTAGTAACTAACAGGGGTGGCCTCTTCTCTCAGAAGAAAATATATTTTGAGATGGGGCACCTAATCCATTTTATTAGTATTATCGTTTTCATTACAAATTAACTTCTTTATCCTTTACATACTCATGAGTTATGAGTAAATGAATGATCACATTCACAAGAACAATTCAATTTTTTTTTAAAAGGCATCTGGATTATTCCCATTATTTACAAAGATCTAGAGTTGCAAGTTTCGGCTAGGGCTAAGATAGAGTTAGCGTTATTACTGCTTTATGCAAGGAAATCGATTTCAAAGCAGCTCTTGGTTAGTAGTTATTGACCAGCTGCTTACAAGCCCAACGAACACTTACTTTTTTCTGATGAATTTGCAGTGTAACGAATAGCACAAATAGCTAGTTGGTACGCGCTAATAAACAATCATCTTATCGTATCTGGTTATAATACCGCTTACCTTGTCTTGTTTGGTCTCCATAGTATACGTTAGATTGTATGGAACCTTTCTCAAGTCTCTGACTCCGAGTTTCGTAAAATCGACGATGTTCTTCTTTTCACTTTCTACTGTTTATTTTTCAGTTGTTTGCATACTGCCGTGTCCCCACCTTTTGAATTTCCCTCTTCCTCTTGTTCTTTACCGCTCACTGGTTCCTGGTTCCGCATGTGCACCACCGTCTCCTCGCAAGGGGCGTGAGGAGCAGTGTTTATTCGTAGACAGTAACTGCTTACGTTGAGAACTTTGTAGATCCACTATTTTCACTATAATTTATATATTCTTGAAAATGTAGAGAATTTTCAGTATAAGCAATTAGCATTAGGCCTACACTGACATTATAAAATACATGATAATTTTAACCTGATTACTTTAAAAACCCAGTAGGATACTTTGAGTAAAGACAGTCAAGTGCAAATTAAAATTTAAATTATTAATTATTAATATATTAATATTAATATTTTTCACATAATTAATTTGTGAAAATTAACAGTTTTGACCAGGAGGCAGTATTTGACCTTTTTCTACTACTTGGTGGCTGCTATTAAACCCGTAGACAAGTGTAGGCCTAAGCTGTATTGCTTTGTCCACTAGTACTCACAGTTATCAGTCTTGTATTGAGTTGTGCTTGAATTGTACTGTAAACCTAGTGTTAATAACACCAATCAATCAATCAATCAATCAATCAATCAATCAATCTCACTCTGCCTAGATATCTCTGTACATCACACCACCAGCTCGTCAGGCAGGCGACACATTGATTAGTGGTGCTGCAAAACAATTATATATTATTATTTACAAATATATATTATTTATAAATATTATAATATCCTACACGTGCCGCATCTCTCTCTCTCTCTCTCTCTCTCTCTCTCTCTCTCTCTCTCTCTCTCTCTCTCTCTCTCTCTCTCTCTCTCTCTCTCTCTCTCTCTTTCTCTCTCTCTCTCTCTCTCTCCCTCTCTCTAGCTCCCTCTCTCTCTCTCTCTCTCTCTCTCTCTCTCTCTCTCTCTTTCTCTCTCTCTCTCTCTCTCTCTCTCTCTCTCTCTCTCTCTCTCTCTCTCTCTCTCTCTCTCTCTCTCTCTCTCTCTCTGATTTCAGACAAACAGCGAAATGCTCGACGGGAGGTGTAGTTTCGAAGAGCTCGATATGAAGTCCACTTACTGAGTGCAGGGATTTTTGCAAGAATCAAAATCCCATGAATCCTTCAACTGGGCTCGTGGCCACGCCCCCGGAGCATGTCCATTGGTCAACGTTGGCCCATAGAACCGCCCCCGTGTCTCAGCAACGTTGTCATTGGGTATTCGTGCTGCCAAATACATGTTTACCACCAAGTTGTTGCCTCCTGTCGCTTACTGACTGCCCAGGGACGAGTTCCGAGGCAAGACGTCCTATCCCGAAGACCAGCATCAAATAATGTGGTTTAAAGTGAGTATTTCATAATGTCACTCTTTCGTTTTGACTTGTTGTGAAAGGTTTTTATTTATTCATTCACGCATTTATTTTTCCGCAGTTGTCCCTTATCTTTACGATGTCTGTCTTGCAGCTTGAAAGCCTTTAAGACAAGATCATAGACGAGACAGAGAGAGTACCGAGGAGAGATTGAATGGATCATTGGATCGTTCGGTTTACTGTTTAAGTGTGCACTGTGCAGGCTTTACACATTATTGCCATTTGAAGACACCGAAGTGTGACTGTGATTATTGAAGGAGTGAACACCATGCAGTCCGTTATCTGCTCTTTGATGCATTCTTGCATTGCATGCTGAAAGGGAATCATAAGATGGATTGTGGCTTGTGACCACAGAGGCAATAAACTATGCCTGTGCCAAGTATGCACGGTGCACAGGGGCCCTGAGAGTCAATGGGGGCCCTTGGATTCAGAAGGTCCCCACAGCCACACTTTCAACACGTTTTGAGCTGAGCAGATTGGACTTTTCCTTCCAGAAAATGGCCAAAACATCATAATCAAAACAGGCATTTTTAGTTTTGGCCATTATCACTCATTTTTCTTTAATAACAGAGCAGGAAGGTCGGGCATTGCATAATGTCTTGATGAAATGATGATTTGGCTGCCATTGTAAATAAGTCTAAGCTTGAACATGTATCATTATTGTATTGCATTGTGTTCTAGCACTGTAAATCTACTAGCTAAAAAATCAATCAATCATCCTCATCCAAAATACGCACATCTATGGGGCACCAAACACATTATGAAAGAAATCGCCACATTCCAGCAAACAGGATTTTTGCGATTACGATTCATGCACAGGGCGCTTTTGACTTTGATCCGGCCCTGACTATAGCTAGAACAATTTATGCAGCAGTAATTATCAAACTGGTAAGTTGTGTTTACGCAAGACCTTTTGCCCCTTCTTGAAGTTGCTTATTACACACTATTTTTTTAGCTTAAATCATACTGGACATTTTGAGGATTAATCAATGGTTCATGCACTGTGCAGTGTCTCTGTCATCATGCATGTTGGAACACACTCCTCTACAGTGAAATGCACGACACACACATACACACACACACACACACACACACACACACACACACACACACACACACACACACACACACACACACACACACACACACACACACACACACAGGGGCGGATGTAACATTTCCCAATTGGGGGGCAGAAGAAAATGGTAAGGGGGCATACCATTTTCAGTAGTGTTTCAAATACTTTTAAATATAATCACTGAAATATCTTGGGTTGTTTTGCATGTCATCATGTTTGGTGAGGCAGACTGGGCATTTAGGGGAGCATTGCCCCCCATGCCTATGCCTAGATCCGCCCCTGCACACACACACACCACACACACACCTGAATAATTGAGACATGTTTTAGCAGAATTGTTAGAATTGTTTGGGACAGCGGAACAGTGCAAGCTATTTTTTTTTCTTTGTTTGTTTAGCCCACAACAAGAAAGCACAACAATTAGGCCTACACAGCGACACAGAGATGGACGGACAGCCTCAGGACCAGGGGGAGCCGTTGGGGAGGTGGGACGGGCTGGGCAGCCGGGACGCCGGCTCCAGAGAGGCGGCCATGGAGCACATCCGCCAGGAGGTGATGAGGAGAGTGGAGGACATCCGTCCCATCCCGGCCTCGGCCCCTCCCTCGTCGCCCGCCCCGCAGAGCTGCTGCCCCAACAGCAGCGACCTGAACGACATCCTCGCTCGTCTCCTCATGCTCTCCAAACGCTGTCCCTTTGAAGACGTCCGGGAGCGCTTCGTCTGGCTTCTGCAAACCGTCCAGGTAGGCCTGCATTTTGGTTTAGAACCGTACAGGTACAGACAGGGGTGTAGTGGAGGGAGGGACGCGGGGGGAAGGCGTCGCCCCACTTCTCACATCTAAGGTATTTTTGGGCCAAAAGTAGGCCTACCGTATGTTTTTTTGTCTTGTCATTTACTTTTATGGATACAATTAGGCATTGTAAACAATCTTTCTCAATATGGTTATAGTGTGTTGCGCAGGTGCAGGCAAATGCACATGCATTTTTTTTTCTTTTTTTGAGAGTGTACAAATGGAACCAAATGGACCCGCTAGGGTCCATTTGATTCACATTTGTACGCTCTCAGAAAAAAAAATGAAAATGGGTGGAATTCCCCTTTAAGAGGCGTCCCCCCACTTCTAAAAGTCCCACTACAACACTGGCTTCAGACCTGTGTCCAACACAAACATTAAATTCCCGTTGACTATGAATGGACAACGAGTCATTCTCTAAATAATTCTAGGAATGTGTGTCTTTCTGTCTGTCTGTCTGTTACCTGCGCAAATGCACTGTGCAATGAGGATCACCCACACATGCCACGGCGCACGGACAGCCTCGATGAACCTCGCGTAGCACAGCCCTGTCATCCAGCACCAATGTGCGCTACTTACAAACACCTAACATTATACCAATCATTTTAATTTAATAGAACTGCATGAAAAGCTCATCACCGCGCAGACCACGTCACACGGACACACATTTATTTGTGGTCACAGTTTGTTGTGCAACACGGGATCACCTCCCCTTGCGTTCTCTGTCCTCGCTGCTCCGCCTGCCACAACTGCGTGGAGCAGCCTGCCACAACGGCGTGATGATATACGCGCTACTGCGGTCAGCTACGAGGCTACGACTTATTTCTACTACCACTGAAATCTACACGTTTGGATATTCATTACGCACGGCGGCCACGGCATCCAATTCTCTCTAAACTTTTACACAGAAAAGTTAGGGGACCACAGTGCAGTGCTTAGCCATAGCCTAGCGTCTTAGCTCACATTAATTGTATTGCTTTTTATTGAACGGGAGCGCTCGAGAGTGAGACATTGACGCAATCATGCCACCGGCCAACGCCGTCTCCAGCGTAGGGTTGCTCAGTGCGTGCAGCAAACACACCAGTGTGGATAAACGAACGAGGAGCACCAAATGCCCCAAATACACCACGTATAAATGAAACACAACAGGGCACTCCAGTGCATTTAGGGCACAGTTCTGAAGTTCCAAACACGCCCCAAATAGCCTGTCTACAAGCTCACATCAACGGTTGCTTGAGCCACGCGTTTCCCCAGCCAGAGCTCACACACACACACACACACACACACACACACACACACACACACACACACACACACACACACACAATCTGCCCTAGCCTTTCATCTGTGCGACTCACAAAATATATTAGGGAGTACCCTACCAGGCTGTGTGACTGAGCACAGGCTATTTTATATGTAGGTATGTAGGCCTATAGGTCTATAACATTACTTTTGTGCCCAAGTTCAACCCAACTTTCCAACATCAACAATTCCTTCCCAATCAATGTGATCTACACATCATTTCCAGATCAGATTATTTCACAACGGGTATAGGACGAGTCATTGTCTGAGTAAATATAGTTTTGTGAATCAATGTACAATGATAAGAGCTCACCTCACTTCACACAGGTGTGATTTCTATATATTAAAAATATATATTTATTTATTAAATTCCAATTCGCCCCTACCACAGCCCCCACTAGCTAGATTTCCCATATTGTATATTGGAAATATAGCTCTTAACAGCTTCTCTAGAGCTTATGATATTGTTCCACTGCCACCTGCTCCTCTCTGCACCTTTTCAAGGTTTGCAAACACTGCTATTGATGCTGTATCCTTAATTGAGCCGAATTGCCAGAATACGTACTGTACGCAACAGTACTTTGATGATGAAACATCATTGCCCCACTATTTCCCTGGGCTTGTCGAGATCACATACAGTATATGTTACATAAACCACATTTCGTACCAATTAGGAATTACTGTACATTAATAGACACATAGGTAACTAGCTGATTGCAGTTTCCCAAGTACGCAATTATAATTAAATATAGACATTCTCTTTAAGCAGTGAAACACAAGAAAAGTTTCTGTTATCCACAGTAAAAACACTTAACTAAAACCAAACTTAATACTACTAAAGTCATCACCACTAATTCACCATCACATGTTTACATACCAACAGTTAAGTAGTAAACGGCTTTAAATATGGTAAAACATGTCAAACCCTTGTTATTTATAAATAGATGTACAGTATACCTGTATGTGACTTCTACTTTGTATTTGGTGTTATGCTTGGCTAAGCTTGAGATTATGTCCACACATTGTGCACAGCGTTGCATTTACTGTGTTTATTCGGGCTTAGAAGGGTAAGCCTAAATCAAGTTCATGTAAATAATCAGTAAAACAAACAAATAATCCACACAAACTTGTATTTTAAGGGAACATTTCACATTTCATGGAGCTGTTATTTGGCGAAAGCTCCACATGCACTGCTATGCACGCATGCACCCTGTGTAGTACACGCACAAACACACACACACAGAACGCCTGGTATTTCTAGAATAATGCTAAGCTGCATGTGCCCAAGGTTCGCTAAAAGGTTGTGTTTTTGAGGCAAGCTCATTTTACTGTGGTCACATGGTTAAAGCCCTCCAACCCTTACACACACGTACACAAACACACATACCACCCCCTCTGTTGTTGGGGATGGAGGGGGGGGGGGGGTCTGGTTCAGACAGACGCACTAATTCCAACAGATCCGCTGATTAAAGAAGAAATCTTCGATACCACAGACAGCCCTGCCTAATGTTAATGTCCCACCCCATCCCACATCACCCCACCAGACCCCTCCTCTTCTACTGGAGGAATGCTGTCTGTCTGTGGAGAATAATGTAATGACATTTTTACACATAGCACAGAGGCCTTTCCTGAGGTTCCATTCATTTTATTTTAATTTACTTGTTTGTTTGTTTTATCACAATGCTCCAACACTGTAGAATGGCTTATCCTTCTACAAGATCACCCCCCCACACACAAAAAAACAAACAAACATCTAGTACAAATCAGGTTTGTCCTTGCCCTTTCCTCGCTATAGACATTTCGTGCAACCTGAGCAGCCTGCTTTTCATTGTTTGTTTTTCAAGCCACTCTGTGAATATGCAGGACAAGCTGTGATGACAGTTGCGGGGATGGGTCTTCTCTGAGCTCGTGTTTTTGCGGTATTGTGTTCCCCCCCAGATTTGGTGAGTGCTAGAGGTTAAAGGGGTTACGGGGGCACAGCCTAAAATAGGGTTCTGTGTATGGGACGGGGTCAACCTCCCACAAGCTGTCCTTGTGTAGCGATCCGGTGGGGTGAACACCATGCCGGGGCCAAAACCGCTTATCCGTGGAATCCTGCAAACGTGGTCAGCGTAAGCAGGTGTTGGCAATAGGCTCTTATTGATCAACAACTCGATGCATGAAGGGGCGTAGAGATGCGTATTTGCACTGCACACACACACACAGACAATACCCGGGTGTTTGTTCTAAGTCTATGAAAGGGGTGGGCAGACTACATCAGCTGGTTCTCTCTGGCCACCATGTGCCATGCCTGGATGAAAGGATCCCAGTCTTGGGCCAGTTGGACGGAGACAGAGAGTGGTTTCTTTGTGTTATGTAATTACACCATTGTGTTATGCCTTCACCCTAACTGGAATAAGAATTGCTCTCAAAGCTAAACCTGTTCTTGTTGTGAAGTGGGCCGATGCTGCTGAGATTCTTGAGAGTTTTTCCACATACAGTACGTCGTTGGCCTACATTGTTGGACTTGATGGACCGAAGGCATCATTACAAATAACAGATTATTAATTCCACCCAATGGACTGAGTACATGTGATGCAGTACAGGGTCATATCTTATATACAGTAGTACAATATGTTGTTGTAGTTATCTTTCTGTATGTATCTGTATGTGTATATTGTCTTCTATCTGCGTGGCATCACTGAAATCGTACATTCAATTTGAATTGATTCTTACTTAGTTAAATTAACACTGCAGATCTCAGATATCGGTAAGATGAAGTTACTAAGCAATGCATATTGTAAGATGTTTCTTAAACTGACTAGGCCATCATCATGTCTTTCACAGATGAAAAGATGAGAAGCATTGAATATAAATATTCTACTAGCATTTCCTCTCATGGGGGAAAGAGATTTAAATAAATAAAAAGAGAAACGTTTACTGTTTTTTTTAATACATAAAAGATTATTTACTTGATAAACAAAAGAAAGAAAAAACAAAAATAAAGTTAAACAATATGGCCGTGAAGACCAAATCAACATTATGTTAAAGGATGTTGATATACAGTATATAATGAAGGGTCACCAGAGGACTTTAAAGTGTCTTGAAATAAAATAAGATACTTTCCGTCCGCCACCAAATAATGCAAACAGTAAACAACAGTTAATACTCAGTAATTATTGTCAGCTTTTTATGAGCCTTACAGCAGAGAGGGACTGCAGTGACTGGTCTGATCCAATCGGTGTGCATGACTGGTGATGTCCAACTCCTTATAGATTGTGTGCCCTGGACCAAAATTTTCAACACTTGTATTTTATACAAGTGTTGAATAAATCCAAAAGGAGGAGGTTAATGTTGGATGAAGCTTTCTGGCTCAGACGTCACTGTGGCATTGAAGACGCTTTGCCCTGTAATGAAGCACGTTTTACAGCGTAACTTTGCATACCTTTAAGCGCTAAAACTTGCGCAGGGTGCACATTAGGGGTGGGGCGATTCACTTACCTCACAATACAATACAATAATATTGATATTTAGGGTTCTGAATTCGATTTATATTGCGTTTCTTATGCTTCGATTCAATTTGATATATTGCATTTTTTCCCCACAAATGACTGTTTTATTATACAAGAACAAGGAGGTTTCCACCCATTTTCAAGATTTTTTCTAGCGTGTACAAATGGTTTGTACCATTTGTACACCCTCAGAAAAAAGGTCCTAAAAGAAAAATCATTAACAAACACAACACAAACACAACTTGATGATGTCATCATCAAGTAAAATACAGTACAGTTAAATGGGCGGAATCAAAAAACAATTTTGAACAATTTGGACAAGACGAGTTCAATCAACTAGAACTTCAAGCAATTTCAAACAATATAAACACTCATACACACCTGATCTGACATGTCTTTCTGACATGAACAAATTAATGGATAGGAATACCTAAATATAAAAAAAAACGATTTTGAACCTGGCAATTCGTTATTGATATCATGGCATTAAGAATTGCGATATATATTGATTATTTTGCCCACCCCTAGTGCACATAATGCTTTTCTACAGTAGCGACGAAACCAATATCCTGGTTTTGTTGCGCGCTGTGATATAAGGGTGTCAAGGGAGACGCTCAATGGAATGAAATGCCTTTCTTCACATATTATGTGACCTGACAAGGTGACATCACGTATTTGTCCCTTCATTTCTTTTTGTGGTTTCATATCGGGTCTCGGGTCTCGTTCTTGTGGTCTGGACAGATCTGCTGGATTATGGGAGATCACTGCTAGCAATTGCTCAAACCAGGTCAGACAAATTGTGGTGGTGGGGGAGAGAGAGAGAGAGAGCGAGGGAGGCAGCTGTAGCAGCCATGCAGCGACCTTTGGCACACTGAGATACTATGGATGGAGACCACGATGGAGAATAAAGCCCTGGATTTGCAGTTGAAACCAGGCCCTGCAAAGGGACAGTAATGGAGGTGTGTGTGTGTGTGTGTGTGTGTGTGTGTGTGGGGGGGGGGGTAAGATTTCTGGCCCTTCTGGGTGTGTGGACAGGGGTGTAGTGGAGGGGGGACGTGGGGGGACGACGTCCCCCCACTTCTCACATCTAAAATATTTTTGGGGCATAAGTAGGCCTACCGTATTGTTTTTGTCTTGTCATTTACTTTTATGAATACAATTAGGCACAGTAAACAATCTTTCTCAATATGCTCTACTTGTTTTAATAGTGTGTCTGTGTGTGTTGCGCAGGTGCATGCAAAGGCGCATGTAAATGCAAGTGTGCATGCACGTGTGTGAAAGGGGAATTCCACTCATTTTCAATGTTTTACTATGTCATTAATATACCTTAGAGATGTTGTGTGGACATGGTAAAAAAGTTCCCCCGTTCTGTGTGTACAAGTGTACAAATGTGTACAAAATGTACAAGTGTACAAATGTGAACCAAATGGACCCTAGCGGGTCCATTTGGTTCCATTTGTACACTCTCAGAAAAAAATTGAAAATGGGTGAAATTCCCCTTTAAGAGGTGTCCCCCCACTTCTAAAAGTCGCACTACAACACTTTGTGGATGGTGTGTAGACTGTGGACCAATCATCCTATGGGGTAGCACTTGAGCACTTATCTAGTCAAGACTAGCTGCGCTGGGAGCACCCATACAGGCTTACCTCACACCTAATTACTTCTTGTAAGACTGTCTCATTGCCTAAGCAGGCAACGAGACAGGGCTTTTTTCATGTAGTCTGTCTATTAATTGGCAGGAGTGGTATGTATAGCATATAAGTATAGGGTTCAAATGCACAACTCAATGTACATTTAACTTTTTAGTCTTCCTTGTTGCTGGTTTGATTCACTAAATAATAAATACCAGTGTCCTGATAACAGGGTGTTCATGGTGTAATTGTGCAGGTCTTGTTATTACTGTGTGTAGCATACTCAAAAAGACTGATGAGAATACTTTATAGTATGAGAAAAAACGTTGAAACCTACAACAGAACAAAGTTATTGGAGCTTAAGAACAGTGTGCGCCTGTGCGCCTGTGCGGACATCTTCTGTCCTTCAAGACTTTATACAACGTAGTACTGTATACCGCGAACATGTGGGGAACACATACAGCAGACCAATGTACAAGCTAAATATCACTGACAATCATTTATCTGACTGAGACTGAACATTAAAAAGGAATATTTAAAATAAATTAATAAAAAAAAATCAGACAATCTGTGCTCGCTCACAAACTGCATGCTTTGCTTTGATTCCAAAATCCAGACAGGCCCCCACCTTTATCAGCTTTTACCCAGAGAAACCAGTGCAGTCTGCTGCAGACTGGCACTAAGTGTGTGCGCATGCACGTGTGCACGCGTGTGTGTGTGTGTGTGTGTGTGTGTGTGTGTGTGTGTGTGTGTGTGTGTGTGTGTGTGATGGGGGGGTTATGTGGGAAGTATAGATCTAGGTCACTGTCAATCCTGTTGGAAACTTGCAATGACAAGAAAGGCTGCTTTCAACCACCAATATGTAGTACATGTCAGGAACCCCATGGTTCTGGTTGCAAAGCCGCAAACCAAGATGAATTGCATTTGCAATTCTTCTTGATTTGCGTTTTCCTTTCTTTGTAATAACACTGAGCGACACAGTACAGTACACAGTACTACACAGTACAGTACAGCATGTACATGGTTTGAGGACTGCATTCTCCTTGGCGGAGGGGGACAGATTGTGTTGCGTATGGCTTTTTGAGAGTGTAGCCAGTCGTCATGGTACCGGCGGTGGCATGAGGGGCATGTTGGGGTAGGTCGGTTGGCACAGTTCCTGGGGTGGTGGTGGGGGGCTTGTTCTGAGTGCTATTTCTGGCCAGGCGATTCAGGAACCAGAGCGAGAGAAGAGAAGGGCAGGGCAGAAGACGGAGAGTGATAGAGGTAAAATGACAAGAGAAAAGCAAGGAGCAGGGACGGATGTAACATGTCCCATTTGGGGGGGCAAGATCACATGTTGGAGGGGCAAGAGAAAATGGTATGGGGGTGGCTTCATCGCCCGTGGCAGGAAGCAACACGGGCGATGAAGCCACCCCATACCATTTTCGGTTACAGGACTTTTATTAGTCAAGGAAAGCATCAAAAATAACATCAGTTGTTGTTGAAGTTGCAACAGACACGCAGCATGCATAAAGCTAAAGGTCTGACTCAGAGAGTTTTCTGTTTTCAACGATGAAATGCTGTTGGTTTAGTGGTGAGACAGCTGTAGTTAGTCAGTAGAAGTAGTAGTGTTTCACATCATTTTAAATATAAGCAAAATTTTTGGGTTGTTTTGCATGGCATCGAGTTTGGGGGGCAGACTGGGCATGCCCATGCCTAGATCCCTGGCAAGGAGGAAAAACCTGTTTTTTTTTTTATTATGGATAGAAAGCAGAGGAAGAATACCTATGGACTAACGGGGGGCTGAATGCAGAGAGAGAGAGAGAGAGAGACAGAGAGACATGAGGTTTCACAAATGCTGGCTTTCTCTGTATTCAGCCGGCATGCAACCTCTAGTGGAAAACTACCAGCATCCAACAACTACAAGCCCCACTCTCTCCAGCCTGATAATGCAGAGCCCAGCACGACCCCAAACCCTAAGCAGGAGAAGGAGGAGGAAGAGGAGGAGGAGAGAAGGGGGCATGAGCAGGACGAGGCAACAGGGGCGGATCTAGGCATGGGCATGGGGCCCCCCTAAATGGCCAGACTGCCCCACCAAACACGATGGCATGCAAAACAACCCAAGATATTTCAAATTAAGTGCTTATATTTAAAATGATTTGAAACACTACTACTGCTACTAACTAACTACAGTTGTGTCACCACTAAACCAACAGCATTTCATCATTGAAAACAGAAAACTCTCCGAGTCAGACCTTTAGCTTTATGCATGCTGCGTGTCTGTTGCAACTTCAACAACTGATGTTATTACTGATGCTTTACTTGCCTAAAATACGTCCTGTAAAAGAAAATGGTATGGGTGCGGCTTCATCGCCCGTGGCGCGAAGCCGCCCCCATACTATTTCCTCCTGCCCCCCCCCCCCCCCCCCCCTTGTGGGAAATATTACATCCGCCCCTGCGAGGCAACAAGGCAGAGGACGACTGTAACAAAGTGCTGCAGCAGGAGGTGCGAAAGGGAATGACTTTTAACGCCCGAGTTATACAAAGTTGCATGTGTCTGTGCGCGCGCCGGGTGTCTGTCTGCTCTACAAGCTCTCAACGTGTCGTGCTGCAATGCACCGCGAGCTTGTAGATCGGCTATCGTTGGTGCACACCTCTCCAAGTAACACCTGCAACTAAGTATGGATCAGACTTAATGGACTCCCCTGAGGGAGATTAAAAATTTAGAGACGTGTATTTGGACAAGCTGAAATTGTAACGTCCTGTCCATGTCCTGCTTAATGTGCTTGCTTCAAAACGCATTTCTCTCTCTTCAATTTTGTACTTCCCTGTGCTGTGCACACGTACAGTCGGGTGCGTGCGCGCGCGCATACACACACACACACACACACACACACACACACACACACACACACACACACACACACTGCAATTGGCAGAACAGAATTCTCCTTGTCGAGAGTAACGATAACGCAGTCATGTGGTTGCTAGCCCTGCATAAACAAGTCCTCACATCACTAGCTCTCTCTCTCTCTCTCTCTCTCTCTCTCTCTCTCTCTCTCTCTCTCTCTCTCTGTACAACATGCACACAAACACATGCTCACCCAGGCCTACCTTGCCATAAATAAGTCACACAGTCTGATCTAAATTATAATGATTGTGGTATACATAACAATAGATATTTTATTTACTCTTGTTGTCATCCCAATTAAATACAACCGACAGACATAACCTGCTGAATCAGCTGCAAAAAACCCTTCAAATCAAAGTAGATCGATTCAGAAATCAGACCATATTTGTTTTTAATCATAACCTTGCAAAATGGGACACAAATTCACTCGTGTAAAAACACAGGCACACATGCGCGCGCGCGCACGCACACACACACACACGCGCACACGCACATAGGAGTGAACTAAATTCTGCAGCAATGTCATCACTGCCATTAAAGTGATCTGGTTAACGTGCACAACTGCACAACTTCTGTCTCATCAGTCCTAAATCCCAGGCATTTATGAATATCAAATTACGCTTCCGTCTGCTGACTCTGTTTTAGATTTAATTTGACTGCTGAATGCCTCAGCTACGGACAATGCAACGTGAAAGGTTATCTTTCATCTCATTGACATGCTCCTGCGCACGGATTCCTCGACCAAAATAAATTGCAGTTCCTTCGTTTCAGCACAGGAGGGCGCTCTCTACCATTCTTTCTCCTCCATATCCTTGCGTCTTGAGTTACTTGATGGTAATTTTCCATGCAAAGGGGCCGAATACATGCAATTCCAGGACATGATCTTTTAAGTGTTTTTCTCCCATTGCTATAGTCACACTGCGAGTGTGTGTGTGTGTGTGTGTGTGTGTGTGTGTGTGTGTGTGTGTGTGTGTGTGTGTGTGTGCGCGCGCGCGCGCGCGTGCCTATGCATATGTGCAGTGGCGTTTCTAAGCAACTCGGAGCCCTGGGCAATATTTTCCCTGGAGCCCCCCTTACCAAATGGACCATAACAGGTCCATTTGGTAAGGGGGGGTCAGTCTTATTAGCCTAGTATCCCTTTAAAGCATGTCTGGTGGTCTCCCCCTACCCTCATGAGGTCTCAGGCAGCTGCCTATCTGCCCAATGGCAAATGTGTTCGCTTGCAGCTGACTTTGTTTGTGTGTGTGTGTGTGTGTGTGTGTGTGTGTGTGTTGGGGGGGGGGGGGGGGGGGGTATATATGTCTCTTCAGAGATTTATATCAGCGCGAACACGCTGAGGATTTAGAGGCATCCTGATCAGCGGATCAGGTAACCCAACAGCATGAATATAGCCCCCCTACCCCATGGCAGGGCTCCAGATCTCATCCTGATGTAAGCCCTATTAGGAAATGACCACAGAGCCACTGACTGACTGCCAGCCAATCTGGCCTGTCTGTCTGGGTTCGATACATACTTCATATAATAACACAGAGCAGGGGCGGATCTAACATTTCCCAATTGGGAGGGCAGGAGAAAATGGTATGGGGGAATGATATGGGGGCCTGTGATGCTTCGCGCCACGGGTGCGTGGCGCCCGTGGCGCGAACTTTTATTAGTCAAGTAAAATATCAATAATAACATCAGTTGTTGTTGAAGTTGCGGCAGACACGCAGCATGCATAAAGCTAAAGGTCTGACTCAGAGAGTTTTCTCTTTTCAATGATGAAATGCTGTTGGTTTAGTGGTGTAGTTAGTGGTGTAGTTAGTTAGTAGCAGTAGTAGTGGTTCAAATCATTTTTAAATATAAGCACTTTAATTTGAAATATTGTGGGTTGTTTTGCATGCCATCATATTTGGTGGGGCAGACTGGGCATTTAGGGGGGGCATTGCCCCCCCCCCCCCCCCCTCCCATGCCCCATGCCTAGATCCATCCCTGACACAGAGACAATAATACGCCAGTGGTTCCCTCCCCTTGGGGGTCAGCAGTGCACTGAAACGAACCGAAAGCGTAGGTGCAAATTGTGCTCAGGCTAATATTAAAGGCACTGCTTTGAGGTGAGAGACTGATTGGGGTCAAGGTCAAGGATGAAATATCGGTGATGTGATGATGTGATGCAATCCGTTGAAACAACTGCGGCCCTGCTGAAATATAGACCCCATCAGTCACAGTTGAAAGCTACGCCATAAAAAAATCTTATAGTCTTAAACTCTTAAATACACTAAGAAGAGTGTAAAAAAGAGTCTTACTTAGGACACTTGTACACTGTGTTGATGTACCAAACTGACTCACTCATTTGGTTACATTTGTGCTCTCTAAAAGTTAAATTAACACTGAGTACTAGAAAGTACTGTGAAATTTACACCTAAGAGTAAATGTAGCCTACTTAACAGTAACACCAGGGTAAAGTAGGCGTTTTTACATCCAGGGCAGGCCCATTATTTATTCTGCATTTAAGACCACATACCACCATATTATGGCATTTAGCCTTGCAGACACAAAACTAGGACAACATTTTGTCGTGGTTAGATCCACAGTAAGAGGCAAGGCAAACGTTGATCAACATAACAATTCTTCGGCAAGGTATCCTGGCACGGCCAGATGACTAATATCACCGCACAGATATTAGTCTGGGACAGTGGTTTTCAACCAGTGGTCTGGGGACCACCAGTGGTCCTTGAGAGGGTTCCAGGCTAATTTGGTTAACCTGATGTTATTCTTGAAAGCGTAAAAATGAAACCAAATGGACCCTTTCGGATCCATTTGGTTTCATGATTATCAAGAGTTAAAATATTCGTCATCTGAATTAGCCCGTGTCTACACAACTAGAAGATTAATGATCTGTCATTTTGCTCTGTATATTTGCCTGATTTGTTTCCCAAAAGCAAAAGAAATCTTTAGTTTTGGTGTCTGTGAGGCTAAAATGACCTCAAATGTTGGTCTGTGGCTCAAATGCTGAATAAATAATGGGCCATGGTATCAAAAAGTTTGAAAACCACTGGTCTGGGACATCGTTGTGTACTGTACAAGGGGTGAGTACAAGTAGATTTGTCTGGTTTCCAGGCTAACCCTCGAGGACCACTGTTGGTGGTCCCCTTGACCCCACCGGTTGAAAACCACTGGGTCACACTGCTGTTCGAGGAGCTGTGACACTGAATCCACTCCCCGGGCAGCGATGTGTTGCCAGCAGGGGCGGGTATAACATTTCCCAATTGTGGGGGGCAAGAGAAAATGGTATAGGGCGGCTTCATCGCCCGTGGTGCGAAGCGACACGGGCGATGAAGCCACACCCATACCATTTTCAGTTACAGGACAATTAAACATTAATTATGCAATTAAACATCAATAATAACATCAGTTGTTGTTGTTGTAAAGCTAACGTTTTCTGTTTTCAATGATGAAATGCTGTTGGTTTAGTGCTAACACAGCTGTAGGTAGTTGTGTTTCAAATCATTTCAAATATAGGCACTTTAATTTTGAAATAGGGTACTTACTGCCATCATGTTTTGTGGGGCAGACTGGGCATTTAGGGGGGCATTGCCCCCCCATGCCCATACCTATAGATCCGCCCCTGCAGCGGCGTGTTGGCTTAGGCCCGGTTGTGTTGTTTTCTCAGTGTGTGTGTGTGCGTTGTGCTATTGTTTCAGGTCCAGTGTGTGCAGAGCGGGTTCCAGAGGTATTGTGCTCTCTCCTCATGGGCCATTGTCTCTGGTCTGATGATGTATGTATGCGGCGCGCTTGTTTATGTTGGGAAAGACTAGTTTGTCAGGACAGTGACAGTTCAGCACTACGGGGACCTCAGTTCCCACAGTTCCTCACCTCTGACCTCGTCGGGTTCTGCTTCCCCGAAACTATAAGCCCAAGTGTGTGTGTGTGTGTGTGTGTGTGTGTGTGTGTGTGTGTGTGTGTGTGTGTGTGTGTGTGTGTGTGTGTGTGTGTGTGTGTGTGTGTGTGTGTGTGTGTGACAGACAGAGAGTAGACTAGAGAGTGAGTTGGAGAGTGATTGACAAGACATGTTTGTAAAAATCTTCATGGGAAGGGTTTTGTGTGTCTGTGTCTCAGATGTGTTTATTTTGCGTAGCGAAACACTTTATACGTGTATATCAGCGGTTTTCAACCTTTTTCATACGAGGGAACACAATTTATTCAGAATTTGTTGCCACGGACCACCATTTGATGACATTTTAGCCTCACAGAACCCAAAACTAATGATTTATTTTGTCTACCAAGCTGGCTTTCGGAGAAAAAAAAACATACAGATCAAAATGGCCATTAATCCTCTAGTCTACATTCTCTAGTTGTGTAGACTTGGGATAATTCAGATGGTGAATATTTTAACCATTTGGTTTCATGTTTACGCTCTCAAAGAGTTACATCTGGTGCAACTTTCCATCAATACTCTCAAGGACCACTGGTGGTCCCCGAACCAAATATTGAAAACCCCTGGTGTATATCGATCCTTGCTTGTCTGCGTCCTGAGGCTCACCAGACAGCTGCGTTGCTATAGGGATGCCTGTTGAAATGAAATGTTTGTTTTTGTCAGCGATATTCCAAAGAGGCAGGTTAAAGATGGAGTGCCGTGAATCTTTTCTACCCTAAAACATGATCATCAGGTATTAATGTTATATGAAAAGTAATATTTTTTCACAAAAAGTGTACAGTGTTTGTTAAACTGTCATTTTTATGATTCCACCCTACCAATTCATCAAGTATGCCTGGTTTGCCAGGTGGGTGGTGATGGGTGGAGATCCAGCTGAACTGAAGCCACACCCACAGCTTTAGTTGCATGATAAAGGGGGAGGGGCTGAGCACGTGATGTCACTATATTGAAGTTTTTTTCATTGGCACGTTTGACTGGAAAGGTTCAGCCCCCAAGAAGAAACCCTAAATACAAAGGGAAGACATCATTGCACATAAAAAACACACAAAGGGGTCTATTTACATACTGCCACCTCTTAAACATGTACAAAATTGGAAAAAATACAAAAATCACGGCACCCCCACTTTAAGTTCGGCACAGACATACAGTAACCGTATAATAATATCATTTTCTTTCCTTTCCTTTCTGAAGCCTTCAGTGTGTATGTTTTGTGTACATGCACGTACGTGCCTACTGTACATGACCTAAATAATTTCCCTCATGTAGGCTCATGTTGACTCTACAGGCCTGCATGTTGCAACCAGACATAACTTTGCTATAAATATATGACTGTCACGCACTGTCACGGGGTAGGTATACGCTAGGCCTATACCTGATACACACAAGCCATCTGTGTACAGTGGTTTACATGCTAGAAGTCATTTATACGTTTAGAAGTTCAAGGCATTTGTCTGACTGCGGCTATTTGAATGTTTGATATCAATTCGTTCAAACCCACCCACCTCACATTCGCCTCTTTCAACCTTTTTGATTCCAGGGCCCACTATTTATTCGTCATTTGAGCCACAGACCACCGTTTGATGACATTTTAGCCCCACAGACGCCAAAACTAAAGATTGCTTTTGCTTTTGTCCGCAATACCAGGCTGGATTTCAGAAACAAAACAGGCAAACATACAGATCAACATGACCATTAAATCTTCTACATTCTCTAATTGTGTAGACTTCGGATGATGAATATTTTAACTCTTGAGAGTGTAAAATGAAACCAAACTGACCTGCCAAGGGTCCATTTGGTTTCATGTTTACGCTCTCAAAGAGTTACATCTGGTTAACCAACTTTCCATCATTCAGCCTGGGGAGCACCAGGAACTCTCTCAACGACCACTGGTGGTCCCTGGACCACTGGTTTAAAACCACTGCTCTAATCAATAAATTCAATGGTATTTTCTGCAGGCATGCCTGCATCAGAACTTTGGACACACACACACTACGATATAAATGCACCAAGTCTTTGTGTACAGTACAGTAAATTTGACACACACATTCCACACCACCATAGGGTGACCAGATCCAAACTGTTCATTTGAGGGACAGAAGTGTTGCATGTGTGGGACAGGTGGAGTGTGAAAACAGGACAACATGTAGTTAGCAAACTATTAACATCTTGATGTCATTATTCCAAAAAATATTTCAGTATTCCGTTTCACACACAGCAAAAACAGCTGATCTAAAAATCAAAAATAGATGATCTACAATCTCAAAACGCGTCGCACTGCGACGCGTTTCGAGATTGTAGATCAGCTATTTTTGATTTTAGATGCGATGTGGCCTCTCTAGAGGGAGTGTGGAAATATAGTGGTACCGTGGGGGAATTCTTAAAAAAAAAAAACATAGCAAGAAATGATATAACAGAAATCCAACTATTAGGGCACTACACATTATTAGGGGCATTTTGAACACTGATGCCCGTCAGTCACAATGTGGGACAGAGTCTCAATTTGTGGGACGCTTGAAAAATCTTGAAAATGAGGGACTGTCCCACGCAAAGAGGGACATCTGGTCACCCTACACCACCACAGGGATATACTGTTATACAGAACCAGCACAATAGCCTCTGCCTAGGCTCTGGACATGGCCCAAATTAACCATTTTTCCCCACACATGAACACCCCAAGATCTCCATGTAAACTTATACCGTACGGAGCTGGCCTGTTCTGAATTCACAATGTTCTGGCATCTGCATGGACTCTATATTTGGGCAGGCCTAACAAATAACTCCATATATGGGCAGAAAAAGGACACAGACAGACATATAGCGGTAACTGGTTGGGGCATGCATTTCCAACTTGCACAGTTCTAAGTAGGCCAGTGCCCAACAGGCACCTCTTAAAGGGGAACTCCACCCATTTTCAACATTCTAATATGTCATTAATATACCTTAGAGATGTTGTGTGGACATGATAAAAGTTCCCCCAATTCTGTATTTCCTAAAAATTGGAGGTCTGAAAAAATCATTAACATGGTGAAATGCATCTGATGACATCATCAAGATGCATTTCACAATGTTAATGATTTTTCTTTCAGAGCCCCTTTTTCCTGAGAGGGTCCATTTGGTTCGCATTTGTATCCTCTCTGGAAAAATATGAAAATAGGGTGGAATTCCAGTTTTAGTTCATAGAATGATGAATGACTAATAAATAATTATACTACAGGTTGCTTTGAGGAACTAATCTGATTGGTCGAAACATGTCACATGCAGTGGTTCAAGCCAGCACTGTTCACCAACAAAGATTTCAGCTTGTTTGTGGTCATAGTGCCTCTACACATCTGTCTTTGAAAAAAAGATATTATTTCTCAGCAACTTAGTTTTAAGGGTGACTGCGGTTTCCCTGCGGGCGAGTTCCTACGGCACCGCGGCGTGCGTGCATCAAATCACGTTAAACCACATGCTCCCGTTTAATAGCGCTTAATTGAATCATCCGTTAGAAGGACAAACTCTCAGCCACGGGGCACTGCTGCGGTATGTTTGATCAAATGAATATCAAATATTTTCTAAATTGAATCTGGCGGTGCATAAAAGCAGGTGAGGGTACTGTTTTTCAAAGCGTTTAAAAGGGGAATTACACCCATTCTGCAACATTTTTTTCTGAGAGCGTACAAATGGAACCAAATGAACCCTAACGGGTTCATTTGGTTCCATTTGTAGCTCTCAGAAAACAGAAGCGTCTAAAGAAATCCATTAAAGGTAGGGGAAGTGATTTCACTTTTGTCAGATATCACCCCCCCCAAAAAAAATTGTCTGTTAAAATGCTCTATTATAAGGTGTGCAGAACCATATATGGAGTTTCCCCCTCCCCCACGTTAGCAGAGGAGCTAATAAAAGTTCCCCAGGTGGAGGGTGAATTCTCCTCCAATCAGGATCAAGCAGCAGGTTCACGTAGTGTAGCTACTCGTGGGCGCCCCTAGTGCACCAGGCTGGTACTACACGATGAATTTCAAATCACTTACCCTACCTGGTGAAAATACATCTTGATGATGTCATCAAGATGTTTCACCATGTTAGTAGTTTTCGGTAAACTTCCCCTTTAAGCCTACCTGAAGCATGTATAGCATATATAAGCATATATAAACACCCAGTGATATGAATCGATTTTTAAAAAAATAGATAGGGGGTGGTGAATTATGTAGTGTGGCTGTTGACACTCCTTAATGCAGGGGAGCCCAACCAGTAGATCGGGATCTACCGGTAGATCTCGGCCTGATCTCGAGTAGATCTCGGGGGATGTGGGGGAAAGAAAAAAAAATGGGGTGGGAAAGAAAAAAGAGCGATTTTCGTGTGTGTGTGTGTGCGTGTCCGTCTGTCTGTCCGTCTGTCCGTCTGTCCGTCTGTCCGTCTGTCCGTCTGTCCGTCTGTCCGTCTGTCCGTCTGTCTGTCTGTCTGTCTGTCTGTCTGTCTGTCTGTCTGTCTACGAAGCGGCTCATTTGGAGGATTGTTGTCTGTAAATTATGCCAACAGTATTGTTCTGCAACGTGTAATGGACTGTTCTGCAACTTATAATGGATTATTCTGGACTGTTCTTATTATGATTGCATTTGCAATGGCAGTGTTTGTCCAAGTCTGTTGTACTTATGTTGTACTGTAGTAGGCCTACTTATGACAAGGCTGTTAGTTTGTTACTTTATGCTTATATGGACCTAAAGTAAACTGGTAAAACAAAGTAGTGTTGTGTTGTTGTGAAATTTACTGTAGGCTGGCAACGATGCGTGTGGTTTGAAATGTTGATATTGGACTGGTAGATCCCGGAGGAGTTGGCTGCTGAAAAGTAGATCTTGGGTCAAAAAAGGTTGGGCACCCCTGCCTTAATGTAAGGCAATTGTGTTTCTGCACTGTCAATGTTTTTACCCTATAGGCCTTCTGTGTGTGTGTGTGTGTGTCTGTGAGTTGTTGTTTTTTTTTTCAATAGAAATATCCTTAAAAATGGAGTGGTCTTATATTCGGTGAGTCTATTATTTGACATTCAATGTTGTTTGAATGTATTGAAAAATGCAGGTCGTCTTATAACCAGGGTCGTCTTATATTTGGGACAATGCGGTAATTTTATTTAATTTTTTTTCCAAAACATGGTCATTTTTCTGGATGGAAACCTAATATCGTGATTCGAGTCATATGATGAGTTCAGGGAAACTTTACATGCCTAATATCCTCACATTTTTTACACATGTGGGCAGTGGAGGAGGACCAATTTGAAAAGGTCAGCACAGGGTTAACACATACACACACACAGACGCACGCACACACACACACGCACGCACACACAAACATGTGATTCAGGGACAATCTAAAATTATGATGAAACTGCAAGGGCGGGCTGAGTGTGCGTGCGTGCGTGCATGTGCGTGCGCGCATGTGCGTGTGTGTGAGTGAGTGTGCCGTGCTAGTGTGCTTTTCACACTTAGCCCCGCCCCCACCCATGTTTATCACCCACACACACCTCTGCCTAACCGTCTGTATTGTTGCTCTGTCTGTTATTAGTGAGAGTGCTGTGGGAGGGGAGTGTACTGTGTACTGTGTACTGTGTACTGTGTACTGTGTACTGTGTACTGTGTGTGTTTGTCCTTTGCTGTAAAACCACGTCCTTTGCAGTAAAAATCCTCAACCCCAAGAGTGTAAAAAAGGACCACCACAATTGATCCGTTTCTACACCGTCAAGATTGAAACAAACACACAAAGTGTGTGTGTGTGCGTGCGTGCGTGCGTGCGTGCGTGTGTGTGTGTGACCGATGTGGTTGATAATGTGTTGATTCTGTCTGTGGTACAGGGGAAGTCCCCATGGATGAAGGACTACAGTAGATCCGTTTTAGACAGTGTTGCCAAATTGGTGCATTTGTCGCTATATTTAGCTTTTTTCCAGACCCCCCCCTATAGTGCCAAAATTAGTGGAAAAACTCCTGGCTTTTTTCCTGGTGAATTGGGGGCAAAATTGGTTAACAGGCACCAGAGATCCTCCTATGATAGAGCTCTCCTTCCTTCATAGAAAGGACCATTGGCAACCAAATGGACCCTTATAGATCTGTAACTCTTGAGAGTTACAGATCTCTCAAGAGTTAAATTATATCTAATTAATTCTGAATTACCTAATTTTCAAGAATCTACACTTTAGAAAATGTGGAAGAATTGCTATTTTGGCCAACATTTTGCCAGTTATTTCTCCTGAATTAGTCCGACAGACTAAACTCAACATCAAATGGTGGTCCTCTGTGGCTAAAATGCAGAATAAATAATGAGACCTGTTATGGAATTCTAGTGCATTTTAGAAGTGCCACTACTGTATAGTGCATTTTGGATCTTGGCAGTTGGCAACACTGTTTAGACATGTGCACGTGAGCCCTGTTTGCTCCAAAATTGAAAGAGGAAATGCCCATGTTCCTCTTTTAACCTTTTTTTTTTTTTACTTTTGTTGTTGGTATTAAAAGTTGATGACTAGACAAAACATGGAATGTGTGTGTGTGTGTGTGTGTGTGTGTGTGTGTGTGTGTGTGTGTGTGTGTGTGTGTGTGTGTGTGTGTGTGTGTGTGTGTGTGTGTGTGTGTGTGCGTGCGTGCGTGCGCGCGTGTGCGTATGCAGTATGCACACCCACACAGTATGTACTGTATGTGTTTACTTTCCTCTTCAAGAACGTGTACTCTGTGCCATTGTGTTTCATCAGATACTGTAGGTATGCAGTGTGCACGCTATACTAGATAATAATAATACCATAGCTATTCATAATAAACATTGTATTGCATAATATTCCCTCCGTCATCATTGGGCCCCGCTGATGACATGACCTTTGGGGTTAAACAGGTTACATCATTTCATCATCCAGCCTATTAGACCCCTCCTGGGTACACTCTGTTATTCTCAGCAGCCACACACACACACACACACACACACACACACACACACACACACACACACACACACACACACACACACACACACACACACACTACTGCTAAGCGCTCCTGGAATGTGCAAGTCTTATTACCTCACAGCACCTCAATGCTGAGGCCACTGACAATGACAACCGCGGGTCGACAATGAATATACATGTGGACATTTTTCTCATACTTTGCTCGCTTGTTTTCCATGAAATCAGGTAGCCTAGTTGTTGACGACGGAACTGGTTACAGTACACTGTGACACACAGCCTGCAGCAGTATAGCCTAGACAGCAGTGACTCCCCAGTTCAACCTGGAAAGCACTAAAACCTGAAAACAGGCAGGGGCGGATCTAGGCATGGGCTTGGGGGGCAATGCCCCCCTAAATGCCCAGTCTGCCCCACCAAACATGATGGCATGCAAAACAACCCAAGATATTTCAAATTAAAGTGCTTATATTTAAAATGATTTGAAACACTACTACTGTTACTGACTAACTACAGCTATGGCACCACTAAACCAACAGCATTTCATCATTGAAAACAGAAAACTCTTTGAGTCAGACCTTTTGCTTTATGCATGCTGCGTGTCTGTTGCAACTTCAACAACTGATATTATTATTATTGATGCTTTAGTTGCCTTATAAAAGTCCTGTAACCGAAAATGGTATGGGTGCGTCTTCATCGCCCGTGGCGCGAAGCGACTAGGGCGATGAAGCCGGCCCCATACCATTTTTCCTGCCCCCCCTCCCATTTGAGAAATGTTACATCCGCCGAAAACAGAGGCAATTATACTTTATTTTACCTGCATATTCCAGCCAGGGGTTGATGTCTTTTGGCTACTGGTGCCTTGATATTCTTTGTAATTTACAGTAACTAGTCCTATACCCGTTGTGTAATATGATTTGGAAATTATGTATAGATGACAGATGATTGGGAGGAAATTGTTGAAGTTGAAAGGTTGTGTTGAACTTGGGCACTAAATGAATGTTATAGACCTTACCCGATCTGAATGGAATTGCATTAAACCCTGAAGGTTATTCCAACCAATATGAATACCTGAGGGGAACCCAGTTTGACATGCACCATATAAGTAAACATGCATCGATTGGCATGACGCTGGACAGTCATGTTTCAGGGCTTCATACTGTTGAAAGTAGCCTATGCTCAGTGACACGGCCTGGCATGCGTGTACAATGTGCAGTGTTTATCTCTGGCTTGAGGAAACGCATGGCTATAGCAACATATGATGTTGTGAGCGTATCGGTGTGAATTGTTGCATTCCCAGTCCAAACGCTGTTGTCGCGCACACACACACACACACACACACACACACACACACACACACACACACACACACACACACACACACACACACACACACACACACACACACGGAGCGAACACACAGTCTTTCTGAGGTTCTGTCTTTGTTGGTGTTCGAGTGAGCAGTTGAAACGTGCAAATAAGTTTGGAGAAGGTGCCGTGGCCGCCGCGCCGCGCGTAATGAATATCCAGGCGTTGCAGATTGCAGCGGTAGTAGAAATAAGTCGTAGGTGACCGTAGTAGCGTGTACCATCGTGGCGTGGCCGTGTGTGATCAGCTGTCTGGCAGCCGTGTTATACGACAAACTGTGACCACAAATAAATGTGTGTGCGTGTCACGTGATCTGTGCGGCGATGAGCTTTTAATGAAAATCTATTAAATTATAATGATTGGTATAATGTTTGGTGTGCGCTGGAGACGGGGTTGTCCGGTGTGGAAGGTATGATTGCGGCACAGCTGTGTCTCAAGCGCTCCCGTTCAAAGAAAAGCAATACAACTGATTTGAGTTAGGAACCTGGGCTATGGCTAACGGCACTGTACTGTGGTCCCCTAACTTTTCTGTGTAAAAGTTTGGAGAGTGGATGAGATGAGAGTGGAAGTGGATGCCGTGGCCGCCGCGCGTAATGAATATCCAGACGTGTAGATTTCAGTGGTCGTAGAAATAAGTCGTAGGTGACCGTAGCGCATGTATCATCGCGCCGTGGCCGTGTGGCAGGCGGAACATTGAGGACAGAACGCAAAGTGAGATGGTCCCGTGTTGCATGACAAACTGTGACCACAAATAAATGTGTGTCCGTGTGACGTGATCTGCGCGGTGATGAGCTTTTCATGCAGATCTATTAAATTAAAAAGATTGGTATAATGTTAGGTGTTTGTAAGTAGCGCACATTGGTGCTGGATGACAGGGCTGTGCTACGCGAGGTTCATCGAGGCTGTCCGTGCGCCGTGGCATGTGTGGGTGATCCTCATTGCACAGTGCATTTGCGCAGGTAACAGACAGACAGACAGAAAGACACACATTCCTAGAATTATTTAGAGTAATTACACAACCGATGTGTCATAATTTGAACCACTTTTCCAACTGGCAACTCTGTTTTGGCACATCATTATAGGCGTTTTCAGAAGATTTAATTGTATTTTTAATGGCTCATATACAGATAGCTGACTTTGATTAGGGTTTCATGCATGGTTCAGTAAAATAAACTTCAGCTTACTTTTTGTGGAATAGATTTGCCTCAAATCTGCGTTTTTTTTTTTTTTTCAAGATGGTCTAGGCCAGTGGTTTTCAACCAGTGGTCCGGGGACCACCAGTGGTCCTTGAGATGGTTCCAGGTGGTCCCCCAGCTAGGTTGGTTAACCAGATGAAAAGTTGGTTAACCAGATGGACCCGCAAGGGTCCTTTTGGTTTCATTTTTATGCTCTCAAGAGTTAAAATATTCATCATCTGAATTAGCCCAAAGTTTACACAACTAGAAGATTAATGGTCATTTTTGATCTGTAAGTTTGCCTGTTTTGTTTCCGCAATCTAGCATGGTATTGTGGACAAAATCGAAATAAATCTTTAGTTTTGGGTCTGTGGTGCTAAAATGTCATCAAATCATGGAGGTCCGTGGCTCAAATGCTGAATAAATAGTGGGCTCTGGTTTTAAAAAGGTTGAAAACCCCTGGTTTTGGGGAGCCGTGGGTCACCCATGTGTAGGCTACATACCGATATGTACATTTCTCTCCAGCTAGTCTTGCAGGCTCTGGTGCCTTGGTGCAAGGCAGAGTGAAGGAATCTTTGCCAGGTGTTTATTTAGCCATTGTTTGGAAGCTTTACTGCACGTTACTGCACTTGTTAAGTTTCTCGGATGTGACAGAAAAATGAGAACGGGCCATAGTCGTGAATTCCACGTTTAATCTCTAAGGCCAAAGGGTGGTCAATTAGGCAGGGATCTAAATGCTGTGGAAATGCTTGGAAACAATGCTGTTCATTGTATAATGGCCAATGGGAGATGTCTAGGTGGTGGTGGGGGTAGCAGGACGTTGAGGAAGGAGAGGCAAAGCTAAAAGTTTTTGACATGTTTTTGTCTGTAATGAGATAAATAGGCATACCAAGTTGAAAGTGATGACAGCCAGCGGTGAAGGAATGAGGGGAGAGATTTATCAGAACTAGAAACCCTTCTCACGTGCAAGTACTAGAGTGGAATTTGTGACATTACAGTATAGTCTACCGTAAGTAGGTGCTGCTGTACTGTGTCCGTTTTCCTTCAATTTAGTACATACAGAAAAACAGAACCTTCACAAGGTCCGTCTTCTTATTTTGTCACTGATGTTCCCCATATAGCCCGGCCATTTTATACTTAGCTGACCGTGTCTCTTGCCCAAAATAGCATTACCTATAAGCTCTCAATGAGTTGTGGCGTGCAAAACACAGGGTAAAAACTGGCCGGGGACCAACCGATCAGCAGAGCCGCTGCATGCTAAAGTAATGGAGATAGATCTAGGCCAGTAGGTCTATGTGGGGCCAGGCGGACTGAAGACGCTTTCGAGGGCTTTCAGAATTGACTTATACAGTAGGTTGGTAACACCAATCTGATGTTTTTTAGATGTAGATACAGGGGTTTTCAACCTTTTTCATACCAGGGCCCACTATTTATTCAGCATTTGAGCCACGAAACATCATTTGAGGACATTTTAGCCCCACAGATCCAAGTGACCATTTGACCATTCTTCTAGTTGGTTAGTCTTGGGGTAATTCAGATGATGAATATTTTAACTCTTGAGAGTGTAAACATGAAACCAAATGGACCCCATTTGGTTTCATTTTTACGCTCTCAAAGAGTTACATCTGGTTAACCCACTTTTCATCTGGTTAACCAACTTTTCATCTGGTTAGACCAACTTGAACCCTCTCAAGGACCACTGGTGGTCCCCCGGACCACTGGTTGAAAACCACTCATGTAGAACGAAATGGTTAATCCAGAAAGCATGTTTCTCCTTCTCCTCTATGCTGGCAGAGCGCCATGTCTTGGCACTCACCGCAGGTTTCTTCTAGAGGCATCTCATCATATGTATTTTTGTAAACACTTTAATTCCCTCTCAGGAAAGCAAGACCCTGATAAACCAGCTCAAATAGGCCTGTACTGTAGATGCTGTCTCTCGCCACTCTGTGAATGGTAAATTGTGCATTTATATAGCGCCTTTATCCAAGGCGCTTTACAAAGCTTGTGCATCACATTCACCCATTTACGCTCACATTCACACACTTATGGCAGTGGAAACCATGCAAGGTGGTACTACCTACTAGCACAGGAACATTTAGGGGTTCAGTGTCTTGCTCAAGGACACTTGGACACTAACTCTGCGGGAGCCCGGGATCGAACCGGCAGCCTCGCCGTATGTGGTGACTCTACCCCTGAGCCACTGCCGCCCCCCTCTGCCCGCCCCACTCTGTCGAGCCCAGTCTCTCTCTCCCTCTCTCTCTCTCTCTCTCTCTCTCTCCTCTCTCTCTCTCTCTCTCTCTCTCTCTCTCTCTCTCTCTCTCATTCTCTCATATTACCTCTAGGGATAACCACCCAGTAAATATCCTTAAGCTCAGAACAAATATATCAGCTTTCAAAAAGTACCAGTGCTAATCTCGCCAATAGTGCACGGGGAGGGGTGGGGGGGACTAGGATATGTGTGACTACTAGGAGTCTCGGGTCCCATACTGTACATATACGGGTCATATCAGGTTATCTAGGTCCATTCCCCAGGCAGAAACAATCCCTCCTCCTCCTCCTCCCCCTCCCAAATCAGTGTATTGATCGTTTTGTTTCAAGGGTGAGCTCATCGCGGCTCTGCAGAGCAGTGTTGCCAACCGCCAAAATCCAAAATGCACTAGTGGCACTTCCAAAATGCACTAGAACGTGCTAGAGCAGTGGGTTTTCAACCATTTTCATACCAGGGCCCACTCTTTATTCTGCATTTTAGCCACAGAGGACTACCGTTTGATGTTGAGTTTAGTCTCTCCGATTAATTTAGGAGAAATAACTGGAAAAATGCTGGTCAAAATGACAATTTTTTTTACATTTTCTCCATTTGGTTACCAATGGCCCTTTCTAGGAAGGGAGGAGGACTCTATCATAGGAGGAAAGATGGTGAAAAACGAGGGTTTTATCTCTGGCGCCTGTCAACCAATTTCGCCCCAACCCACCAGCAGAAAAGCTGCCAGGAGTTTTTCACTGATTTTGGCGCTATGGGGGGGTCTGGGGAAAAAGCTAAATATAGTGACAAATCCGCCAAGTTGGCAACACTGCCGCAGAGGCCCCAACATCTCATTACAGGGGGGTGTCTGTTAATGGAGATGGGGGTAGGAGGAGGAAAGAAGAGCGTCATATGGCCCCATTGTCATAAATCCTACAGAACACAGTAACAAAGTGATGTGATGTCAGAGAGGAGAGCAAAAAAACCAAGAGACGTTCCGTAACTTATGTAACAGGTTTATTTCAGGCCATTGGGCAACAGCGCAGGCTGTATGCTGCTCTAGCATACCGATCCAAATGTCAACAGAACGCTGTAAAAATCTGTCTTCCCAATTGTGCATAATATACTGTATTTGCGTATGTATTGGTTACCATGTTTGTCGTGCTGTGCTCCGTGCCAACTATTTGTTCCGTGGCCCGTTCATACGCAAATGTTCGCCCACGGCTCCTGCACAGTATTATTAACACTTGAGTTTTTGTTGTGAGTTTAAACTAAACTAAAATGAAGTGAAGAAGAAGAAGGGCCATTATCGGCTTAGTGTGCATTCTCTCATGGAGTCAGTGTAGTGTCTTATCTGTGCTTGTCTGTTTGTATTTTTAGATATTGATTCTATATGGTCGGTCGCCATTCACGCACGCACGCACGCGCACGCACGCGCGCACGCACACACACACACACACACACACACACACACACACACACACACACACACACACACACACACACACACACACACACACACACACACACACACACACACACACCACACACACACACACACACACACACACACACACACACACACACACACACACCAATAACTCCTTTGCGGGCCCTCCTATATTCAGCTATCACTGTAGATTTCTGGCTTATGCACAAACATTAATTCCCAATAACTGGAGAATGTTACCTCATAGCACCCCTCACTTTACAGGGGTGTGATGTTTATATTCATTTTGTCAAACCTCTCTATACTCTTAACCTGTCGAATGGTTCATACAGAAATACCTGGGTGCCACAATTGACGCCTGAATTTCTCCAAAAACTGCACGCACAATTGGGGCATGTGAATGAATGGCCATTGTATAAGGTTGACAACACATCTCATAAGAATGTGCCCCATCTTTCAACCTCCCCCCTCTGTCAACATCCTTTTGCCGTGTTGCTCCCATGCGTCATGTTTTTGTGTGTGCGTGTGCGTGTGTGTGTGTGTGTTTTGGAGGGTGCTATACATTTGGGACTCGCCATGTCATTCCTCACATGGGAATATGGGTCACTAGGTCTCTGTAAATATGGGGGGAAAGAAGTAGATGATGTGTGGGTGTTGAACTAAGGAACCACTGTGAAATACCGCGGGTGTCCGCATGTTTCTGGATGTGGGCATGTGAAGGTGACCTTCCAACAGAAAACCTTTAGGCCCAAAAGCTGCGGTGTCATCAGCGCGGTGTCACCTCCGGAGGGTGAGTCCCGGAGCCTCCCTCGCACGCAATGGAAGAAAAGAGAAAAATAAAACTCACATCAGTACCAAAATTCAACGCTCGGACGTCTTCTATTCATCGCTTTTTAATGCATGTCTGTTAGGGACTCAGGGGCGGATCTAGGCATGGGCATGGGGGGCGGGGGGGGCAATGGCCCCCTAAATGCCCAGTCTGCCCCACCAAACACAATGGCATGCAAAGCAACCCAAGATATTTCAAATTAAAATGCGTATATTGAAAATGATTTGAAACGCTACTACTGCTACTAACTAACTACAGCTGTGTCACAACTGAAGCAACAGCATTTCATCATTGAAAACAGAAAACTCTCGGAGTCAGACCTTTAGCTTTATGCATGCTGCATGTCTAACTTCAACAACAACTGATGTTATTATTGATGCTTATACTTGCCTAATATAAGCCCTGTAACTGAAAATGGTATAAGTGCGACTTCATCGCCCGTGTCGCTTCGCGCCACGGGCAATGAAGCCGCCCCCATACCATTTTCTCCTGCCCCCCCCCCCCCAATGTTACATCCGCCCCTGTAGTGAGAGTATGCTGGACACAGAGTTTGGCCGTTTACAGCTTTAGTTTTGGTGGAAGTTGCCATTTATAGCAGCTTGATTTGAAAGTATTTTCGGCGGTTTTGTTGTGTAACAGAAATCCGTTCGCATACAGGAGGCTGTATGAGGGAAATGGGGAAGAAGGGAGTGCAAGAAAATAGAATGAGATGTTTTTCTTTGTGCGGTGTACTCTTCTTTTTTATGGTCAGTTTGCATGGTTGAGGCCTACAATACATGTTTTTAAGAGGCTCTTCCGGACGTGCTCTGTTTGAATATGCAAAAATACTCCTGTGTATGCGAGAACTTCTCTTCTTCGCCACATTCACCAGTTTGTCCGGTGGTGGTGGTGGTGTGTTGTTGTTGCTGGTGTTGTTTTCTTCATGTTGTGTCCTTTTCTTTCTTTTGTCTGTAAACGCGTTTGCCTGTCTGCTTTGTGTGAAGATATCTTTGTGTGAGTGACATTATGTCACCGTCCACACCCCTCCGGTCAGCATTATCTCTGGGCTGCATATGACTGTTTAGAACAGGGGTGGGCAATTATTTTTCCCAAGGGGCCAAATGAGATACATAAAATATTGTGGATGGCCAAGACTAAAGGCGTAATATTAATTTAAATTCTATATAAAAGTAAGAGTAAGACCAACCATTTTGACACCAGGGCCCACTATTTATTCAGTATTTCAGCCACGGACCACCATTTGATGACATTTTAGCTCCACAGACCCCAAAACTTTCTTTTGTTCTTTCTTTTGTTTTTGTCCACAATTCCAGGCTGGATTTGGGAAACAAAACAGGATAACAAAAATGACCATTCTCTAACATTCTCTGATTGAATGTGTAGACTTTGGGCTGATTCAGATGATGAATATTTTAACTCTTGAGAGTGTAAAAATGAAACCAAATGGACCCGCAAGGGTCCATTTGGTTTCATTTTTACACTCTCAAAGAGTTACATCTGGTTAACCAACTTTCCATATTTTAACTTGGAACTCTCTCAAGGACCACTGGTGGTCCACGGGCCGGTCAGAGTCAGGCAAAGGGCCGCATTTGGCCCCCGGGGCCGCATAATGCCCAGGTATGGTTTAGAACGTACTGTACACCATAGCAAATAAGAGAGAGAGAGAATTGTACAGTATATGCCGTGTTTGTTTGTGAGACAGGGATAGAGGGGCGTGCAAAATTAATGCCGCGCACGTAGGCGAAAAAACAAATTGTAGCCTCTCTGTTTTGTGTGCTTGTTTTTTTGTTGTGCACTTGGGCGTGCGTGTATTACAGATTAGCCCCCACCACCTAAGTACTTGTGGGCTCGCCTCCACAGCCTATTAATGAGTGCTGTAGGGCGCCCTCCCTTATTCGCTCCATCCATCATCCTGAAGACTTGCAGAAAACACGGCCAGGGAAGCAGCAAAACAACAACTGCCGTTTAACAGACGGAGAGAGAGAGAGAGACGCGCTGCTGCTGCTCTCTCTCTCTCCGGGCTCTCTCCGCGCTGATTGGTCCAGCAGCAGATGCCCCGGGGAGCAGTGATTGGCTGGCCGGGGACACACCTCCGAAAAGCTGTTTGTCGCTCTGTAGTCTTGGCTGGTTGTTGGGGGGGGGGGGGGGGTTCGCGGGGGTGTAGGGGGGAGTCGTATAGAGGAAAGGGTGGGGTGGGGTATAGTTGGCTTGAGCGGAAGCAGGAGGGAATTGGGAGGGTGGGGTGGTGGTGGTGGGGTGGGGGTGAAGTGGGGGACAGGGAGATTGGATGGAGAGGAGAGGCAGATTGTTGGTGGAGGAGGAGTTAGATGCTGATTCTGGAAAACATCCATTGGATTCTATTCAAAAACTTCTAGGAAACTAGGAACTGTTTGTTTGCTTTGTAGCTTATGTGTGCTTGGGTGTGTACGTTCCGTGTGTGTGTGTGTGTGTGTGTGTGTGTGTGTGTGTGTGTGTGTGTGTGTGTGTGTGTGTGCGTGCGTGTGTGCTCAACCATCTCAAACACACATCCAAGGTCTCCTAATTTAGTCAGCAGTATTTATGAGACACAACTCATAGGCTGTGCGTGTGCACGCACGCACGCACACATACACTCTCTCTCTCCAACTCTGCGCCTGAAGGCGTCAGCGGCTTTACTTGTGAACTTTTCTGGGATGGGGAAATCGTCATGGATAGCTGCTGTTAATCACAACATGTTTATGAGGTTAGGACGCAGCAGACTGGTCCGTGCATGCTTCGCTTTGTGACTGTCAATCTGTCGCCAACGTCCCACACGAACCTTTTTATCTATTTTACAGCCTATCAGGGGCGGATATAACATTTCCCAATTGGGGGGCAGGAGAAAATGGTATAGAGGTCAGCTTCATCGCCCTTGGCGTGAAGCGACACGGGCGATGAAGTCGCACCCATACCATTTTCAGTTACAGGACTTTTATTTAGGCATGTAAAGCATCAATAATAACCTCAGTTGTTGTTGAAGTTGCAACAGACACGCAGCTTGTATAAAGCTAAAGGTCTGACTCAGAGAGTTTTATGTTTTTCAGCCATGAAATCCTGTTGGTTTAGCGATGCCACAACTGTAGTTAGTTAGTAGCAGTAGCAGAGTTTCAATTCATTTTAAATATAAGCACTTTCATTTGAAATGTCTCGGGTTGTTTTGCATGCTATCATGTTTGGTGGGGCAGACTGGGCATGTATGGGGGCCATTGCACCCCCCCCCCATGCCTAGATCCGCCCCTGCAGCCTATCTGCACAGATCCAAACAAGGTGGCCGAGACGCTCTTCTTTCCCCACGTTGGCACGGAGCCAGGGGGCACTATCTGTATTGTGATCCGAGACGTTAAGCAAGAAGACTCTCTTAAATCCAGTTCAGCAGGTCTCCCTGTGACGAAACGTTCAGTTTTATAATTGCATGTCGCACAAGTGTAGGAGGAGGAGCCTGAACGATGTTTATGTGTCTGTGTTTGGCTTTCTCCGAGGGGTCGCCGGGGGGTTAAAGCCTCGTAAACGCAAGTGTTACAGAGGCGGAGTGTGTGTGTGAGATCATTGGTTCAGCGAGGGTTAGGGGTTAGGGAGGGTAACTAGTAGTACGCTGTAAAAAGCCTAAAGGACAACAAAAATCAATAGCCCACGCAGGCATGCATGCGCACATACAGTAAAGCAGGGGTGTAAAACTCAAATACAGAGTGGGCCAAAATTTAAAACTGAACAAAGCTGCGGCGCTAGGTTCCAGGTGGTCTCCAGCTAAGTTGTTTAACCGCATGTAACTCTTGAGAGCGTAAAAATCATTTTTATGCTCTCAAGAGTTAAAGGTAGGGCAAGTGATTTGAAATTCATTGTGTAGTACCAGCCTGGTGCACTAGGGGCGCCCAAGAGTAGCTACACTATGTGAACCTGCTACTCGATCCTGATTGGAGGAGAATTCACCCTCCACCTGGGGAACTTTTATTAGCTCCTCTGCTGACATGGGGGAGGGGGAAACTCCATATATGGTCTGCACACCTTATAATAGAGCATTTTAACAGAAAAAAAGGGTGATATCTGACAAAAGTGAAATCACTTCCCCTACCTTTAAAATATTCATCATGTGAATTAGTAATAATCTACACAACTAGAAGATTAATGGTTATGGACAGAATCAAAGGAAATCTTTAGTTTGGGGGTGTCTGTGGGGCTAAAATATCCTCAAATGGTGGTCCGTGGCTCAAATGCTGAATAAATGGTGGGCCCTGGGATGAAAAACGTTGAAAACCACTGCTGTATATTACACAGCAGACGGCAAAACAACAGCAGAGCATTATGGGATTTGTAGTATTAGCGGTGAATGTAGTGTCACAGCGGTGCCACGGCTGTATAATACCGGTGGGCTGCTCTAATGTTAATTTGATTTCGGCTCAAGGGCCAAAGGAAATTACACAGTGGGCCAAATTTTGCCCACGGGCCAGAGTTTGACACCTATGCAGTAAAGGCAGTGGAAAAAGGTGAGCTTCAAAATAGCTTCCTGCTGGAACCGTGACTGAGTTTTTCGCATCGGTGGCTTACATAATCGTTCCGGCAGTGAGTTGTATAGCAGACTTTACATTCATGTGACTTTTAGACTTTACGCGGTGCCATTATGCAGCCAAGTCAAATGACAGTCACATTGTGACTGGTATTAAAGCTCCTCACATGAGGCGCACAGGCAGCAGGGGTGGATGTAACATTTCCCAATTGGGGGGGGGGGGGGGGGGGGGGGGGGGGGGGGGGGGGGGGGGGGGGGGGGGGGGGGGGGCAAGAGAAAATGGTATGGGGACGGCTTCATCGCCCGTGACGCTTCGCGCCACGGGCGATGAAGCCGAACCCATGCCATTTTCGGTTACAGGATCAGTTGTTGAAGTTACACACAGCATGCATAAAGCTGAAGGTCTGACTCAGAGAGTTTTCTGTTTTCAATGATGAAATGCTATTGGTTTAGCGGTGCCACAGCTGTAGTTAATTACGTTGTAGTAGCAGTAGTATATAAACTCCCCCAAAAAAAATTTGGGGGAGTTTTTTGTGTTTCCTGAAAAACCTGGAAAAAATGACTTAGGCGATTATTTTAAGAAGGTGACGATAGGCACTTTAATTTGAAATGTCTTGGGTTGTTTTGCATGCCATCGTGTTTGGTGGGGCAGACTGGGCATTTAGGGGGGCACCCCCCCTCCTTCCCCCCCATGCCCATGCCTAGATCCGCCCCTGACAGGCAGGCAAAGCCCAGGTGACCTCTTGACCTGTATATACTCTGGCAGGTCTTTGGCAGGGGTCTGGTGGAGGTCAACGCTTTCTGAAGATGTCATGGGATTCCTCTGACTTCTGTATTTAGGCCACACTGCAGCCACTGACTGGGGCTGTGTGTTTGAACAGGGTGTGTGTGTGTGTGTGTGTGTGGTGTGTGGTGTGTGTGGTGTGTGTGTGTGTGTGTGTGTGTGTGTGTGTGTGTGTGTGTGTTTTGCACTTGTGCAAGACCAGGTTACATGCATTGGCACGAGTAGTGCATCTTGTTGATCTGCAGGCAGGGTCAATGCCCAGTATGTCTGTTGCGCGTGTTATGAAAACTGATAGCATATCGCCATCTCCCCCTGTTTTGCTTACCGCCTCCCTGTGGGTGTGGGTGTGTGTGTGTTTGTGAGCGTCTTTGTTTGCATGTTTTGGGAGGTATTAAGAACACGTGGGATGCCATGAGAAGTGCCATGGAACTCGCGTTGAGTGTAAAAAGAATGCAAGGCAATCATCACAATCTGTAAAACTCCAGGCACCATTCAGACCTTTGAATGAATTATCTTTGGTCCGCAGGATGATATTAAATTACTAGAACTGGCCATTCTGGTATATTGCACAACATAATAAGAAATGAACTCTCATTTTAGTATCAAAGCATTGCTTGGTGAGGATCATAGAACAGGAAACCAAGGTATTTAATTTTTAAAGGTATAGTAAGGGATTTCACTTAATTCACTTAATCTCACTGTAGAGTGCGTGCATGTGCACTGGGGGGTGCACTGGAGGGCTTTCTAAATCACCCAAGTTATGGGTGATGTTATGGCCACTATACTAACGATGTGATCAAAATAACTGCCATTCAAGCGTTCACTGAGTTCATATTACATTATATTTATTCTGCTTATGTTAAAGTCCTATACTTTTGTTCTAAATACAAAATAAAACAACAATCAACCGTTAAACGCTTAGGATACAGAACAAAATCACAGTCTACAAACTGTTTGCCTCTGCTTTCAGCAACACCTGTGCCTGATTAGGGCAGGGTTAAATACCCAAGTGGACCCTTTCACGGGCCGGTCCCTGGTCCCTGGTGGTCCCTGGTGGTCCCTGGACCAGTGGTCCAGGGACCACCAGTGGTACTTGAGAGTGTTCCAGTTAAATATGGAAAGTTGGTTAACTAGGTGTAACTCTTTGAGAGCGTAAAATGAAACCAAATGGACCCTTGCAGGTCCATTTGGTTTCATGTTTACACTCTCAAGAGTTAAAATATTCACCTGAATTAGCCAGAGAATGAAAAAGAATGATCATATTTGATCTATGTTTGCCTGTTTTGTTTGTGAAATCCAGCCTGGAATTGTGGACAAAAGCAAAAGAAATCTTTAGTTTTGGGTCTGTGGGGCTAAAATGTCATCAAATGGTGGTCCGTGGCTCAAATACTGAATAAATTGAGGGCCCTGGTATCAAAATGGTTGGTCTTACTCTTACTTTTATTTAATAAATTAATTACTTACTTTTATTTATTGAATTAATATTACGCAGACTTTAGTTCAGCCTTTAGTCTTGGCCCTCCACAATATTTTATGTATCTCATTTGGCCCCTTGGGAAAAATAATTGCCCACCGCTGCTCAAATGGCTCTTACACTCCTTTAATTTCATCTTTCAAGCGGTGAGGGGACAAACACTCAAGACAAACTTCCGTTGCGAGTTACGTCACCGTGCATGCTACTCTCCCACCTCCTCCATGCTGACTCATCCTATCATCTGTTGTCTCCAGTGGGCCTTTCATTTGAACGCAGGCTCAGCCCCACCGTCATGCAGAACAAAGCCTCAAAGAGTCTCTGAGAGAGATTTTTAAACAACCTATTCTTGGCAGGTCATAACAGCATCTCAGCAAGATCATGCGTGAGGTGTGTGTGTGTGTGTGTGTGTGTGTGTGTGTGTGTGTGTGTGTGTGTGTGTGGTGTGTGTGTGTGTGTGTGTGTGTGTGTGTGTGTGTGTGTGTGTGTGTGTGTCAATGTACCAACCACATTCCCGCAGGTTGCTGAACTGTAAACACTCGGTGTGAATGTGGTGACATGTTTGGGCATGCAGAGTCAAAATATACATCTGCAAGCCTTTATGATCCTCTTGGCTGATATTTATCATGACTAATTCATGATATTATGATGACTAATTCAGCATGAAACAATAATAATAGATACAAGACAACGCCATTTATTGTTTATTAGCACTTGGATTAATTCAAAGATATCCTGCTTAAAGGAAAGTACAACATGTGCGTACTATGTATTGTGAACTGTTAAATTACATTTTCCAGTCATCAGCTGCAAAAAACAAAATATCACTGGATTCAGGCCAGAAAAAAACAGCTGTTGGATCCTATTGGTTGACCAATCTCAATTCAAATTTCAATATTGAGATATTTACTGAGTATTACTGTTTTTGTTCAGTCATTCTGACCATCCTCAAATGGGGACCTAAATTTGAACTGAAAATGGTACAGCATTAAACAGTATTAAACTCTATCGGAGGAGAGTATACAGCTGTCTGCATGGAGTCACTCTGACTCCATGCAGACAGCATGGAGTCATCATGTGATGTCGAAACATGGTTTCGTGTAAATGGAATAAGGCCCAGTCATAAGATTTGATACAATCTTTTCCTGGCCATGTGATTTGAGTTCTGTTTTCTGGACTGTAGTGATGCTTGTTTGTTACTGTAGTTCAGTGGTTTTCAAACTTTTTGGCACCAGGACCCACTACTTCTTCAGCATTTGAGCCACAGACCCCAAAACTAAAGATTTATTTTGCTTTTGTCCAAAATTTTAACTCTTGAGAGCATAAGGGTCCATTTGGTTTCATGTCTACGCTCTCAAAGAGTTACATCTGGTTAACCAACTGTCCATCATTTAGCTGGGGACCACCTGGAACCCTCTCAAGGACTGCTGTAGTTGCAGCACGAAGGCAAGCTGAAGAGATACCGTGTGCGTGTGTGTGTGTGTGTGTGCGTGCGTGTGCGTGCGTGCGTGCGCACATGTGTGTGTGTGAGTGTGACTGTGCACGCATGTGCCAGCAGCACGCATGGTGGGATTCGCTAGGCAAAAGCTGCAGTTCCTCACTGGTTCAAACTAGTTGATGTGTTCATTGTGATGAGATGTGTGTGTGGCAGTGAGCAGACTCACACAAAGCCATCTGTACTAACAGAGGCTTGTCCTCTGCATGGGGGGGTCTGGGAGGGGGGGGGGGGTGCTGAGCAGAATCACATTTTCAGCATCAAACACGACGACACCGCTGCACATTTTCCATGTTGCCACACTAGGGTTGCAACTGTATGCATTATTTTTGTGGCGATGGTTATTTTAGTGTATCTTCCTTTATCGATTCATATTTTAACGTGTGTATTATTTGTTGTATCAAGAAAAAAGCATGCAACTTTTTTTTTTACAAACTTTTCAGGGCATGCCCAACATAATTATTTTTCATACATGAATATCAGGGGTGTTTTTGCCATTAGGCAGACTAGGTAAGGCACCATGAGGGGAGGGGGCGACCATCAGACATGCTTTTTATACATTATACTTATCCTCTATAAGTAGAATTGAACATTTAAAAACACATATCATATGTTATTTAGTTTAAAAATAGTTCATAATCGTATCCGTTGAGGGGCGCATGAACGGGTCCATCTGGTAAGGGGGGGCTCCAGGGAAAATCTTGCCTAGGGCTCCAAATTGGAGAAACGCCACTGATGAATATTACTTTAAAGGTAGGGGAAGTGATTTCACTTGTGTCAGATATCACCCAAAAAAAAATTTTTTTTTCTGTTAAAATGCTCTATTATAAGGTGTGGAAACCACATATGGAGTTTCCCCCTCCCCCACGTTAGCAGAGGAGCTAATGAAAGTTCCCCAGGTCACCACAATTCTCCTCCAATCAGGAGAGAGCAGCAGGTTCACATAGTGTAGCTACTTTTGGGGCCCCCTAGTGCACCAGGCTGGTACTACACCATGAATTTCAAATCACTTCCCCTACCTTTAAGTATTGGTTAGTTTGACTAACCGCTGCAGCCCTATAGTTGTCACATCATGCAGAATTAAAGCGAAAACGGAAAAGTCATATAAAGGTCCAACCAATTGGAGAAGCGACCGACTGATATAAATACCTGCCATGTGGTATAAATATGTGGTGAGTGTGTAGGAGTTGAGCAGAGAAAGACGACAAAAAAAGCAGAAGGTGGATGGCGTTGAAAAAAAATGCGAGGGGAAAGTTTGCAAGCGCTGCACGGGAAGTATCGCTGCACGTGCGCTATAACCTGCACAGGAAGTACAGGCAGTGGGTAAGAGGTACATGCGGTGGTGGATATCTATCTAGTCATAGGCCACACACACACACACACACGCACGCACACACAATCTGCAATGCATCGAAGAACTTACAAATGCATCTAGTTTTCAACAGGTGGTCCTTGAGACGGTTTCAGGTGGTCCCCGAGCGTAAAAAAATGAAACCAAGAGTTGAAATATTCATCTTCTGAAGACTATTAGACTATTTGTAGAAGAATGGTCATTTTTTTTCATCTATGTTTGCCTGTTTTGTTTCTTAAATCCAGCTGGGAAATGAGGACAAAAGCAAAAGAAATCTTTAGGTTTGGCTTCTGTGGGGTGAAAATGTCATCCAATGGTGGTCCGTGGCTCAAATGTTGCATAAATACAGTAGTGGGCCCTGTAATTATATCAAATACAGGGTCCACTATGCAAAAAGGTTGGAAAACCACTGATCTACAGTACAATCATCGTAGCTATAGCCATATGTGAACACATGCATGTACACAGACTGTACAGGGGTTGCGGGAGTTCCAGGGGGTCCCCCAGCTAAATGATAGTTTGTAGCCAGATGGACCCGATATGGATCTGTAACTCTTGAGTGTGCATAAATGGAACCAAATGTTAACAGGACTCTTACCGTGTCACATTAGATGATGCGTACACCTCACATCCATGGATATAAGAGACGATGCCTCTATCGCAGCAGCATGGCTGGTTTGCTCACACACTGCATGTGTCACTGGTGCACAAACTAAGTATAAAAACGAGCCTTCAGACCTCTGGCCACAATACCTTTGTTATTACTTCACCTATTGCACTTTCTGCCTGTCTCCCATGGGCACATCCAAACACACGCACGCACGCACGCACGCACGCATATGCTGTGATGGTGACTAAGGTCGGCTTGTTATTGTAGGCAGCTGGCGGAGGGCTTTCCTGTCCAAATAGCCCAAACGCTGAGATGGCAGTGCTGCGAGGGCGAGCGAGAGAGATAGGGGAGAGAGGGGAGCAAGAGAATAGCCTGGGTGGGGTGACCACACGCTAATCCTGGTGGGAGGGGGGTGGGGGTCAGCCAGGGTGAGGGTGGGGGGGTTATGATGTCCTCTCCTGGGGGTCGGTGGGGCAGGAAACAGAGGGCATGAGAGATGGGCGAGGGCCAACGGGTTCTTCCTCTCCCTCTGCTCTCTCTGCCTGTTTGATTATTGGCCTCATGGTTAAGCATGCAGAGAGAGTCGCATCATGAGATACGAAGATCCAGGTTTGAGTTATTCCTTGTGCGCGCGGGTAATGCAATGTGCACCATAGACAGATCCCACTGCCACAACACTGTGACATTTTGTCACAGCGTTGCCCAGACTGCCCCACCAAGCATCATGGCTTCCTACCCCCTCCCAATTCGGAAATGTTACATCCGCCCCTGGTTGTGCATTGCAAAACTGCCACAGCTATCCACCTATAGGTACAACGCAAAGCATGGGCGGTTCAGCTCAACATATGGAATGAGTTCTGCTGTATATACCTGTATATGGCCATATATGGAGTGTGTCCTGAGTGTAGAGGATTTGATGAGGTCAGATCAACAGCAGAAACTCGCTTGAGTGCTGTTCATGCAGCCTGAAAGAGGGACAAACAACTGGAGTTTGAAAAACATTGAGGGCAGTGCAAATAAGAGCTACAGTACTTTAGGCCTTGAGTGCAACATAACGAGGATTTGATCTCAGTACAGATGCTTTATACTGCAATGAAGATTCATAAAACACATCATAAAAATCAACAGGGTTCATGAGGTTGCAAGGCCATAATCCGTAACTGTAATAATAATTAGTTCAGCTAATAGAGGAGCAACAGGAAAGCCATTTGATCATGATTATTTTATCATGATTATTTTAAGAGGTGTAACTGGAGTAAAGAAATAAACTTCCCTTGTTGGTGAGTTCAAATGAACGCTGTCATCTGACCAACATTTACGATTTTACAACAACATCTGTGGCACTGGTGGTCTAGTTCTAAAAATGACAAACGCTGTTTCATGGTGGGGTGTCATTATAGTGTCTTCCACATGTTTTGCCCTTGTTAATAAATAGTACAAAGCAGGAGAAAATGGTATGGGTGTCGCTTCGCGCCATGGGCGATGAAGCCGCACCCATACCATTTTCAGTTAGAGGACTTATATTTTTATAAGCATCAATAATAACATCAGTTGTTGTTGAAGTTGCAACAGACACGCAGCATGCATAAAGCTAAAGGTCTGACTCAGAGAGTTTTCTGTTTTCAATGATGAAATGCTGTTGGATTAGTGGTGACACAGCTGTAGTTAGTCAGTAGCAGTAGTAGTGTTTCAAATCATTTTAAATATAGGCACTTTAATTTGAAATATCTTGGGTTGTTTTGCATGCCATCATGTTTGGGCATTTAGGGGGGTACTGCCCCCCCATGCCCATGCCTAGAGCCCGCCCCAAATAGAGTACAAATAGTTTTCTGTCACATTTGACTTGAAAAAAATAGAAAAAGTGGGTAGAGGTTATCCTGGGAGTGAGTGTGCACAGTTTGACAGAAGGTGGATCAACAGTGCCGGAGATTAACTGGTCGCACACGCACACACACACACACACACACACACACACACACACACACACACACACACACACACACACACACACACACACACACACACACACACACACACACACACACACACACACACACACACACACACACACACACACACACACACACACACACACACACACACACACACACACCTAGCTAGCCAACTACCATGCAAACAGTCGCAGAAGGAGATGATCTATCTCAGGGGCAGAGGTCGTTGTTGTTGTTGTTAGTTTGGTGTTGTTTGTTGTCTTTACTCTCATGTCTCCCTGTTGTTTTGTCTTCATTTTGCGTTTTGCCTGTGAACTATGTGAAGCACTTTGTAACTGATTGTTTGGAAAAGTGCTATAGGTCAGAGCTATAGGTATAGGTCAGAGGTCAGCTGCCTTCACAGGAGGTGGGGTGTGTAGGACCAAAGAAATAAGCGTTTGGAGGTGCCCAGAAGAACCATTTACTCCTGTGCACGACCGGGCGCTCAATCTCAATTTCCTCCTCATGAATCCACCAGGCCGCCTGCAGTTCACCTTTGAACCACTAGGGCCAAGTGTCATCATTATAGAGAGCCTCTCTGGGGGCTTGGGTTTGACCTAACCTTGTGTCACCAGGCCTTTCACCAAGCATGAAAGCCTGGTCTGTGTTCCAAAACTGCCCTGTGAACCAGTGTGAAACGGATGGTAATTTACGTCATGTTGTAGTAGGTAAAATACAGTACAGATGACTACAAGTCTTGTAGTCATCTGTGGTTCTGTACTGTATTTTACCGTCCGCTGCAGACAGCTTCTACACCCGAAATGGAATGCTGCCCACAGGGGCGGATTGGCACATATTTTCCCACCGGGACAATTTTGCCTTTGCCAGGCCACCCTGGTGGGGGCAGCTGGTTAACCAGATGTAACTCTTTGAGAGCGTAAAAATGAAACCAAATGGACCCTTGCGGGTCCATTTGGTTTCATTTTTACACCCTCAAGAGTTATAATATTCATCATGTGAATTAGCCCAACTTAGTCTACACAACTAGAGAATGTAGAAGATTAACACCTTTTCTTTTTTGAAGGATAGAAACACTAGTTTGCCTGGCCTGGCCTGGGCCTGGCGCCCTGGCCTGCCTTGGACTTTTCAAAAAAAAGAAGAAAAAAAAAACCTGTCCAGGCCACTAGGTGGCGCAGGCCACCAGGAAAACTCCCTGTACTCCAGATGGCCAATCCGCCCCTGGCTGCCCAGTCCGGGTATGACCAGAGCCTTAGGAGTATAGACAGAAACGCCAACTCTGCTCACTTTATAGGACCAGTCCAATGGCGGCTTTACTACATATAGTTCTATTGAAAATGTGGGCAACAAATAGGGACAAGTTTTGGACCGGAAGTATAGTAGGCAGAAAAGCAACAGACTCAGGCAGCCCAGCCCAGATTGAATGAACTCAAGAAAAGAAAATAACACATAAAACCAAGATGAAATCCTTGATTAGCCTTAAACTACGATGGTGGGAAAAAAAACTGAGGTGTAGACTGCTGATGGTCATGTGAGTGTGGCCGCCAGCCCCCCCCCACCCCCACGCCACCCCCACCCCACGCCATCACACCCATACTTGAGATGTCCCACCCTACCCTAGTAGCCAAAGTGTTATATAACCTAGGATGAGGAGAGTGTGTGTGTGTGTGTGTGTGTGTGTGTGTGTGTGTGTGTGTGTGTGTGTGTGTGTGTGTGTGTGTGTGTGCACCCTGTCACTCCTGTGTCACATTCTGAACTGGCCTTGACTGATACTGTATGAAATGTTTTGTGTGTCCTTTTAGCACACCACGCACGCACGCACGCACGCACGCACGCACGCACGCACGCACGCACGCACGCACGCACACACGCACGCACGCACGCACGCACACACACACACACACACACACACACACACACACACACACACACACACACACACACACACACACACACACACACACACACACACACACACACACACACACACACACACACACACACACACACACACACACACACACACACACACACACACACACACACAAGTTTGATTTCAAATTGATCTTTGAAATGCAGTTGAGTGCGGGTAGATCAAGCATTTTTGTCGGCTGCATAATTACCAATACAAGAGTCAAACATTGGCCGTTATATCAGCGAAACAGATATATCGTTAATAATCTCGACAGAAGCAGCAGTGGGTGACAGAAGCCACAAAACACATACACACACAGAAAAAGGAAAAGGGAAGGACACAAAAGCAAAACAAATACAGAAATCTGCTCTTTGACTCCTACTCCCCCTCCTTCCCTCTCTCTCTCTGCTTAGTGCTGCCAGGACAGTGGATAATGATGAGATAATGAGGAGAATGAGATGTGTATGTTCCTCTGTAGAGCTGCTCCCTAGCATTACCAGATGGCACTGTGTGCTTCAAGGAAGCTTCCAGAGGATGAGCTCATGTCATCATCAGGTGCCAATAGCCTAATTAAGATTGGTAGAACGTCCAACCTACGACGCCAGTAATGAATCGCTCTGTGCTCGATATATACGGTAATCCTCGCGCCCGTCCTACCCTCTCCTCGGACGGCAGAACGCGGCTTTTGGCGTCGTGTTAAGAACGTGGACGAGAGCTATGCTGTAGAGGAGCGTCACCATGGAAACCAGAGACGCCAGTGGAAGAGGTGGATCCCGTCGGCGTCGCCTGCTTTCTTAACTATGTTGGGCTTCTGTTGCAACTGCGATGGACCACGCCTACTGTTCTCGTCGTGTCCAAGGCCTAAAGATGGAAACTTAAATTCCCTAGTCTCTCTCTCTCTCTCTCTTTCTCTCTAAAGCAGTGCTTTTCAACCTTTTTGATACCAGGGCCCACTATTTATTCACCATTTGAGGACATTTTAGCCCCACATACTTGTACCCCAAAACTAAAGATTTATTTTGCTTTCGTCCAGGCTGGATTCCAGGAACAAAACCGTCAAACATACATGTATATACAGATCAAAATGACTATTAATCTTCTACATTCTCTCGTGGTGTAGACTCGGGCTTATTCGGATGATGAATATTTTAACTCTTGAGGGTGTAAACATGAAACCAAATGGACCCGCAAGGGTCGATTTGGTTTCATGTTTTACGCTCTCAAAGAGTTACATCTGGCTAACCAACTTTCCACCATCTAGCCTGGGGACCACCTGGAATCCTCTCAGGGACCACCTGTTGAAAGCCGCTGCTCTGAAGAGTAAAGAGTGATAATTTTTGGTGATAGGGGAATTAGGAGGGATTACAGAGAGAGAGAGAGAGAGAGAGAGAGAGAGAGAGAGAGAGAGAGAGAGAGAGAGAGAACACATGTACTCTGGAGATGCTGAATGGACAATGAGAGAGAGAGAGGGGAGAATAGAACAGGGGGATGGAGGGAGGACAGAGAGTTTGGCGGGTGCGGCGGGTGTTTGGCAGGTAGCCGGCACAGCTGCTTCATACACGGCCTCTACACGCACAGCACGGATCAGGAAAGGACATTCTCTCTTTACGCACACACGAAAACGCACAGAGGGACGGACACACACACACACACACACAAACGGACACACACGCACACTCGGACAGAGGAATACACACACGGACACAGCACTGTAAAATCCTGTTTTGTGCCAGACACGCATCAACAAAGTGTTTAAAGATGGAGTGAGCTTGTTGGTCAGCACTTTAAAAGAACACCTTCAAATTTTCACCAATAACAAACACAAAATAGGAATGTTACAGGGTTAATGAGGTTAAATACAGAGGAAGTACACTATTCTCATTAAGATATACTGTACAGTATATGCTTGAGCGAGAGACTTAAAAGTACCTGACATTAGCTGTACTTAAAAGGGAAATTTGAAAAATAAACTATATCACGGCCCCCCCGAGTGCCCTTCTAATGCCATTAGGGGGCCATGATTTTTTTCATTAGGGTCTGCTTTTTCCATTTTTTAATATATTGTTTTATTTGAATGTGAATTATCCCCATTAACTATCAAAAGTACTTGTAAATGCTGTTTCATAACTATAGTATTTAAACAAATTTCATTCTCTTTCTGAGAATGAGGAGTATATTACGTGGAGGCGATCACGCGCCTCAAATTTGTAGGCTATGGGCTCCTTTTTCGTCACCGCTAAACCCCTTATCCCTTAACTTCTTTGCCTTTTTAAACATTTTTCAATAGTTTAAATGGTCAGTCTACAAGCTCACAATGTGTCAATAGATTGGCATGTTGAAAAAAAAAATCAAAATAGTAAAAAAAAAAAAATAATGTTAAGGGGTTTAGGATATGGGGTTTAGATGGTAACAAAAATGGAGCCCCAAATGTTTTTTGTGCTGAAAAAGGGGTTCTTCTTCCTTGGGCCGAGATTAGCCACCCAGAGAGAGACAGACTTGTACGGATAACAAGAAGAAAAAAAGAGTTACATAACAGTGATTGTGGGTGATTCCCCCCGACCCTCTTTCATTGATGTGTCCAGTCCAGTGGATAGTGCCCCTGTCCCTCTTATCAGTAACCGAAAACCTCAACAACAACACCAGGCCGTGAAACGCCATTGGTTGTTTTCTAGAACTAATGAACCACATGTTCTCTCCGTGTTTGTTTGGTTTAGAATCTTCCCTAGCGTCTGATGAAACCAGCTGATCATTGTTGACTCCGGTTCAGGTGACAGATAGCTGAGAAGTACGGCGGCGGGGGGCGTGGCTCTGATTAATTAAATACACGCACGCGATCGCAGACACGTGCGCACACACACGGAACAAAGCTATTTCCAACAACAGCACTGGAACATCAGGAGCTATGAAGTGGCTGCTGTGCATGGTGACACGTCCGTTATCGGGCCAATGTGAAAGGCTGAGTCCCTGCCCACTGTGCCCAGGCCCCCGATGTGATGTCCCTTCCCCATGCACCACTTACATAACGCTCTGTTTGTGTGTTTACGTATTCTCTGTCAACGCGGAGTATTGTATGTCCGTCCCAATGTAGTTCTTTTGTCAGCATGGCCGGGCCACAGTCAGAGGGTGGGGTTAGTTAGGGGGATCATGCTCCTGCAGGCTCCAGGCTACTTTCCCAGAATTACAGGCCTTCGGCAAAGTTGGATTGTGTGTGTGTGTGTGTGTGTGTGTGTGTGTGTGTGTGTGTGTGTGTGTGTGGTGTGTGTGTGTGTGTGTGTGTGTGTGTGTGTGTGTGTGTGTGAGAGAGTGTGCGTGCCGTGTGAGAGTTAAAAGGGAATTCCACCCATTTTCAACATTTCTTCTGAGAGCGTACAAATGGAACCAAATTAACCCGTTAGGGTTCATTTGGTTGAAGCATCTAAAGAAATCCATTAACATGGTGAAAATTAGGGATGTCCCGACACCGATACGAAAGTATTGGATCGGCTCTTTTTGTCCCTTCTTTATCATATCAGTATTGGCAAATACTGTATGGGTATCGGGAAAAGTATCAGTATTGGCCCTTATTTGTCATTATCGGGTCACATATTGGCAAATATGTCTGTCTAACCAGTGATCAGACACAGGCGTAAGGGGTTGACACCATGGTAGTTAAGTAAAATGTTGGGTCATGTGGAGTTTGCTTTGGAGTTTCCCAAGTGCACATTTGAGAGAGGAGTATGTTATTCCCTGTTGGTGACTTCATATAAAGGTATTTTTTGTTTTGTATGTTATTAGTTATATTCTTCTCTGGTGTCGGTATCAGCTAAAACAAAAATTGTGGTGTCGGGATCGGATCGGAAATAAAAATGTGGTATTGGGACATCACTAGTGAAAATACATCTTGATGATGTTATCAAGATGTTTCACCATGTTAGTGGTTTTCTTCAGACCTCCATTTCTTGGGAACACAGAATGGGGGGGACTTTTTTATCATGTCCACCCAGCACCTCTAAGGTACATCAATGACATAGTAAAATGTTGAAAATGGGTGGACTTCCCCTTTAACCCAGTGCTCCATGTGCTCTCTTTCCCTGGCTGCTTTGCTTTTCCTGTTTCAGAATCCAGGGGTGTGTTCCATTTCCTTCCTGACTCGGCTAGAATCTCCATCACACTTCCTTTTAGCTTTTCCTGAGTGTTGGAAAGGTTGCGTGCGTGTGGGTAATAATCTGTGTTAATGCGCGACGCAAGAGGCCGCAACGGACGGACGGACGGACAGACGGCACGGCGGTGTGTGTGTGTGTGTGTGTGTGTGTGCGTTTGAATTAGGTCTGACCCACAAAACCTAATGACTTACAGGATTGCCTCACTTTGGTGTGTGCGTTCACACTCAGTGCAAACAAACTTTGCCAAACACATGCTGAGGTCAGAGAAAAAGAGATAAGAGCAGACGCGGGTGACTTTCTCACGCGGTGATGTCAGCGTGCAGGGGCGGATCTAGGCATGGGCATGGGGTGGGGAGGGCAATGCCCACCCTAAATGCCCAGTCTGCCCCATCAAACGTGATGCCTCATCATGCAAAACAACCCAAGATATTTCAAATTAAAGTGCTTATATTTAAAGAGGGGGTTGCCATGATTTTTGTATTTTTTTCCAATTTTGTACATGTTCAAGAGGTGACAGTGACAGTATGTAAATAGACCGCTTGGTGTGTTTTTTATGTGCATGGCACTCCATATTTAAAATGATTTGAAACACTACTACTGCTACTGACTAACTACAATTGTCACACCACTAAACCAACAGCATTTCATTATTGAAAACAGAAAACTCTCTGAGTCAGACCTTTAGCTTTATGCATGCTGCGTGTCTGTTGCAATTTCAACAACTTATGTTATCATTGATGCTTAATTGCCTAATAAAAGTCCTGTAACAGAAAATGGTATGGGTGCAGCTTCGTCGCCCGTGGCGCGACACGGGCGATGAAGCCGCACCCATACCATTTTCTCCTGCCCCCCCCCCCCCAATTGGGAAATGTTACATCCGCCCCTGTCAGCGTGTGTGAAAAAGCTTGTCACAAAGCAGCTTCTCTTGGCTCACGTTTAGCTTTTTAAGACCTTTGTTGGTCATGAAACTTGTTAACAGCCATGATGACAGAGCCCTGCGTCTTTCTTTCCACGTTGGGTGGTGTATAGGGGTCACACGGTGACCCCCATATACTCCTCTGTTTGTGGCCCGTATCATCTATGAGTGAGCACTTGATTCAGTCATTGACGGATTCATCATTGATGTTCTATAGATCACAGAAATTTATTGTTTATTACACTGTTGTTTTGACCTTTGAACTACTTATCATCCACTGATTCTCACTACTGATGCTCACACACGTTTTTTAAAGAAAGGTTTTATCCTTTATTCTTCCAGTGTCAATTACCTAATCCAGTGGTTTTCAACCTTTTTGATCTCACGGCCCACTAATTATTCACCATTTGAGCCACGGACCACCATTTGAGGACATTTTAGCCCCACCACACACCCCGAACTAAAGATTCCTTTTGCTTTTGTCCACAATTCCAGGATGGATTTGGGAAACAAACATACAGATCAAAATCTTCTACATTCTATAATTGTTTAGATTTATTTCCATGATGAATATTTTAACTCTTGAGAGTGTAAAATGGAACCAAATGGACCTGCAAGGGTCCATTTGGTTGCATTTTTACACTCTCAAAGAGAGAGACCACCTGGAACCCTCTCAAGGACCACTGGTGGTCCCCGGACCACCTGTTGGAAAACTCCTGATCTAATCTAATCCTAGGCGCAAACCTGAAGAGAGCAACAGACTGACCTCATGCTTCCTTCTATGCATGAGGCGTCGTCCATGCGGCTTCTTTTCATCTGACAGGGTGGAGTTTCCCTGGTTGGACGGAGTGCGTCTAGGGAACACGTTATTCCAACCAGTTCCTTTCCCCACAGTCAGCTACCCAAAGGAGGCAGTATAGAGACCAGGATTATGTTGCATGTCTTGTTTATGAAGGTATCTACCCTAGACCTAGTGGAGACAGGGAGAATATTCAAAGGCTATTTTGCCAAACACAAAGATTAACAAGCTTATTACTTTCTGTCTGCAAATTCTGCAATAAGAGAATGGGTTGAGCATTAGATATAACTATAGACATACAGTAAATGTCCACAATGGACGTTTCCATTCATAGCAACAAAGTGTGCTTCCATTTCAAATTCATGAACAGAAGCGAAACTAGTCAATCCATTGGGGCTATCTGTGATGAGTTTGTTCGATATGAAAATGCTTTCTCTATGGTATCCATAGCCATGAACATAATAGGTCCCCCGGCAGAGTAGGTGAATTAAGGGGAACACCATTGAGTAGGGGAACTCCATTGATATCTACGAATTTAAACACAAGCAATGTTAAAGATGGAGTGCCATGAATTTTTTTCCAACTTAAATCATGATCATCAGGTATTATTGTTATATGAAGAGAAAAAATGTTGTCATAAAAGGTGTAAAGTATTTGTTAAAATGATGTTTTTATGTGGACTCCCCCACCAGCTCTTTAAGTATGCCTGGTTTGCCTGGTGGGTGGTGATGGGTGGAGATCCACCTGAACTGAAGCCACACCCACAGCTGTAGTTGTATGGTAAAGGAGGAGGAGTTAGGGGAGGAGCTGATGTGTGATGTCACTACATTACAGCCTTTGTCATTGGCACATTTGACTGGAAAGGTTTTACCCTCCAGGAAGAAACCCTAAATACAAAGGGAAGACATCATTACACATAAAAAACAGACCAAGGGTTCTAATGAAGTACCATCACCTCTTAAACATGTACAAAATTGGAAAAAAATACAAAAATCACGGCACCCTCCCTTTAACGTGTGTAGCCTACTTCACCATTTCTCTGTCAGGCTTAGGTGGTAGGAGCTAGAGCTTCTTTCTGGAACGCTCCATGGCCCGTAGGCTGTCTTAGCTCAGACATCTGTTTATGTGTGTGTTTGTGTATAGTGATGATGTTGGCACCATAGCAACCCTGGGTGTTTTTGATAGTTCCAGGCCCCTATCTCACCCTAGGAGAAAGAAACCAGTCCCTACTGTTAAGTGTCAGGCCTGCTTGGATATTGTAAGCACTCCTACGCGAATGCGTGCGTTTGTTTTTTGTCTTTGGAACACAACACACAGCCGCACGCATGCACGCACACGGCAGTTGCACACACCCACATGCACACTCGTTTTGTACGAAATGACTCAAATCATGGACACAGCTTGTGACTGCTGTAAAACTCTGCACGCACATCGCCACTAAGCCAACAAAGAAACGCCACAACAGTACATCGTTTCAAATCAGCCTCACGGTGGCAATATAACAGGCAGATTCATGATTTGGCCTGTAACTGTTGAACCGTAGGCCCAGTGAGGATGTGCATATAAAGGTTTCATGGCAGTTGGAAGCTGTGTTCCGATGATCTGAGGTATTTTATACTAAACTGGGTACTTCTGCAAACCCAATCGAGATGGAATATGGAAAATCCAACACTCTTGTCTCAATCACATAATGCTTCTTCATTGAAATGATAAAAATCGCCATAACTGCATGGGTCTCCGACTCTCTGACTATCTGTATTTTAAAAGATATATATTTTAACCCTAGGTCTCTTCGGCTGAATATTCAGCTTGTGAGCCCTGTGAACCCTGGCTAAATAACCTTTAGCCAGGGTTTAGATCAGGGGTGCCCAAAAGGTAGATTGTGATCTACCAGTAGATCACACAGGCCATGCAGGTAGATCACATGACAGTCCTCCCAGCACTTGGACCCTTATAGATGGACCCTTACGGGTCCATTTGTTAAATTAAGTTAAATTATATTTAAACATCTGCATTACGTGATTTCACACGTCCATACAAATAGAAAATGGAGAATAATTGTTATTTTGACCATCGTTTTGCCAGTTCTCTTTCCCAATATTGTGGACAAAAATGTGAAAGTTATTAGTTCACAAACTGTCAACTCAAACCTCAAACATCACTAATAGCATACACAGGAAAACCTTCCAATTCTCCCCCTATAGTTTTCATTGTAAGTGCATTATTCTTAAACAGTATGACAGTAAGTAACACCATCACCAACTATTTCAAAGCTCAAACTTTCTAGGGAGCCTTGAAATGGATTTTCAGTCATGGAACAATCACATTTGTGATGTGTAGATCTTGTTGAGCCGCTCATTTTGAAAGTAGCCCAAAAAAAGTCAAAAAAATGTGGGCACCCCTGGTTTAGATGATCTTGTGGGTCAGGAGTTAGGTATCCACTCCCAATAAGAGTCCCAATAATCATTGATTATAGCATTATCTATACTCATGAGATCATCAAGTCTTTAGTCCTAATTATCATTGATCAATTTAAGCTGATGATTTATTTTTATCTTTAGCCTTTCTAATAAGGCATTGAACTATTTTATCTTTACTGATTATACTTTAGTAACAGAAGCAGAAATTGGCTTAGTCATAAACACATACAGTAAATTACACAGACTCGCACACAAGCGCACACAAACACACACACACACACACACACACACACACACACACACACACACACACACACACACACACACACACACACACACACACACACACACAATTACACACACACACACACACACAAGCGCACACAAACACACACACACACGGATTGGTGAAGCAGCAAAATAATCAAGAGGGAAATTATTAGACATAGCATTTCCAGAAGCAGAAGATGGACAGACAGACAGACAGACAGGGCTGTAGATGTGTTTTAAATAACTTCTTTCCATGCCACTGTCAGCAGACAGTCTAACACCCCCCACCTTCCTCCTCACACTATCTTTCTTTTAAAAAGAATAAAAAAAATAAATAAATAAAAAAAATAAGAAAAAAAAAATAGACCAATGTGTTGAGCAGATGTATCTGGGTGGAGGATGGAAGCAAAGAAAATAGACAACAGCAGAGACAGACGTATTCATGACGGATATACACAGTAACATACTGTAGTTAAAGGTAGGGGAAGTGATTTCACTTTTGTCAGATATCACCCAAAAAATATTTTTTTTCTGTTAAAATGCTCTATTATAAGGTGTGGAAACCATATATGGAGTTTCCCCCTCCCCCACGTTAGCAGAGGAGCTAATAAAAGTTCCCCAGGTGGTGGCAAATTCTCCTCCAATCAGGATGGAGCAGCAGGTCACATAGTGTAGCTACTGTTTGGCGCTCCTAGTGCACCAGGCTGGTACTACACCATGAATTTCAAATCACTTACCCTACCTTTAAACGACTTAGACCTCTATAACAGGTGCTCACGGTTTTTTAAAATTCCACACCAAAACAAATTGGGAATCAATCTACCTTGATTCCTGTGACATGACACATGATGTCCTTGATTTTTGTCACAGATGCCCCCTTTTCTACATTTCACCATGAGATCCTCCTCCCTCCAATGTAGTTTGCATTGGCGCAGGTTGTCTTTATTCTAATGTGGGTATTTTAGTAGCTCCACCTTTTTTTCACACATCACATCAAACCACCCACTACAAGATAATTGGACCACTATATGATTTTTAAAAACTCAGACGGCACCCGTGCGACAGGAGTTTTAACTGGAGTGATTGGAGAGGAGAGGGACAATGCAAACTGCATTGGAGGGAGGGGGACCGCATGGTGACATGTAGAAAAGGGGGGATCTGTAACAAAAATGGACATACTGTATGTGTATCTTGTCACTGGAATCAAGGTAGATTGATGAACTATCTCTCCAGGGATCATTGAGAACTGCAATTTTATTTTAGAAATATATTACTCTTCTCTCTCTTGCTCCACCTCAACGCCAACCCCACACTGGGTCGATTAGAGAGATTAGAGGGACACTATTGAGAAATGAATCTTGACCGGGCTGCAATTTTAGAAAAAGCACAAAAGAAAGCAGCAGGTGTTTTTTAATTGTTCTGGGCCTTCATTGTTAAATGTGTTTGCTTATGTGACTCACTCCGCTGCAATGGATGGGAAAAAATGGATACATAATTACAATACTTAAAGCTATTCAACGTCACTCATCATTTTGCTGTCTGAGTGTTCATAATTCCACTCCATTTTTTGTGCCAATCAAATAAGTGACCTTAATTCACCTGACAGATATTATATAAAGTGTATAATCTTAGAGGTAGGTCATGTGGTCTACCTGTACGGTCTTTGTGATCTACTGGTAGATCACGATCTACCTTTTGGACACTCCTGCTCTATAATATACTCAGGGGTCACACAGAACGCAAACTTTTTTTTGAGTGGTGCAGCAACTCCATTGCCTAGCAATGTGTGCCCCTGGCTGGCTGGGTCCTCCCTGTGCATGAAAATAGTGTTTGGTTGGTTTTCACTGCCAAGCACTATTGTCACTACAACTATTAATTGACATATTGGCCTTTTTAATAAAGTTTTTCATATATGTTATAACAGATCGAAAAATTGTCATCATAATAGAAAATGCATTGCCCCCATGTTTAAAATATAGTAATCAAGCATCACCTCTTCAGAGACTGATAAATGGACCAACACCATACAGCAGCTGACAGCAAACTACCTGAAAGTGACATTTTCTGAGCTATATACTGTATACCCCAAACCCTCCACCCACAAGACAGGGCCAAAGGGAAAGGGGTCAACATAATCCACAACATGTCACAATAGCTCAAAACTAGAGATGTCCGATATTGACTTTTTTATTTACCGATATCCGATATCCCGATATTGTCCAACTCTTAATTTCCGACACCGATATCAACCGATACCGATATCTGCAAGCTTTTGTGGTGGATAAAAATGCATAATTCAGGCATTCAGTGATTTGAGTGATTTGGAAAACCCTGCAACCGCACATGCACCAAGGCCTGCAATCACACGATCACTGGAGGAAGGTCCACATATATTTTTTTTCCTGATTGTGTAGCTCTATACATAAATGTAAATGATGCTTTACCGATAAAAAAAATTGTCATATTTTTATAATATTGTTCCCGATACCGATATTTTCCAATATTGATTTGATCTGTATGGCCGATATATCTGCATCCCATCCCTACTCAAAACCGATACCCAACCACATTCTACTACATTTCACTCCGCACATCTTGTAGATCTGTCCTTTCTGAAGGTCTAGTAGAGTGAGACAAACTATCCTCTCTGTCCACACACAGGAGTTGGACTAGCCCAAAATGGCCCAATTAGTGTTCAGCTGTGCATCTCCCTATTTTAAAGACACAGCACCCAATAGGAGATTGAAGATTGTAGTTTGTTATTTTGTTTGTCCATACCAGGAGTGCCCAAAAGGTAGATGGTGATCTACCAGTAGATCACACAGGCCATGCAGGTAGATTACATGACAGTCCCCTAAAATGTATAGGTCTGTAACTCTTGAGAGCGTTAAAATGAAACCAAATGGACCCTTACGGGTCCATTTGGTTTCATTTTACCGCTCTCAAGAGTTAAATTACATTTAAACATCTGAATTACGTAATATCACAATTAGTCCACACAATTAGAAAATGGAGAATAATTGTTATTTTGACCAACTTTTTGCCAGTTATGTCTCCAAATTGTGGACAAAAATGTGAAAGTTCTTAGTCTGGGGTGAAAGAGACTAAATTCAACATCACAAACTGTCAAGTCAAACCCCAATTACTGTTTCCAAACGTTAGTAGTAGCATATACAAGATGACCTTCCAATTCTCCCCCCTCCATTTTTCATTATAAGTGCATTATTCTTAAACAATATTATAGCAAGTAACACCTTCACCACTATTTCAAAGTCAAACTTTCTTGGGGGCCTTGAAATTTTTTTTTTTTTTTTTTTTTTTTGATGTGTAGGTCTTGTTGAGACGGTCGTTTTGAAAGTAGCTCTCAAGTCAAAAAAGTGTGGGCACCTCTGGTCCATACCCTACCTACCCGTTGTGCGACACTGAAAGGCACATGAATGAGAAAACAACAGGGACAGAAACACTTCATTACACCTCGCAAAACCTCATATGCTTGTCCCTGAATCTCAAACCTTTGAGTCAAGACTACCCTTTTCTATTCTTTTGAATGCAACTTGCACCATGTAGCTCCACTCTAGAGCAAACATTCTCCCACAAAACCCACAAAAACACCAAACATTCCCCAGAAAACAGCCCCCGTCTGGCTGAAAAGAACAAACGCAATCTGTCTTGAGAGAGAAAATTGCTTTTCAAGCAGGCAGTATTTTAGCACACAGCGTGGAGAAAAACATATTTGCTGCCTTCCACAATTGTTTCTGCGAAAGATCTAGCAATGTAATCGGTGTGGCTGGACATGTTGATGATGGAGCGCTTTGTTCTGGAACTAGGACAAGTTTCGCTTAAACAAAAGCATCGAAGAAATGGACGGGCCATTATCCAACGACTGGATGTTGTCAACTAGCCTACTTAATAGTATTTTTAACTTTGCAAAGTTACAGATCTTGTTTGAGCACATTTTGCACTCGTGAGCAGGCACTTTTTCCTGTGTAATAACCACAAAACAAGGAGGAGGGAAAAGAAGCCTTGAACTTGACCTTTTATGTTTGCCTGGCCTATAGGGCTAACATAAGGGGGGGGGGGGTCTTAGAAGCGCCTCCCGGGCGAGACAGGGGGGGATCTGAGGCCTGCTACGATGACTGGCAGGTCCTTGTGTCCTGCATCAGGGGCGGATCTAGGCATGGGCATGGGAGGGCAATGCCCCCCTAAATACCCAGTCTCCCCCACCAAACACGATGGCATGCAAAACAACCCAACATATTTCAAATTAAAGTCCTTATATTTAACATGATTTGAAACACTACTACTGCTACTAACTAACTACAGTTGTGTCACCAGTAAACCAACAGCATTGCATCATTGAAAACAGAAAACTCTCTGAGTCAGACCTTTAGCTTTATGCATGATGTGTGTCTGTTGCAACTTCAACAACAACTGATGGTATTATTGATGCTTTACTTGCCCAATAAAAGTCCTGTAACCGAAAATGGTATGGGTGCGACATCGCCCGTGGCGCGAAGCTACACAGGCGATGAAGCCGCCCCCATACCATTTTCCTCCTGCCCCCCCCCCTCCTGCCGCCCCCCCAATTGGGAAATGTTACATCCGCCCCTGTCATGCATGGTCCTGCAGCACGACATACAGTAGAAGGGGGTCCTGGCTGTTTTGTAACGTGTTGCTGTCCATTCCAGCCGTGTGCTATTATGCAGGCAGGCTTTGCAGCCAGTATGTGGGACAGCCGTGGAGAGAGAGAGAGAGAGAGAGATGACTGAAGGACTTTTTTTCCTGCTCCACCCAGAGCTGATGAATTTGCTGGGGTTTGAGCCTTGCATCTGGTGCTTTGAGGGGGCCTGCTATTTATCAAACTGAAGCTAAGTCTGTAGGGAACTAAAGCGCGAGAGAGCAAGAGAGAGAAACACAGCCTACTATATAGGTTACCCCCCCCCACACACACACACACACTTGTACAAAACAGCATGTCTTGAGACATAAGCAAGACAGGGGAACGCTGAAGTGTATGTGTTGTGTGTGTGTGTGTGGGGTGGGGGGGATAAGAAGTACACTGTATAGAATCAGTGACAAGTAGGAAGAGCAGTAGGTGTCAGTTACAGTACTTTATTGTCCTCTCCCCCTACTGTTGTGTAATAGAATGACAGGAAAATAAATCTGTTTTGCCCCATCCGTCATCGCACAGGCATTTGTCTGGTGTATGCAGTGGTGGAAGAAATATTATTATTATATATTTTTAGTAAGTGTATTGTATTCAAAAAGTAGAAAATGGTATTGGGTAAAATAATTAGTAATAAGGAAAAATAATTGAAGTTTTCTAAATGTGTCAACCCTTTTCCCAATAAGAGGAGATAGCAGAGCTTAGCTCTAGAGGCGGTGAATGTACTGTATATGTTGGAACTTCAAATTAGTGTACAATATTCGCCTCTGAGATATACCAATTGTGGAGTAGAAGTATTGAAAAATGGAAATACAGTAAAGTAAATTAAAGTACAGTCAATGTACTTGTACCTCTGGATGTACCTCCGGTTGTTTTTCATTCCTGTGTGGACACAGTGTGAGTTTTATTATCAGATTGCGCAACCTGCTTTTCAGGCATTCAGTCCTGAATATTCTTAGAAAGAGAAGGAGAGGACGGAGCTTTGCTTACTTTTCAGCCAATTCTCGACTTTGGAAGATTTTTTGTCAATTTCTTGTTTGTTTTTTTTGTTTTTTTTTGCCAGGGTACCCCACAGTGAAAGCAGCTAGGGTTGGTGGCTAGTTTCAAAACGTAGTGGAACTCCAAATTATTACTGAGGTAAACTCAAATTCAAAGTCAGAGTCAACAATATACCAGTATACAGTATGTCACTGAGATGTATAGTGGAGTAGTATATACAGTATGTTCTTACAAATGTCAATACTCATCCTCAAATACGCCTAAAGCAGCTAAAGTACTTCCACAAACACTTGGAGAAAACAGCAAGTCAGGATGTGTCACATTCATGCTGAATCAATTAGCTCTCATGGTGTTGTTTTTAGTTTTTCCCTTGTTATTTAACTTTCTAGATGTTGCAATAGTCTTAAGGAATGTGTTGCCTCACCTCAAACGCACATCGCCCTACTCGATCAAAACCGTACGTATGTTGTATGAGTTTGCGAATAACTTTGCAAAGTAACTCTTGCTACTTATTTGTAACTGAGAGAATAAAAAATAAATAAAGAAAAGTACCCATTTATTAGTGAAAACAGACACTTGGAAAATTGTATGGTATGTTGATTGATTGATTGCTTGGAGCGAGCCCCGAGGGCCTGGGTTTGTTTCCATCGTAGTTCTTTGCTAATATCAGAAATCGGTCATGATCAGTATTGGCAGAGATATGACCCTGCATATCATTGGTGATCGGCAATCTATAATAATTTCATAATCGTGCATGCCTGCTGCAAATAAGCAATTTTGGCAGAATGTTCAACTACATTTGTGTCCAGAAGGGTGATGCTTTTTTGGTTATATCTTATCTTTTTCCAGACATGTTCATGAAGCATTACAGACATGTTGAGATGCATTATAGACATGGGCTTCATATAAAGTAATACCACCATTTCCTATGACCCACATACTGAACTAGTCCCCTCCTCTCTTCATTGCTCCTCCGTCCCACTTTCTCTCTGTTCTCTTTCGTTCTCACCCACTGCCTTTCTATGGACTCTCTCTGTGTTCCCTCTCTCTCTCTCTCTCTCTCTCTCTCTCTCTCTCCTCTCTCTCTCTCTCCTCTCTCTCTCTCTCTCTCTCTCTCTCTCTCTCTCTCTCTCTCTCTCTCTCTCTCTCTCTCTCTCCTCTCTCTCTCTCTCTCTCTCTCTCTCTCTCTCTCTCTCTCTCTCTCTCTCTCTCTCTCTGTGTTCCCCCTCTCTCTCTCTCTCTCTCTCTCTCTCTCTCTCTCTCTCTCTCTCTCTCATACCTCCACTGTGATGTAACTCCCTTTTAATAAACATGTTTTCTTGAAGGAGCACGCTCGAGGAGCATAGACGCACAGACGCGTCTGCAATGCACACACACACAGAGGCCCCATTCATTCGGTGGCAATGTTGTTTTCTGTGCTCCACTTCTCTTACACAGGAGAGCAAATAGCTCACATGTCTGTAAGACATCTGCTCTTCTGCAGACAGCGGCCAATAAGTCGCGCATTTATGTAACATGGCCCTTTGGAGTTTCATTTACATTCTTGCATTCGGGTGTAAACATATATATTTTTTAGGAGACTTAATGTTTTTTTTACAGTGTTGTTGTGGCTGAACCGCTCTGTGAAATGCCATCTCCCCGGATGTGCTGGGAAATAGAAATCTAATAATGGTAAAGTGGGGTCCAAGCAGGGCCTGATCTAGGCATGGACATGGGGGGGGGGCAATGCCCCCCTAAATGCCCTGACTGCACCACCAAACATGATGACATGCAAAACAACCCAAATCTCAAAGATATTTTACAGTAAAGTGCTTATGATTAAAATGATTTACAGTTGTGGCACCACTAAACCAACAGCATTTCATCATTGAAAACAGAAAACTCTCTGAGTCAGACCTTTAGCTTTATGCATGCTACGTGTCTGTTACAACTTCACCAACAACTGATGTTATTATTGATGCTTGCTTGCCTAATATAAGTCCTTCACGCCACGGGCAAGTTTACAGAACAACATCCGGTTGCAAAAGGTATTGAAGAGTATTAAAGAGTCACAAACAAACTCCAACAAAACAGGGTTACTTTTGTATGCCAAAAGCCAACACTCAACAATCCCTTCAGGTGTCAGAATGCAAGCTAGGACATGTTGACGCAAGTACATGTCACTCAGAACTGTGGGAATCAATTACCGTTGTTTGGTGATAGACTTAGATACCAATCATTTATAATAGCCATGCACCACTACCCATTAAAAAGTCATTATGTTTCTATAGCAAGATTAATCCACATTATACTACATAAAAGCTGAAGTATGCAAATCTATATAGGCATGTAAACAAATTCATGAGGTCCCAAGGGGGACTACTGCAAGCGCCGGAAGACAATCTGCTCGTAAAAACACTATTATCCTTTGGGACCAAAGAGTACACTAATGATGTCTGGATATGGAGAGCCTACTATAATATAAAGAAATAAATATATTACAAGACAACCTCTGGGCTGTACTTGTACTCTTCATTCATGCCAATGATAATGGCATACATCATACCATATGTCTGTGAAGAGAAATCTGATTAAAGTGTCATACTTTAATCACAGACTACAGTTTTGTGCAGGCCAGACAGCCAATGATGTAGAAATTATCTTGGGAGATAATACCGCAATTAACATCTGTCAATCTGACTGGTCCTAAGGGATACGTTTTTCAGAGTGAACCCAGTTCAAACCAAAATAATAATTGGCAACTAAATGGCATAATAGATAGATCAGATGTATTTCACCATGTTAATGATTTTTTCAGACCTCCATTTTTAGGAAATACAGAATTGGGGAAACTTGGGATCATGTCCACACAACATCTGTAAGCTATATTAATGACATTAAAATGTTGAAAATGGGTATAGCTCTCCTTTAAGCAGTTGTTTGCTTTAGAAATACAGACATACACTACAACACATATCTTTATCGAAAGGCTGTGGATATCCAGAGACATACGGAAGGACATACGGTATGGGTTGCCCGCATTAAACTTGACCGTGTCCCGTCTTATCGCCCTCTCTTTCTTACACACACACACACACACACACACATACGCGTACACAAACACACACACGCACACGTGCATGACACATGCTTCCCCAAACAGTCGCGTGTACACTTGCTCGGTACACTGTGGGCATGCACAGCCTACAGTATTTACAGACGCGAAACGAGAGAACCTCCTGCAACTCCCGCCCCCCCCCCCCCCCCCCCCTTCTCGGGTTTTTTATCTTTCTGCGTTCCTCTCGCTCAGTGTGTGTGTGTGTGTGTGTGTGTGTGTGTGTGTGTGTGTGTGTGTGTGTGTGTGTGTGTGTGTGTGTGTGTGTGTGTGTTGTCCCATGGAAGCTTTTCACGCTGAGTGGGAGAGACATGGTCAACAAGATATGAAACTGTGGCCCTGTGTGTGTTTGTTTTGTTTTTTTCCCCCCTCTTCGTTTTCCTTTCTTCTATGTAATGCAACCGACCTTTCCCCTACTTTTCTTTTGCAGAACTTAGGCTCTGCTCACTCTTTCCCGACCTCGATCTCTCTCTCTCTCTCTCTCTCTAATCTGCATTCTGCTGCATTATTGTTGGGTTGAGGTTGCAAGGCTGTTATGTCTGCACACTAGCAGTCGCAGAGCTTTTTACATTCTCATAATACAGAGGTTTTCAACCTTTTTTGACACCAGGGACATTTCAGCCCCAAAGACCTAAAAAACTAAAGAATTCTTTTGTTTTTATCCACAATTCCAGGCTGGATTTTTGCAAACAAAACAGTGTAGACTTTTTAATTAAATGGTGCTAATCCAGATGATGAATATTTTAACCTGCAAGGGTTCCATTTGGTGTCATTTTTACATTCTCAAGAGTTACATCTGGTTAACCTGCAGCTTTCCACCATTTAGCCCGCGGACCACCTGGAACCCTCTCAAGGACCACTGGTGGTCCCGGATCACCTGTTGAAAACCACTGTCATAATATATTAAGTTAACACTCAGGATTGTTTGTTACTGCGTGAGAAAGATGTCTGCACAAATGGCCACTGCTCAGTGCAATGCATGATTAATACTTATTTGATAAATACATTGTGACATTGACATGGCTATTTTCAGTGTGCGTGTGACACCAGTGCACCGAAAACCTCCAAGTTCCACGCTTATTCTTATAGGTCGAATGATCAGTGTCCAGTCCATTTACTTTATGGGTTATAGCTGAGTCATTCCCACGTCCATTGTGAAAGGTGGGAGCCATTGAGACAAGAGACCCCCCCCCTCCACCACCTCTACACCACACTCCCTGGCTGCCTGGTGTTAGTGGAAGGGAAGATGACCATCTGTTGCCCCAGTTGCCCAGTGACTGGACAACAGTCTTTCCTTATGGCACAGTTCCACTGTCCATTGTCTGCCTGTGACCCCGTGTGCGCACATGCACTCACGCAAGTGTGTGTGTGCGTGTGTGTGTGTGTGTGGCAGCGTATGCACATCCACTACATTAACCACTGAAGCCCTACATTCACCCTTGTTGTACAAGGAAGAGTGTATTAAGGCGATCGATCTATATCGCCTTAATACAAGCGTGCAAGATCTGTTATAGAGTGATAGGGATGAATATGGTTAAATGTATGACGGAGAGAATGTTCCATTTAACGTGCAGGATTCTGCATGTGTGTGTGTGTGTTAGTGTGCATTTGTGTGTGTCAAGGCTAACAGGTTATGTTCAGGGGTGGATCTAGGCATGGGCATGGGGGGGGGGGGGGGGGGCAATGCCCCCCTAAATGCAAACCAACCCAAGATATTTCGAATGAAAGTGCTTATAATTAAAATGATTTGAAACACTACTACTGCTACTGTGTCACCACGAAACCAACAGCATTTCATCATTGAAAACAGAAAACTCTCTGAGTCAGACCTTTAGCTTTATGCATGCTGCGTGTCTGTTGCAACTTCAACAACAACTGATGTTAATATTGATGGTTAATTGTCTAATAAAAGTCCTTTAACTGAAAATGGTATGGGTGCGAAAATGGTATGGGGGGCGGCTTCATCGCCCGTGGCGCGAAGCGACACGGGCGATGAAGCCGCCGCCCCCCATACCATTTTCTCCTCCTCCCCCCCCCCCCCCCCTAATTGGGAAGTGTTACATCCGGCCCTGGGTTACGTGCGTGTGTGTGTGTGTCTCTTGTGTGACTACCTCAAGCGTAGCCAAGTATTGTGTGAAGGTTTCCTGTGGGAGCCTCAGAGAGAACGCACCCTGGCCCAGCGGTGCCGGCCTTAACCCTGCCTTACAGAGCACTAGGCCCACAGAATCACAGGGCCAGGGGGGCCAACGCCTCGCCTTGGTGCATCAGGAGACTGGAGATTTCCTCTCCAGACGTTATGTGCACGACCACGTGCACGCACGCACACACACACACACACACGCACAGGTGCACCAATATCGGTATAGTTCACGGGGTCAGGCCGACTTACATAATCCTCAATCTGAGCAACTGAATTCTCTAGGAGAGGATAATTGGGACCGCAGGCGCTCAGTCGGGTTTATTGCCATAGACATAGAAGACCTTTTTTTTGGTACCGTGAATGAAAGACTTTAGTCACGTTATTGCATCTAGATCGCCGTAATACAAACTCATGACCATACCATATGGTATGCATGGTATCTTTCCCATGTCTATAATACATTATAAACATAGTTGAAAACGCTGATAGGCATTATAATCTGTACACATTGTGACTATTGTCATAACTAACAAGTTAACAATAACAATAATCATAAAACATAATAAAGCCTTCTATAATTACTTAGGGGATCTTAATACCTCATAATTGCTGCATGGACATTCGGACTATACTAGTATGTTATTGTGATGATTTATAAATCATAACATAATTTAGTGTTGCAGTTACAACATTAACGTTTCAGGTGACTAAATGACCATCTGTGGCTAACATTAGCCTAGCCGATATTGCTTCCTGTTCTGGAGAAGTTTTATTTTGAAGACCCCAGAATTCAGGACTATAATTTAGTATTTCGACCTCTACTACAATTATACAAAGTCATAAGCAGATTATACATCAAGCACGTTCAAGTCATTAGATCGGTGGTTTTCAACCAGTGGTCCTTGAGAGAAATTGTGGACAAAAGCAAAAGAAATCTTTAGTTTTGGGGTCTGTGGGGCTGAAATGTCCTCAAATGGTTGTCCATGGCTCAAATGCTGAATAAATAGTGGGCCTTGGAATCAAAAAGGTTGAAAGCCACTAAGCCAGTACATGGGCATCATAGGATGTGCTACTAAAGTGTTTGTCACCAATAAATATCTACCGTCACTCCTTTTCTTACACGTCTGCTGTGTCACCACAGACAGGCTGGTGTAAGGTGGTCCAGATGGACTCTCAACAGGAACCTGACAGATAGACACACACACACACACACACACACACACACACACACACACACACACACACACACACACACACACACACACACACACACACACACACACACGCACACACACGCACACAGGCACACAGGAGGTCGTCGTGTTCAACTCCGTTAATAATTGGATAAACACACCAGCCTCTGTACGGCAGAAAGCGCTGCGTCTGTGAGTCACGTATAAACATATATCAGCGAGAGAATAGCTGTGATAATGAAACACAATCAAGTGTCTGCGGAAAAAGAAAAACACGCCCCCACACATCTCTCTGTCACCTCCACAATTTCACACGCCTGCACGGCTGACTGACTGGCTGGCTGCGTTCTTTTTTCTGTTTTTGTGTGTGTACTGTAGCTCTCTATGTGTTGAGACAGCGAGTACTTTTTTTCGCACATTTTTTTCCTGTTCACAGTTTTGTTTTTGTCTATTTCAGATGGGTGGGGATTCGAAATAGCATTCGTGGTGTTCGAAATCGACTTCGTCTCCTGGGGATATTCTCTCTCCGTCTCTCACTGTCACTCTGCCGGCCACCCAGGGGCGGATGTAACATGTCCCATTTGGGGGGAGGGCAAGAGAACATGTTGGAGGGGCAAGAGAAAATGGTATGGGTGCGGCTGAAGTCGCACCCATACCATTTTCAGTTACAGGACTTTTATTAGCCAAGTAAAGCATCAATAATAACATCAGTTGTTGTTGAAGTTGCAACAGTCACGCTGCATGCATAAAGCTAAAGGTCTGACTCAGAGAGTTTTCTGTTTTCAATGATGAAATGCTGTTGGTTTAGTGGTGCCAAAATTGTAAAATGTTAGTAGCAGTAGTGGTGTTTCAAATCATTTTAAATATAAGCACTTTAATTTGAAATATCTTGGGTTGTTTTGCATGGCATCGTGTTTGGTGGGGCAGTCTGGGCATTTAGGGGGGCATTGCCCACCCATGCCCATGGCTAGATCCACCCCTGCATCCCCACACAAACACGCACACACACCCACAGGTGATGAAGGGCTCCAATATTGGGCTCCGTTCCTCGTTATCTCCCCTCCAGCCCACTGTCGACTGCCTGCTCTGCTATTAGCTCCCAGAATGCTCCCTGACTTGGCAGAGGCACAGCTGTAATCTGAGAACACTGACTGGGGTTCATGATGACGCTGGACTTTTTCCTCCCAGACATTTTAAGGCAAAAACAGCAATGCATTCTCCTGCTGCTGCTCGCCCCCGACTGAATCTCCTATGCAGCAGTACGTCTTCCACATATAGTCAGTGGCACACATACATAATGTACCAACACTAGCATATACCAGACGACAAGTTTAGTACTGACACGATGTGATGTGAAGGTGTGCAAGTCATAGAGAAGCGTGTGTTTGTTTTAAATGCTGGTCAGCCCACTCCCTTACTGTGCAAATAACATGGACTTTGTGTGGGAAATGGAGGTGTCCCGGGAGAAAAAAAGGGATTTGAGAGATTAGGAGGGGGGGTGTGGACAAGCCATGCTACTGGGGTGTTTCTGCTTTGCGTCCAACGTGTGTGCGTGTGTGTGTGTGTGTGTGAGTGAGTGAGTGAGTGACTGAGTGACTGAGAGAGAGATGTATACCACTAGGGATCTATAGTTGGGTCTGTTCCTTTTTACCCTTCTCAAAACAAAATCTTGCTGCTGAAACTAGCCGATCTACAAGCTCAGAGAGCGGTGTCTTGTTTGTGACGCATTGTGAGCTAGTAGATCAGCTATTTTCGCCCAATGTTTTCCCCAGAACTAGGGACCACAGACATCCCCCGCATGGGTCCGCGTGGTTTAGCTGAAGCCATTATGTTCTGTGGTTCCCACTAATCCTATGATGGGCTGACTCTGCACTGATGCCACATCACAAATACCGATCTCTGAGTGAGAACTATGGCTGTTTTTTTTTCTTACTTGCTTATATGTATGTGTGCATGTTGTTGTATACCAGGGGTGCCCAAAAGGTAGATGGTGATCTACCAGTAGATCACACAGGCCATGCAGGTAGATCACATGACAGTCCCCTAAAATGTATAGATCTGTAACTCTTGGGAGTGTTAAAATGAAACCAAATGGACCCTTACAGGTCCATTTGGTTTCATTTTACACTCTCAAGAGTTAAATTACATTTAAACATCTGAATTACGTCATTTCAAGAGTCCACACAATTAGAAAATGGAGAATAATTGTTATTTTGGCCAACGTTTTGCCAATTCTCGTTCCTAATTGTAGACAAAAACGTGAAAAGTTATCAGCTTTGGGTGCCATAGACTAAATTCAACATCACGGAATTTATCAACTCAAACTCCAAATACTGTTTTCAAACGTCAATAGTAGCATAAGAAAACCTTCCAATTCTCTGCCTCCATTTTTTCATTATAAGTGCATTATTCTTAAACACTATAACAGTAAGTAACACCATCATCACCATCATCACCACTTTTTTTTGTATGTGTAGATCTTGTTGAGCCGGTCATTTTGAAAGTAGCTCTCAAGTCAAAAAAGTGTGGGCAGCCCTGTTGTATACGTTGTCCTGTTTATATCTGTGTGCGTGTGCGTGTGTGCGCGTGTGTGTGTGTGTGTGTGTGTGTGTGTGTGTGTGTGTGTGCTGTGACTGAGCACCTCCTCAGGTGTGCAGGCACAGATAGTTAATCTAGTGTACCGAGTCATCGATTTTCCCCACTGCACAGGAAGTGGCTGGTTATTGATTCTCCGGGCCAATGATGTCACTCTAGTTGGTACGCAGTGTTTACTTATCCATGATAAAGGTACAAGGCGCTTTCCCTCTGCACACTAGTCAAATAATCTCTCTCTCTCTCTCTCTCTCTCTCTCTCTCTCTCTCTCCTCTCTCTCTTTGGGTAGTTACTTAATTCTTCTAGTTATACACTGTAGTACAAGTTCTTATTGTGATTATTCTTCCATGCGAGAAAGGGCTAATGGAAATTAGCCTGGAAACCAGATAAATCTGCCACAGGAAGAAAAAAATATATATTATTGTGGCCATGCCAGGCTAGTTTGAAAGTGGTTTGTACTGTTGCAAGTCTTGCCATTTTTAATTAACTAGAGTGGGGCCCATTGAGCATACATGGAACAATGCAAGTTGGAAATGCAAGACATACACAGTTATTATAAAAACGTATGTCTGTGTCCCAATTATGCCCCAATACATACTGTATATGGAATTATTTGTCAGGGATGAACGTGTGTCAAATTTGAAGTTGGTGAGGTGAACAGTTCTTATGTGGATTAGAGACATACTGTACATACACACAGATAGGTTCATTTATATTCAGGGGTGTAGTGGAGGGGGGACCCCCACTTTTCATATCTAAAATATTTTTGGGTCTGAAAAAAATCATTAGCATGGTGAAATACATCTTGATGACATCATCAAGATGTGTTTCACCATGTTAATGAGTTTCCTTTTCCTTTTGGTTCATTTGGTTTCCATTTGTACACTCTCAGAAAAAAAAAATTAAATGGGGGGAATCCCCCTTTCAGAGGCGTCCCCCCACTTCTAAAAGTACCACTACAACACTGTTTATATTACGATCTGACTACATTTGAATGACTTTGGTCTAAGGGTTATGTATGCTAAAACAAAGCGTGTTAAAGAGTGTATTTGGAGACAACATGGCTTGTGTCTGAGGCAACAACAATGGACATACTAGCTTAGCAGTTCTTAGGTGCTTTAGCACCGACGCAAGATTTACAGTTAGCAGCAAGTTTTGTAATGTTTTCAATGGTCTGACAGGGTTCTGATTCAGCCATTTCCCCAGCTACAGCTCCTAACTAATTGCCATAATATCTGTGACATGCATTAACAGGCAGATGGATCAGCAATTAAACCAGGTAAATTGCATTTAATTGAATGTGTCGCTTTTTAGTGGGTTTATTAGCTAAGTTGTTTTCAAAGCCAATCACCCACTAAACAAAGGGCAGTGTGGAAGCTCAATGGCGAATCGTTGTTGGTGTTTTATTTGTGCCAACAATATCCCAATGCGGAATTATACGAGAAAAAAGGGGAAAAGAAATGATGAATTCCATGTGTTTTAAAATGAGCACAATAATTCTTTGCGTATACATTTACACCACCGCGGAATAAAAACCTTCACCTCTCCCGGGTTAATAATATTTAAGCCAAGGTATGAGCCCATAGGGGAAATGTTATAGAATTTTTTTTGCCGTTGGTTTGTCCTTTCTTTGGTTGTCCAGGCCTGTTATCGATTAACTACAGTGCAAACATCTCCACTACTGCCCGTGGCATGAGACACACGCACACGCGCACACACACACACACACACACACACACACACACACACACACACACACCACACACACACACACACACACACACACACACACACACACACACACACACACACACACACACACACACACACACACACACACACACACACACACACACACACACACACACACACACACACACACACACACACACACTACACAGACCTACTACTGTGCCAGGGTTATGAGGTCCATGGTGGGTTTGTAAAAGTCAAGAGCCTGTATTTTAGAGAAGCCTCACACATTTGTCCTAAAAACTTCAATTCAGAATGTAATATTCCAACAGATTAAGCAGCAACATTGGGACCCCCACTATTGGTGTCGGGTGGATCCTTCATAGAGCCAACTGAAACAATAGTTCATGTACCATTCCATGGGTTAAGAAGACTAGTTAGTTTTCTTCCTTGTTATTCATCATCACTAATTACTTCGTCACAGGCTACATTTGTTCCCATCAACTATTTAAAGGGGAACTCCACCCATTTTCAACATTTTAATATGTCATTAATATGCCTTAGAGATGTTGTGTGGACATGATAAAAAGTTCACCCAATTCTGTGTTGTCTAAAAATGGAGGTCTGAAAAAAATCACTAGCATGGTGAACTACATCTGATGACATCATCAAGATGTATTTCACCATGTTAATGATTTTTCTTTCCCTTATATGAATGTTTTCCCTTAAGTATGTTTCCCAGTGTGTACCGTCTGTGTCCTAAGTCCTCTCTCTTGAAAATCACACTTGTGTGATTGTGTGAGTGAGGGGAGCCACTGTATCAGTCACCTGGCTTCTTAGGCCATCATTTGCTGCCCTAAAAAACAAACATTAAGATCCATAGACCTGACTGGTTCTAAAGTGCTCTAACACAAACAAATTAAAGTCCATAAACTTTACTGGCCCTCTAAAATGCTCTAAACTAACATTGTAATATCCTCAATGTCCATAGATTTGGCAGGCAGAAAAATTTACATCATAAGTGCTCTAAGCAAACATGACGAATCCCATAGACTTGTTGCTGCCATGTTACAAATTCTTTAAGAAACACGGTCACTGACACTGTCAGAGAGAGAGATAGATAAGGATGAGGCTGGCAGATCACTGCATCAGACACCCAGAACTGGTGTTGACAAAACCCTCTGGTGACTGTATTGAATTGAAATAATGGAATATCTGTAATGGGTTAGACTATGGCAGTTAAGTTCTTCCTTTCATCTCGGCTTAAAGCTGAGTCACACAAAGTCACACGAAGCTTATATCTCTGTTCAGCTACAGTAAACTTCACTCCTCTCAACTAAGCTGATTTCCATCACGTATACCCGTAGCTGGAATGTGAAGTCGGCATATTCTGAGTTTGTTAAAATAAGAAGAGGATGTTCTGTGCACACTGAAGGGCACTCCTTACATCAGGGGTTTTCAACAGTGGTCCCTGAGAGGGTTCTTCCAGGTGGTCCTCAGCTAAGTTGGTTAACCAGATGTAACTCTCGAGAACGTAAAAATGAAACCCATGCGGGTCCAAATGGACCATCTTCTACACAACTAGAAGATGGACAAAAACAAAATAAATCTTTAGCTTTGGGGTCTGTAGGGTTGAAATGTCATCAAATGGTGGTCCGTGGCTCAAATTCTGAATAAATAGTGGTCCCAGTGATGAAAAAGGTTGAAAACCACCGCCTTACATCAACACATCTGGTCAATGATATCAATCAGAGGCTGGTTACACAGCTGGTGCAAATCATCAATTAGTGGGGCAACAGAAACATGGCCAATCAAAGATCAATGACAGTTGAGCAGTTGATGTTTTTCGAGAAGAGAAAATAACTCTACATACACATTCTTTGCCACTTTGCCAGTCATGAACCAATACAGCCACCCTGTCTCAACAACAAACCTCACCAGCAACCGCAACACACATAACTGACTACTATTCAATTGAAAATTAACATTTGGATTTGATGGCTGCTATAAAATCTAATTCCTCTAGCTTGAAACAAAAGGAAGAAGCAAATTCACTAGGATTAGTGAGTGATCAAGAGCCTGTTACAGTATACATATACTGTTCCCTGTTACAACACACACCTTCAATGCCATATACAGTTACAAAACACAAACTGTAGACAGTTTTCAATTCCTCTTCAGTTCCAGAGCCAGTTGCTGAATGAACGTGAATCATTGCCACCTAGTCATCATTGGGTCCCAAAATGACAGTAATTGGACAACAACTTGAATTGCAACTAGCAGCAGAAGCAAGCAGCAGAAAAAGAAAAAAGAAGCTCCTACCCATTCGTAGTGTAAGTGATGCCAGGGTCAGACCGTGGCACCCATGGATAGAGATAGATGCTCCAGTCATCTCCATCCTCCATACATCTGGCTAGCTGGCCATGCAGTACTTTCCTACGGTAACAATGGCACCAACCAGCCTCATTCTCCAGCGCCTGCCATCTTCTCCCTCAGCCTCGGATGTTTAGTATTGCAGATGATTCTGGTGTAGAGCAGTGGTCAGGGATTTAGATTTAGAATCAACTGGAGAATCAAGATGGTCGTGAAACTTCATTGGTCATCCCATATGGAAAAAACTTTATATGCAAACTCTTGAATCCATAGTATTTTTTGTAAAAGTAAATTTGTAATTTATTAGAATTAATATATGACATACAAAACAGATTTGTAAAGTGACTTATATGAAAGGTGCCATTTTCAAGAGTTTTTTTTTTCCATATGGGGCACCTAATTCACTCCAAAACAAACAATTGTGTCTGTACATTTTTCATTTCATGCTCACACACACACACACACACACACACACACACACACACACACACACACACACACACACACACACACACACACACACACACACACACACACACACACACACACACAAATGCTTAGCAACTTAGCATAGATTGCTAACTCACCTGACAAAACAACCAAGCAGTTCCTTATGATATGAAGATGAATATCAAACTCTCCCATGCTTGGCACTGAGTGGTTTTCACTTCCTAACAACAGAGACTACTCCACTCAACTTCCATGAGGCATGAACATTGTTTTTTTACCACTAAACATGAGGAGCTTGTTTCTGTCTGTCTGTCTGTCTGTCTGTCTGTCTGTCTGTCTGTCTGTCTGTCTGTCTGTCTGTCTGCCTGCCTGCCTGCCTGCCTGCCTGCCTGCCTGCCTGCCTGCCTGCCTGCCTGCCTGCCTGCCTGCCTGTCTGCCTGTCTGTCTGTCTGTCTGTCTGTCTGTCTGTCTGTTTGCAGCAGGTGTGTGTGTGGAAGGGGAGTTGGGCTGATTTTACAGAGCCCACTTGAATCCTGCACTGGAGTGTAAGGCCAGGTTTACACTGTCAGACAAATCCAGACTGAATCAGATGTGAGACACATTGAGCCTGGAGTTTGATTTGTTTAAATGAGTCGTGTGACCTGTTAGACCAATCAGATTTCTTGTAGTGACACGGATCTAATTCAGGCTAGATTTGGCTGCCAGTGTAAATCAGGCCTAAATTCACCGTCTACTGTCACTGTTTGCTGGTGTCTACATTCTAGACAGGCCTATGTGTATGTTACCCAGGGAACACGGGAAGCCACTTAATGTTCAGGAATGTGCTCATATAGAAGCTTAAAAAATCGATTTGCGAAATGAAAAGAACAAAATAAAAACTATCACCTTTTCCACTGAAGTTCAGCATCATCTTAAATTAGTGTTTTAAATGAAGTAATCTAAAACATACTGTGTTTTGCTGCTAAACATGTCTTGGCAGTCATAATGACAGGGCATAATTCTCTTTACACGGCAGCAGTCAGTGACGGTTCTTTACACCTACAGGGCGGAAGTGATTTTCTGCACGTGTAAGCATTTTTCTTTGCATGTGTCTATGTGTTATGTTTTTGGGGAACTAACCATATATAGGCCCTATTGTGGGTTAAAGGCAATACATGTTTATGTACATCTGCGCTTGTCCTGCTCTGTTTGCAGAGTCAACAGAGTTCAGTGTGTATATTTTGTCTTTCATATAATGCCAGTGTTTAAACTTAGCGTGTGGCCCAAAAGATAAGTGGTGTCTGACATGTGAAAGAAAATGCAGTAAATGGGGTGCAGTGGAAGAAAGCCAGGAAGTGAAATACTGGAGATGGCAATTGAAAGAGCATAACTATAATGTGTTAGAAGACATACTGCACTGTCACTGACACTGACACGTCTTGACCACTTAAACCATACATATTTGTTGACTCGCGCCCCCCCCCCCCCCCCCCCCCCCCCCCCCCCCCCCCCCCCCCCCCCCAGGGTTGTATACTTGATCCCCTATGCTCTCTTTCTGTCTCTTCTGCACAAAAGAACATCGACCAAAATAGTCTACCTACGTACAATTTAGCTCCCAATGTGCCATGTTGCGGCATGTGGTTTACCAGGCAAGATCTATAGTGACATAATAGTACAGTATCGATATCCAATCCAACTCTTCTTACATACCAACAGCTTCTAATTGTCATATGTATACATATGTGATATGTATACATGTTTTCTTCTTGTTTAGCTTGTCTAGCCGTCACAAAAACAAAGTCAGTTGACCCAGTAAGTATAGACAGCAGAACAAAACATGGACTGAATGTCAGCTGGGATCAAACAGACATGTTTCATAATCCATCAAATATTAATGGGGCCCGGGCCGAAGTGACATCACGCTCAGAAGAGGTTTGCGCTGGCAGTTTTGTCAGGCTGTCCGTCATCGGGGCTTCATTGTCTATTAATGAAGTAATAGTACGCGGCCAAAGCTGTTCCTGAGTACACTGATTAGGCCATATCACCTCTCCCCCTCCTTGAAGTATGGCCGTATCACATGCCCTCTTTAGTTTAACAATCACAATACATACTGGCATGGGTTGGGAGATTGAGGAAACCAGATAGGAGCAGAGAGTCAGGAGACTGAGCAATGCAGGCCAAATGTAATAAAAGTGACCAGAGGTACACACCTAGAAGTGCTCAAAGCCAATTTCTAAACGGATGTACGGTAGTAGATTTGCAGCGTATTATGGGGACCCCTATGTCCAGTGGCGTTTCTAAACAATTTGGAGCCCTAGGCAAGATTTTCCCTGGAGCCCCCCCTTACCAAATGTAATGTATTTATCCACATTAGGCTTATTAGCCTGGTATCATTTTAAAGCATGTCTAGTGGTCGCCCCCCTCCCCTCATGACGCCCTAGGCAACTGTCTAGTCTGCCTAATGGCAAAAACGCCCCTGCCTATGTCACAGAGACCAGAGATAGGTCTACAGGTGGGCCAGATTGACAGCTTTCCCCAATGTATGAATGAATGGACCATTGTAATGCAGTGTTTCCCCCAGAAAATTGGTTAGTCAAGGTGGTGAGGCTTCGAGTCTGTGGCGTGCTCGTGCGCGTGCACGTCCGTGCATGTGCGCGTGCATGTGATGTAATTACAATACCGTAGGATACGCTTTGGCAACACAGCCCCTCACTCATGTGTTTACACCACTCACCTTTATAACAGCTACTTTTCACCACTATCATCATCTGACTCCAGGCCCTGACCTTTTATTCTAAGGAACCAGATAGGCCATTACGTTTTATAATTAATTTCTTTCCTTTTCAGGTATAGGGTGTCATGACATGTCTTTTTCATGACATGTCCTATTTTAACAGGCTTAAAAGCACATCCAGCATGAAAAGAGACATTGGGAGAACTTTACAACAGAATGCCAACTGCATGGGACTATTAGGACAATTGGCAACTGTAGTCTCTCAGTCACAATGTGGGACAGGGTCTCAATTTGTGGGATGACTGAAAAGTTTTTGAAATGACTGTCCCATGCAAAGAGGGACACCTGGTCACCCTGGGACTGTCCCAGACCTGGTCACCCTTCTAACAACACCCGACACACACACACACACACACACACACACACACACACACACACACACACACACACACACACACACACACACACACACACACACACACACACACACACACACACACACACACACACACACACACTCAAGCCTGTCCGCAGCACTAACAGAAAAGACACAAGTTACCACTAAATGCGTTGGCTGCGAGTGGTGCGCATTTACAAAGCAAGCCCATCTCATTAGTATCCTATAATGAGCTGGGCAGTCAGTCTGTCAGTCTGGGAGCTTTTAGTGAGGCACGAAATGCACAGTATGTAAATGATATGACACATACATTGCAAGCACTCTCTCAAAATCCGTTCCTGCTGTGGAACAGCAGATAATCGACGCTATGTTTTTTTTTTTTTCCGTGAGTAGCTGCGCTGCAGTTACCACTGAGGAAAACCGAGGCTGCATGAGGGATTGGCGATTCGTTGTATGTCTCACTCGTGTCTATGCGAGAGTCAGCGCTGTTATAATCATGGTGGATTATATCGTTATATTCCATGTTGGTGGCGAACGTCGCAACACTTAGGGGAAGATCGAGCGTGCCGCGGTGGGTGGAAAAGTTACTATCGGGTTAGAGAGAGATGGGCCGGGCGAATGTGGCAGCCGGTCGCTTGTGGTCCGTGTAGACAGCGTGTTACATAAGGGGGCAGGGGCAACCTCCCGTATGAGGGCACTTCTGTGTTTTAGACATGCGAAAGAGCTGGGGCTGCAGGCCCCTTTTTAATCTGTGTGTGTGCACGTACCTGTAGAGTGTAGAGTAGACTGGCAGCGCGGAGGCAGCGTCGCATGCGAAATATAACTGATCTACAGGCTCATCATGCGGCGTTGTATGAACGACACATTTTAACTTTAACTCTGGTTTCTTGTTTTTTTGTTTTGGGAACGTAGCCAAGGCGGGGGCGGGGTTTACTCAAGGCGGCCGCCTTGATAATAAAGCGCTGGGGGAAACCCTGGTAATGCGCTTTGAGCACTTGGAAAAGCGCTATAAAAATGCAATCCATTAATGTATGAGACTCATGAAAACTACGTATTTCACTGGGCATGGAAACATCGTGGTTTTTTTTTTTCCGACCACAATGCACCTGAATGCAGCCGCTCTGGACAAAGCGTGTGATTCCACATTTCAGAAGCGACGAGCAGCACACTCACTACACCCAAAGACACAAAAAAAAACTCAGACCCACCCAGACTTTTCCAGACCCCACTCATTTGACACATCCTTTATTCAACCACCACCACCACTGACAGATTCTACAGCCTATATTGAAAAATAACAGCCTAGGCCCCGGCCGAGCAGTCCATAGGCACCTAGCCTGCTAATCCAGCCTGACAGAATATGGGCATTTCGACTATACCGACAAGATTTACAATTACAACGTGTTTATTTAAGCACAACAGGTGGTAATGTTTGTTTTTTAAGACCTCAGAATAGAGTTCCTATTCAGTGTCTATGGCGTTTTCTTAGCCATATAGAAGGGGCTAGCACCCCTCAAAAATCTGAGAAGTCATGTCATGTCATTGGATGGATTACATCGCATTATATTAGACGTAGTGGCGGCCTTTGCCTATCACAGTGTTTTTTGTTGTACAGTGTTTTGTACAGTGTGCTGCTGTGTGCGGCTTTATGGTTTAATTCAGGAGGCTAGATTACCCATTGCGGCTCTCTATATTTCTGTTGTCTTTCGTAGAGGCCCCCGCCAGAGGAGGATGTAACATTTCACAATTGGGGGGGGGCGCAGAAGAAAATGGTAAATGGTAATGGTAAAAGTATTACTGCTACTGAAAATGGTATGGAGCGGATTCATCGCCCCCATACCATTTTCAGTAGCAGTAATACTTTTAAATATAAGCACTGAAATATCTTGCTTTGCATGCCATCATGTTTGGTGGGGCAGACAGGGCATTTAGGGGGACATTGCCCCCCCATGCCTATGCCTAGATCCGCCCCTGGCCCCCGCCCTGGTTCTCTTATATAAAGGAGTTCATTGACTTCCCTTGTTTTCTGTCTTCTTGTACCACATGAGCAGCTAGATGGAAATGATGAAAGCCAGTTTTTAAAACATGCCGCTCTGGGGTGGCTGAACGCTTCATCAAGTTTTATACTTCCCAGTTTTTATTGCCTTGGATTTAGTGGCACACACTAACTCACATTACGATTAGTGGTTGGAACATTGTCCAGTAAGCAGCTGTTATGGCCTTGTTGTTAAGTGGTGTTTTGGGAGTGAATCATTGTCTTTCTGTCCGCTCCCAGAGACAGGTGAAGGATTGGGACTTTTGCGAAGGGTTTACAGTGGCTATTAGGAATTACAATGTGACGATCAACAAATTTTTGGATACGGGCCTAGTGATCTGACTCATTTTTGCTCAGTCAGCAAGGCCTTTGCTTCTTGTCAAAGAAGAAAAAACAGCTGTGCATGCCAAAGCCGCCACACGGCAACGACATGCTACAGTGTGGTAGTTTCAGAAGGGGAGTTGCCCAGAACCGATGGGCATGACATGAGAGATGGTGTAGAACTTTCTATGATAATTTGCTAGAAATCTCTGGTTTTCCGGAATGTTTTAAGTAAACAACCACATCGATATGGTCCACGAATTCCTGCTAAGACACAGAGGGCTGTAAAATAAGATGCCAACGAATCTGGGATGTGTGTGTGTGTGTGTGTGTGTGTGTGTGTGTGTGTGTGTGTGTGTGTGTGTGTGTGTGTGTGTGTGTGTGTGTGTGTGTGTGTGTGTGTGTGTGTGTGTGTGTGTGTGGGCAGAACTCTAATAGTGTGATACAGGGACAAAGGGGGCAGAGCAGAACAAAACGGAGATGCTTTCAATTATTTGTTGGTACTGGGTCATATCAAGCTAAAGATAGCAGGGGAGGGATTGGTATTTTCTGTTATTCTATGGGATCTTTCTGTTGCGGCCTTGCTGTATTGTGACAGCTGCCCTCTCCCCTGTTAGAATAACATCCCCGGGAACTCATTCTTCCTCACGTGCACATGGGCAGGTTGCAGGGGTGGCATTTCCACTGGAACATAGTCCATAACGTCCATGTGTGCGTGTGTGCGTGTGTGTGTGTGTGTGTTACTGAAACCAGTGTGAAGCCACTGGTCTCCTTTTGTTTCTGATTCCGCTTGCCCTTCGAAAACCATAGGTTCTCTTGTTTTGTTTTTTCTTTGTATTTCATGTGTTCTCTCTCAAGTCTCTCATGTTCCACTGTGTTTCATGGAATTCAGAGAACACGGCTTCCTCCCAGTGTCTGTGCGCTTGTCCAGGACCCACTGGTCTGGGCGTGCGCCTCTTCTCTCAGGAAAACTGGCGCTTGGTGAGGCCATTCTACTCTGATAGCTTGCCAGAGTACACATAGATCAGATGTGTGTGTGTGTAGGGGGGGGGGCAAGGGACTCACAAAATGAGACCAAAAGGCAGCCTTTGTATTGTTAAAAGTTTCCCACACTGATGCAACTATTGCTCGGTTTTCTTCATGCTACAGCAGTGGTGTCAAAGTCATTTGGGGTGGGGGCCGCATTGGACTTAATGTGACTTCATGGGGGCCGGAGTGCCGCGGTGCAACCAGTCGCAGACCGCAAGCATGCACGACACACGCATATTTATACACAGCCGTTACTTCTATACAGTATATCACACAAGTCATATTTATTATTAAGAATAGCTATTAATTAGGGCTTTAACCAAAAAATCGATACATCGATGCATCGATTTGCATAACACGTGTCGACTCCAAAAAGCACGAGTCGATAAGTTGTTTTTTTCCCTTCCTCCGAGGGAAAGGAGTAAAGAGGAGGAATTAAACATTTACCTTTGTTTTCCCCTTTTTTCTTTCTCTATGTGTGCGACGCGTGTGTATATAATTCAACTGTAATATTGGTTACTGTCACTCACGGACAGAAGTCTCCTTTCAAGTTTCCTTTGCAACTCTATCGGAGTTCAGCCTTAAGGCTTACCAATCTTACGCAGCGCGATCTTGCGCTCTGGGCGCGCGGTGTTCCACTGATCATTGCGTACACACGGATAAGATCGAACAGCAAACAGTGTCAAAGGAATACAGGACTTCATCAACCACCACCCGTGCGTAGTACGCACGCTTCTGTCCGCGTCATTCTCATTAATTTACTGAATAGAACAGAAAAGAATCGATAATTTATCGACTTGACTGTCTGACAAGTCGACTTGAAAAAAAATCAAGTCGTTAATGCCCTACTATTAATATATATTAATGACTTTTCATTATTGGTTTTATACTTGTAGCCTAGATTAAGACATTTGCTATGAAAGATGCTATTTTTGTTTACAGAGCATCAATAAACCATACGAAAATAGCATTTAAATTTCAAATACTAAATTTAATTAAGTATGTATAGTTAACTAAGTATAGTTCTCGGTTATACACCCTTGTACTGCTGAAGTATAGTTCTCTCGGTTACACACCCTTGTACTGCTGAAGTATAGTTCTCTCGGTTACACACCCTTGTACTGCTGAAGTATAGTTCTCTCGGTTACACACCCTTGTACTGCTGAAATATAGTTCTCTCGGTTACACACCCTTGTACTGCTGAAATATAGTTCTCACTTTGCAGTGCCAGCAGCCTAGTCTGGTAAAACGACTCCCCCTGCTGGACAACATGCATTCCATGCTGTTCAGAAGAGAGCTCAAAAGCATTTCTTTAAACGATCATAACTTTTGATAGGAACGTGCTAGAGACTTACTTTTTTTTTTAATAGACTCAGACATTTTTGCTCTACAAGCCTGGGGCCGGATTAAATCATCTCGCGGGCCGGATCTGGCCCGCGGGCCTTGACTTTGACACATGTGTGCTACAGCAATGTGTTGCCAAAATTTACAGTTGAAATGACTGAGCTGCAACTGTCCTCTCAGTTCTGTACCAGCAAAACGGTTGGCCAGGGAAGGGTTAACTCTCCGTTTGTGGTCTTTAGCTTGCTATGTTAAGTGCTTAAACGCTTAGTGATCGATGGACACAGACTCGAACCCAGAGCCGTGTTTGAAGAGCGGGGCTACAGGGGAGGGAGCAGAATGCCCACTTTAGTCTGCCGTTTTCACATCAGTGAACGTGCCCAGCCAGGCAGCCCAGTCCTCATTCATAGCGTTATGCTATTTATTTAGCCCTGTACTTTCTACCTTTTGATTGAGTTTAAATAGAGTTCGTCAAATGCCAGTGACCTACAGAAATCGAAGGTCCACAGGTGTTCTGTTGACATGGGGGGGGAAAAAAAGGTCCTGGTTGTTTTTCAGACATGTTTTTGTTTTTGTGAGCCTCTGAGTTAAGCTGAGGCATGTGGTTTTGTGCTGGCTGGAACGATAGGAGGTACTTGTTGTAGCTCTCTAAAAAGACACATAGATGCACTCTAGCAGGCAGGCATGTTGTTTAAAACAACAGACAGACAAACTCCAGTCAGTAAACAGAATTACTTTCTTTTCTATAGGCTAGATAATAATGGCCTAAATATGACTGCCCGACAACTTGTTGCTCTTGCAAAACTTTTTCTTCTCTCTTTTTCTCTCTACTTTTTTTTCTCTCAAAGAAACAGGAGAGGGAGAGAGAGAGAGAGAGAGAGAGAGAGAGAGAGAGAGAGAGAGAGAGAGAGAGAGAGAGAGAGAGAGAGAGAGAGAGAGAGCGAGAGCAAAAAGATTGGTTCCTGCAACTGTTGTTCTGCGCTGTGATTGGTGGAAGCCTGTTGCTAGGCTTATGTCATTGTGTGCGAGAGTTTTCTGCTTCCTCTCTGTGAGCCCATGGGTCGGGTTTGAACTGGTTAGGACTTCTACCACTTGTTGAACATCCCCACAGTCTCTGTGGCTCTCCTCTCCTCCTGTCTTACTGCAAGTGAAAAAAACAGCAGCTTCTCTGCCTGGGACACATTATGTGCAGCGCTTGAGAAGCATGGCTTCTTGTCTCTCCCTCTCTTTTAATCTCATTACCTTTTATCATCCTCTTTATGGGTCAAAGAAGCAGTCAACAGTTTAGTGTTAGCAGTGATCTAATCAAAACAAATGCTTTCAACGTTCAATAAAGTGGCTGCCATTCCATTCTACTTGAGCCCGATGTTCCCTCAAGTCTCTATGCTCATTCTGTAACTCCAAGATGAAATCACGGTCAAGGATACTATCACTGTTCAAACATGGTACATGATTTCCACGGTACACGATTGTTACGTTTTTCGACATTTAATACAGACTTAAGGCAACATCGGGGCTAGATATTGTAATTAGAGATGATAACCTCATACCATTTTTAATGTTCCGATTCCACTGTGAACTTGTGTATCGGTCAATGTTGTGTATAGCATTTCCATAACAGTGCATTAAAGTACACAGTATACAGTATATAGATGTGAAATGATTGTTGTATGACCTGGCTCAAGTTAACAGAATGGATTTTATTTGTATAATAATGAATTGATAATTATTTTTATTATCTCTGACTAACCTTACTGTAAAATAGATCTGCATGTGTTATTGTTTGCATGTGTAAATGATAAATCATTATGTTATAAATTGTGTGATTTTGTGTGAGTTTGTTTAAAAAAAAAACATAAACTTGCGTAGCCTATTGAGTATTCACCAATACCCATTACAGCACTTGTATCAGGCATCTGAGGCTTTTCTGGTAGGGTTATACTTCTACCATACTGCTGGCAAGTGTGTGCCAATCCCAGGTGTGTGACTGTGTGTGACTGTCACCTGATCTTGGGTTCTGCAACTTATCGGAGCATACCCAAACTCAACAAGTTTGTGTACAGGTATGATCCAAGCAGCAACACTGCAACCCACATGGAAAGATGACACGTTTGTCCCTTCAGGATACGGCCTGTGCAACAGGGCAAGTGGAATATGACTTTCCATTACATAGAATGGCAACATTATATGGTACCAGCTGGTACCGTAACCAGTTTCTAAACTTAGGGCCAAGTTCTGTGAGACTGGTGAAGTCCTAGACACTGAAGTGGCCGTCCCAGAGAAACAACCCACCAAGAAGACCAGTCCCTCACCTTTGCTTCACTCCATGGCCGTCCAGGAACCATATACTTTGTCCAGAGATTTACAGGCAAGATTTGCACTACTGGATCATCACAGACAGATATTTGCCAAAGTAAACAGACCCATTTTAAGCAGCTAGTCACGTAGTCACGCTGCTGGCAGGTCGCTCAAAGGCACATTGGTGTATTTTGGCAGTTTTGGTCGGGCGTTACCCACACATTCTGTGTTCCTCATTCCACAATTGCACAATCCTTACAAGCTGTACCTCGTAAAGGTAACAAATCCAAGTAAACAATTACTCATTACTGGCATCTAAAATGCAAATACGATACCACTTTATTCTTTGGTATTATTAAAAGGGAAGACATAATTAATGAAAGTTCAGGTATAGGCACCCTGAACGAGCGCCCTGCCAATACAAGCAGTATACTGTAATGCTTCTGGTGCACACTTCAGTTCCGACAGCTCCCAAAATACTCCTCCCATCACATACTGTACATGCAGATGCATGCATGTACCACACACACACACACACACACACACACACACACACACACGCCATGACGTGAATTACAGTAAAGCTCTACAAAATAGTATGTGTGTGTGTGTGCGTGCCTTCTGACAATAGTGCCTGGCCCCGTTTTGCGAGCCTGGACCCTGGGCCTAAGCGGTTTTATGTGAAAAGGTTGGAGCATATCGTACATAAGCCCTAACGCTGACCAGCCTGTTCTGCAGCTTTGCTGAGCCATGGGGCTCCCACCCAGTAACAGCCAAGCGGCCCCCAGTCCAGTCCAGTGCTGCTGTCACCCAGAGCAGAGTGCTGACTCCAGCCCCAGCATGGGGCATGTTTACTGCTGCCCTGCAACCCCACAGTGTGGCATGAGTGGAGTCGTGGGGGTGGGCGGGGTGTGTGTGTGTGTGTGTGTGTGGGGGGGGGGGGGGGGGGGGTTAGGCCCACACAATGAACCTGCTGAATATGGTGCTCTGTGGTTATCTGCACTGGGGGAACAAAAATGACCAGGCATAGGCTCTGGCTGCTGCCTGCCTGGACAGAGTTGAGAGCTGATGCCTCGACTTTGCTGGGTGACAACGTTTTCTTTCCACAAAACTGAACTTGTTTATGCGGGTTTCTTGATTGGGTATCCTTCTTTGGCTTGCACACAAACTGTACACGAGTGCGCACACACACACTGCACACACATTGTATAGCTGGAAATCAGCACACTTGACTAAGGCTTAATAATTTCCCCAGCGGTGCCAGCAGCAAACCATAAAGGAATAAAGCACCCCCCTAACACATTGTGTTCAATACACAATGTCATTTCCAGCGTATCACTTCACTTCTGATAAAAAACTAAAGAGCAGCTATCGACTCTGTAACAACCACACCAGGCCAACACACACACACCGTAGCAGTTGCTGGTGTTATTGTCGAAAGCTGGGATAAACAAAGCTATTAGAGCTGCCTTCCTTATCTCTACTTCCTCCTTGGCTTTGAAGGAGTCCTTTTGGCCCTGGCTGATTGGTGGAGGAGCTGTGCGCTATCTGTGGTGTGATAGGCTGTGGTCGCAACAGCCAGTGGTGGTTGGTTGTACGGGCAAAATGTAACGGTACTTTCCTGAATGCCTGTTGTTGTTGCAGCAGGTCCTGCAGGTATAGGCCTACCCACCCCACTGTATGCAGGGCAGACGTGCTGATGATCAGCGTGTCACCGACTGACACACAGCTATATGGTGTGTTTACTGTTTACTGCCCTTGCACTGCTGCTAAACTGGGTGGGGGGGGGCTTGCTACTGCCATGTACTGTATGATGGTTGTTTTTCTCTCTGAGGGTGTACATGACATACAAGCGTACACAGACAACAAGGCACTTTTTATCAGCTGCTGGTGTTCAAAATGAATTAAAGCTATAATGAAACTTTAGATCGTTGTTCCGTTTCATCATGGGGTTAGGGTAAGGGAGAATTGATTGAATGTTTGCTCAAAAATATCAATGCATAGTACAAGCAGTGGCTTGTTGTTTGCACCGTTTTTGCATACAGAGGAGAGGCGGCGGTGCCTAGGCCTACTGTACTTTCGATCATGATCAATGGGCTGCAACAGCCAGGAACAAAAGAAGGAGGGCATATTAAGTGATTATGTTTTCTTAGGGCTGGGGGTGGTTTTGTTCCCTGTTCTGGTCTCAGTGCAGCTCACGTTTAGACAGACAGACAGACAGACCCCCACTCACTCTCCTCCTCCTCCTCCTCCTCCTGAGTCCTCAGCCCTCACGGTTCGCTCCGCCCCTCTTTGGGCAGGCTTTCCCCGCTCATTGGTCGAGCGGAGGCTGTTTTCGCGCAGCCGATTGGCCGCGGCGCACGTCGCTCACGCAGCCCTCAGCCTTATTTACCGAATGTAGTGTGCAGAGAGAGGAACGGTATTCTGCTGTTTAGTGTGCAGGAGAGCTCCGCTCCGGGACAGCTGACAGCCAGCTAGCGGCCAGCCTCTACCCTGCTGTTTTTAGTGCCTCAAGGAACAAAAGACAAGAAGGAAACAGCCATCCATTCGTCTATGAAATTTAGCATTCGTAATTTTTTTTTATATATATCCGCCAAAATTGAGCTGCAAACCGAACACGACATGAGGCACGCACTCGCACCTTCGGAAAATGTGGAACATAATTCTCTAACCGTGACAAACCTGCTAAAGATATGCACTCATTGTGAACGGATGAGCAAAAAGGTACGTTGAGAAGACATTACATGGAAAGAAAGGCAAATGATGAAAGTTTCCCGTTATGAATGCATGATGCACGCTTTGACACTAGTGATTTGGCATGTTTGATCCTGTATGTCATGGTGTTTGTCGGGGTGATTATTTCATTCTTTGACTGTTGAGCAGAGCAGCAGCAGCAGCTGCAGTGCAGTCCTTTTCTTTTGTGTCCCAAGCAGCTTGTTTACGCGTTTGAGGAGTTTTGTCCTGTTTGTCATCGGTCAGCATTATAACGGACCGTCCTGCTTTTTGCCTGATCATATGAATTGAGTGTCGATGTGCCTTTGTTTTGATTTGGGGATTTAAAATAAACCCTTGTCCTTAGCTGTCATTCATTGAAACCGTTTTCTCGGATTCTATGTATCTTCTATGATCCCGTCCACTGGCTATCATTCATTCATCCACTTCATTGTGCGCAGCAGCAGCAGGACATGCCCGGACAAGCAACACTAAACAAGCCGAAAAACACTAATCCCTTTAGTAGGGCATATGAACGTACATTATAGGTATCGCACGTATTGTATTTACATTTCATAAATTATTCAGTCTTTGGTGATTTCCTTAGATGTGATTCTGTGAACCGCAGAAGTTCGGAACATGAACAGTTGCATATAAATTGCATATAGACAACTTTTACTACAGTATAATAATGTATTAATTACAAAAACGACGCAGTTATCTTGTATTCTTTTTTATATTGGGGTACTTTTACGAAATCGATCGGGGGGTGTCTGTGCTGTGTGCAGTGCAATAGGGTTTGCTGCAGTACAGTAACAAAGCGCATTTGGTTTCATAGACTTCATTCACACTGGACTGGAGTCTGGAGAACTTGGAGAACAGTGACTGGATAGGTGAACAGTCAACAGGGGTGGGACGGTTCACTTATGCCACGGTTCGGTTTGTACCTCGGTATGGGAGCCACGGTTTCGGTTCGGTTTCGGTACGTTTCGCTTTTTAAAAATAAAATTTAAAAAATGTTCTTTTATTCCACTTATAAGCACATTGAATGTGAATATAAAAAAATAAATCAAGATTTTCAAAACATTGTATTATAAACTTAAATGTTAAGGTATTAGACTAAACATAATCCCTATTCAGACATATTCCAGTAGGCCTGTCTTCTTCCTTTTCATTATTTACAGAAGAAAAAATGTATATTGCTATTTGTGCCTCATTATTAGGCTATTTTCAAGGGAAATATAAAATACCTAGGTTAATAAACTTTTCAGTTAAGTATCAGGCAGGTAGCATGCAGAAGCATTGTAGACAGACAACAGAGTTAAATTAGTTTAGTTTACAATATCTGCTTTATTAATAAGGATATTATTATCCATACTAGAATTAAGGAAATGCGTCTGTCTGTCTGTCTGACAGACAGATGACCTATACAATTTTGCGCCTGAGCCTTATACAGCCAAGTGCATGGGAACATTAATTTTCTCCATGTTATTATGCTGCACACACTACAGCAGCCTGCCATCGGGCTGCGCTAAACTTTGGTTCAATAAGTAGCATTGCATCTCTGTGTATGTAGGCCTATTTATAATTTAGTAATTTAACGGATGGCACGGCATTCTGGCCATACGCTGGCTGAGGGCTGCAACGTTGATTCACACGGTAGTAACTACACTCAGGCGCGGATTGGCACATATTTTCCCACCGGGACAATTTTGCCTTTGCCAGGCCACCCTGGGGGGGTGGCGCAGGCCACCGGGGAAACTCCCTGTACTCCAGATGGCCAACCCGTCCTTGGATAGGCCTACACTTGTTGGAGGAGGATGATGCCGGCACAATGTATGTACTCTACGCGGGGAAGGAAGCGACACGGACACTTTACAATATGTCCAGAATCCAGACCGAGGGTATAGGCTTGGGAAATGACCGTGCGTTCAAACTGGAAGACAGTTGTTTGTTTTCCCGAGTCGCTTTTCACTCGCACGTGCGATCGAGCCCCTTCATTGCGACGCGCAGTGGATAAAATACTCATTAAAAGTTACCGAGGAAGCGTTCCGACCTGGGTCCGTACATTTTGTGGTCTCGATTCTCTGTAAATAACCGATCCACAAGCTTGCGTCGCTTAAATAGCTGATCCACAAGGTCGCGCCGCATGTGTTTCCAAAGTATGTGTGCTGGAGACCACCTAACTCCCCCAAACGCCGTGGTGTGTGTGTGTGTGTGTGTGTGCGCGCGCGCGAGCATTCGCTGTTCATTGATTGCAGCCGTGTGGTGCTGTGACAGAGTGCTACTACACTGCGCCGTACGGCGGTGTGTGACCGAGAAATACATTCTCTGCATCTGAATAAACGCGAACCGAAGTATTGCGGTTCATAGGCGCGTATTGAACCGTGGACCCCGTACCGAACGGTTCGGGTTTTTTCGGTGAATCGTCGCACCCTTAGTGAACAGTCAACAGTGACCGGATAAGGCAGGGGTTTTCAACCTTTTCGACACCAGGGACCACCATTTATTAAGCATTTGAGCCACGGACCACCATTTGAGGACATTTTAGACCCACAGACTCCAAAACTAAAGATTTCTTTTGTCCATCTTCTAGTTGTGTAGACTTGGGCTAATTCAGATGATGAATATTTTATCTCTTGCGGGACCATTTGGTTTCATTTCTACGTTCTCAAGAGTTACATCTGGTTAGCCAACTTAGCTGGGGACCACCTGGAACCCTCTCAGGGACCACTGCTGGTCCCCGGACCACCTGTTGAAAACCCCTGCCTTAAGTCATCAGTTCGCTGGGTGACCCCCTGGAACTCCCTCTCGAGTACGGAGTACCCCGGGCGGTCCCCGGACCCCACTTTGGGAACCATTTGATTCGCCAATCCTGGTCTATGTGCCCGTGGGCTGGAGGTTGTGCATATAGAAAAAGCCCGAATTAATGTCAACTGAAGACTGGTTTCCTTTTGTACGTTTTTTTTTTAAACTACATTTTTTTGTTTGTGTCTTGCAGGATTTGGGAGTCCGTATCCCAAGGCCCCTTGGTAATGGACCAAGCCGATTTATCCCTGAAAAAGAGGTATTTCAAAAGCCATCACTGTATATTATAATATCACTATTATACCATTTTATAAGAGCAACTGAATTGTTCTATTAGTAAGAACATAATGACTTAAGGCTCAATTGATCACACATTGTGTAATGTGTGTTGCTGATGGTCACCCCTTTTTAGATCCTTCAAGTTAGCAAAGTGGACACCAGGACACAGTCGATATTTGAGGACGCGTTCGCAGCCCTCGGTCGCCTTGACAACATATCCCTGGTGATGGGCTTCCACCCGCAGTACCTGGACAGTTTCCTCCGGACACAGCACTACCTGCTACAGATGGACGGCCCCTTGTCTCTGCACTATCGCCACTACATAGGCATCATGGTAAAAACACAAGAATCATAGATATATTGTTAACCCGTTGTGTCCCGTCTAGATTTCTAGTTTCTGAATAACATAATACTCAAAGATTTGCACCACGTTTTCACGATTTTTCAAAAATAGCAGAGATACAAGCTCATAGCGCGCCACTCGGTGGCGCGCTATGAGCAAATACCAGTACATTTAGCTGCATGCTTTTTTTTCTCCAACTCTCTGGGTTCCATTTTCGTTACCACTAAACCCCTTATCCCTTCTTTGCCCTTTTAAACCATTTTCAAGTTCAAATGGCCAGTCTACAAGCTCGCAACATGTTAATGGATTGACATGTTGAAATATTCCAAAAAGTGTTTCAAAATAGTAAAAAAGAAATAAATATATAACAGAATGGCGCTCTGACCCTGGGTCTCTCTCTCTGCATGCAGGCAGCAGCCAGGCACCAGTGCTCCTACCTGGTCAACCTCCACGTCAACGACTTCCTCCAGGTGGGCGGCGACCCCAAGTGGCTCAACGGCTTGGAGGGCGCTCCACAGAAGCTCCAGCACCTCAGCGAACTCAACAAGATCCTGGCACACCGACCCTGGCTGCTCACCAAGGAACACATCGAGGTAAGGAGAGCCGGCAGAGGGGGGCGGGGTAGTCTGAGATGGTAGGAACCAGGGGCGGATTGGCCGTCTGGAGTACAGGGAGTTTTCCCGGTGGCCTGCGCCACCTAGTGGCCTGGACAAGATCCAAAATGCACTAGTGGCACTTCCAAAATGCACTAGATGCTCGCCTGGAAAATACAGATCAAAATGACCATTAATCTTCTACATTCTCTAGTTGTGTAGACTAAGTTGGGCTAATTCACATGATGAATATTTTAACTCTTGAGGGTGTAAAAATGAAAGCAAATGGACCCGTAAGGGTCCATTTGGTTTCATTTTTACGCTCTCAAAGAGTTACATCTGGTTAACCAGCTGCCCCCCCAGGGTGGCCTGGCAAAGGCAAAATTGTCCTGGTGGGAAAATATGTGCCAATCCGCCCCTGGTAGGAACTTTAGTTTCCAGAGTGTAACTTGCAAGGCCCTTGTGAGAGGGTCATGGCAATCAGGGGCGGATCTAGGCATAGGCCCCTGTTACTTAGTTAGGGGAGTAAATGGTGTGAGAACTAGAGCACTTTTCCGACACAGTGTCCTCAAAGGTTAATGGATGCTGATGTTGGAGCCAGCAGACTTTATAACCATCTTCCTCTCTCCTCCTCTTTCTTTTTTTTTCCCTTTCTCCAGCAACTGCTCAAAGCTGAGGAGCACAGCTGGTCCCTAGCAGAGCTCATCCACGCCGTGGTTCTCCTCACTCACTACCACTCCCTGGCCTCCTTCACCTTCGGCTGCGGCATCAGCCCCGAGATCCACTGCGACGGCGGACACACATTCCGGCCTCCATCCCTCAGCCAGTACTGCGTCTGCGACATAGCCAACGGCAACGGCCACACCTATCCCCACAACGACCAGTTCGGTAACGAGGTGAGCAGAAAGAAAAAGAAAAAAAAAAAAATAGCGTTTTATACGTTTTCCCCATTCTTCTGAGGATTTGTGGTGAGTGAGACGGACAGTACACCAGGGTTAAAATAGTTAACTAAAACTACTACTGAGTTCGATAACACTGGGGGTAAAAATTGTATTCTTGTTCTTGCAATCATCCAATCTACTAAGAAACTCTAAGCAAGGGTTGATTACCAACCGTTTCTTACTTTGGCATATTTCTTTATCCTATACCCAACAACCAAAAATAAAATAACAAACTATAACTAAACCAAAACTAAATATTTTCACCTAAATAGCCTCGACACCCAGGCTTTCATTTTCGTCCGCCTTGCGCGAAAGCGGAAAGCCTGGACTAACGCACGTTGGAAAGTGGCCTTGAGGGGCGTGTCAACCTTCCGGGGTGGGCGTCGCTCTAAATAATGTGACGTAGAACAGCAGTGGACGGGCGTGGGAGGGGCCGGAGATGACGACACATTAGTGAGATCAAATCAGAGCGCAGCACTTCCGCCGTGCGGATCCCACGACACCCCCGCCCCCCAAGGCCAAAATCATTGAGGGCTAGATCAGGCTATCACCTAAATAAAAACTAGCAAAGCCGCTCTAAAAAACTAACTAAAACTAACTGAATTAGAAAATGAAATGTCAAAACTAACTGAAACTAAAATGAAAAATATCATAACTATAATAACTCTGCAGTACACCTCGTCGTACCCTAACCCAGAATGTGTGCGTTGTATCTGTGTGTCTAGGAGGTGTCTGGAGAGGTGGAGGTGCTCATGGAGAAGATGAAGCAGCTACAGGAGTGCAGAGACGAGGAGGAGGCCAGCCAGGAGGAGATGGCCACGCGCTTCGAGAGGGAGAAGACGGAGAGCATGCTGGTGGCCACCTCCGAGGACGAGGAGTGTGTTCCCTCCAGAGACGTCTCCCGGCACTTTGAGGACCCCAGCTACGGCTACAAGGACTTCTCCAGGAGGGGGGAGCACGTGCCCACCCTCAGAGTGCAGGTAAAAATGGCTGCTTGTTGTCCTCGGGTGGATGCTTGTACGCCAGGGGTGCCCAAAAGGTAGATCGCGATCTACCAGTAGATCACCACAGGCCGTGCAGGTAGATCACATGACAGTCCCCCCAGCACTTGGACCGTTATTGATCTGTAACTCTTGAGAGCGTTAAAATGAACCCAAATGGACCCTTACGGTTATATTTTACACTCTCAGGAGTTAAATTATATTTAAACATCTGAATTATGTAATTTTCAGGAGTGCACACAATTGGAAAATGGAGAAAAAAAATGTTATTTAGACCAACGTTTTGCCAGTTCTCTTTTGCAATTGTGGACAAAAACGTGAAAGTTCTTAGTTTTGGGTGAGGGAGACTAAACTCAACAACACAAACTGTCAACTCAAACCTCAAATACTACTTTCAAATGTCAGTAATAGCATATACAGCAAAACCTTCCAATTCTCCCCATCTATTTTTTTACATTATAAGTGCATTATTCTTAAACACTATAACAGCAAGTAACACCATCACCACTATTTCAAAGCTCAAACTTTCTAGGGGGCCTTGAAATGGACTTTCAGTAATGGAACAATCACATTTTTGATGTATAGATCTTGTTGAGCCGGTCATTTTGAAAGTAGCTCTTAACAACCCTTAGTGTACTGAACGCGTTTTGGTGTTCTAAGCATTATGTTTTAACTATTGAAAAATAGCAGATCTACAAGCTCATAGCGCGCCACCGAGTGGCGCGCTATGAGCTTGTATCTCTGCTATTTTTGAAAAATCGTGAAAACGTGATGCAAATCTTTGAATATTATGTTATTCAGAAACTAGACAGGACACAATGGGTTAAGTCAAAGTGTGGGCACCCCTGTGGGCACCCCTGTCGAACAGCCAAGATGCCAACGCCAATGCCCCCACTGCCTTATTGACCTTTTTTTCCACTGGCCCCTCCCTATAGGACTACAGCTGGGAGGACCACGGCTACTCTCTGGTCAACCGGCTGTACCCTGACGTCGGTCAGCTGTTGGACGAGAAGTTCCAGATGGCCTACAATCTGACCTACAACACCATGGCCATGCACAAGGATGTGGACACCTCCATGCTGCGCAGGGCCATCTGGAACTACATCCACTGCATGTTTGGCATCAGGTCAGTAGTCCGAGAAGAGCCGGGCGAGAAGGAGCTGCTTTTGTCATCATGTAGCTCAGGGGTTTTCAACCTTTTTGACACCAGGGACCATCATTTAGTCAGCATTTGGGCCCACGGACCACCATTTGAGGACATTTTAGACCCCCAGACCCCAAAACTAAAGAATTCTTTTGCTTTTGTCCATCTTCTAGTTGTGTAGACTTGGGCTAATTCAGATGATGAATATTTTAACTCTTGAGAGCGAAATGAAACCAAATGGACCCGCAAGGATCCATTTGGTTTCATTTTTTTTACGTTCTCAAGAGTTACATCTGGTTAACCAACTTAGCTGGGGACCACCTGGAACCCTCTCAGGGGGACCACTGGTGGTCCCAGGACAACCTGTTTGAAAACCCCTGATGTAGCTCAAACGTCATTTATTTATTAACATTGTGGTTTGTCAACTGTGGTTTCCCCAGGTATGACGACTATGATTATGGGGAGATTAACCAGCTGTTGGACCGTAGCTTTAAGATCTACATCAAGACCATGGTGTGTAGCCCCGAGAAGACCACCAAACGAATGTATGAAAGCTTCTGGAGGCAGTTTCAGCACTCCGAGAAGGTGAGAGGAAATGTATAGACATAGAAGCTTTGGAACAATACATCAATACGTCGGTTGGTAGGATGTGTACTAACAGGCTCTTTTCTCTCTCTCTCTCTCTCTCGTTTCCTGTAGGTTCACGTTAATCTGCTTCTTATGGAAGCGCGCATGCAGGCAGAACTGCTCTACGCTCTGAGAGCGATCACCCGCTACATGACATGAAGTGCTTTTTTTTTTCCTTGTCGTTTTTAATCGTTGTCTTTTTTTCTGTCATTGTTGTTGCTCATTAATGGGACACTTCAAGAAAAACAAGGAAAATTGTGGCGGGGAAAAAAAAGAAAGGCAAATCGTCTCCGTTTGTGTCGACGTCGTTGTCCCCTTGTTGGTTGGATGTAGCAAAAAAAAAAGGATCAGAACAAAAGAGAGAGAGTCTAAAGAAGAAAGCAAGAAGGCTGCAAAAAAGAGGAGAGTCATCAACTGGAGGTGGATACAGATAGAAGCAAGCCATGCATGTCTAAGTACAAACGGCTTGTACGGTGAAACTGCGAAAAGGCTCATTAAATCAAGTTATGGTTCCTTTGATTGCTCCTCAGTTACTTGGATAACTGTGGTTCCTCTTCGTTGCCTTCAGTGCCAAAACCGACCAAGAGAGGGCAGCCTGGAGCAAACTCCCTGGATCACAGGGGCTTTGTGCCGAGGCCAGAGGACTGACACAGGAGGCAGCAAGGCCAGCCTTTCAGTATTCCACCATGCGATGCAAAAAACGCAGTGGTTGCCAATCTCCTGAAAAAGTGTGTGACGACCCATAGCAATTCTCCAGAAAGCGGTGCTGCAGTCCAAATGGCCTGTGCACTTTTTTTTGATGTTTTTGGTCATGTATGTAGTCATTTGTTTTAGTTCTTTTAATACCTTTTTACTTTTTATTTTGTATCGAGAGGTTGATGTTTTGTCGCGATCGATGTGGTTGCTGTTTTCGTTATTAGTGATAACTGGAGACGGAAGCATTACTTAGGCGGTGTTATAATTCTGTGTGCCTGAAAAAACTATCCAGCACAGTGTGTAAGACGGCGACGTGCTGCTGATGCTGCTGCTCTCGTATTCACGGGGTCATATTGATCCTCTTTCCCCCCTTAACCCCACTCCAACCCACCCCCCCCAAAAACCTCACCCCTATCCATCATAAATCCACTGCATTACTCCTTTTATGTCACCCCCCCCAAACCTAGCCCAACCTGTCTATGTAAGCTAATCTAAGGAGTTTTGTGAAAACAGAGGAGAGAAACTCATTAAAAAAGAACACTGTCTGAGCCCTATTGAGTGGTCGTATGTGTGTGTGAGTGAGTGCAAGCCTGTGTTCGTGATGAAGTGTGGATGTGCATGCGTGTGTGTGTTAAACAGAAAAAGAGAGGGTGGGAAAAAAAGTCTTTTGGAATTTCAAGCGTAAAAAAAAAAAGCGAGGCACTTTTTGAAGGAATGAGATTTCCCGCTTCTGCTGTAGCTGTGTTATTGTGAGGTGACCGTTTTATCATTTTCGTTTGATGTTGTATTATGTTTCTGGTAAGAAAATGTTTTTGTTTTGTTTTTATTAAAAGGAAGAGTTAAAAAAAAAAAAAAGCTGACCAGGAAAGAAAGTTATAGAAACCAGGTCTTCCAGGAGGGATTTGGTTCCGGTTGTTTCCCCCAACCACACCTGTCTGTCTTCCACTCATCCCAGCTGCCTGGTGGTCACCTTAACACTTTCAAAAAGCTTTGGATTGTGAATTTTACCAGTAAATAAATACCTCTTCTGTTTTCGCTATAAAAAAAAACATAAGAAGTGCTCTTTGGCGAGCAGAAAGACTCCTGTATCTTTGGGTTTCCCTGCTCCCGTTAATAGTAGCAGGAAACCGGGCCAGCCCACACTGGGCCAACCTGCGATCGGTAAACTGTCAAGCGCAGAAGGTTTTGTAGCTGTGCTTGTTTTCCCTTGTGGGGAGAAAAAAACCTAACCAGTGCAAAAGCAGCTTTTCTTTTCTTTTTTTTTGGATGGAGGAAATGGACCCTCTGTGGTTTTCTTTTTGTTTACTAAAACCAGTAAAGTACTGCATTCTTCTGAGGAATGGATTGAGACAACTGGACAGATGATGAATGATTGATGTAAAATGAGGAGGAGGATGGTGACGATGATAATAGAATGGTACATCATTTGGAGGTGGTTTTGAGAGGAAGTGGATGTTATATCAAAAACTTCTGACTGATGTCAGTTACTGACACTTTTTTTATATGAAAAAAACAAACAAAAGATGAAATGAAAGAAACAAAAAAATAAAACATAATACTGAATCTGTGTGCATCCTTTGTAGTTTTCTCCCTAACCAATTTCTTTCCATTGCCGCAGATAGAGGAAAAAGCACATCGCTAACACACAAAAAGGCCTACTACACCTAACTACAGTATTCAGGAAACAGGTAGTTAATAGCACAATCAAATTCTCTGTCAGAACTCTGAACAAATAGCAGTTCCACTATTCCAGTTATGTGGGCGTAGTTAAGCGTACACATTAGGCATATCATGCAACCCATGGCAGTCAATGTGCAGCTCATACAATTTTGCACACTTTTATGCAATGCCGATTCGTAACATGGCATGGAATGTCATCCTGAGACCATGCATTATTTACATGTATCCGAATTAGACCCAGTTCTCTGTCAAACAAGGCGTGTGACATTACACAACACTATGCTGAACTCAGGGGAATTGTTCGGTCTGTGTCCTCTGCACAGTCCGTAGTCTTTTATGTGGATCTCATTTACTGTACAGTAAAGTCTGAGGTTGTGTGGCTGGTGTGGTACAGAGCCATGTAATGCCCTGATCCCTGTGAGGGCGGTCTCTTCTCGCTCAAGGTTTTTCTTTGTTGTTATGTAGGAATACTTTGTGCCCGACGACCATAACCTGGAGTGGAGATAATAATAAGGGCGATACCTTTTACAGGCACGTTACCTTTGTTTGTTTTCTTTCCTGACCTCTGAACCTCTCTAGGAAAACTCCTTAAGCTGCACAAGGATGAGCTATGGTGTAATCTATCTATTTAAACACAAGTGTTTTCCATTGGGGCCATATACGCGCACATGTACACACACACACGCACACAAAGACACACAGTGAAAACATATTGTTTTCATCATTCACAAAACAATTGCCTTTACAATTCGGTAATTATTACTAAAAGATAATCACATCTCAATCGGTCTGTTTCATATCAATGAGAAAAACATCTTATTAATGGAGAACAATGTGATTAACTCTTGATAATGAGATTTCCTTTTTTTTCCTGAAACGTTTGCTTGTCTTGTGATTGTTGTTGAGGTCACTATTGTATGAAGACGGGGGAACTATGTTGGGGTTGTACTACATTTAAGTGCCGTTTCTCATTTGTTTTGATGTAATAACAATTTGACTTTGAAACGCTGTACTTTTACCTGGTGTAGCTTGTAAGCACTGCCTGGCCCCATATCTGTGTAATAATAAAAGGCTTTGAGAAGCAAAATGTTTGAAACAGCAACTCTTCTGATGTGATTTATTACAGTCCAAAGTTCCCCAGAGGACTAGGTTATACGAGGGTCATGCCATTGCTACACATTGTGAGGTAAATTCTGTGTTATTCTTGCTTTCCTCCAAAAGAAAAAAAATAGTATCAGAAAGGCATATATTTACACAACATTGCAATAACTTACAATATCTTGCTTCCATGTGCAAAAAAAGAATATCCTTTGTTGAGGACGGGGCTCTTGAAATGCAAGATGACGGAAATTGGTGCAAATTGAAAAAGTGCATTGTACAAGACACGAGACATCAAGACAGGAGAACGAGACAGTCGAGAAAATAAAAAACTAAGAAAAGACAAATCATAGAGACAGCAGATGTGCAAAAGAACGTTCACACTTAAAAGGGAATTCCACCCATTTTCAAAAAAAAATCCTGAGAGGATACAAATGTGAACCAAATGGACCCTAGCGAGTCCATTTGGTTCCATTTGTACCCTCTCAGGAAAAAGGGGTCTGAACGAAAAATCATTAACATGGTGAAATACATCTTGATGATGTCATCAGATGTATTTCACCATGTTAATGATTTTTTTCAGACCTCCAATTTTGGAAAATACAGAATTGGGGGAACTGTTTTTATCATGTCCACACAACATCTCTAAGGTATATTAGTGACTAATTAAAATGTTGAAAATGGGTGGAGTTCCCCTTTAAGGTGAACCGATGACCTCACCCGTTTACACTTTATGACCGTTGTGATGCCGTTTAACTTGGTTTGGCTCAGTGTCAAGGTCAGGAAGTATTTTCCACAGAAGGAAGGCACCGTCAGCTGTTCCACAGAGGATCTCTATAGGTCACTGACTTTATATCGGCCATGTGACATCAAGAGGAGTATTGTTCCCTGAGTCCCTCCCAGCTCGTCACTTACAGTACAGTCAGTGCATAGATCGAAGTCTATTCTGCAGCTTCTGGGCTACTGGGACAAACTCCGACTCCCAGCATGATTGATGGAAATCCCCCATGTCATCACTGGCTGTCCACTGGAGGGCTTCGTCTTCATCTGAAAGAATTGGGAGAAGTGGATTAGAGCAGGGGTGTAGTGGAGGGGGGGACATGGGGGGACGCCGTCCCCCCACTTCTCACATCTAAAATATTTTGAGGGCAAAAGTAGGCCTATGTTTTTTTGTCCTGTCATTTACTTTTATGGATACAATTAGGCATTGTAAACAATCTTTCTCAATATGCTATACTTGTTTTAATAGCGTGTCTGTGTGTGTTGCGCAGGTGATGCACATGCAAATGCAAGTGTGCATGCACGTGTCTTAAAGGGGAATTCCACTCATTTTCAGTATTTTACTATGTCATTAATATACCTTAGAGATGTTGTGTGGACATGGTAAAAACGTTCCCCCATTCTGTGTTTCCTAGAAATGGAGGTCTGAAAAAAATCATTAGCATGGTGAAATACATCTTGATGACATCATCAAGATGTGTTTCGCAATGTTAATGACTAATGAGTTTCCTTTTTTTCCTGAGATTGTACAAATAGAACCAAATGAACCATTTGTTTCACATTTGTACGCTGTCAGAAAAATAAAATAAAGTGGGTAGAATTCCCCTTCTAAAAGTCCCACTACAACACTGAGTATGGCCTGATGATAAACTAGAAAAAGTGCCCCTTGGGGCACGTCTTCACCAGGATAGGAGTTATTGGGGGAAAAATGTCAATTGGCATTTGTTCCTCAGACTAGTAGGAATGTGGTCATGTTTTTGCAACATTTTGTACACAACATGCCATTCGTTCCTTTGGAAGCCAATCAGGGAAGGATTGGAAGATAAGAAAAACAAACAGTACCGTCATGATTACATGACTATAACAGAGATATTGTGTTTGAGATAAATTTGAGATAAATCTGAAAGAGTAATATTTTTTAAAAAAAATATTTGTTTTACATAAATCTGCCTCTTGGTGGCGCTATGAAGAGCAGATGTGGGGGGGGAAATGCAGGTCAAAGTTTTACACAAATCAGTGCAAGTAAAAACACAAATGGAACAGTAACAGCGCCACCATGAGGCTCATGTGAAAAACCTTGAGCTGCATTTCTTCCCTGGGCTGATGGAAATGTGCATGCAGAATGTCCCTCAAATTGCACATCTGCTCTCATGATCTGAAGCATTTTGTTCCAAACGGACCGACCCTGCAAACTTAGGTATGCACTCAGAAAATGGTGATGGAATATGGGGAAGCAGACAGGTCTGTGTTGATCACATGACTATCGAGATGGCACATACCAAGGTGTATGATGTATGCATAAGTAATATGAAGAAATGTGTTTTGTAAAAGAGGTTCGTCATTACCATCCAGGGAGTGTGTGTGTGTGTGCACATCGACTAGGCCACCAGTGCCAGAGGTTAGCCGTGAAAAACATACTTTCTACATGCCCAGTGGCGTTTCTAAGCATTTTGGAGCCCTAGGCAAGATTTTCCCTGGAGCCCCCCTTACCAAATGGACCCGTAAGGGTCCATTTGGTAAGGGGGGCTCCAGGGAAAATCTCCTGTAAAATGCCACCCCCCAAGGGATAAAATGATGAACTATTTTAAACTAAATAACATTATATTTGTTTTTTTTAATGTTCAATTCTAGTAACAGAGGACAAGTATAATGTACAGTATTTACCCATATTATGGTTATTAGCCTGGGGATCGTTTTAAAGCATGTCTAGGGTGGTCGTGCCCTCTGCTTGCCCCCCTCCCCTCATGGTCGCCCCTAGGCGACTGCCTAGTCTGCCTAATGGCAAAAACGCCCCTGTCCATGCCTTTCCCTGGTGGAGACAAAAAAAAAAAAAAAAAAAAAGGTCTACGGTTCCTACCTAAGTATGCGCTGAGTGTCTCCAGAAGTGTCTCTCTCTCCTGTGTGTCCAGTAGAGAGAGAGCATCTCTGTGTGATCCATTCTGCTCTGTGAGGTTCCACAGGGCCTGACACAACTGGCCTGCCAGCTGCCAGTCCCCTGGCCCAAAGTCTCTGAGACAGTCTGCCAGCCTGCACGCGCACGCGCACGCACACGCACACGCACACGCACACGCACACGCACACGCACACACACACACACACACGCACACACGCACACACGCACACACGCACACACGCACACACTGCACTTAGTATTGCAGGACTGCTTTTTGGGGTGGGGGGAAAAAACGACATTGCAGGGGCGGATGTAGCATCTCCCATTTGGAGGGGGGGCAAGAGAACATGTTGGAGGGGCAAGAGAAAATGGTATGGGGGCGGCTGTCGCGGCGATGAAGCCGCACCCACACCATTTTCGCACCCAGTCGCACCCACACCATTTTCAGTTACAGGACATTTATTAGGCAAGTGAAGCATCAATAATACCATCAGTTGTTGTTGAAGTTGCAACAGACACGCAGCATGCATAAAGCTAAAGGTCTGACTCAGAGAGTTTTCTGTTTTCAATGATGAAATGCTGGTTGGTTTAATGGTGACACAGTTAGTTAGTAGCAGTAGTCGTGTTTCAAAACATTTTAAATATAGGCACTTTAATTTGAAATATCTTGGGTGTGTTTTGCATGCCATCATGTTTGGTGGGGCAGTCAGGGCATTTAGGGGGGCATTGCCCCCCCCCCCCCCCCATGCCTATGCCTAGATCCGCCCCTGCGACATTGTCGTGTGAAGGAAAATAAACAGAGCTTAAAATCTGTTTCCTTACTTGCCAGCGCCGCCCTCTAGAGAGAGGGCGACCCTGTTAGGGGGGTCCAGTGCCAAGTTGGTGAGGATCCCACAGGCTGAGAAACACACATCACCGTTTTTAGAGTCCAGCAGGGTCACCACAAACTGGTACACTGTAGGGAGAGAGGGAGAGAGAGAGAGAGAGAGAGAGAGAGAGAGAGAGAGAGAGAGAGAGAGAGAGAGAGAGAGAGAGAGAGAGAGAGAGAGAGAGAGAGAGAGAGAGAGAGAGAGAGAGAGAGAGAGAGAGACAGAGAGAGACAGAGACAGAGAGAGAGACAGAGAGAGAGACAGAGAGAGAGAGAGAGACAGAGAGAGAGAGAGAGACAGAGACAGAGAGAGAGACAGAGAGAGACAGAGACAGAGAGAGACAGAGAGACAGAGAGACAGAGAGACAGAGAGAGAGAGAGAGAGAGAGAGAGAGAGAGAGAGAGAGAGAGAGAGAGAGAGAGAGAGAGAGAGAGAGAGAGAGAGAGAGAGAGATGGAAGCAGGGTTATTATAGTTATGTTTTTTTTTTAGTTTAGTTTTAGTTAGTTAGTTTTTACTCTCTCTTTTTTAATTTACTTTGCTTAGTTTTAATTAGTTATTAGGGTGCATTTGCTAGTTTTTATTTAGTTGATATTTTTTGTAAAAAGTTTAGTTTAGTTTGAGTTTTTTCATACCATACCTTTTTTTGTACTTTGTTGTGTGTGAAAAATCCAATAGACTGTAAGGACGGCTAAGTTAATAGAGTGGTTTTCTGCTGTTTGTGAACAAACAATGCAGTTATATATATATATATATTTTTTTTTTAATTTATTTGTAGTTTTTATTTAGTTTCAGTTATCAACTATAAAAAAAAAATAGTTATCATTTTTAGTCAGTTTTAGTTAACTATAAAAACCCTGGATGGAAGGGTTGTGGACAAAAGGCAACATGAACAAAGGGTGGTGGAGATAAACTGCAGTTATGTTTCCAATCATGGATGGTGTTTAATCTGACTACAGTGCCTTGCAAATAAGTCAGCATGGCATTTTTCTTTTTACAGGGACATCACTCTGTTACAATAATGATGTTTTGTTACTATGTTTTACGATGTTATTGAGCGACCGGTCTGTGTGGTTAAAGGTGGAATTCCAACCATTTTCAATATTTTTTTTTCTGAGAGTGTACAAATGCAACCAAATGAACCCTGACGGGTTCATTTGGTTCCATTTGTACCCTCTCAGGAAAAAAGAAGTGCCTAAAGAAATCCATTAACATGGTTAAAATACATCTTGATGATGTCATCAAGATGTTTCACCATGTTAGTGGTTTTCTTCAGACCTCCATTTCTTGGGAACACAGAAGTGGGGGAACTCTTTTTTATCATGTCCACCCAACACCTCGAAGGTACATCAATGACATAGTAAAATGTTGAAAATGGTTGGAATTCCCCTTTAACTCTGCTGTCAGTTGTTTCCCTACGGCAGAGCAGGTGCATTATATGATGTATATGATGCAACATACTTTAATCCAACACCCTACTCAAAACACAAACCTAACTTCACAGGATGTCACGGGTTAGGCGTAATCTGCCACGCATATCAGGAGGGAAGGTGCTGTTGGACTGATGCCTATCAGACTGTTAGTTCAGTCAGGACAACCCAAGAAGGATGGACTAAATATAGTTATGGAATATAAATGAGAAATATATATGATTTGGGGTCGATTGGATCTGCTTTTAACGTACACAGATCAAGCACAATAGTCCCGGGACTTCAGATCTTAGACCAGTCCCAGACAAGACCGTAGTTTGTAGTTGTAGCCTAAGAGGAACTGTTTTCATCATGTGCACAACAAAGCTTAAAAAAATAACTGAATATGTCTCATTCTCTTCAGTGAAGTGTTAGAGGCAGCGTAAACCTAGACAAAACATGAGCTCTAGGGCTGTGGATTTGAACTCTTAACCTCTGCTTTAAGAAGCATATACTTTAGTGTTGGCCCACTGTATTTTATGGAATTCTTGTGGTCTGACATGCTCTTTGTAATGTATGATGATTGATAGCTCACTTGTAGTTTAGCTGCGGAGAAAGGCTCTAATCTAACTTCCCCATCTTCCCTATGCTGCCAGCATGCTGAACTGAGAAGCTGCACAAAACACAAACACACCTGGCTGGCCATAAGCAGATGGCAGCCCCTCTGTGATTGACGCAAATGATCAATTACACCACTCAATAAACACGATATGCAACAATATTAAAGTCCTTCATGCAGAAGCCGGCAAAATCATTTCTCGACCGCTGCTGCAACACTTAAATTAAAAAGACATTAAAAACACATTAAAAAGGTTGTGACCGTTTTTATTAAACCGTCGCGGCCGTTGCTAACACGGTCAGAACCTTTTCCAGCGGCACCCTTTTTGAAGTTGCCCCAACTGTTTTAAAAAAATGGTCGCAATCTTTTTTTTTTTTAACGGTCACAACCTTTTAAATAAGTGGACGGTTAGGTTTAGGCAAGGTTTTTTTTTTTTTTTTTACCGAGATAAAGTTTAAGGCTAAGGTCATGGTTTGGGAAAAGGGTCAGGGTTTCCAATCTTGTAAAAATAGTCGCGACCGCCGCCACAAAACTATATCGCCGTCTCTCCCTTCATGAACCACATGATATTTAGTATTAGAATCAGTCCAAACTTAAACAAAAACATGCAATGGCAAATTTTTGTTCTAATCTCTGCTTTAATAGGCAGTTTAATAGGCAGTTTAAGCATTGACTCTATTCACGACGGCTCCCTTGGCGGAAGTACGGAGGCTATAACACAATCGCCGTAGCTGTCAAAATTGTTAAGCAAACAGCCGACCACAAAGGTGACCACCTTACAGTTACCATAGTGGACGACGATGCCGTTGTATATCTAAAGTACCTATTATATTTTACCACTGTAGCCTGTGAGTCTGTCAAACAGCAAAGGACTGTGGGATTACTCGAGGTAGGCCCTTTTGCGCTCTGGACAGCTATGTGCACTTTTGAAAGTTTGTTTTGTTTTGGTTTTGTAACAGTGTGTGGTACAGTATGCTCTTAGACTTTTCATTGTAAATTTACAGTAGATTACTGGCAGCAGAGTTGCCAGCCATCTACTGTATTTTCAGATTACAATAGACTACTGTAATCCATTTTTACAGCATGAGACACACTACTGTATTAATTAAAAGGAGTATTTTACTGTAATTTTACTTTGTGATGTAAAATTACATAATGTATTTGTATTAATTAAAGGGAGTATTTTACTGTAATTTTAATTTGTGATGTAAAATTACATAATGTATATGTTATGTATAATTGATATATTGTAGTGTAAACTGCTGTATTTTTATCTTAACCCATTTATACTGCATTTTATTATATTTTACTGCAAAAAATAGTATACTATATTGATTGCTTCAACTACTGCACTAAAGAATACAAATCATTTTTCCCCACAAAATACAAATTGTATTACAAACATAGTGCATTAAAATAACAGTACTCTCACTGTACTGTAACGTGAATTCTAACAGACCACATTAAATATATCAAAACCGTATTATACTGTAACAGATGATACAGAGGACATAACCACTTCTTGATTAAATCATCAGTTTATTAAACAAAATGGATATACATGGATAGAATGAAATGGTTATGTGGAAATCATCATTTTGAAATAAAAGAGGTAACAATAAAATAAAGTAAAAGTGATGGTATTTATTCCTACTGGGAAACGGCTAAGATGTTAGTAACATAAAGTATATTTCAGGATATAGTGTACCAATAAATGAAAATAAAACAAGAATCACAATTATAACTTCAGGATGTAATTGCGGGGCATGAGTGGAGTAAGTCAACAATAGGCTCAGTGGCTAATGGGTAGAGGGCAGCTATACAGTGTAGAACTATGCACGCAGTCGCACCATGTCTGCCATTTGCAGAACCACACATTCATACCGGGGTTGTCATCATTTACATGTTCAGTTTCATACGACCTGTCCGGGGCTCTGGGTTGGACACGCGGATTGGCAGGCTGCAGCTCACCCCTCAGAGATGAGCCAGTCTTTGGAGGCCGCTGTGTCAGAGGAAGTGGCTGTCCCGTGCAGAGGAGAGCAGGAGGGCCGGAGCTGGTCGTCTGTAGTAGAACGTGGCGATGATGGCGCTGACAGGTTGGCAGCGTGGTTGTCTGCAAAGAGGGTGGCAGTACACTGGCAGTGCTGCTGGTGGTATCTAGGCTGGCATCTCACAGAGGTTGTAGAAGGTTCGACTGGTGCGGCTCAGAGTGTCAGTGTCACGGTGTGATACAGACAGGGCGTTGGTCTATGGAGCAGGCTGAGACCGCATGGGGGTGACGGCCACATGGTCCTGTGTCCATGGAGAATACTGATGGTGGGATGACTTCAGTGGACAGCAGTCAGTTGTGGTGTAAATCAGATGTGACACTGCAATAAAAAAAAATAAAAAAATGTAACAAATGCAATAACTATAACCTTAATTATAGGAATTATTTGCAGAAAATACAAACTAAAACCAACCAACAAAACATGCAATTCTTGTGTTCCAAAATAGTAGAAAAAAATCTGATCAACTACAGCATGAGCATGAGCTGAATGCACATAGAAAAACGATTTGGCTAGCTGGGTCTCCAAAAATTCACTAAATAATATAGTCCTAAAAAAATAAATGTCAAAGTGTAAACAAATAAATTTACAGATTAATGCCCACAGAGGCACGCCTTAAGCCACCCTGACCTCACAACCAACTTTTCAGACAAGCTGTTATGTGTGTGATTGTGGTGGATGTGTCTGTGCAAGTCTGTGTGAAAGAGATAACAAAAAACGATTTGGCTAGCTGTGTCTATCTACAATAGATTCACACAATTCACTGGATAATACACTCCTAATAAGTATACATGTGCAAATATAGTAAAACAAACTTACAGATTTATGTCCACAGATCTTCCACAGGGCCACCATGACACTCTCTTCTTGAGGGAAGCTGTGTGGGATTGTGGTGGGTGTGTCTGTGCATATCTGTGTGATGTGTATGGCTGAGTGCAGGCAGGGGGCGGAGCTAACTCTTCATTTACAGCCTTGTTGTATTTTTGCTATGACACATTACATCCAGGTTACATTAAACTTACAATGTGTTACAGTAACAATGTAAATTATTCCCGCCTAGTCAAAAATACCCAGAATGCAACTCAAACTGAAGTACTTTACTGTAATAAAGAAATGCAGCTACCTACTGTAGGAAAATACAGTACTCTACTTCAAAAACTACAACCAGGGCTAAGAGTGTGTGGTACAGTATGTGTCACAGAGTGAAATCAACCAATTTTGGATTAAAAAAGTGCTAATATATTATATTATGCCCCAGAATCTATAAATCTCACACACTGTGCGTTCCCCCAGCCACACAAGGTGCCTTTTTTCATTTAAGCACCTGCCCCTCGGAATGTCAATTTTGACACTAAGAAATACCATTGAAATACCATGTTTAAACACATTAAACAAGTACTACTATCTAACACTTTGTTATATACGTGTCTTGTATATTCAGAATAGTGTGTATATGGAAGAGTTAATGGTGTACTGCGCATAACATCACGCCATGCCATTATTTAGCCGTTTGTGTGTGTGTGTGTGTGTGTGTGTGTGGTGTGTGTGTGTGTGTGTGTGTGTGTGTGTGTGTGTGTGTGTGTGTGTGTGTGTGTGTGTGTGTGTGTGTGTGTGTGTGTGTATGTGTGTGGTGTGTGTGTGTGTGTGTGTGTGTGTCCATAACACACCTTTGTTTTGCATAATAAAGTCCCGGACATCCTTGGACTGGGACAAGTTTCCGTACACACGGGTGGCCTCCAGCACTGTGTCCATACTGGAGCTGAGCAGCAACTTCAGCAACACTGAAAACACGCATGATGCAGGCATGAGGTGGAGGAACCCAAGGAAAGAATCAATTCAGCAAATTGTTGCTGCTTGGCAGAAACCTTGTTCTACTAAACCTTGTAACATTTCCCAATTTGAAGGGGGGGGGGGGGGGGGGGGGGGGGGGGGCTAGGCGAAAAAACGGTATGGGGCGGCTTCATTGCCTGTGTCGCTTCGTGCCACAGGCGATGAAGTCGCACCCATAACATTTTCTGTTACAGGACTTTTATTAGCAATAAGCATCAAAAATAACAAAGGTTGCAATAGGCACGCAGCATGCATAAAGCTAAAGGTCTGACTCAGAGAGTTTTCTGTTTTGAATGATGAAATGCTCTTGGTTTAGTGGTGCCACAGCTGTAGTTACCGTATTTTCCGGACTATAAGCCGCTACTTTTTTCTTGTGCTTTGGACCCTGCGGCTTATTCAGCGGTGCGGCCAATGTATGGATGTTTACGGCTAACAAACACTATAGTATAGGGCGTTCTAAGTCTAAATGCACGGTATGACACCAACTTTAAGCCGGCCCGAGCAGGAAATGTAGGGGGACAGGGCACAGGCAGTTCGCTAAGACAGACACTACTAAATGCATCAAGGAAAGCAAACGAAGAAGTGCATATAACGCAGCTAAAGTCAGTCGAGCTGGTTGAAAAATAAGGAAATCTATCTGCTGCACGTAGCCTTGGGATCAATGAATCAATGGTTAGACGGCGGACCAACGCGAGGAACGCCGGCGCGGCGCGGCGGAGACACCAGTTCCTCGGAACGACGGCGCGCGGTGGTGGTCCGCGCGGTGGTGGTCCGCGCGGTGGTGGTCCGCGCGGTGGTGGTCCGCGCGCTGTCGTTCCGAGGAGCTGGCGCCACCAGCGCGCGCACCACCAGGGCGAGGAACATGCTGAAAGCAACTTTTTATCAAGTCTGCCAGTGGATCCTTACTGCGTGGAAAAGTGTCAAAAAAACATCCACGAACGGGTTTAGAAAGGCTGGCGGCAGCAGCAGCAGCAGCAGCAGCAGCAGCAGCAGCAGCAGCCGCCGCCGCCGCGCGAGGAGGAGGAGGAGGAGGGGTCCGTGGAGGCGGCAATAAAGACGCCTCGTCGAGCGTCTTAAACATTGAGAGGATTCCTGGTGGTCCCCAGCTAAATGGTGGACAGTTGGTTAACCAGATGTACGCTAGGCTACCCTTTTTCATGAACCAAATGGACCCGCTCATTTGGTTTCATGAAGTGATCGGAGTTTGCCCTCTGGCTACGCCAGGCCAGGCCTGGATGTAATATTTCTCAATCAGGGGGGCAGCCGAAAATGGCAGTTGGTTTAGTGGTGACAGAATTGTAGTTAGTCCATGTTTAACTACCGCTATAAGCATTTGATTTTGAAGTTTTCATTGTTTGCATTCCGTCATGTTTGGTGGGGCAGTCAGGGCGTCTAGAGGGCATTCCCCCCCCATGTCTATGCCTAGATCCGTCCTTGGTCTATGGCTCTTGCGTTAATTACATACAGCACGTGCAGTTCTGTAGTCGTTTAAATAATAAAAAGGATGCTTCTCAAAACAGCATTGTTTGAGAATTGCCGACAATCTCATCTGTGCAAGAACCCTTACATATGGTAATTAAGCATTAAAACACCCGCGGCTAATAGGCCAGTGCGTCTTGTATGTGTACACAATTGATTTTTTCGCTAAATTTGGCCGGTGCGGCCTATATTAAGGTGCGCTTTATAACCCGGCAATTACGGTAGTTCGTAGCAGTAGTAGTGTTTCACATCAGTTTAAATATACGGACTTCAACGTGAAATATCTTTGAAATTTGGGTTGTTTTGCATGCCATCATGTTTAGTGGGGCAGTCAGGGCAGTTAGGGGGGCATTGCAAAAATACGGGAAAAAAAGCTTGTAGATCTACTATGTTTTTCTATTTGGGGTATTTTCATTAAAAGAGAGTGTTAAGTGTGTCTGTGAATTTTGTAGATGTTGTACTAATGATATGTATTAACAAAAGCTTGTAACATGCGCGTCACCCAACAGATAATAGATAGTTACTCTTCTTAGGAACCAATTCAATACTCCTCTTACTCTTGGCAATGGTGAGCTTCTTGTGTCTGATGACAGAGCTTACTCCCTGGTAGAAGGACAGGTTGTTGATGGCCACAGCTACGTTCACCAGCAGCTCCTCGCTCTCCAGAACGGACCGCAACTCTACCAGACAGACAGACATTATAAATCAGGGCTGCCCAAAAGGTAGAGTGTGATCTACCAGTAGAATCACACAGGCCATGCCGGTAGATCACATGACGGTCCCCTAAAGTGTATAGATCTGTAACTCTTGAGAGCGGTAAGTGGTCCATTTGGTTTCATGTTACACTCTCAAGAGTTAAGTTATTTTTAAACATCTGAATTACGTAATTTCAAGAGTCCACACAATTAGAGAATGGAGAATAATTGTTATTTTGACCAACGTTTTGCCAGTTCACTTTCCCAATTGTGGACAAAAACGTGAAAGTTATTAGCTTTGGGTGTAAGAGACTAAATTCAACATCACGGACTGGCAGCTCAAACCCCCAAATACTGTTTATAACAGTAAGTAACAGTAACACCATCACTACCATTTCAAAGCTCAAACTTTCTTGGGGGCCTTGAAATGGATTTTTTTATGTGTAGATCTTGATGAGCCAGTCATTTTAAAGTAGCTCCCAAGTAATTTAGTAAGTAAGTAGTAATTTCCGTCAGTCTCTGTGTGCATCAGCGCAATGTAACAGGATACACAATGAACACACAAACCTGTATACTGTATATACAGAATTATTGAAGTGACCCAAAATGCCATCTTCTGAAAATGGCGCCATAAAGTTAATAGATGGAAGGAATACTTATCCGTGATCCTATCTCTAGTGTATTTCTTTTAGTCTATTACAGGGGTTTTCAACAGGTGGTCCAGGGACCATCAGTGGTCCCTGAGAGGGTTCCAGGTGGTCCCCAGCTAAGTTGGTTAACCAGATGTAACTCTTGAGAACGTAAAAATGAAACCAAATGGACCCTTGCGAGTCCATTTGGTTTCGTTTTTACGCTCTCAAGAGTTGAAATTCATCATCTTAATTAGCCTATAGGTCTTCACAACTAGAAAATTAATTGTCATTTTTATCTGTATGTTAATTTGCCTGTTTTGTTTCCCCAAATCCAGCCTGGAATTGTGGACAGAAGCAAGAAAAATCTTTAGTTTTGGGGTCTGTGGGGCTACAGTGTCCTCAAATGGTGGTCCGTGGCTCAAATGCTGAACAAATATTGGTCCCATGGGATCAAAAAGGTTGAAAACCCCTGGTCTATTATGTAAGAAGTTTGATCACATCACTGTCAGGCCAGGAAAAGGTCACGAAGCAGCGATGACATTGTGGGTGGTGGTTCAGAAACCAGGTCTGTTCCTGATATAGCAGCCAGATGTCGCACACCAACGAGCGCGGAGGGGTATAAATCGCAGATATTGCGGTCGAGCTGTCAACCGATGCCTGTGTCACAGCGGATTTCGTTTCTGGCTCTGACTGGAAATACCCCCTTTGGTGTGGTGGTGGAGGATTCTTCTTTCTTCCTCTTAAACTCCCTTCTAATTCTAACAGGCCTGCCTGTCGCGAAACAGATCAAAACAGAACGTTGTTGAACAGTCAGCCTCACTCTTTCATCCGCTGTTTTCCCTGAACTGTTCTTACGTTTCTTCAGTCCAACTGCGTTAGGCAGTGCAGCCTATCCTACTCACCGCAATGGCTTAGACCTAAGACCACGCTTGCCCTGCCATTGAACCCAGCCAAAAATAACCCAGCTACAAGCTCATAACGCAGCACTTTTCGGCATATTGTGAGCTTGTAGATCAGCTATTATTGGTGGAAATTAAGGGGTCATTTCTAAGACAATTTAAGTGGTTAATTTCGCCATTATCCACCAATAAAGAAAACGTACTTACTTCTCAGATTTAGACTCTCATTACAAGACATACTGTACATACATGAACCACTTCAGCCCTATATACATTTTGGCCATTTGAAGACAGCAGATCTAGAATCTCACAATGTTTCACTCAAGTAAAACATTGTAGTGCTTTTCCCCATCTCTTTGTAGGAGTCTGACAGCAATGAAACCAAGAGCCTACTACCACCCACCTTCGTGCCACCTCTGCCCCGTCCCGAAAGCGCGTAACCGCATGGGATAGTTTCACACAGACACAGTGCCGGCTGCAGAATGACACAGAACATCCTGCTGTCTGCACCATACCCCAAAAAAAAGCTCAACCCAGAGGAGAGGAGGATGTGCTGTTTGCAGCCGAAAGGAAACCGAAACGTGCTGAACGAAAATATGTAATGTGTGGTTGGTGTTGTTTTTTTTTTTTTTTTTTTTTTTTTTAGGTGATTTCTGTTCCCAGGCTCAGGATGGGACGTGACTGGGTGTTATAGATATAGAACAAAGATGGACTATACAAGCATCATTTGTTAAAGCAAACTAGACCACAACAGTGATAGCATGTTCGTATTCAGAACTCCTGACTTTCAACAATTGTTACAGCTTCATAGTGAGAGGAAGGCTATGGCTAGTCTGTCCTGTATCTCACTCATGGGCCCTTTATTATTCTGCACATGTAATCATAACCTCTGTCTGGAATAATTGCCAATGATTGCCAATTGATAGTAAGTAGAGCAGGGGTGGGCAATTATTTTTCCCAAGGGGCCAAATGAGATACATAAAATATTGTGGAGGGGCCAAGACTAAAGGCTGAACTAAAGTCTGCGTAATATTAAATTAATTTCAAGACGAAAGTAAGAGTGAGACCAAACTTTTTGATACCGGGGCCCTCTATTTATTCAGTATTTGAGACACAGAGGACCACCATTTGATGAAATTTTACAACCACAGACGCCAAAACTAAAGATTTCTTTTGTTTTTGTTGACAATAACAGGCTGGATTTGGGAAACATAGATCAAAAATGACCATTCTTTTACATTATCTGATTGTGTAGATTTTAGGATGATTCAGATGACGAATATTTTAACTCTTGAGAGTGTAAACATGAAACCAAATGGACCCGCAAGGGTCCATTTGGTTTCATTTTTACATTCTCAAAGAGTTCCATCTGGTTAACCAACTCTCCATAATTTAACTGGAACTCTCTCAAGGACCACTGGACCACTCCCCGGGCCGGTCAGAGTCAGCCAAAGGGCTGCATTTGGCCCCCGGGCCGCATAATGCCCAGGTATGAAGTAGAGCAACTTGCAATGAGACTGATCTAAAATACTGCCTGTAAGTCAAAGTACTGTACTCCTGTACAGTGAGACACAACACCAGAGGGAGCTCCTCTGACCCCAAGGGAGACTAGCTGGGGCTTGTTTAGGCCAAAGCTAATGGGAATCCTAAAAATAACCAACATTTTGTTTCCCCGAAATCCGTCACGAACGGGAAAATGCCTTCTGCTGCTCTGCTGCAACCAAAATGTGGAATGCCGTACCAACAGCCACAAAACCTCTCCATTCCACATCCAATTTTAAAACTGAACTAAAAACATAGTTGCCCTCAGACTGTACCAGTACTAGGGCTTCACAATTAAGTCGAAATCAAAGTTCAATCAGAATTTGGACAACATTGTAATTTCGTTTTCGTAATTTCCCCTTTCACATATCCGGTGGAACTGTGTCACACTCGCTCACGGCCTACCTTACCGTAAAAAAGTGTTAAAAATGCGATGTGTTCTGCTGCTACTTTAAGAAAAGGTAGTTCAAGACTCCAAATACTTTAACTGAGAGTTAAATATAATTTAACATCAAATGGTGGTGAACCGTGGCTAAAATGCAGGGAAAAAAATTAGTGGGCCCTGGTATGAAAAAGGTTGAAAAACACTGTAATAGTGGAACTGGTCACCTTACCACATCACCCAAAACTGGATTATGAACAGGCCTTTAATGTACGGTAACTCGGCACTGGAAGGCCCTAGAAGGCATGTGTACCCCAGCAGGGGTGCAGCGCCAACGGTTCGAGAACCCCTGTGGCCACTTTAACCCATTGTGTCCTGACCCTCGATTTGAGTTTCTGACACCAGATTATACAGTATTTCCTGACACCAGAATATAGCTGCAGTAGTTCCTGACACCAGAATATAGCTGCAGCAACATTCTAGCTTTTGACGCTAGGTTCTACAGTATTTTCCGACACTAGAATCTACTTATTGACACCTAAATTATAGTTTCTGCTGCTATAATCTAGTTTTTGACACTATATTCTAGTTCCCAACACTAAAATCTAGTTTTTGACACAAGATTGTAGTTCCCAACGCTAAAATCTAGTTTAACACTAGATTCTAGTTTCTGACACTAGAATCGATTTTTTACACTAGATTCTAGTTTTTCTGAATAATCTATGTTTCTGTGTCAGTAATGCTAACATATTTCAAGCCAAGGACCACCAAAGATACCCATATTTGGCTGCATACCCCCATCTGAAACTATGTTGTTATAGGGATCCCCCAGAAGCAAAAGATTTGAGTTAAAAAAAAAGTTTGCTTCCCAAATATTGCATTCAGAGATTTGCACCACATTTTCCACAACGTTTCAAAAATAGCAGAACAACAAGCTCGGTGGCGCGATATGAGCTTGTTGATCTGCTATTTTTCAACAGTTAAAACACCAAAAACGCGTTCGGTACTCAGCTCACCCAGTGTCTCCAGCAGCAGCTGGACGCACGCGGCGTCGGCAGCCAGCGCCGGGCCCACGGCCGGGTGGACGCACATGTTGGCCAGCACTCGGACCAGCTTCACCAGCACGTCCTCGTCCTCCCGCGCCGTCGGTGGGGAGGAGGAGGAAGAGGAGGAGGAGGAAGAGCAGCCGTCCCGCCGCTGGTAGGTGCCGTACAACGCCAGCAGGACCTCCATGCAGCCGCGGCACTGGAAGAGCTGCTCGCGGGCCTCGTTGCTGTTGGCCGTGAGGTTCCCCAGGGTGAACAGGAGGCGCACCGCCAGGTCCTGGGGGAAGAGAATTAAAAGTGTGTGAAAGAAAGGAGAGAGAGAGAGAGAGAGAGAGAGAGAGAGAGAGAGAGAGAGAGAGAGAGAGAGAGAGAGAGAGAGAGAGAGAGAGAGAGAGAGAGAGAGAGAGAGAGAGAGAGAGAGAGAGAGAGAGAGAGAGAGAGAGATTGAAAAGGGTAACAGGAATACTCGGCCTTGAGTATAGACAGAGTTACACTGTCGCAAACTCTGTTCACTTCATGTTGTTCTTCTTGCGTTTCACCATGTTAATGATTTTTCTTTCAGGTCCTTTTTTCTGAGAGTGTAGAAATGGAATCAAATGGACCCGCTAGGGTCCATTTTGGTTCACATTTGGACACTCAAGAAAATATTGGAAATGTCCCTCTTTTTGTCCCTCTTTCAGGCATAACAGCCCTCCCGAGAGCTCAGTTTTCTGACCCCTCAACATCGCAACATTTCGGCTGGTCCAAGTATTATTTGGGCTGAGCCTTAATGTGTCCATGGAAAGCACTATAATACAGAAAAAAAACAATGTCTGGATGACTGAATAAAATTCCATGGTGCATGTTTCTCCCATCAAATACGCCTACAGAAGCTAATTGAGGCAACAATAAACATACAAACGTTGTGTTAATGTTTCACTTAAATCCTCTGTATGTACTGTATACAGAGGTGCCATTACAACTCCCAGTATTCATGCTTTACTGATCTTTTCCTGAAGGTTTTCTGAAAATGCATGTTTTCCCCACAGGTTAAATTACTGATGATGTTGCTGACAATAGCACTCACAATCTATTGAATTGCCTATGGCAGTGGGTCAAACGGAAGCAGTATGCGGCTTTTTCAATAAAGTTTCATTGCTGAAACTTGAGTCTGACTTAGCCAGACTAGTAAAACAGCACATCTGTATTACTATTATATTTATGTTTATTTAACTTATACTACAAATGCTGTAGCCACAGTGTGTGGTTGTGGCACTTACTACTGATTCTGATTTTGTATCAAGTCAGTATGAGCACATCACCACTACACTACACCACAGAATCATCCCACTGTGTACGATGCTGTGGGCCCAGCAGGGGGCCTAACCATCTCCTCAGCCAACCATCCATTATGTTACGTTTTCGCGCAACACGAATAAAAATGAAAGCCTGGTTGTCGAGGCTATTCATTATGTGAATTACAAATATTACACAATGTAAGGCAGACTGTGGCTCAATGGATTAGAAGTGGACTTCATGTCTCCAGTGTGTTGCGAGTATAAACTCTAGTTCTGACCTATTAGGATTGCAAAACAACACATGAGTTAAAAGCTGGATTAGAAGATATCCTATCACTCTCCCAAGATGGAATTCCAGTTTAGCATTTGGCAAAAGCACGGGAGATATTGAGCTCACAGACAGTAATTTCACTTTGCACCCAAGTTCTACTACAGGCAGCCAGAAACTCTACATCATTATGTCCTATAAGGCAAACCTGTAGCTCTCCATATATGGAGCTGATCTTCATACCTGCCCATTCAAACTGTACACCCTTACTGTGTGTGTCTGTGTGTGTGTGTGTGTGTGTGTGTGTGTGTGTGTGTGTGTGTGTGGTGTGTGTGTGTGTGTGTGTGTGTGCGCGCGCATGTGCGTGCGTGTGTACACAAAAGCTAGTGGATGTTTGTTTATGTATGTTTATCTATGAGGTTATTTTTTAAGCATTAGGCGCGTGTATTTTTATTTTTTCAAGTGCGTACGTACGTGGTCATATTTTTAACTGTGCGCACGCGCGAGAGTGTGTGCGCACGCGCGCGTGTGCATGTGTAAACTTGTGTTATATGCTCACATTTCTGTTTGTGTATATCTGTGCCTATTTTTAGCGTGTGTGGGTGGGTGCATGTGTTTATATTTGTATCCGTGTGTCTGCCTGCCTGCGTGTGCGCGAGGTTGTGTGTGAATTTTGATGTGAGTGGGTGTGTGTTGATGTCCTGCCTGATTAAGAGCATATGTCACCCCTGTGCTGATTGCCAAAACCTCCTGCCATGCACCCCTTTATGCCTCCCCATCAGGGGCGGATGTAACATGTCCCATTTGGGGGGGCAAGAGAACATGTTGGAGGGACAAGAGAAAATGGTATGGGGGCAGCTTCATCGATGAAGCCGCACCCATATCATTTTCGGTTACAGGACTTTTATTAGTCAAGTACAGCATCAATAATAACATCAGTTGTTGAAGTTGCAGCAGACACGCAGCATGCATAAAGCTAAAGGTCTGACTCAGAGAGTTTTCTGTTTTCAATGATGAAATGCTGTTGGTTTAGTGGTGACACAGCTGTAGTTAGTTAGTAGCAGTAGTAGTGTTTGAAATCATTTTAAATATAAGCACTTTAATTTGAAATATCTTGGGTTGTTTTGCATGGCATCGTGTTTGGGGGGGCAGACTGGGTATTTAGGGCCCCCCCATGCACCATGCCTAGATCCGCCCCTGCTCCCCATCCCTTCACCTCCTTCTCCTTCTGCGACTTCTCTCTTGGGACACTGATTAAACATCAAAACAAACACACGCACACACACTCACAGCGGGATGGAGAGAGAGAGAGAGAGAGAGACAGAGACAGAGACAGAGAGAAAGAGAGAGAGAGAGAGAGAGAGAGAGAGAGAGAGAGAGAGAGAGAGAGAGACAGAGAGACAGAGAGACAGAGAGACAGAGAGGGAGATATTGTTCCATAGAGATGCACTGTGTGGTGTAAATGTACTGGGATTTGAAGCACATAAACAACTTGCTCTGGGGGTAAACATGCTTAGTGGATCTCTAGAGTATAAACAGAGTTCGTGAACTCTTTGGCTTATTTTAGGCTGACCATACGTCCGTATTTCCCAGGACATGTCCGTATTTCACGTCCTGTCCTGGGTGTCCTGGTTTTTTTTAGAAAATGAGGAAATGTCCCGGTTTTTGTAAAATTACTTTCATTCAGTTCCTTTCCGACACGTCTTTGCTTACATCGGACCAGTAAATCGACAGGCACTAGGACACTGCGCACGATGACCTCAGCCCTGAGCAGAGTCAGTGCAGCCAGCCTTCGTCAATCAGTTAGTAGACACTAGACAGCGTGGTTGTCAGTCTCCACTACCATGCCCAAGCGCAAGTGCACGTTTACAGACGAGTTACAGAAAAAAATCCCTGTATTCAGACCGGGGCGAGACAAAAGTGAAGCACTGTGCACTGTTTGCAAAGCAGGCACGCATGTCTCGCTCTGCAATGGTGGTGCAAGGGACCTAAAATCCCACATTGACACAGAAAAACACAAAAAAGCTGTTCGAGGCGATAGTAGCGCCTGTTCGATATCTGAATATTTCGTGAAATCCCCCCGCCCCCCGCTAAGGTGTCCTGGTTTTCACCTTTGAGAATATGGTCACCCTACTCTAGGTTATTTTAACTTTTTTTTTTTTTACGGTGAGCGGACTTTTTTTTTAACTTTTATTATTATTATTTTTTTACATTTTTCACTATTGACATGCCTGGAAAAAAGGGATGCCAGGCTTAATGTGTTTATATTACACTTTCAATTTAAAGTACAATAAATTCATAGTTAACTCATAGTGAACATACAACATACAAACCCATTCAAACACACAAACAAACTGTGTTGGATGCAACAATGTTCTGCATTATTTTCCCCATTGTCTGACTGAACTGGCAGTGTTCATGTCCTTTGTACAAGGTATTCTTGTACTTCTGTTTATGTAGACATGAATACAAATTTCTAGTGTGTGTGTGCGTGAGTGTGTGCATGTGCATGCGCGAGTGTGTGCATGCGTGTGACCCGTGTGTGCCCAACAATCTGGGAACAAATGTATATGTAATGTTGAAAATGAATCCCATGAACTGGCATTGTTGGCATTTCAAATTTGGCCACCAACATGGCCCCACCTTTCGTGTGTGTGTGTGTGTGTGCGTGTGTGTGTGTTTGTGTGGTGGGGGTCTTCAGCTCACCTGTTTGCGTGTGTATTTGCTCAGCAGTTCTATGAATAGTTGGCAGCAGTCAGGAGTCTGGACCAATGCCAGACGGCACTCCGAGTAAGAGGAGAGTTTACTGAGGGATAGAGAGAGAGAGAGAGAGAGAGAGAGAGAGAGAGAGAGGACAACCAATGCATCTGACCATCATCAACATTCATCCGCCTTCCCACCACCACCACCACACTACGCCATCTATATATGGACCCATTCAATCAGCACTGCTAATGGAGCGCACAAAGCAGTGTCAAATTTGGAATTGCATCGGTTTATTCAGTCTTTCTTTAATTTACTTGGAAGTATAAACAAGATTTCCTGTCATTAGTCCAAATTAGATGCAACTCGCTTGCAAAAAGGAACGCCGGCTGTTTGTGAGTGGCGGAATTGTCCACATTACAGAGACGCAGGTGCATCAGCCGCCGCCATGAATGGCACGTTTTCAGAGCGTTTTTACTTTCCCTCGAATGAAAAGATGAGGCCTACAACACAATGAAGGAGAACAAATGAATGTCAGAAAACGAACAAGAGAGTGCGGTCGGCTGAATCATGTCCTGTTTTGATCACTAAAAGACGGAAGAGAGATGGGAGGAGGGAAACAGAGAGAGAGGAAGAGAGAGAGTGTTGCCTCGCCACAACAAAGAGCATTTCCTGTCGGGGGTTAGAACTTCGAAGTGACAGTCCCGTCTGTCACACTCCGTTTCACACGAAGCGAAACCGAGCGTGACGGGCGCACGGGGACATGACACACCTGTGCAGGCCTGGATTAAATAACAACAGAAATTTGGTGGAGCTTGCAAGGCCCCGCGGCCCGCGGGATTAAGACTATTTCAATTAGGTACAGCTGTTGTGATTCCGTTTAACAAAAATGAATAAAATAGTGCAATGCAGAAACTACAGCTAGCTTTTTTTTGGTCGTCCAACAGTTTTTTAACCACTCAATAAAATAGCAGTCACGTGTTGCATCGTGCTTGCGGTTAGGGTTAGGGCAGGGGTTTTCAACAGGTGGTTCGGGGGGCACCAGCGGTCCCTGAGAGGATTCCAGGTGAATGATGACAAGCTATTAACCAGGTGTAACTCTTTGAGAGCGTAAACATGAAACCAAATGGACCCTTGCGGGTCCTATTGGTGTCATGCTTACACTCTCAAGAGTTAAATACTAATGGCTCAATTTTCGCTCCACACGATGTCCCTAACATTACCCGAAACCTGCAGCAAATTCCCTTATTGGTATTTTCGTCACCTTTTCTCTTCCCTTAGCCACTATTCTTTATGCCGACACCGTTATTTGTGACTGGAGGTGTGGTCATGGGCGTGTTTGTCGCGCAGTCCCTTAAGTTGCTAATTTCGTCAAATAGATTTGGGAACTAGATAATGCCATCTCAAAGCACCCGCTAACCGATATGAGAAGGCAGAGCCACGTGCGCACAGTGCGGGCGTCTGTGCGCCTTGGAGATGTCCACGACTCCACGTGGAAAGGCACCAGTTCAATTCATCTCCTTATTTATGGATTGTCCTATAAACAGCTGTAGATTGCCTGCTGTCGGTCACTTCCTTGTGTTTAGGTAATGTACAGTATATAATATAATTAAATACATTAACTTGTGACGCAATGCTGTAAATTGCAAAAAAGTCGGGAATTCGCGGCAAAAAAGACGTTTTTTTGATCATTCATTTCTCGGTCAATTCTGGACCATTTTTTTACATTTCAAAATGCAGCGTGTGGTCCAAAATGGTCCAGAATTGACCTAGAAATGAATGATCAAAAAATGTCTTTTTGCCACGAATTCCCGACTTTTTTTGCAATTTACTTTATAACATTTCGCAGACTTGGAGTAAATGCACGCCACATACAGCAAAAAAAACATGGAACATGTTTTTTTCAACATAACATGTTGAATGGTAAGAAATGATTGAGGATTGACCGAGCTATAATTGTTTGAAAATGAGAGCTATAATCTTTGAGAATAGGCTACTCATGCATGTGTCTGTCCTAAGCCTGCAGCCAGGCTGCGTGCTTAGGAGGGTCAGGCTTAGCAGTAGGGATAAGGGAAATAGATATGGGATGAATTAAAGGGAATGGCAAGACCAACACGGATTGGATGAAAGCTAAAAACGCCCAAACCACACCTATGCATAATTTAACGGGTATAGGAGGTGTTTAAGGGAGATTGGATGGTAACGAAATTATCAACTTTAGTGTGGGAACGCCTCTTCCCCAATGCTAAGTGCGTTAATGGCGTATAAGGGCTAATGTAACCAAAATCGAGCCCTAAGCATCTGAATTAGCCCGAGTGTACACAACTAGAGAATGTAGAAGATTAATGGTCATTTTGATCTGTATGTTTGACTGTTTTGTTTCTCAAATCCAGCCTGGAATTGTGGACAAAAGCAAAAATAAATCTTTAGGTTTGGGGGTCTGTGGCGCTAAAATGCCATCAGATGGTGGTCCGTGGCTCAAATTCTGAATAAATAGTGGGCCCTGGTATCAAAGGGTTGAAAACCACTGGGTTAGGGGAAGAGACTGCTGGACTGATGCCGCCGTTCCTTGTGTCGGGAACAGTCTTAGAACTCTAAGGGAGAAGTGTCGATAGTGCTGAACACACCCACCTTCAGTAACTGGACACACAAACACAAAAACAAGTGTAATTCTTGAATGTAATTCTTGACTTGTCGCAGCGCCAGGGCCCTCGGAGGGGTTGGATCCGACAGGGCTGGAGTTCTGTTTACCTGTATATTCTGGCGATGTTGGTGCACACGTCCTGGTCGTGGCGGTGGTGACGCAGAGCCACGCAGAGCTCCGACAGGACGCCGTGCGACACGAAGAGCAGCCGCGACTCCTGCTGGTCTGCCAGGTTCCTCAGGGTGGCAGTCAGCTGACCGGGTCACAGCACCGGGCAAGGACAAACAGAGAAAAGCTTTTACAGATACAGATAGAGTGTCAAACAATCAACAAAAGATTGATTTTGCTTTTGTTCACAATTTGCATGCTGGATTTGGGAAACAAAACAGCCAAACATACAGATCGGTATTATTTTAATCTTCTACATTCTCTATTTGTGTAGATTCGGGCTGATTCGGGCAGATACAGATAGATTGTCAAACAATCAACAAAAGATTGATTTTGCTTTTGTTCACAATTTGCATGCTGGATTTGGGAAACAAAACAGCCAAACATACAGATCGGTATTACTTTAATCTTCTACATTCTCCATTTGTGTAGATTCGGGCTGATTCAGATGATGAATATTTTAACTCTTGAGAGTGTAAAAATGAAACCAAACGCAAGGGTCCATTTGGTTTCATTTTTACCCTACATTTCAACGGCCGGCGATGATAAAGCGACGTTGCCCGACATCCATTTTTTCTCTATGGGAGCCGCCGATTCGGCCGACAGCAGAAGAACGGGGCGACGTCGCCGGAAAGATAAAAATTGGTGAGCTTTTCGGCCGAATCGGCCGACGTTTGCCCGGGGATAACCAATCAGAGCCAAGTGCTGCTTTTTTGCCCTCGACCCGAAACCATTCGGCGCAGTTTGGTTCCTAGTTCCGCCCCACTTCCTCCTCCACCATACTTTTTTTTTCAGTGCACCACAGCGCCGTCGTTTACGGTACTCATTTTGCATGCCATTCTAAGCGGGAATTTACGGTAATGACCGCCGGCGTCGATGATATCGACCAACGTTTCTTGTCCATGGCCCACCTTCGCACACCGTTAAAACGTACTGTGGCGCTCTCAAAGAGTTACATTTGGTTAACCAACATTCCATCATTTAGCTGGGGGACCACCTGGAATCCTCTAAAGGACCACTGGTGGTCCCCGGACCGCCTGTTGAAAACCCCTGATCTACAGTATGTATCCATTTGCCATTTCAACCAACAGCACCCAAAAGTGATCACATCACATCCTAATGAGGTCTGTCAGCTGCCGTGCACAAAACCCGTACAGCAGTAGAGGAATGGGAAGTCATTTAGCATGGCTATAAATCACTTTCTAGATGGGGGGAAAGGAACACTGATTTCAAATGAGCACTAGCACCGCTACAACGAAGAGGAATGTTCCCAACCATTATTGACAACTCATTTACCTCCATGAAAAAAAAAAAAAAAACGGCGTAACAAGAAGCTCAGGGGCGGATCTAGGCATGGGCATTGGGGGGGGCAATGACCCCCTAAATGCCCAGTCTGCCCCACCAAACATGATGGCATGCAAAACAACCCAAGATATTTCAAATTAAAATGCTTATATTTAAAATGAATTGAAACACTACTACTGTTACTGACTAACTACAGCTGTGTCACCACTAAACCAACAGCATTTCATCATTGAAAACAGAAAACTCTCTGAGTCAGACCTTTAGCTTTATGCATGATGTGTGTCTGTTGCAACTTCAACAACAACTGGTGGTATTATTGATGCTTTACATGCCTAATAAAAGTCCTGTAACCGAAAATGGTATGGATGCGACTTCATCGATGCGATGAACCCCATACCATTTTCTCCTGCCCCCCCCATTTGAGAAATGTTACATCCGCCCCTGAAGAAGCTCTGTTTGATATCAAGCCCAGCGCCAGCCCAGGATGTTTGCTTAGGCCGTCATGCGTCCTCACTCAGCCTCCGCGGGTTCGATTTCTATAGAGTGAAGCAAGCTGGGCGTTTTGGACTGGAGTTCCAGCGTGTTACTGGTCAAGCTGGGACTGAGGAGAACATTGTGCTCTGGGAGGAACCTCTAATCTATGCCACAGAGAAACAATAACATTGTTTCAGAACAGTGGGACAATCTAAATCAAAAGCTATCCTCAACCAGCTCAGACTGATACAGATTCTTTTTTTTTGACCGTGTATTTATTTAACCCAAATAGCCAAACCCAAGAAACTATGAGACGGGTTGTTCTCAGAGTGTTTGGCAAGACTCAGAAAAGTTTCCATCGGTTTGTCCAGTTGAACACTGTGTGTTGTACCTGATTCAGCTCCAAGGTCAATCTATTTCCAGTGGTTTGAAATATTTTCGCCATGTCAGTTCCAAGTTTGTGAAAAAACAAAAAAAAAAACAAAATCCCTTTCAGTGCAACGCACTCAAACGTTTGGGCAGTGAAAACCATGTCCAATCCAAACCTTGAGGATTCAACAGGGAATGGCTATACCCAAAAATAATGTCATGGAAATACTTCTCACCGAGAGACAGTGAGATCGTTTTGCAACCTTGACTTGTCGTGACCCTTTTTGAAAAGTGCGTTTATTAGGTCAAGAACCCAAACCTTTTTCCCAAACCGTTGGGGTCGTGATGACAATTTTTTATCAGTCACAACTACACCTAAACCTAACCTTAAATGTAACCCCAATAAAACCTAAGCCTAAACCTAACCTTAACCCCTGAGTAATTTAAAAGGACACAACGTTTTTAAAAAGGTCGCAACTGTTTTAGGAATGCTGCGCCCAAATTAGAAAAAGGTTGGGAAAGAGGTCGGAGAGAGTTATTTTTCCAATGGTGTAAAAAAGGTTGTGACCACTGAAAAAGCTCACAACAGCATTAGCAGCGGTTGCCGTGGTTTTAGCAAACGGTTGCAAACATTTTATAAAAAGGTTCTTGACCTAGGTCGAGGTTGCAAATTGTTTTGTCCCTTCCTGCGCTCACCTGTACAAGGATGTGCCCTGCCACAGTGAGGTGGGTGTGGCCAGGCGTGGACAATGGGTGGAGGCTCTGGATGAGATGCTGGGCCACGCCCATGCACTTCTTGTCCAATAGGAGTCTGAGGAGTGCGCTGTTTCCGGACAGAAACTTCAGGGTGCCGACACAGTACAGCAGGGCCTCACCGGACACACACACGTCTTCTGTGCTCAACACCACCAGCAGGGAGTCTGGACGAATAAAGGCAATGAGGGCGTGTTGTCGACACACACACATACACACGCACACGCACACACACACACACACACACACACGCACAGTCAGTAACAGTAGTACTCATGGAGGCCTTATTTCTTTTCATTAATTTATCAAAAGAGTAAAAACAATATATTAATAATAATAATCACATTTTCAAAGAATGTAAACACAACCTTCAAAATGGATTAGAAAAATAATCAATAAATAAAGAAACAAGCAGATATTTTTAATATTACTACACTATTAATACTTCATAACATGTTTTTTGTTAGTTTGGGTCTCAAGGAAATACCATATTTATCTTTTGGCTCTGAGCTGAACAATATTGGGAACCAATGCTGTAGTGTATAGTGCACTGCGGGTGGCATGCAGTGGACAATGGTGAATACGAAAGATATACAAACAGTGTTTAAGTGTGGACCGTACCGATGATGGAGCTGTCGTGGAACAGGACGTCGTTGCTCTCACTGCGGCTGATCTTGAAGATCAGCTTACAGATGTTCAACAGGTTGTTCCCACTGACACACAGCTGGTTTGGTCAGAAAGAGTCAGCGTTATTGTCGCACAGGGCCAGATCTGGGCATGGGGGGGGGGGGGGGGGGGGGGGGGGGGGGGGGCAATGCCCCCCTAAATGACCTGACTGCTCCACCAAACATGATGGCATGCAAAACAACCCAATTTCAAAGATATTTCAAATTAAATTGCTAAAGTACTGCTACTAATTAACTAACTAACTAACTACAATTGTGGCACCACTAAACCAAAACCATTTCATCATTGAAAACAGAAAACTCTCCGAGTCAGGCCTTTATCTTCATGCATGCTGCGTGTCTTTTGCAAATTCAACAACAACTGATGTTATTATTGATGCTTTACTTGACTAATATACTGCAAGTCCTGTACCACATATACAGGGGTGCACATAAGTGGTGCTCCGGTGCTCAGGAGCACCAAAAATCCTACAATGAGCTCCCAATCCAGGGGTGGAAAGCTCCGTTGAGCACCACACAGCTGGGGCTCATAATGACTGCCCGACTGGGCCAGTAAAAAAAGCCTTGAAAATGAAATAATTCTAACTAATGTCTAAAATACTACTAGTATTTCAATGGATGTAGAGTGCAGGTAGTAGTACTACTAGGCTGTATACTGTAATATTGTACATTGATCAGGATGTATGGAGTGGAAAAAAGGGGTCCCAGGGCCCAGCGATGCGGGTCACCGCATTTTGGGAGCACCAAGTAACATCTCAAGGTGCTCCTCTGAGTACTGGACCAAAATAGTTATGTGCACCCCTGCACATATAATATAAATCTTGTGGTCACAGAACAAAAGAGTTTAAATGAAAAATGGTATGGGGGGAGGGGCCTTACCGCCAGGCATAGTTTGGCGATGTGGAGGTTGAGTCGAGCAGAGTTGAGGTCGACGAGGCGGAACAACGTTCGGAGGATGGCCGACCTCCTCTTGCAGTGGCGTCCCAGCATGCCGTGCTCCGTCAGGACGGCGTGGAGACCGCTACACGTCTCACACAGTGCGTCCACCGAGGTCTCTGCGGGGACACCTGGGGTCAACGTGTGGAAAACGTTAAGGAAATGTTTTACTTAAAGGTCTCCTTTTTCCAGATCTATTCCAAAAGTATAATCGATACTGCAATGTAGAACTACTCCATGGAAAAAGTCCAGGATGTACTTGCGAAAAGACAAGTATTGCAAAAAATACAAGTACAGACATCACAATGTATGTAAAATACCAAAAGTAAAACTAAATATTTTACCGGTATATGTTTCTGTTTTTTTTTTTTCTTGTCTGTATGTATGCAGCTGTGGTACTGTCTCCAAGACAAAATTTCTCCTTCGGGAGACTAAAAAACTTGAAACTTGAACATTTAAAGTTTTCAAATGTATATAAAATCTTGTAGTTCAACTAGTAAAGATCATCTATAAGATTAACTCTTAAATGTAACAGTGAAGGTAAAAGTCAAGTAAAAGCACAAACTACCTCCGAATTAAAACGCAGCACTTACAGCGAAGTACGTACATAGTTACTTTGCACCGCTGCCTGGCATCACAGGGAAAAGCATGCCTTTGAAGTCAATGTGTCAGAAGTCAAGCAGAGGGCAACTCACCAACATGTGAACCACTATTAGTTGGTTGGCTTGGCGCACATCTGCATACTGTATGTGTTACATGTGCTGAAAGACAGGGGCTGTGCTGTGTTGCGTATGTGTGTGCGCGCGCGCACGCACGCACGCACGCACGCAGTATAGTAGCGTTGCATGACGGGCTGGAGGTTAAATCATCACCATCAATCTTACAGTACACTGGCCGCGGCGCTAGAATAACATTTAATGTGTGGGACCTCCCTTTTCTAAGAAACGGCTCTGAGCTGCAGTGGTCAAGTGTGGGGCAACAATACTTCAATAGGCAGCGTCGTTCTTGACACAGAGGAAGAGAGAAAAGGGTGGAGTATTTTCCCTGTTTTTGGAGGTAGAATAAATGTTTTCTTTTGTAAAAAAAAGAAAGAAAGCAGGGGCCTGGCCATTAAAGAAAAAATAAAACCCTTGGCAGCTGTACGGTTGGACACCTCACTGCAATTTCCCAGGGAAAGTGAAAGGGGTGTTTTATGCACGAGCTAGAAGGCACTTGGTACAATAAATATTTAATATTTATCTTCCAAATGAATTTTCCATTAAATTGGTAGGGGTGCTAAAATATTTACAGCCATAGATTTCATTTTTCATGCCACGTCGGAGTACAGTTTCAGGCTAAAGCAGAATCCTGCTGGGACTCCCAGACACAGGGCGGATATAACATTTCCCAATTTGGGGGGGGCAGGAGAAAATGGTATGGGGGCAGCTTCATCGCCTGTGTCGCTTCGTGCCACGGGCGATGAAGCCGCACCCATACCATTTTCGGTTACATGGACTTTTATTAGTCAAGTAAAGCATGAATAATAACATCAGTTGTTGTTGAAGTTGCAACAGACACGCAGCATGCATAAAGCTAAAGGTCTGGCTCAGAGAGTTTTCTGTTTTCAATGATGAAATGCTGTTGGTTTAGTGGTGACACAACTGGAGTTAGTTAGTAGCAGTAGTAGAGTTTCAAATCGTTTTAAATATCTTGGGTTGTTTTGCATGGCATCGTGTTTGGTGGGGCAGACTGGCATTGCCCCCCCCCCCCCCCCCCCCCCCCCCCCCCCCCATGCCCATGCCTAGATCCGCCCCTGCCCAGACATAGCCCTGTTGTTTGCCTTTGAAAGGACAGTGCTTTTTAATGCATGACATTAAAGAAATCGATTTATCAGCCTAGTGGTTGGAAATAAGATGAATGGAGGAAAGCAATAATACTAATACAAACATGAAGCCTTAATGAATGGGATGCTTCACTTTAAATCAGTGGTTTTCAACCAGTGGTCCCTGAGAGGATTCCAGGTGTTACCCAGCTAAGTGATGGACAGTTGGTAACCAAATGGACCCTTACAGAGCTGTAACTATTGAGAGCACAAAATGAAACCAAATGGACCCTTAAGGATCCATTTGGTTTCAGTTTACGCTCTCAAGAGTTAGGTTAATTCAAGAATCTACACCATTAGAAAATGTAGAAGAATTGTTATTTTGGACCATTTTGCCAGTTCATCTCTCCTAAATTGTGAACACAAACTTGAAAGTATTTAGTTTAGCTTTTAGTTTAGAAAATCCTTAGGAATCCTTAGGGATTCTGAGATACTAAACTCAATAAATGGTGGTCCGTGGCTAAAATACCAAATAAATAATGGGCCCTGGTATGAAAAAGTTGAAAACCACTGCTTTAAATGAAGCAGATGTGTGTCGGGAACAATGCCCTTCACTTATCACTGGTAAGTATCATAGTACCAGAGACCAGAGGACATCAGTGATCTTCATATATTGGCATACTTTGGAGGCCAGTAAAGTCAGTACTATGTAATACCAGAACACTCCCCCGGCGTACAGCCAGTGGAAGTGTACAACGGCCTGTGCTTGGTATTCCTAAATGTAACCTCACTTGAATTATATGGAAAATTGCCCTTACCCGTGGCTGATGTTATAGGTTAAATCTTAACTGCCAAAGTCTAGATCTCTATTGCTTCCGGAAACAACTTTGATTTGTCTCTTTTTGTTTTCCATTTTGTTTTTGTTATGTATTTACCCATTTGTTTTTTTAATCAGGGCCCAAAGTATATATGAAGCCCTATTGAAATTGAAATTTCTTCTTTGAATTGGATTTTGAGCTGCAAAACTTTAGTTATAAAGTTGCAAAACTTGGTACACTCACTAGTGGTGTAAAATTATGTATTCTCAAAAATGGGTGTGGCCTAATGGCTCTATGGCACCCCTTACAAAAATTGGTACACCTGTATCATATCGCACAAAGTCACCGCAACCAAACAGGAAATCGGCTATTTGGATTTAATGTGACGTTTTGACGCAATTCATGCCAGTCATGTAGGAAGGGGTGGTCTCTTCTTCGACACGAAACTTGCTCACACAAAAGAAGGTAATGATGAAAAGTCGTTGAGTTTTTATAAAAAGGTGTGACTGTGGTGAAGCAGCAAACACAAAGATATTTGATAGTTCTGTTTTTTTTTTTGCTATAACTTTTCAATGGTTGTACATAAAGACATGAGGGTGGTTGTCATGGGAATTGGTTTTGGGTTCAAAGTTTGGGTTCTCTGGATGTAAAATTGAGATCATACACCCTAAAAATAAAAACAACAAATAAAATACATGAAAATTATGTCACAAAACTTTTAAATCCTCACAAGAGTTTGTCAATACGGCTACCAAGTGACTGTTCTCCTGACTTTATTAAACTACAAGTGTTACAAGCTATTGTAGTCTGTTTGGTGTAAATTTTAAAAACTTTTAATAGTGCAGCCCATTGTTTACTTTTCCTCATATCCTCTGGTGATTAGAGTTGCGGGGTTGGTTCATTACGCGTGTCAGAGAATTAATCACTCAATGAGCTCTCTCTCTCACAGCGTATCGCGGTTGCTTTTATTGTTGGTTTGAACTCTTAAGAGTCTACATGTGCTGCTCCTTGTTAATGTTTTTTTAATGTATTATCAGCCTATCAGCCTTTTGAGTAGGTTTCGCTTAGTCTGTCCAGTTTTTCAGACATTATCGGCACATGCTCCACAGACGCTTAAGCCGCCGACCCCCCATATTCCTTCCCACTTCCGTCCTTCATTCTGGTCTTAAAACCAATTTCCTCTGGCCAGAGTCATAGCTCTTTCCCGCTGGAAGGCCCCGGAAAAATAAATTCTTTCCTCTGGCCATGTTGCCCTCCCTCTTTAAGTGTCCCCAGCAGTGGATCCAGCTAGGATATGCCAGGGCATAGGGGGGCACACCTGCTGCCAGGCCACAGTTGTTGACGGCCATCACGTTTGACACCATATTGAAGGGATATACCAGCATGTCGGAAAAGTACGATGCCACAATGTGGGACGCCGTGTTGATCTCGTGCGTGTGAGTCATAGAGTAATTGATGGCGGGGGTGCTGATCGAGTGGGCCAGCAGCTTAAGGAGCCACAGAGACGCGGCGCCGCCGAGCAGACGAGGAATCAGACCGGTGAAGAAGCCCATGATTCCCTCTTCCCTGTAGATCGTTAGGATGGAACCAAACAGGCTGCTGTATTTGGTTTCTCTTCCAATAAACTGGGCCATACGCCTCAACATGATCACGTGGAAGGGGTGCGCGAGGACCATGGCGCAGGAACGAGCGATCATCTCCTTGGTCGTCTCGTTGACCACGTGGAGCAGGGTTCCCTCGTCTGGCCTCTGATCCCCCGTGACCTTAACGTCCTCCTCGTGGCATTTCTCCAGGACCCTGTCGTAGACGAAGTTTCCGACCTTCAGCGCGCACAGCCTGGGAAGCAGTCCGGTAAACAGGCCCGCCGCACCGTCCACCTTGACGATATGTCTGGCGTAGGCAAACAGTCCGGGGAGCCGATACTCCCGTCTGCCGAACAGGGTCCAGCTCGGAGTCGGAGGCAGAGGCTCGTGTCCGACCTGAACCAGGAACCTGACGTAATTGAACGGGTGGGACAACACGGTGTGGCACACGTCGTCCATCGTGAGGAAAATATCTCGGTCACAGTGATCTACGCCGGTTGGGGGAAAACTTGAGTTGTGCTCTTAGAAGCGAATAGGTGACTTGAGTGCTTGACTATAATACAATAGCATGACGTAAACAATGAGATAGTTCTGCCAGCCCCATATATAGAGCTATAGATCAGCCACGCCCCAAATACGGAGTTTCTTGAGACTACGGTGCATTCATCAATAGAAACCTGCAAGAGCCTCAGCCACCGTCGCACCTTTTAGAGAGGTTTCTGGAGCAGAATAACCAAAAAACATCTTTGCCAGCGAGGGACAGATGCTGTTGGATGGAGGCATTTTGCATTGCCTACGGCCCTGCATTAACACTGATGATCCATAGGTGACCATACCATGATCAGGATACATGGTGACGATATCAAACAGGTCACCTCATATAAGTACCTGGGTGTACAAATCGACGGTGAAATGAGCTGGCACACTCATGTTGAAAACCTGTGTGCTAGTATACATCAACGGTTGCACTTTCTTAGAAGACTAAGACTATTTGGAGTAAGTACGAACATAATGCTGATATTCTACAGAGCTAGTATTGAGTCAATACTGAGATACGGTATCGCCAATTGGTTTGGAAACCTGGCGGTTAAGTTCAAGTCAGAGATCCTGAGACTGGCAAAGACAGCGGGGAAGATGGGGATGTCAACACCTCCCAACACCCCACAGACCATTTTTGAGCAAGCCACCCTAGGCAAAGAAAACTGTGTCTGATCCCTCTCATATACTGTACCCTGAGTTTAGGTTACTGCCGTCAGGTAGGAGGTACGAGGCTCCAAAATGGAGATATAATAGATTTAAATACTCCTTTGTACCTATGTCCATTTCACTCCTCAATAACTCTCTTGCAAAGGGGAGGGAGGAGAAGACTGTGAATGTTGTTATGATGCTGCTAGAACTGTACTAGTTTTTGGTACCGCTGTATTTATTCTATTTATATTCTTATTACTACTTAACGAAGTACTACTTATGGGAGGTGGTGGTATGTAAGCCTGATGGGGTGTACGAGTCACTACTATTGTGTTGTATTGTATTGTCTTACTTGTTGCTGCAAGTCTGTATGTCCAAGACAAATTTCTCGACTAAATAAAGTAACCTTGAACCTTGAACCTCGTGTTATGCAGGTTTGCATACCTACTACTGTACATCACCCAGAGACACTACTTGTACCTGCAGCCATTGACTCCAGCTCTTGGAGTCTTGGAGCAATGTGATTATTCCACACCAGTGACTCCGAGTCCTCCTTCTGGCATGCCGTGTTCTCTCCGTTCCCCAGCTCTGAAAATTGGACAAGAATAATGGTTAAGACCAATGGTTTTCAACCTTTTTTATACCACTATTCTGCATTTTAGCCACGGAGTGTAGTCTCTTAAATTGCCTTTAAGGTCAAGTATAAAGCAGCGCAAACACATTGTAAATAGTCTTGGGCGGTATTGATTTTTTTAAATATCGGTATTGATAAGGTGTTAATTAGATCGATATTCGATATTACCGGTATTGACTACTAGATGGCAATGGCGTGCAATCAGAGTCGGACACGTTCCACCAGTCACCTAGTTCTCAGAATTGCGACATTGAGGGATCAGAAACTGAGCGCTCTGCTGTTCAAGCAGCCTAAATAGGGAAAAACTGGAGTCTCACTGCTCATATTTTAATAGAATACAGTATAATGCTGGTATTTGGCAATATTCGGTATTCGATATTTTTTATAGACCCAACGATATTACTCGGTATTGATTTCCAATATTGTGATAAACGGTAATACCGGTATATTGCCCAAAACTAATTGTAAAGTCACTATTCTATTGATAACGCTGGGGAAGACCTACGCTGTAGAACGGTGGTTTTCAACCTTTTCGATACCAGGGCCCACCATTTGTTCAGTATTTGAGCCACGGACCACCATTTGAGGACATTTTCACCCCCACAGACCTCCAAAACTAAAGATTTATTTTGCTTTTGTCCACAATACCGGTTCGGATTTCAGAAACAAAACAGTCAAACATACAGATAAAAATGGTCATTAATCTTCTACTATTCTCTAGTTCTGTAGACTTGGACTAACTCAGATGATAAAGAGGCCTATTTTAACTCTCTCACATGAAACCAAAATGGACCTGCAAGGGTCCATTTGGTTTCATTTTTATGCAATAGACCTGCGCAGTGACGTCACCAACCCTGTTCCACTAGTGGATTCCTCATTCATTTTCCTCATAGACTATATCGTCATATAATATATAATTAGCAAGAAGTAGAAAACGGCATGATACTTTTTGTTTCGTTTTTCATCTTAGAAATTATTTGATTGTCCCAAAGGTTTGTGTGTGCAATCGTGATTCATCACGACCCGAGTTGGCATTGTCCACGGCCTAATCGCCTTTATATAAATTATTTTCGAAAAGTCTATGAGAAACATGAATGGGGAATCCGTTTCTGGAACAGGGGCGGTGACGTCACTGCGCAGGTCAATAGCTGCCTTGGATTGTGACCAGGCTTTTCTCTTCACAGATGAGTGAGCCTGGAACAGATGCTACTTGTTTATAAAGGTCAAGTATCATAATACTTCATAATTACTGGCCGCTCATTTTCTACTTGGCCAGAATCAGTTTTATTATAATTCTCATAGCTCTCTACATTAGAAATATATAATGCATTATAATCACTTTTATAATTAGTGCAATGTGATTACAAGTCACTGGAAGTGGACACTGGGTGCTTTAAAACTACTATAAATAGCCGTGCATTTTTGCAAGAGACACAAATGTACTGCTAGACAAGAGACACCCAATCGCCGTGTGTGTGCGGGCACATACACAAACACACGCACGCACACACGCGCAAATTCACATCTTAAAATATAAACAGGAAGTTTGTTGGCAGAATAAAAGGTCACCATCCCCATCTACTTCCTCTGATTTGTTTCAGAGGCCTGAGTGTAAAACACGTGAGTGCATGATGTGACGGCGAGGAGGAGGTGTTTGTTTTGAACCATCGTTTTTCTCACACACACACAGACATATTTGCATATCTTCCACCTTGCATGGTGCGATGCAGGAAGCTGTGGTGTTGCTTCGAACCAACAGCTCTCTCTCTCTCTCAGCCATTGGCTGTGCTGACTCTGTCGCTGGGTGTCAGGGGCCTTAGCAACAACACCCCCATCAGACTTTAACATTTTGTTCAGAGTTTCTCACAATATACTCTAGTTTCGGCAATATATTCTAGTTTCTGACGCAAGAATGTAGTTTCTGACGCAAGATTCTAGTCCCTGGTGGCAGATCCTAGTTTCTGACATCAGATTCTAGTTTCTGACGCTAGATTGTAGTTTCCGGCATGAGATTCTAGTTTCTGACGCTAGATATTAGTTTTTCGGCTAAGTTTGTGTCAGTGATGCTCAACATATTTCATGCCAAGGACTACCAAAATTATCTATATTTGGCTGCGGACCCTCCATCTGAAAACATGTTGTCTAGGTTCGGAAGCCAAGATTTGAGCTAAAAAAAATGTTTGCTTCTGAAAGAATATATTCATGCGCCACATTTTCGCGATTTTTCAAAAATATCAGACCTACAAGCTCATAGCGCCCACTGTGGCGCGCCTTGTAGATCTGATATTTTTCAACAGCTAAAACATAGTCAGAACACCAAACGCGTCAGTACAGAAAGGGTTAACAGCATGGCTGGGGTTGAGGAGAGATGGGTGTTTGTGTCGGGGACGGTGTTAACATTCCTCCATCTGTGCCCTTCCTCATGTACAGTACACTCATGCTAGGTGGTGTTATTTTATATACAAGGGGTTATCAACTAGTATTTCTTTATATACCAGGGCTCACAATTTATTCAGCATTTGAGCCACGGACCACCATTTGATGACATTTTAGACTCACAGCCCGCAAAACTAAAGGTTTTTTTGGGTGGGCTTTTGTCCACAATTCTAGGCTGGATTTCCACAAACATACAGATCAAGATGACCATTAATGTTCTACATTCTCTAGTTGTGCAGACCTGGGCTAATTCAGATTTAATAGAATAATGTTCCACCTCTTGCTGTTACACAATAGAATGTAACTTTTGGATCTAGCTCTCAAAGTGTAAAAATGTACATGTAAGCGTCCTTACACAGTTAAATTTACATTTGGGATTTTGTGGTGTACTCTTATACTGTTATAAGGCCTCTCCTTGACTTTCTCTCGTTATATTTTGCCGAGCCATCTGATTTGTAGTTGGGCTAGCTTGTGCACACAGCATTTATAAAACCAAGCAATTTTTGGGTTTCAATATATCTTGGTCAAATAAATTATAAATATTGCTCAAAGAATTGCATTCGGTGAGTTGACAAGTTAAAGTTGGGGAACACACCACGCTGATCAGAGCAATCATTGTTTCTCTCGTTCTTTTTTTTAGTGGATGCTTTCTTGCATCGGGCGAGATTTACAGTTAGATTATCAGGACAAACCTGTTCTGGTTCCTGCTCCGCTCTCTGTTGTCGGTTCGACAGATGAGTCAGCATCTGAACGTCTTATTACACTGTAGACACACAACAAACACAAAACCGGTTGATTACGTCAGATTTGCTGGCAATAAAAAAACGGAACTGAAGACACTGTAATGACTTGTTTAGGCCAAAGTGGGTTCCCGGGGACCCCCGAGGGGTCCTTGATGGTGTTCCAGCCGGGGGTCCCCAGCAAAATTGATAGTTAGGAACCTAGTCTGTACTGCAAGAGTCAGCACGGACCATGCAGTTCTCTCTGAGTTAAAATAACATATGAGAAAGAATCATTGCTAGAGCCTTAAAAATCTTCCATTATAAGGAGTCCCCTGGCATAATGTTTTCTAATGGGGTCCCAGGCAAATTAGTGCCAATTTGGAGTCCTTGTCGTGAAAACCACTGATTTAGGCTGTTCATCACTGCTACTATCATCACTGGAGGTCCACAGACCAATTTTGACCTCAAAAAAGGAAACAAAACTTTTAAAGGATATGGGAAAAAAGTAATATTCACAGAACTCCTCTGTGCCAAGAGTGCTGTGTTGCTGGAAAGTTGCTGACTTTGTGGTTCTGTCCAACAGTTTCCAACTCAGTAGTATTGTACATGTGCTTTACTTGTCGGCCACTAGGTGTCCCCATTGCAACAGAGGTTAAAATAACAGCCCTTTACCTCAAATTACACCACATGCGTGTGTGTGCACTCGTCTCTCTTTAGAGTGTGTGTCTAAGAGAGAGCGATAATGACCATGAGACGTCCTACTGTGTCTGTGGGATGTGTGCATACTGCATACAGCTACACACAAACTGCACTTTGTAACAGACAGGAAGGAAGGTCTTAACTTTGTGGCCAAGCTGAAGCCGGTCCTGCCTGCTTCGTCATTGTATTCCGTGGCAACAGCCTCACCACCTCCGTCTACTAACAACCAAAGGACCTTGTAATAACATGTTTTTCTACCATCTGCATAGTGGTTTGCCTTCTGCGTGTCACCGTCTATCAACGTCTTTTGACATAAGGAGACCAAGCATTCACTAGTATTAAAGCCTTTTAAAAAATCTGTAATAACTCAAATAGCAGACCAGCCATCTACTTAAAAAATGATTTCAATTAACACTAGCCTACATGGAGCAATCTGTAATACGCCATGGGACAGTAATATCCGAGCAATGAAGGAACCAACTGGTTGTATTTCCACTGTAAATAAAATAAACCTAAAATACACATTCATTCATTCTCTATTCTTATAGGCTTATAGTGTAACGTGAACAGAGAAGGGATCAGGGTAATGGCTCCCACTACAAATAAATACCTACAGTATTGTATAGCTCTTTCTTCAAATCTAATTACTGTATAATCTAGGTCTATGCAGTCCTATACCCCATGCATTTTGCTCTCTCTATATAGAGAATGATTCAAATACCAAGGGGTGTAGTGTGAACTGTGAAGCTCCAATCATACTTCATCGCACAATAGTGTCTCACGATGAAAATAGGCGAACTACAAGCTCACAGCGCACGGCAGGTGTGACGCGTTGCGAGCTTGCAGGTCTGCTATTTCTCGTTTCAGTCAGTGGCTGGGGAGAGGCTGCATGGCACCCACCCGCCTTGGGGCACATGCAGCAAGGAGCGGTGCCAAGCCAGGCCATGTTATTGCGAATGCCAGAGGCGGGCTATATGGCTCTGTGTGATAGGATTAGGGAGTCTGGTAATAAGGCCTCTTTGTGTGATAGAGCATTCTCTGAGACATGACCTCATCTCTGTCTTAGAGAGGCTGGCCCAGTGTGTGCTGCAGTCACAACACGCCGCTGCTGCCAGCCTTGCCCAGATGGGCACCCAAATCTAATAGAGAGCCATTTGGAGCTACAAAGCCCCTGGCTTATTGGGAGAAAAGGAAGCAAGTGGATGGCTAATCTCTCCTATCGCTCCACACATATCTCCTCCAACTCAACATAATATGTTGTGTACATGTCTCTGTCTTTCCGCATAGAAAAGGTCTGCCTCCTCAAACTACTACACTGTATTATATTCCTATAATCCTATATTATTATAGTATTCACTTACCGTTAACTGTGAGGGAGTACACAATGTCCAGCTAAATGATTGAACCAAATGGGATATTACAGTTATATCATTCTGATGGAAACGAAATGGAGCAGTCTGGGTTAATTTGGTTAGACACCGCTGCACACCCTTCTCAAGAGCAAGTTAAAACTGAGAAGTCTACTGGTCTAGTTGCTGTACAAGCGAGTGAGCGGTGGAACGGTATGATTACAAAGATGTGCTGTACAAATTGTTGTTGGCAACATAAAAAGGTACTGTACATTCTGAAAGAGCCAAGAGAATAGAGAGCACAGTACATTCTGAAACTAGAATTCCTCAGCCTTTTTCTTTGGGACGTCGCTCTAGCAAGTCAAGGTGGAATCTCTTTCCCCAACGCTGCAAGTGAACTTGGCCCAGTTCTAACATTTGACTTCTTAATGGTGTCAGCAACATGTCATACACTTATTGTGTGTTAACTTGGCTTGTAAGGGAAGAGGTGAGGAGGTTGCGCAGGTGGGGTTGGGTGGGGTTGGGTGTCGATACCGCAGACGTCCAGTAAAAGTGTTTTATGAGTCGTTCCCCCTGCCACAGGCGCAGCTGCCCCCCACCCAATCGATAGGCGGATGGATTTTAACGACAGCCCACGAAACGCCCACCCGCCCCCACTCCCCCTGCCCTCGCATCTAGGCTAGAGTAACGTCCCTCACACTGACACACTGGCTGATGAGGTCGGCATAGAAAATAAGAGCTTTTAGCCTCTCTGAGGCGTAGTAAAAAGGTATAAAGTCTGATACTGTAGGTCAGGCAGACCCAGTCTCACTGGGGACAGGTTTGATTGGCCACAAGGCTGATCTAATCTATGGTCATGATATGCACAAAATTGCGCATGACATGATCATAATCAGGCCAGAGGTGTGTTGTACTATGGACTACTAAGTGGCAAAAGAACTACGGTACGGTACTTTCAGTGCTTTCTGTGCATTAATGAATAAACAATGTTAAACTCACTTTTTTGCCACTCTCTTTATGTATGCGCATTCCCTCCTTTTAATTTCAAGGAGTCATTTCAAGAAATGCATTCGACTATTTTGAGCAGTGCCAACAAGTACAATGTGTAGGTTTGTGTGTAGGTTGACTTAGTCCAAATTACCGGTACCGGTAGTCCATGCTTCCTTATGATTTGATTAATCTAAAAAGTAATTGTGCGTCACCAGTGCCCATACTTGGCAAAAGGACATTTTTTCTGTGAAGACAGCATGTTCTGCCCGTCCGTGTTTCCTAAAGTAGCTAGGTAGGTAGCCCCACAACAAACATGTAGTAATCCTGGTCTCTATCCTGCCTCCCCCTAGCCAACCGGGACACATGATGGATCACAGAGGAACAGGTAGGAATAATGCGTCCCTTCCACGTACTACGCCCCCCTTATTTAAAAAAATCCCATAGACTTTCCTACTATTTGACGTAATCTTCAAGAGCTAAGCATTAGAGGGGCTAGCATACAAAAGTGAGGGGGAGAATGAAGTATACCTTTCACTTGCTGTTCTGCGTGGAGCAGGTTTGTGGTGTCCGGCGATGTGGTCCTCAGTGTGGTCTGAACTGGGGAGTCTCCTGTCCTCTCCTTTGGCCGCCTGCTGCCTCTGTTCTTCATTTAACCTCTCCCTCGCTAAAGATGTTAGAGTGGACGTGGCGACAGGTTATTCACGGGCCGTACCAGGGGTGGATCTAGGCATGCAGGGCATGGGGGGGGGCAATGCCCCCCCTAAATGCCTAGTCTGCCCCACCAAACACGACGGCATGCAAAACAACCCAAGATATTTCAATTGAATGTGCTTGTATTTAAAATGATTTGAAACACTACTACTGCACTGCTACTAACTAACTACAAGCTGTGTCACCACCAAACCAACAGCATTTCATCATTGAAGACAGGAAAACTCTCTGAGTCAGACCTTTAGCTTTATGCATGCTGCGGGTCTGTTGCAACTTCAACAACAACTGATGTTATTATTGATGCTATACTTGCCTAATAAAAGTCCTGTAACTGAAAATGGTACCATTTTCACACCCCCCCCCCCCCCCCCCCCCCCCCCCAGCTGGGAATGTTACATCCACCCCTGGGCCGTACAAGTGCCATTATTATTACCGGCACTATCGTACTATAGCAGGCAAAGGAAGGATCTGGAAGGAGATTATGCATTTTCCCCATTCAGAACGGCACGAATAAAGTACAGGTTCTTCACCCAAGCCAGCCAGCCACCGAGAGAATGTAAATCAGGTATAATATTGGCCTGTGAATGAATCCATTCATTTCCCTTTGAGAAAAGCTTCTTCAGCGACTGAGCTGCCAGCATGGATGATTTAAAGGCTGCAAAGCAACGGGTGAAGTGAAGTGAATGGTCCCAGATTTTTCAGTTCAGTTCATCTGAGGTAGAGTTGAAACTCGACCATTGGGAGCTTTTGAATCAGCCATTTTTTGGCATGCAAACACTGCTGGGAGACTGTATAAGTATAAATTGGACGTGATACGCAGCAATATCCTTTTTTTCTGTTCTTTTATAAACAAATGGATACATTAACACGTAGGAGTTATTGTGTACACAGCATGATCCTGAGAGCTCATTTAAATGAAAAAATGAGGAGGTGTAGCTGTATAGAGGCTGTGAGAACAGAGAAGCTTAAGTTTTTATTCTGGTTGGTGGTGTTCACACACCCTATGCGATGTTATTTTGCTTTTCATTGTTAGTTTGATTTAGGTACAGTACCTCAGCCTCCGATATAAACCTCCTCTAGCTTTGTACTGTGTAAAAGAGTGGCAGTGGAGTTCCAGCATTTAAATATAGTGACAATGACTATCAAACACTAACAGTAAAGGGTTCTAAAATTGTAATAGAGCTATTATATAAAGTAGGGACGCCGGGTCACAGCATAAGAAGCATAAGGGATTTCCCACTATAAGCAGGTGCAAGTAAGGCGATCGGTGCGCGGTGTTCGGTGGTTGGCGGTTAGTCCCTTGGAGTGGCTGACAATTGGGACCCATTGGCTGCATAAAAACCTAACCACCAATCAGTGATGGGCAGGTTACTGGGAAAATGTAGTAAGCTACACTACTTGTTACTCTAAAGAAATGTAGCTAAGTTACCTAAATCACTTTGACATGCATTTTGTATAGGTGTACAGGTGGTATAAAATAAACCATTGAAAATGGGTGGAATTCGAAAATGTGGGTGCCTGGGTGGGAAAAAGCTTTCCCCAGAAAATTGTAGTAAGCTACACAACAAGTTATGGGAAAATGTAGTTAAGATATGTAGCTTAGATACTTCCATCATTGCCACCAATACGAATATTGTAAAAAAAAAAAGATAATAATAAAATAAATAAATTAAATAACGGTCTAATAGCCAGACTGAAACACCAGCCAGGCTCCATTTGCATTGTACGCATGTCATCTGGCTGTACTTCTTTGGTCCATCCTTACCCTCCGCCGCTTGTTGTACAGGTGCCAACGTGGTGAGAGATCCTGCCCGGAGGAGGCGTGCCCGTGTGCCCGCCAATGCCCTTTTCTCTTCCAGGGGCACAGGAGGGGGTTTGGGACAGGCTTTGACTGGCTCTGCGACATCGCAACTCGCTGGAAATTGTGGCTTCTACAGCACAGGACACACAGCAATTACTACAATGACTTTACATTTTCAAGGCTGGCATTAATGAGGTAAAGTAAAGGGTCGATTTGGTTTCATTCTCCAGTGCTAATATATGAGGGGATAACAGTTCTACTGTTGTGCACGAGATTCAAAATATCAATAGCACATATGAACGTTCTGGTATGACCAATTTTGCCAGTTGTAAGTGGATCAAGATCGACCCGATAGTGTCAGCCATAGCATGATGACACATTATTCATTTCACTGATGCTGATCATTTGTGTTCAGTGCTAACATTCAGGATGTTGAGATAGCTGAATTCCACCATTAACAGCTTCCGGCCTTTACACAAGTTACACAACCGTTAACACGGATATGAGCCCCTATGTGAAATACTGTACACAGGTGTGGAGTCGGCATGCTTTTGAGACAACTCACATGGGCCAGTGGGGAGAGGCGAGTGCCTGATCCTGGTCGCGAATCGGCGCCATCAAAATTGCGAGCATGAAGACTGTAAGGAGATTGGAATTAGATTTATTCAGGTTACATGATGTGATCCTGTTCTTATTCCACAACCATGGGAACTAGAATAGGGTTGCAATAATTAACCAACTAATCAATTTATTTATTACAAAATAACCGTTAATTTCTTGAAAACGTCAATATATAGCCTAGCATATCTGTATTTTGGCATGTAAATCTAGGCAAAAGTTTCAAAATATTTGAATTGCTCGTTTTTCGCAAGGCAACATGTTGTGAACTTCTAGATCAGCTAGTTTCTAATAATCGCGAAAAGGAAAAGAAAATTGCAGTTGTAGAATAGAGCAGTGGTTTTCAACCAGTGGTCTGTGGACCACCATTGGTTACTGAGAGGATTCCAGGTGGTCCCCAGCTAAATGATGGACAGCTGGTAAAATGATGGACCCTTATGAATCTGTAACTCTTGAGATCATTGAAATGAAACCAAAAGGGCCCTCACGGGTCCATTTGGAGGCTGAGGTTCTCAAGAGTTAATAATTCAGTCATTTAAATAATATTTAAACGACTGAATTACATAATTTTCAAGAATCGACACAATTAGAAAATGTAGACAAATTGTTATTTTGACCATTTCCCTCTACTAAATTGTGGACACATACTTGAAAATCCTTGCTTTTGGGTCTGAGAGATTAAACACAACATCAAATGGTGGTCCGTTGCTAAAATGCGGAATAAATGTTGATCCCTGGTATGAAAATAGTGGAAAACCACTGGAATATTTGGTTGAATAATGAAATACTTGGGGGGGGGGGGGGCAAAAGAAAATGGCATGGGTGCAGCCATTTTCAGTTACAGGACTTTTAATAGGTTAGTATAAGCATCAATAATAACATCAGTTGTTGTTGAAGCTGCAACAGACACGCAGCATGCATAAAGCTAAAGGTCTGACTCAGAGAGTTTTCTGTTTTCGATGATGAAAAATGTTGATTGACCCACCTGAAGGTGGATGGAGGTCTGCTGTCGCGATGGCTGTCTCCAAACAGGTGCCTGTGAGGGTCCCTGGGGGTGAAAGGCCGCTGTGTGTTCAGAACCCGGAGCGACTGCCTGGCTTCATTCACGATTTCCGCACTGGTCTTCTGAGTACTCCGCCTGAGTGTCAGTGGACTGGCGTTGCCCCCTCTCCTCTCCATACAGGCTTTGTGGTTGTGTTGTTTGACAAAAACAAAAGTAAACGAAACAGACTTGATCTCATAGCTAAAGTGTGTGCTAAAGTCAGCGGCGTTTTTGCCATTTAGGTAGACTAGGCAGTTGCCTAGGGCACCATGAGGGGAGGGGGGCGAGGGGAGGGGGCGACATTTAAAACACATAATATACTGTATCCCTTGATGGCCTGTGGCTAAAGTGCAGAATAAACGTGCATGGGCCTTGGTATGAAAAAGGTTGAAAAACACTGGTATAGGCTACTTCTATCAGGAGTCCAGGTAGCCATGCATGGCTATTTTGTTTAGTCTTTAGACTTTCACAATAATAGCCATGCATCCGGCCCATTGACTTGTGGTTACAAAGAAATGGAAAGATGTCCGTGTGCATCTCGTGAAAGAGGACATATTTGACGAAGTAGACGTTTTGTGCCACAACTTTGACATGGATATGAAAGTAGAGGACTATAATGGCACCACACATCTTTGGAATTATTTAATGGGTGAGTACACAGGTAATAATGAGTACTCAAAGAGCGTCCACATTTCTTTGTAACAACAAGTCAATGGGAGCAAAGCATGGCTATTATTGTGAAAGTCTAAAGCAGGGGTTTTCAACCTTTTTCATCCCAGGGACCACCATTTATTCAGGATTTGAACCACGGACCACCATTTGAGGATGTTTTAGCCCCACAGACCCCAAATCTGAAGATTTATTTTGCTTTTGTCCACAGTTCCAGGCTGAATTTGGGATACAAAACAAGCAAATCATTCCAAAATGACTAATTCAGATGATGAATATTTTAACTCTTGAGAGTGTAAAAATGAAACCAAATGGACCCGCAAGGGTCCATTTGGTTTCATTTTTACGTTCTCAAGAGTTACATCTGGTTAACCAGCTGAGCTGGGGACCACCTGGAACCCTCTTAGGGACCACCGGTGGTCCCCGGACCATCTGTTGAAAACCCCTGGTCTAAAGACTAAACAAAATAGCCATGCAGGGCTAGAGTCCAGGCGACTTTGACAGCTTCTGATTCTGAGCGAGGCAATTTTGTTTCTGCGCGTTCACGCTCCGTCTCCATGGTTACCAAGTGCCGCTGGGTTGAAGCAGACCTGACAACAAAACATGTAGCCCCTCTGAAAACACCATCACAAACTATCATTTATAACCATGCATAGCTGTAGTTCACTAAACATTCTGCAAGGCGTTGCCAACTCCAAACTAATCTATCTAATAGAAAGACTGGCAATATCCTGACGGCTGTTGTTGAAGCAAAAACAAACGCTGCTGAAGTTCTTTCATCGTCTGTGTGTGAAAAGAGCAGAAAACACTAGTGCACAACTTACCGTTTATAAGTTGGTGTTCAGCCAGACCAAATGAGGCTACGATGAAATCATTTCCAAAGCTCGCAAATCGTCAACTTTCTTTTTTTATCATAGTGGCCAATGTGGAAGAGTTGTGACATCTTTAATGGTTAGTACAAACAGCAGCAGAGCAGAGTTCACAAGAGAAGCTTTTAGCAGGCTAGCAGTCAGTCAGTCAGTCCCACGTGAACGAGCTTCAGTAATGAGTTTCGCGTGCCTATGACGGTTACGAGCATTAAAGGGGAACTCCACCCATTTTCAACATTTTAATAATGGAAGTCTGAAAAAATCATTATGGTGAAATTACATCTGATGACATCATCAAGATGTATTTCACCATATTAATGTTTTTTCTTTCAGACAAATGGACCCGCTAAGCCGGTCCATTTGCTTCACATTTTGTCCTCTCAGGAAAATGTAGAAAATGGGTGGAATTCCCCTTTAATGATGTCACAATTATAGTTGTGACATGCCGGAAGCGGAAGTTGGAGTTGCATGCCCGCCCCACTCCCCAGCTAAGTGTGTGTGTGTGTGTGTGTGTGTGTGTGTGTGTGTGTGTGTGTGTGTGTGTGTGTGTGTGTGTGTGTGTGTGTGTGTGTGTGCGTGTGTGTGCGTGTGCGTGCGTGCGTGCGTGCGTGTGTGTGTGCGTGCGCGGTAGAGATAGATAAAGAAAAAATCACATCTGTGAAGTGTATTAGGCCAATCTGTCATTATTTTCTAACTTTCTATTGTCACTTTTTCAAAAATGGGACACCTTATTGTAGGCATACATTGGGTATGTAGTAGGCCTATGTACTCCAAATCTGCATTACATAGCAAATTTGACAATTTACTTTCATGACTTTAGAATTCATTGAATGTAACACACTGAATTGTATTTTAAAGATGCGGCACCATGATTTTTGTATTTTTTCCGATTTTGTACATGTTTAATAGGTGACAGTACTTAATTAGACCCATTGGTGTAGTTTGTATGTGCAGTTTAATAGGTGGCAGTACTTAATTAGACCCATTGGTGTAGTTTGTATGTGCAATGATGTCTTCCCTTTGTATTTAGGGTTTCTTCCTGAGGGCTGAACCTTTCCAGTCCAATGTGCCAATGAAAAAAAACTGTAATACAGTGATATCACATCATCAGACCCTCCACTAACTCCTCCCCCTTTATCATACAACTAAAGCTGTGCGTGTGGCTTCAGTTCAGGTACATCTCCACCCATCACCACCCACCAGGCAAACCAAGCATACTTAATGAACTGGTGAGGCTGCCCACATAAAAACGTCATTTTAACATATACTGTACACTTAAAAAAAAAAAAAAAAAAAACATCTTCCTCATATTACAATAATACCTGATGCTCATGTTTTAGGGTGAAAATCATGGCACTCTATCTTGAAGTAACTGTCAACATTAATATTTGTTGCTGTGGTTTTGCTTAGGAGCATTTATCTTTTAGCTTAAACTGTGCTTTCGTTAGTTTCAAAGATATTCTGGTGACATTCTCCCAAATTCATTAATACAGCTCTTCAGCTCAGATTGGCTATTACCCATCTATTGCAAAGCCATCTATTACATTTAGTAAGGCTCTGCTCATGTGATATCTCAGATTATCTGTGCACTGGGACACAGCTCTGGTATCAACATTAACCCCCAGAGCACTGAGTAGTAAGATCAAGACATACAACATTTAACTATATGGCCTTAATTGAAGGTCATATACCACAGATAGATATCACAACATTACAATCAATCCATACATCACATTATAATCAAAGAATCACCCCTTAAGCTTGTGATAGAGGTGAGAGGATTATTATTTCCAGGAAGTATGACAGTTTGGAGAAATAAGTTGAAATAAAATGGCCGCAGCATGGTCCCACAGTTCATCACACAGACTCCTCTGTAAATGTGGTCCGCTGTGAGTGAGCCACAATCTTCTACCATGAAAAAACAATATAGCTCTGACCAGGGGCGGATGTAACATTTCCCAAATGGGGGGGGCAGGAGAAAATGGTATGGGGGCGACTTCATCGAAGTCGCACCATTTTTCGTTACAGGACTTTTATCAAGCAAGTAAAACATCAATAATAACATCAGCTGGTGTTGAAGTTGCAACAGACACGCAGCATGCACAAAGCTAAAGGTCTGACTGAGAATTTTCTGTTTTCAATGATGAAATGCTGTCGGTTTAGTGGTGTCACAGCTGTAGTTAGTAAGGGGCATGGGGGGGCATTGCCCCCCATGCCCATGCCTAGATCCGCCCCTGGCTCTGACCACCCCATGGTTTTACAAACACTTGGCTTTTAGCTTATACACTAGTGTTGTCTTTGCACTTGTCAGCTGCTTTACTTAGGTAGGGCAAGGGAGAGCTTCAGGTAATAAAGGGTAAATTGTATGCATCACAAACTCGGTCTAGTCCAGACACCAGGTCTCCAACATGCAGAATTCAATATTAAACTCACGCTTCACTAGTCCGGATATTCTGAACACCACTCAGGTCTGTCTGGATTTGGACATGTGTCCTCTCGTAAACCTCTCTCTCTCTCTCTCTCTCTCTCTCTCTCTCTCTCTCTCTCTCTCTCTCTCTCTCTCTCTCTCTCTCTCTCTCTCTCTCTCTCTCTCTCTCTCTCTCTCTCTCTCTTACAATGTGAAATATAAATCTGAGCAATATTGTCAGTCTTTGGTTGGATTTAAATAGCACTACATGCTTCAGTCTCTTGGATACAGCGAACCTGATTGGCCGAGGGTGCATACATGGCATGCCCAATCAGAGGGCATCACCATGGTGCTTTACAGCCAATAGGAGGGGGGAAGATGCTCTCTGTGATTTCATTGTCACTAAGGGAGGGGTGGGGTTGGGGGGGGGGGGGTCCTGCGAGGGCAGTTGGCAACCTGGCACTATAACCTGGTAAGCAATGGGGGGCTATTATAATTTATAGTCAAATGGTACTTCATACGGCCTTAGTGAGCCAGATCAATAATGCAGTCATGGGCCATAATCACTGGCCACCTCTTGAAGTGAAGTTCCTCTCAAAGGTTGCTGCAAGTGCTCTGATACATACACAGCCGAAGCACATGTCTGCACGTCACTGATACCAGTGCTGCTCACGTACGTCACAGGAATGAATGGGTTGATTTGCCAGAGTAATCGTCCTCCTTGAAGGTGGTGGGTTGCCCAGGCAACTAGCTTCGTCCCTGGCCAGGAGCTTAGAATGATAGAGGTCTCTGGAACACACAGCTGACATGGAAGTCAGAGGACGGTTCAACGTACCTCTCTGTCCCTCTTGCTCAATGCTATTCCCAAATACGTTGTAGAATACTTTCTGTATGACGTGCTCTGCATGGTCGCATCTGCACGATGTAAACAAAAACAAGGTAATCTCAATAAAAGTTGGAAGTACAGTGAAAACAAGTGTCTGATATACGCCATCAATGGGATTCGTGTCACATTCACATTTAAACAGCACTCGTCAATGTATTTCTCATTCACCCATTCACACATAGTAGAGAAATCCATACAAGGCACCAACCTGCTCATTAAGAGCAGCTAATATTCAGTGTCTGAATATCTCAAGGACACTTTGGCATGTGGCCACTCTGAATCCCAAGTCTTCATTACTTTATTACGTGTGAGGGCTTATTTAATACCATTGGCCTATGCATCACTATGAATTGGTGGCCCACAATAACTACCTAATTGCACACTATAACATTTAGAGCACACTTGTTGGACACTTATTTTGGAAAGATGGAGAGGGAGTTGCCCACAGTTATTCTCTAATGGCACAATCAAGAGGATATTCAGTTTAAGTTTTGAATCTTAATTCGCTTAATTCGTAATCTTGGAGAATTTCCTTATAGCTGCTCACCAGAGTATCACCAAATAGGAGAGGTGGTCTGGATGTTATTCTGAACAGCACTTTCATTGGTCTGGATGTTATTCTGAACAGCACTTTCATTGGTCTGGATGTTAATGTGAACAGCACATTCATTGGTCTGGATGTTAATGTGAACAGCACATTCAGGATACATACAAACCATTTGACCATTCACTTCTGGAATGGGAGGCACATTACTTGTATATTTACACTATTTTGATTAACAGTATTTTAATAATAGCGTACATTAAGCATTAGAACAATCGTTAAAAATAATAGAAAAAAATCCAGAAGAATGATTTGGTTATCTGGGACATTGGGTGCAATTCTCAATCGCTGAGGTGTAGCAGGTATGGTGTAAGTCTCCTCATTGGCTGCATGGCAGCAAATCAGCTCTGGGGCCTCTGTAGTAGGCCGAAAGCCTATACCACCAGGCCTGGGCCTGGGCTTACCAAATAATTACGCAGAATAATTAAAATCTGCAATTCAAAAGGTTCAGAAATCACCTGACCCCCCAATTAAAAATGTTACTATACTCCCTGGCTTTGTTCATCATGAGTTGAAGCTCTTGATGACTGGTTTTAATTATTATGAATAATTATTTGGTAGGCCCAGGCCCAGGCCTGGTGGTATAGGCTTTTGGCCTAGCCCAAGGCCGCAGACCTGATTTGCTGCCATGCAGCCAATGAGCACGGACCCACACCTGATTTGCTGCCATGCAGCCAATGAGAGGACTTACACCATACCTGGCTACACCAAGGCGATTGAGAATTGCACCTGGGACATTGTCTGCTTAAAAAAACTGCCATATATAGGCTGGATGTACAAATAACTTAAGTCAGAATACTATGACATACCTGGACTCTGATGGCAATCCTGGCTCTGAGTGAACCCCAACGAGCTTGGGAACCTGATTTTTGGACGTTGTGGTTGGGGATGACGATACTGCTGTAGACTTTATGCACTTTTGTCTGTGTTTTCTTATTTGGTTGTTTTTATGTTTCTGGTGTGTTGTCTGTCTTTTTGTGTGAAATTAATAAAGTAAATTAAATAAAAGCCGGGTAAAAAAAAAAAAAAAAAGCAGACCTGTCCCATATGACCAGAGCACAATCAGATCAGGACTTGGGCCTTAAACCTTGATAGTTTAATTTTGAGTTAAATCTTCATATCAGCAAATGGTGGATATCTCATTTGGGAATAGAACTGCTGATTGCAGCTGATTGAGAGATAGGTGCTGTAATGTGCTTTGCAGGCACTCTTGCCGGTCATAGGTTACTCTGTGAGTCGTTGCCAACTGCCCTTCTCTCTTGCATGCTTTACAGTTTCACATCTACTGTAGACTAGTGTAGTATCTCTGACTTCTCCGAGGCTGTTCAACAGGGAGATAAGAAAGCTCCTGAGTCAGGCCAAAGATTTTGTGTGTCAGCGGGTCGATGTTTCACCTTTGAGAGATTAGAACGCTCTCTCTTAGTCAACAGTTTTGCTTATGACAGATGTGCGATTTGTGCCTCTAATGCAGATACAGTTATAGGGGTTTTTGTGTGCTTGTATTTGTACTGTGGAGAAAAAAAAAGTTTTCTGTGTGTTATGTGGAGTATTGACCCTTTATTGTACAGTAAAGTGCAGTACAATACAGTACTGTATAGGCACAGCTGCCAACATTGGGATTTCAGAGGGTGATCACTGGCACAAGTGTGAGACGGTTGAATTTTGTTTTACATTTAAAAATATATTAAAAAGGTGTACAGTCCACTCACGTCTGTATGTAAATTACATTGTGCACATAAATGAATGAAATAAAAATTAATTAGCCTAATCAAACATCCTGAAAGAAAATATTTCCAAAGAAGAGAAAACAACAAGGTTGCTGTGCGTATATGAAAATCTATGAAAATCAGTTGGGATTGGAATATATCATTTTGATGTAGTGTCATATTTAAACATAATATCGATATGGCATGCTGACTAGCAAGATAGATAAAGACACAGCACTTCATCACTTCAACTCAAAAGGTTGCCTACCCAAGCAGAACAGTATGGTACAGTACAGTAGTTTTATTTTAGGACCAACAGAAGATATACCATATGCAGGGGAAATCACTACTGTATTATGCATCCAGTTTTGGTCTCTGCATGCACCACGTTCCCAGTGGCGTTTCTAAGGAATTTGGAGGCCCCAGGCAAGATTTTCCCTGGAGCCCCCCCCCTTACCAAATGGACCTGTAAGGGTCCATTTGGTA
>CM076983.1:40216382-40226382 GCA_039105355.1 Benthosema pterotum | reverse complement strand
CCTTAAAAAGATGTTTTTTTTTTTAATTGGCACTGACTGGTTTGCAGTGTATATATAGCTATCATTCCACAAGCTATTCCTCTGTTGCTGATAAGGTCCTCTTGTCCCTCTATCACCCATCCCCCAGACCGTCTTTCTCCCCTCCTTGGGTTGTTTTGTCAGCCCATCTATCCCTCTGATAGCTTCTATCTTAGTGCTGGTGCTCTCCTGTGACCACACCATCATCATCATCACTGGTCTGGTCCTCTGCTGATCCCACAACAGTGCTGCACGCCAGTGTTGCCAACCGCCGAAATCCAAAATGCACTAGTGGCACTTCCAAAATGCGCCAGAATGCGCTAGAGCAGTGGGTTTTCGACCATTTTCATACCAGGGCCCACTATTTATTCTGCATTTTAGCCACGGAGTACCACCCTTTGATGTTGAGTTTAGTCTCTCGGACTAATGTAGGAGAAATAACTGGCAAAATGTTGGTCAAAATAACAATTCCTCTACATTTTCTAAATGTGTAGATTCTTGAAAATTAGGTAATTCAGATGGTTAAATATGAATTAACTCTGGAGAGCGTAAAATGAAACCAAAATGAAACCATGGTTTCATTTTACGCTCTCAAGAGTTACAGATCTATAAGGGCCCATTTGGTTACTAATGGTCCTTTCTAGGAGGAAAAATGGTGAAAAACAAGGGTTTTATCTCTGCCGCCTGTCAACCAATTTCGCCCCAACTCACCAGCAAAAAAGCAACAGATTTTCCGCCAGGAGTTTTTCACTAATTTTGGTGCTATAGGGGGCTCTGGAAAAAAAGCTAAATATAGCGACAAATGCGCCAAGTTGGCAACACTAGTGAACGCTTGCTCTCTCTCTCCCTCTCTTTCTCTCTCATTCCCTAATCCTGGCATGATCTCCCTCTGATTAATGGTGATGGGCTTTTGTCCCCCTCTCCCGTGGGCGTGCATGATCGCCCGCGCTCAGTTAATACACGACACACAGTCATTCAAGGCTCAACACATGACTTCACCGTTATGAATAAATGTGCTATGCTTCTCACTCACTCACAAAAAACTGACCTAAGTTATACTCTTGAGATATTGAGTTATACTAAAAGAGGCGGGAACAGCATGATCCTTTCCAATTATGACTTTTGTCGTTTTATCAGAGGTGGGAAGTGTCACAAAGAACTGACATAGAAAAACACAACCTCGTCCCCATGATGTTTGAAAATGAAAACACCCTTAATTTAACCGTGGTCATGTAAAAAAAAGTGACCCTTATTGGTCCCTTATGGCCGTACTGATCCTGTTGTGGTTCATGTAAAATCTGGATTACAAATGCACATCTAGGGCTCCATTTTTGTTACATGCTAAACCCCTTATCCCAAATCCCTTATTTCGTATTTACTATTTTGAAAAACTTTTTGGAATATTTCAACATGTCAATCTATTAACACGTGAGCTTGTAGACTGGCCATTTGAACTACTGAAAACTGTTTCTTTTTAAATAGTTTAAAAAGGCAAAGAAGTTAAGGGATAAGGGGTTTAGCGGTAACGAAAATGGAGCCCGTAGACTACAGTAATGTAACAAAATGGATCCATACGAGTCCTTAATTTGAATATATCTGAATTGTTTATACTCAGAATTAAAACGACCATCCAAGATTTACCATGCCATTTACCATCCTTTCTTGACTTTAATTTAAACCGTTTTGCGCGGCTAACGGGGCAGATGTCTCTGGGGGTTTCTGGTGGACAGGACATCAACTGGCAGTCCTTCCCCCCATAGGCTCATTCTCTCTGCTAGATTACCCTCTTCTTTGTCTCGCCAGCTCATATAGTCACTAACACAGCATCCTCACTCACCATTACTTACATGGGACACGGAGAGAGCAGGGCTGGACTTAGCCAGCCCTACTAAGGTGGGCTGGAAGAATGGTAAGGTGGGCAACTCCAAAGTTTTTCATATGTAGCAGTGGTTTTCAATCTTTTTGGCACCCACTATTTATTCGGCATTTGAGCCACGGACACCATTTGATGACATTTTAGCCCGCACAGACCCAAAACTAAAAAGATTTATTTTTATGTTTGTCTGTTTGGTTGAGAAACCAAACAGTCAAACATACAGATCAAAATGACCATTCATCTTCTACATTCTCCAGTTGTGTAGACTTGGGGCTAATTCAGATGATGAATATTTTAACTCTTGAGAGCGTAAAAATGAAACCAAATGGACCCGCAGGGGTCCATTTGGTTTCATTTTTTACGCTCTCAAAGAATTACATCTGGTTAACCAACTTGGACCACCTGGAACTCTCTAAAGGACCACTGGTGGTCCCCGGACCACTGGTTGAAAACCACTGATATTACCTTTCATTGGGTGGGCATACAGGATGCACATTTGGGTGGGCACTGCCCACCCCTGCCCCATCTAGATCCGACCCTGGGAGAGACAGAGAGAGAGATATGGAGGAGGAGATGTAATGAAGCTATGCATGTGCCTTCCTTGGCCGGTTTAATGGTGAGCATCGTGGGTCATAACTCACTACTCTGCTACAAATATATGCACGGGCTTGCACGCACACACACACACGCGCGCGCACGCACGCACACACCCACACACCCTTTGTGTCCGGGCTTCCTATAGCCCTCCCTTTATGCGAGGGGTGGAGAGATGGATGGATGTGTTGGGAGCAGTGACCTTGACATTGCGTGAGTGTGTGTGTGTGTGTATGTGTGTGTGTGTGTGTGTGTGTGTGTGTGTGTGTGTGTGTGTGTGTGTGTGTGTGTGTGTGTGTGTGTGTGTGAGATGCACGCACCACACAAAACAAATCTGACATGTACACAATTGCCAATATACTGTTTAGTGTAGTATAGTGTTTATTGTGACAGTATTGTACAACTGATGATTTGATCATTCAGCGTTGTACAATATACAACACAATATCAGGTGATGAAATGAGAAGTACAACATAATTATGCTGTGGATATATACAATGTAGTCAGTGCTGCGTTTATTATGGTTTCTGTCCAATACTGTACTGTACGCCGTTCTTACTGTACACTGCAATGCACGTTTTTCTCTGTATCCTTTTGTCTCATCTGTCCCCCACCCCCATCTCTCTCTCTCTCTCTCTCTCTCTCTCTCTCTCTCTCTCTCTCTCTCTCTCTCTTTCTCTCTTTCTCTCTGTCTCTGGGGTGCTCTAAAGTCATGAAACGGCACGACAAGAAGATTCACTATTGGTGTTCACTGCATGGCCTCGGGCTCAGGGGCGGATCTAGGCATGGGCATGGGGGGGTGGCAATGCCCCCCTAAATGCCCATGCAGCCTGCCCCACCAAACACGATGGCATGCAAAACAACCCAAGATATTTCAGATTAAAGTGCTTATATTTAAAATGATTTGAAACACTACTACTGCTACTAACTAACTACGGTTACAGTAGTAACCGTAGTTAGTTAGGAGGAGGGGGGAGTTAGAGGGGGCAGGTGGGGTGAATGGTGTGTCAGATCGGTACCATACATACATGTCTGTACAACATGGGGGGAGGAAGGGGGTGCAGGGCAAGGTTAGTTACTACTCCCCAGTAATAAAGACACACACACATGCGCAGTTGCGCACGCGGCGCACACGCACATTCATGCACTCACACAGTCACGCACATAGATAGCTATAGGTCAAGGGTTCATGATCATGTTTATACACACGGCACCACACATGAAAGCGTCTCGCTTTGTCTGTCTCTGTCTGGACCTTATTACAGCCACACAATAAAAATGTGGAAGTGGTTTTGATTTTTGGAATACAATATAGGCCTATATAGTTGGCCTCTATAGGTTGTGAAAGATCGGTGGACAATGGCCTGCATGTTCTTACGATTGCACGTGCACACACACATACATGTGTACATCGCGCGCGTGCACACACACACACACGCGCGCGCGCTGCGCGCGCGCACACACACACACACACCACACACACACACACACACACACACACACACACACACACACACACACATCCACATATAGATCACAAATTACACATATAACAGGATTACACTAATCCGATTACAATACATACAAAGCAAAAAAAAAAAACAATGGCACATGTCAATATGCCAGTGTGAATCTTATCTCTTGTAAATGGTGCATTTACATAGAACTTTTATCCAACGCTCTTTACATTCAGTCACTCACTTAAAGGTAGGGGAAGTGATTTGAAATTCATGGTGTAGTACCAGCCTGGTGCACTAGGGGCCCCCAACAGTAGCTACACTATGTGAACCTGCTGCTCGCTCCTGATTGGAGGAGAATTGGTGGCAACCTGGGGAACTTTTATTAGCTCCTCTGCTAACGTGGGGGAGGGGGAAACTCCATATGTGGTTTCCACACCTTATAATAGAGCATTTTAACAGAAAAAAAATATTTTTTGGGTGATATCTGACAAAAGTGAAATCACTTCCCCTACCTTTAACTAGAGGCTAAACAATGCAATAACACCAACATGCTAGAGAGACGAGCTTGATAATCTAATCTCTAACCAAAGTAGGGCTTCCCAAAATGGGGTCTAGGGACCCCTAGGGGACCTTGAGGGAGTTCCACACGTTCACAGAGAAGCAGACAACCCCCAACATGCCATATTAAAAATGTGCTTCCAGGTGCAAAGGCTTCGTACTACAACAAAGAAGAAAATGCCAGCACTCATGAAATATTCTTAGTTATTGTTTAACTCTCATGAGCAGACAAACGGTGGTGTTTTGCCCCAGTTGGCCTTCCTCACAAAGGAAGACCAACCGGGACGAAACGCGTCCGTTTTAGTATATAAATTAGGGGTATCAGAGATATAAATACCATTAAATGGGGGTCCGTATACTATTGCACATATGTAAAGTGTACTGGGCTTGTCGGAGGACTCAGACAGGTGGAATGTTGAGCTGATGATAACATGGAGGCTGTGGAATCCTGTTGCTACCCAAAATATAGACCCATACTGTAGATACTGTCAGCAAATATTGAACATCCAACTGCGCAACGCTTGGAATTATATGAGTGAGAACAACTGTTAGAGATGTAAAAAATAAATCTTTTCCTGGTACATCTTTTCAAACGGGGTCTGCGGCCTATTATTGTCAATTTGGGGGTCCTTGACATGAAAAGGACAATTAACTATCCTGAAGGATGCTGTCATACACAAAACCTGTCTATTACCATGCAGGAACCCGTCCATTTCCATTCCATTCAAATCTAAACTGTGAAATGTGAAATGATATTTTGAAAAAAAAAGGAAAAAAAAAAAGAAAAAAACAACCAAAAAAAAAAAAACATTTCCATAGTAATATTGCACAAGATATAAGGGACACATGTTTAGTAAAGGCACAGTCATTTATGGTAGTGACTGTTTCGGTAGTGACAATTTTTTAGCCTAACTGTACAATTCTTTGCAAAACATCAGCTTTCTACTGATGTGAATAAAATAAAATTGCTAGCAGTAGTAGCCTCAGTACAAAGGCGTTAATTTTCCAGTTGCATCGTCACAAAGAAAAACATAGTAGAATGTGACTAGTTTTAAAAGCAAACCCTCGCACAGACGACAGCCATACACTACAAATATTTCATGTGTACTGTCTGGGTCAGACACTCTCACGCTATGCTATAAGTGTGTGTGTGTGTGGGGGGGGGGGGGATGCACATGTGGTGGGGGATGGGGAGATGCCCGGTCAGTAGGAGGAAAGAGGTTAGTAGGTTTATAGAGCGCCGGGAAGGAAAATGAACCGAATACGTCTGCCCCCCTCCAGACGTGAAGTGTGTGCACATGTCTGTGTTTGTGTGTGTGGCCGTTGTTTGTGTGTGATATGTGATATGTGTGAGAGAGAGTGAGATATAGACGGGGAGATATAGTGAGAGAATGAACAGCGTATCTCTGCTGGCCTGATAAAGAGAGCATGCAGTACTAGTGTTGGACAGAGATAGAGAGACAGAGGGGGGATGGTTGATATATTTTTTTTCCTATTTCCTGCAGGATTATTCCACCACCTCTCTCTCTCCATCTCTTACCCAGAATTATCCTCTGTTCGTTTCTCACCATTCCTCCCCCTCCTCTTCTTTCTCACACTCTATTTTCTGTCTCGTATCTCATGCACTCTTTCTCTCTCTCTCTCTCTCTCTCTCTCTCTCTCTCTCTTCCACCAATCTTTCTATTTCTTCTGCAACAAAAGGGCAAGAGTTATACGTATTACGTTGCATGAAAGGGGAGAGAGAGAGAGAGAGAGAGAGAGAGAGAGAGAGAGAGAGAGAGAGAGAGAGAGAGAGAGGAATGCTTTGAGAATAACAGAAAGAAGACACAGGATGATGGAGAAGAGACTGTGAGACTGAGAAATAATAGAGATCTCAGAGGGAAGAGAGGACCAGAAGAAAAAGTCAAATTGGGCATACAGATTTTTGTGGTTTTATTAAAACAATTTGTGCTATAAGGGTGCAATCACACCAAACAGCAGTGGATGCTGCCATTGCCTTTCAATGGGAACAGAGTGCTTTGTGCCATTTGTGAATTTCCGCCCAAAAATAAAATGTCAACAGTCCTTGAAAAGTACTGGCACATTTGTCAGGATCCACCACAGAGGCAGAATCAACGTTTGGTGTGACTGCACCGTAATGCTGTTTTCTTTTCTTTTTTTTTTTGCACTCTCAAATACCCCAAACAAACACACACACAAAAATACAATTTGACACTCTGCAGTGCACTTTTATGATACCCATATAAGTTTGAAATGTTTTTTTCTTTGTTAAGCCAAGAGAAACAACGAAAGAAAACATCAGTCAAGAAAAAATCATTCCCCATGCACTCCTCTCTGACAGGCTGCAGGGTTACCCAGTTCAACCCTGTCCTCGGTCAAACAGCCATTGATTAGAGGACGTGTACAGAACCATTTCAGATCAATGGCCATGCCTCACCACAGGACGGGATAATAAGACTAGGGTTGAACCTCCCTCAACCTTTTACCTGTTTTCTTTTGCCTTTTATCCCTCATGGACAGGGTTGAACTGGGTTCATCTTTTCTCCAGTAACTCCACACAGAATCAACATCTCAGAGGAAAATATTGCTCCTACTCATACTCCTACTTTTGGTATTTTTTTTTATAATATAAGTATAATATGATGTCAATGCAGACGATTCTTCCTACATGGCAGCACTGATACTTTTACTTATGAAAAAGCATTGAGATTTTCCACCACTGTCTTCCTAGTTTGTGTCGTGCGGAAAAAAAAACACTCTGAGTGGAGAGAGAGAGAGAGAGAGAGAGAGAGAGAGAGAGAGAGAGAGAGAGAGAGAGAGAGAGAGAGAGAGAGAGAGAGAGAGAGAGAGGAGAGAGAGAGGAGAGAGACAGGGGCAGATGTAACATGGCCCCCCCCCCCCATGCCCATGCCCAGATCCGCCCCTGGAGAGAGAGAGTAGCTGCCACAAAGAAGTGTCAATTTATTCTCCCTCACCTCCAGACTTGTAGAAAGAGGGAGGAATGAGGAAGGGACTGAGCAGGGAGGGTTATGACAGGGTGGGCATGAAGAAGGACGGCAGGCTGAATAAGAAGAAATGCGAGGTTTTCTTGGCTTTAATAGAGCTGATATTCTCTGTGCACAACCTTGTGCAGTAATCAATCTTAAAGATGGAATGCCATGATTTTTTTCCACTCTAAAACATAAACATGAGGTACTATTGTTATAATTGGTGGAAGATTTTTTGCAAAAAAAAGTGTACAGTATTTGTTGAAATGTTTTTTTTATGTGTGCACCCCCACCAGTTCATTAAGTATGCCTGGTTTGCCTAGTGGGTGGTGATGGGTGGAACTGAAGCCACACCCACAGCTTTAGTTGTATGATAAAAGGGGAGGGGTTAGGGGAGGGGCTGGTGTGTGATGTCACTATATTACAGTTTTTTCTATTTGGCACATTTGACTGGAAAGGTTTCAGCCCCAGTTAGAAACCTTAAATAGATAGGGAAGACATCATTGCACATAAAAACTACACCAAGGGGTCCAATTAAATTCACCTCTTAAACATGTACAAAATTGGAAAAAATACAAAAGTCACGACACTCCATCTTTAACAGGACTATGCATGCATGTTGTACGGTTGTAAAGCATGTAACTTCACATAAGACATCCACCATTTTGAGCAAAAACAAAAAAGGGATGTAATTTACATAAACAAGCAATTACATTAAGTATAGTTGTTGTTAATGCTGCCTGGCTGCATTTAAGCCCTGTGAACACTGTGTCTCTCTCTCACTCTGAATACGCTTCCTGAGTTAAAATTAACAAACACTATTGTGTACTAATGTTATAGCTATCCAGGGGCGGATCTAACATTTCCCAATTGGGGGGGGGGTATATTATCATCGCCTGTGACGCTTCGTGCCACGGGCGATGAAGCCATATTTGGTTACAGGACTTTTAATAGGCAAGTAAAGCATCAATAATAACATCAGTTGTTGTTGACGTTGCAACAGACACACAGCATGCATAAAGCTAAAGGTCTGACTCAGAGAGTTTTCCGTTTTCAATGATGAAATGCTGTTGGTTTAGTGGTGCCACAACTGTAGTTACTTAGTAGCAGTAGTAGTGTTTCAGATCATTTAAATATAAGCACTTTAATTTGAAATATCTTGGGTTGTTTTGCATGCCACAGGGATTAAAGTTCTCAGTACTGGGTACTGATTTCAGTCCTGAGGATTTCACAGGGGTCATTTAATTAGCTCAGTGCTTATTTGCAAAAGATCATTTTCAGTCTCAAGATTTTTTTTTACTTTAATCCCTGATGCCATCATGTTTGGTGGGGCAAATTGGCCATTTAAGGGGACATTTGCCCCCCCATGCCCATGCCTAGATCCGCCACTGTAGCTATCATTCCACAAGCTATATTCCTCTTTTGCTGGTAGGGTCTCCATCTCCACCACCCCTCCCCCAGAGCGGCTCCATCTTTCCTTGTGTTGTAAGGTTGTTTTGTCAGCCCATCTATCCCTCTGACAGCTAGCCATCTTCCTACCACAGCACCGGGGCTCTCATGTGACTGTTGTGGCAAGTATACGCAAGATTGTTTTGTTTGTATTTGCAGGCATATGACTGGTACCAGGGTAACACTTTACTTGAAGGCCACCTTTACAATGCATTATAAGCTCATTTATAAAGCATTACAAGCCTTGTATAAATGTCCATAACCATATAAAACTTCTCATAACCACATTTATAACGTATTATAACTGCTAGTCATAATGTATTATTATAGTCAAAGGAACAGCACATTATAACTACTATCACTTTATAGTCACTTAAGGAACATATAGAAATGATGTACTGTGTCACAATGCATTATAACTATGTGTTTATTAAATGAAATAATGTCTTATAAACGTCAATAACATGCTATAGGATGGCTTTGGGATCTTTAAGTAAAGTGGTCAGATATTCAGGCATTATTAATAGTTGATAATATAAACTACAGACATGAGCATCTGCCCACTTCACTTTACACTTTAAGGTCCCAAAGGTATAGCATGTTATTGTCGTTTATAAGACATTATTTCATATACACTCAACAAAAATATAAACGCAACACTTTTGTTTTTGCTCCCATTTTTCAGGGGATAGACTTAAAGCCCTAAAATTCATTCCAGATATACAATATAACCATCTCTCTCAAACACTGTTCTCAAATCTGCCTAAATGTGTGATATTGAGCACTTCTGCTTTGTTAAGATAATCCATCCCACCTCACAGGTGTGCCACATTAAGATGCAGATGTGACATCATGATTAGTGCACAGGTGTACCTCAGACTCTCCACAATAAAAAGACACCCTGAAATGTGCAATTTTCTTTTGCCTTATTGGGTGTATGGGCCTCCGAACCAGTCAGTAGCTGGTGTGACCACCATTTGCCTCATGCAGTGCAACACATCTTCTTCGCATAGAGTTTATCAGATTGTCAATTGTGGCCTGTGGAATGTTGGTCCACT
>CM076983.1:40168882-40211382 GCA_039105355.1 Benthosema pterotum | reverse complement strand
TAAAATAAAGATAATGAAGTCTATGTAAGAGAGCCGCCATTGGAATGATCCCATTTAGTGATCAGGGTTTGCGTCAGCGAAACTTTGTCTATACTCAGGGTCCGACTTTGCGGCGGCCCGACTTTTTTAGCCACATATTAATTGATTGTATATATATTGTATTTGTCTGCATGCACTGCCTATTTGGCTAGATGCAGCGATTAATGCATTTTTTGTAATAATAATAATCCAAATCCACAATAGTAACTAAAGTTTTCAAATAAATGTAGTCTACTTCTAAGTTATTACACATGACATGAGCTTGTCTGACTGTCATATGGAAGCAGATCCATTGCAAGGGCATGGGAGATGGAACAAAAATATAAGATGACAGCTCACGGAAACAGTTGGAAGCGATATAAAGAGGTCTAGTTCTACTGCGTGGTGTGGAGTACTACTAGGGCACGCGTACCGGTACTACACGGCAACACATGCAATGCTAGTTTACAAGCAATCACATGTGCATAGACCATTTCCTAAGAGGTAGAATTACAACCCGATGTGACACCAAAAGACAACAGTAATCAAACCAAAGTGCTGTTCAACGTCATCCAGTCTTGTTTGTCTCCTGACACTTGAACCAACCACAATACACATAGGCCTACAACATGGACAAATAAATTACACTCAGACACCTATACTAGACTGGTGCCCGCCAGTGTTGCCAACTTGGTGCATTTGTCACTATATTTAGCTCTTTTCCAGACCCCCCTAGCGTTAAAATTAGTGAAAAACTCCTGGTGGAAAATCTAGTGCTTTTTTGCTGGTGAGTTGGGGTGAAATTGGTTGACAGGAGCCAGAGATAAAAACCCTCGTTTTTCACCATTTTTCCTCCTATGATAGAGTCCTCTCTCCTTCCTAGAAAGGAACCAAATGGAACCTTTTACATCTGTAACTCTTGAGATCATAAAATGAAACCAAACGGACCCTTTCGGGTCTGTTTGGTTTCATTTCACGCTCTCAAGAGTTAAATCATATTTAACGATCTGAATTACCTAATTTTCAAGAATCTACACATTAAGAAAATGTAGAAGAATTGCTATTCTGACCAACATTTTGTCAGTTATTTCTCCTAAATTAGGGCTGAGAGACTAAACTCAACATCAATCAACATCAAATGGTGGTCCTCCATGGCTAAAATGCAGAATAAACAGTGGGCCCTGGTATGGGTATGAAAATGGTTGAAAACCCAAGCCTATTCTAGTGCATTTTGGAAGTGCCACAAGTGCAGTTGGCAACACTGTGCCCCGCTGCAGAGCAATACAATGGCACTTAGGGTTTATAGTGTCCTGCTCAGGGACAATTTGACAAATTGCTATGAGATGGAATGGTACCTGAGTCCTCAGGATCGGTTCACCAACTTCCCATAGGTCCTCAACTGAACTGAGCTGACATCTGGTAACAGGCATACCACAACAACATGATTCACATTTTCATGCTCATCAAACCATTCACTGAGCCCCCATTGCCCAATAGTCTTTCATCATAGGATTAAGGTAAATTTACTGGTTTGCAGTTTCCCCTTCTCTGCAGGGGATAGGTGCAGTCAAAGATAAAATGTGCAGGCCAGGGGCAGATCTAGGCATGGACATGGGGGGGCAATGCCCCGCTAAATGCCCAGACTGTCCCACCAAACATGATGGTATGCAAAACAACCCAAGATATTGGGTTGAAGTGCTCATATTTAAAATGATTTTAAACACTACTACTGCCACTAACGACTGTACAATTGTGGCATAACTAAACCAGCAGCATTTCATCATTGAAAACAGAAAACTCTCTGAGTCAGACCTTTAGCTTTATGTATGCTGCGTGTCTGTTGCAACTTCAACAACAACTGATGTTATTATTGATGCTTTACTTGCCTAATAAAAGTCCTGTAACTGAAAATGCAAGGGCAATAGTATGGCCCCATACCATTTTCTCCTGCCCCCCCAATTGAGAAATGTTACATCCGCCCCTGGTGCAGGGGGTGGTTGCACGAGGTGCAAGTTGGCACTTCGCCTGAGTGCTGTCTATCTTCACCACTGAACTTTCAATGCATATTCATATATCTTTGCATTGAGTAATTCATTCAGCACCTGTGCTATAACGTTCCTCTGTAAGGCCCATGGAGTTGTTGATGGACTAATTGTTCTTGCTCACAATGTAACCATGTCCTACATTGACATTCACCTTGAGGAAGAGTTGCTATTCTGTTTGTCATCTAGCAGTAATGTACAGTATAAGAATCATGGTCATAATATGTGAATTGTGAATTCAATTCAAGTCACCATTGTTTATTTGTTTGTGGTTGCAGAGACAGACATCTAGTGATTCCATAGCTGGTGGCAAACACTGGCAGGATTTTTAGTTGTTTTTTGGGGGCAAAATGATTATTAGTTTTAGTGACAATTGAATGTACTCATTTTATACTTGATAGATTTAGTATAGCTTAGTCCCATCTTAATCAAACAAACAAATAAAATAAAACAATGAATTTAAACCTGCAACCTAAATTGTGCAGTATGTCTCAAAGAATTTGATAAAATGGCACATAATACACAAGTAGAATGTATATTGTTTCTTCTTTTTCAACAGAGTCAGTCAGAGACATCTTAACTCTGTCAGATGATGAGCTTTTATTTACCAACAAGAAACGTAATAACATCATCCACAACACCAGCTGGGTAGCTTTTGCAGCCAATCGATATTGTATGCTCCCTATGATGGCTACTATATAATCCCTCATTTAAATACAGTAATCAATCGCTATAATATGAGTGGATTTTTTCATTTTTTTTTTGTAGCCATTGTTGATTGATACAATGAATTAACTACTCACCTAATGCCACTGCCATGGAGTATGTAGCATGTTTAATGTAATTTCTAAGTGTACGTTATACTTAAAAACAAGAAGCCTGATTTTCATATGGTAAATAGTCTATTTGAATTTGGGCTAAAAGGCACCCACCGCCACTTTGTTTACTGCCGGCATCTGAATCACAACTGTCATGGGAGTTGGCTAGAAGATAAAAAAAGACTTAAAAGAAAGTAAAAAAAGACTAAGAAAATAAAAGCCAAGTGAACTTACAGGATGTAGATAGACATTTGTAGCTGTACACGAGTGCAGGGCAGGAGGGTTAGGAGTTAGGAGCCAAACGCAGGACAGAGTTAGAGTAGTGGCATTTCCAGGAGGTTTATTCACCAAAATCCAGATAGCCTATGAGGAGAACACACAGGGACAGGGGGTGAACTTGACTGAAAATCAACACAAGGACTGGCTGAGACACTATAACAAGACAAGGTGGAGACACTAGGCAATCAGAGTACTAGATAGTCAACACAGGTAACATGAGCAACACAGGAAGGACTAACAAACTGCAAATTAAAAGCACACAAGTGTAAAAAGTGAGAACAAGGAATACAACACACAAAATAACATGAGCTGTTATGCTGACACCGTCACACGGACTGTGACAGTAGCACACTGAGAGATAATGTTTTGAATTGGCCTGCTGCCTATGTAGCAGGCAGCTACAGCCTCTGGTGAACTCGTGATGGCCTCCAAAGTCTAGTATCTGCTCCCGAACCAAGGGGATGTCCCTTTGGTCTAGTGGTTAAGATGTTGGACTTTCACGTGGGAGACCTGGGATCGAGTCCCAAAGTGCAAAGTGCAACCACGTTTGGATATGTTTAGCTCGTTAACGTCACATCTTTGTGTTAAAAACAGAGTAATTGACAAAACAATTTTGTTGGACTTTGGGTTCATGTAATTGAATCTGTCCACGCAGGAAAACATGGCTGAAGTTTATTTTGTTTCACTACATTTTAATCCCACGATTTTTGCATCCCATTTTCCCCCCCCAGTGTCAATTATCTGATCTAATCCATGGTTCTACATAACCTGTATGCATCACCCTAAAATTGCAATGGGCATACAGTACATCTGAACAATACACTGCAATTTAGAGAACAGAAAAATCACAAATGAAAGAAATCTGCCAAGTTCAGGGGACTCTGGTGACATCGCTGACCTTAGGGCAAACTGATGTGAGCGGCTGACTGAACTGAACAGGCCAAACCAGGGGTGGACTGGGAGCTCAAAACGTACCGGGCAATTTTGTCTCAGAGCGGCCCTCAGAGCAGCCCTCTGAATCTTTGTGGGGGCTCCGGGGCCTGAGCCCCCATGAGAATTTAAGACATAAGGGGCTCTGGGGCTCGGGCTAACTAAAATTAGTTAGTTAGTTTTAGTTAACTATAAAAACCCTGCAATAGGCAGTCTCATTTGAAGAGGACAGAGGCCGCCAGCACTGATTCGTGGGCCGGTTTTGTGCAGATTTTTTTTTTTTTATAATTAAAACACGACATTAACGGCCCCCGGGGGGGGTCGGCCCACCGGGAAAATGCCCTGTATGCCAGACTGTCAGTCCACCCCTGGGCCAAACATTCAAACAGTCAAGTCAGGAGACCAGCTGACTGAGCAGTCCCATTGAAATGTCGGAATGGCATTTGTAGTTGTGGTGAGTCTGCACTCCGCACCTTCACTCCACTACAAACACTAACGCTGGAACCCTGTCTGGAACATACATTTAAAATTTCTTGGAGAAACAGCAGGGGCGGATCTAGGCATGGACAAGGGGGTGCAATGCCCTCCTAGTCCTAAATGCCCAGTCTGCCCCACCAAACACGATGGCATGCAAAACAACCCAAGATATTTCAAATTAAAGTGCTTATATTTAAAATGATAGTACTTCTACTAACTAACTACAGCCGTGGCGCCACTAAACCAACAGCATTTCATCATTGAAAGCAGAAAACTCTCTGAGTCAGACCTTTAGCTTTATGCATGCTGCGTGTCTGTTGCAACTTCAACAACAACTGATGTTATTATTGATGCTTTACTTGCCTAATAAAAGCCCTGTAACCGAAAATGGTATGGGTGCGGCTTCATCGCCTGTGGCGCGAAGCTGCTGCACCCATACCATTTTCTCCAGCCACCCCCCCCCAATTTGAGAAATGTTACATCCGCCCCTGAGAAACAGTAAAATCCATTATGGGTCCATTTGGTTCTATTTATTCTCATGAGTTAAATTAGCACAGGGGGTTTTACAATGTAGTTACAACAGGCACATCCTCCCTGTTTGATCTGTGAAAGTTGTGTGCTTTTAATTATGTTTTTTTTTTTCTTTTATGGTTGTCTCTCTGATGATACCCAAGCAAATAGAGAAGACCTTCTGTTTGCTCAAGGCTCCTCTGTGTATTTGACTACAAATGAAAGCGTCACATGTCATGGGGGTGGGTAACAATGACAAACAGTTGTCTAGGAACTCGGCACACAATGCTGCCTGTCCTCGCAAATTGAGAAGGCAATAGCAAAGATGTATTCATTTTAGAGGTGCTTTGAAGAGAACTTTATTATGATGGTCAAAGGAACACCACATTATAACTACTATCACTTAGTTATAAAGGCACATATAGAAATTATGTACGGCGTCAAATGCACTATAACCATGTGTATTAAATGAAAATAGGCTATGTCTTATAAACGACAATAACATGCTATAGAATGGGTTTGGGATCTTTAAGTAAAGTGGGCAGATATTCATGTTCATGTCTGTAGTTTATATTAAGGCTATTAATGATACATGAATATCGCACCCATATTAACATTTTTGGTCACAGGACTTTTATGAGGCAAATAAACCTCATTAAGCGGTGTCAGTTGTTGTTGAAGTTGCAACAGACACGCAGCATGCATAACGCTAACTCAGAGTTTTTTTCTTTTTTGAGTGATGAAATGGTGTTAGTTTAGTGGTGCGAAAATTAGTACTTATAGTTAGTAGCAGTAGTAGTGTTTCAAATCATTTTAATCATAAGCACTTTAATTTGACATATCTTTGAAATTTGGGTTGATTGCATGCCATCATGTTTGGTGGGGCAGGGCAGCCCCCCCCCCATGGCCCATGCCTAGATCCGGCCCTGAGGAATCCTTTTATGACGTTACACAACAGACAGAAAGTCCTGTACTGGCTGTCCTCCTGAGAGGGAAGGAACAAGGAGGCAGGAAGGGAACATAGCAGGGAGTGTCAATATGCTAAGTCCGGGCCAAGCCGAGTCAGGCCAGGCCTGCGGGGTGTGTTAGACCCGTGAGTAGGGGGCTAGTGGGGGAGATTCCGGCCCCGGCAGGCTGGGTTTGGCACGGTGCTCCACACACCCAGTGTTGCCAACTGCCAAAATCCAAAGTGCACTAGTGGCACTTCCAAAATGCACTAGAATGTATGCGCTAGAGCAGTGGGTTTTCAACCATTTTCATACCAGGGCCCACTGTTTATTCTGCAGTTTAGCCACGGAGGACCACCATTTGATTTGAGTTTAGTCTCTCTGACTAATTTAGGAGAAATAACTGGGAAAAATGTTGGTCAAAATAGCAATTCTTCTACATGTTCTAAATATGTAGATTCTTGAAAATTAGCTAATACAGAATTAATTAAATATAATTTAACTCTTGAGAGTGTAAAATGAAACCAAGCGGACCCAAAAGGGTCCGTTTGGTTTAATTTTACGCTCTCAAGAGTTAAATTATAAGGGTTACAGATCTATAGGGGTCCATTTGGTTACCAATGGTCCTTTCTAGGAAAGGAGGACTCTATCATAGAGGAAAATTGTGAAAAACAAGGGTTTATCATCTCTGGCACCTGTCAAACAATTTCGCTCCAACTCACCAGCAAAAAAGCACTAGATTTTCCGCCAGGAGTTTTTCATTTAATTTTGGCGCTAGGGGGGTCTTGAAAAAAGCTAAATATAACGATAAATGACGATAAAGTTGGCACCACTGCACACACCAACCTGCCTCCAACTGTTCCCCCTCTCCACGTTGTCCTTATGTCGCAATAACCGCAGGGAAAAATACTCATAAGCCTGGTGTCAGGTGTCAGAGTGTTCCATATAGCGTGGCTGCCTTTTAATGTACAAAACAAAACTCTTGTGTAAGAGAGGACTTTCCAGGAATGGGAGTGGAACGCATGCAGATGCTGTTACCGTTTAGGTTCCCTGAAGACTGACAAAAAAAAGAGGTTGATTCATTTGCTGGGCATCATAGACGGTCACATTGGTCGTTTATCATTCGAAAGTATGTTATGTTCGCTTAGCGACAGTGCCATGCAAAAACAAAAACAACGTCATTTAGGTTTTGGGTAGGCCTATAGTCTACAAAAGTCCAGTTACTGTATGGCCAGATAATAACAAGTTACATTTGTTCAAAAATAATGGTTGCAGACAGACAGATGGGCTAGTCTGTTTTAGATCTCAGGCAGTTGGAATCTTGCTCTATTGTAGCAGAAAGTGTTTGAGAAGTACCATACTCCTACAACATTTTATCCATAGTGCACTGGCCAACTACAGTAGGCTCTTTTATCATACAACACATGAACGCCTCACATGAACTGTTCATATGCATGCAAACACAACCTACGCATTAACAGGGAGGATTATCCAACGGGCACGTTGGGCCCAGGCCCAGGGGCCCCTGAGCTAGGGGGGGGCCCATGAGCTTGAGTGTACGCGTGATCGCTAAGAGGCTCAAGCTCAGGGCCCACCTAAAAAAGGGGTAAAAGTGAATAATAGTGGTGCACACGGTGCTTATTAACAATGGGTTTACTAATTTCGTGTCACTAAAATAGCCCCAAAAGTCCTAAACCATCATGCCGGGCATCATGCCGGGCAGAAAAATCCTCCAGTTTAGGGGGGCCATTTGGCTGGTGGTGGCCCAGGGGCCCTTAATTTCATAATCCGCCTATGCGCATTAAACATCGATGTTGCAGTGCTACCTGTATATAAAATGAATCACGATCTCATGAAACAACAGAAGGGACAACAACACGGGAAAAGGTTGTGGAGCCTCACCAAGCTTTATTTACATGCGCACCATTTCTTATACAAACTAGATTACAATTCAAAAAAATGGAATACACAGGAGAAAATACCCACTAACATCGAGAAGTCGAGAAGAAGCAAGATTACTAAAGGGGGTTAAGTTCAGAGGGCAGGTGGGGGTTCAGAGATGACACGAGGGCACAGGAGAAGGAGCTGGGCTGAGGATGGATGGATGGATGGATGGATGGATGGATGGATGGATGGATGGATGGATGGATGGATGGATGGATGGGCTCAGGAGAAGAGGATGAAAGACAGAGCACCAGGAAGTGACAAAAGTGTATCTAGTGGTACGTTTCTTCGTTTTAGTCTTTTTAGTTTTTACTGTTTTTGTTCAGCTTTTTCTTTTCTCCTTTTTTTCTCTTTTCCCATCGTGTAAAATTGTCCACAAGGGGTTTTGTGGGTTTACGCGCGCGCGTGTGTGTGTGTGTGTGTGCGTCTGTGTGTCGGGGCATGAGACGAGTCTTTACGACTTCCGATAATGAGTTCTCTCCCTGAATGAAGCCGTTAGCAGTGAGTGCATGTGTGGACGACTATTTTTGTAAACTAAACCCCCCTAATAGTCGACAAAATATCAGGAACAAATTCCTTGATATTGAGCGTTAACAGCTGTTGCACAATCCTTATCTCGTGTTTTTTTTTTTTAAACAAAGGCTTGGAACTTCCTCTTTTATCCACGTGTCTAACGCTGTTCTTTACGACTGGCGTGGACGCAAGATGAATTCAGTCAAAAACAATAAAAGAATTATAGCTTTAGCTTCCGTGGACAGGGAGGGAAAAAGAGGAAAAGTTCCCGATATTTTCTACAGTCAGTGCAGATCATTTGAAATACTTTTGCTGCCATAACAGGAATGCGACAATAATGCAACGATTCAGCTCTAGAAGCTCCTAGAAGGTTTCGTCTAGGTATACAAAAAGTCCAGCTCCTGGACCTGATGATAATTGATCCATGATGTCATGGATTAAGCACCTCCTCCCTGCTGAAAGGACTGGTGACATTAACCCTCCCGTGAAGAAGGGCAACACTCAGTCCCATTGAGAGGCTTTCTCCCATGTCTGCACCGAGATACAGTATAGAGTACGTACATGGTACATACTGTACATTACATACACTCATAATGATAAACCCACGTCAAGGCGGGGGCAATGGTGCATGCAGTGCATTTGTTACAGCCCTGATTTTAGAAGGGGGATGAAGCAGCACTGCGCCTGGGCTCTGTGTTCATGAATAGGCTTTCCAATCCAAGGACACAGGGGTGGATGGCCTCCGTTATTACCATTCCTGTTGAGGCCTGCAGGGGATCTTTAGCAAAGACTAATGGGGTAGACAGCCAGTTCATGCACTAAAGCTCAAGTTGCACAGTCCTATTGTAGATCATTCTGAGCAACCGTGCATGCACGCACGCACACGCGGACTCACACACTCACACACACAGAGACACACCTGCCTTGGCCTCAAAGTGACATACACACGTCTCTGTACACTATTTTACACAACAGGGTAGCCCTTATTTTTACGTATAGCTACCCCCCACAGACACAGAAGAGGGGTACCAGGCTTTTCCAGAGGCTACGGCGACAAAACTGGCCGCGACCACCTTTAAAGAAACAAAGAAACAAATCTGGTTTCAACGATCAAAACAATGCTGGTAACAATGCTTCCTTCCACTCGGCAAAAAAAGTTGCATCATTTATCCTCTCCTCGACTCTCCCGAGGTATCCTTCGATGTAACACAAAGCCAAGGGGGTCAAGTACACTACATGAGTAATATATAAGGACATAGAGTGGGTATATATGCATTTCCACACGATTCATAATGCATAAATACATACATGCATACAGAAGGTTGTGCTGTATGCACCACAGGGGGATAGTGAGTAAGGGGGGGGGGGGGAAACATCTGCGTGAAACACCATCCGAAAACAAAAACTTGTATAGTTCAACACTCACACGCACGCATGTCGCACACATGTACGCACACAGGTACATTCACAAGGGAGTGTGTATGTGTGTGTGTGTGAGTGTGTGTGCACATGTGACCGATCGAAGAGCCTAGAGAGATTCTCACTTGTCCTTCGTCTTCCCTCATCTTCATCGCGATGGCCGACAGTTCACAGGTTACAAGTTCACAACACAAGCGTTATTGTTTCGCCAACAAATGTTTTTTTTTGTTTTGTTTTTTAATACCATCAAAATGGGAACTTGGGTGTTAAACTTGGAAGGGGCGACCTCTGTCTTCTTCCCCCTGAGTATTTGCTGTATATGCATAACAAGCCCCAACAAACTCACAACAACAAAACAGCAGAGTTTAAACACATATCCCTGCTGTTATATTTCTCGACATAACGTGTGTGTGCGTGTGTGTGTGTTTTTCAAGCGTGTGTGGGTTTTGCGCGAGGGCGCACTTATGTGTGTGTGTGCGTGCACTATGTATGTATGAGTGATTTGGCTGCCAGCATCTCCTACTGTCTGTTTTCAAGTAATTTGGCAATATACACAGATAGCTTATTGTTTTTGCTTGGAAAAAAACAAAATGGCTTCTAGAGGGACGAGCCTATATAGTCATAGTGTATAGTAGCTTCATTCCCAGCCTATAGATTCCACCTCGCCATGCTACAATTGTGGCTTCAGCTTTGGGCTCTGCAGGCTGTGAGTTAAAAAAAAAAAAAAAAGAGAGAGAGAAAAATGCACGGCTCGTTTTCAGGATAGAATTCAACACTGTTTACATTAGCACCTGTTGTGGTGTGGAAATGTTCACAAACCTAGGTACACAGGTATTTGTTTTGGCTACATAATATGCTGTGCTATACAAACAACCTCAACAGAACCCTAACCGAAGCTAAAGAAAGCTCGTTTTTCCCCTCCTTCTAGGACTCGTTTGAAATCCATGCTGCCCCCCCCCCCCACCCCCGTACTATACAAAATATCCACGAAATACATTTTATTCTTTTGACAAGGTTTTTTTTTCCTCTTTTCTTTACAGTTAGATACACACAAATGATAGAAATCTTTCTATAGTATTCGGCTAAATCGTATAGTCATTTCCAAATATACCATAATTAATAATTATTGGAGCTAATCAAGCAAGTCATGTAAGATACAACAAAAAAAATTGAAGTGCATGGAATTATGTTATCAGAACTTATAAGGGCTTTTGTAATTCAGGGGGCAAAATGTCAGTGTGTGCGTGTGTGTGTGTGTGTGCGTGTTGTATGCATGTGTGGTGAGTGCAACGTCACTCTTCACCTTCTCTTTCCTTTTTTTCCGGCAATACATCAATAGTTTTTACACAGACCTGTGTGATGCAAAAACAAGTAATGATAAAAACAGGAAGTTCAAAAACAAACATTGAACATTTAAAGTCACAGAACGAAACCAGAGAGAGGGGGAGTTTTGCAAGAAAAAAAAAAAAAAAAAAAAAAAAAAAACATAACACATCCCAGAAAAAGCACTGGATTAGATTTACATCACATCACGTTTGTTTTGTTTATCACTTTACATTTTGTCGTCTTCTTCGCGACGACTGCAGCACGCACGCTTTCGCCTTCCAGTCCTTGCCTTTCGCCTTAAAGTCTGTCCAATGATCTGTTTGCAATCGATACACGCCGTCCGACGGGGTTGCAAAAGGGAACCTTGCATAATTGTGAGATCGGTGGCTTTTGAAGGGCTGAACGCTCTGCGTCTCTACGGTAGTTTGTACAAATAGTTTCACGGTTTCGTCGTTGGTGTGGGAGCCGTGCTCAAGCTCTCCAACAACAGGTTGAGTCTTCTGTAAACAGAGGGTTTGTGTTTCACGTTGTGCTGATGGCAGGTTTGGCAAATAAAAGGACGTTGTGTTGTGTCTGTGTCTCCTCTTGCACTACAGATCGGACCTGCGGAGACACAATGATAACAGAATCGTCATTGGCAAAAATCCTGTTTCTGTTTCTTGGCCATGATTGCCATCTGAAATGTCCGCACTATTACTGAAAAACTGCAGTGATGGGCAGTAACTTGTTACAAGTAGCTAAACTACATAGCTTAACTACATTTTCCCATAGCTTGTAGTGTAGCTTACTACATTTGTTCTGGGAATAGCTTGTAGTGAAGCTACACTACTTGTTACAGGAGTAACAAGCACTGTAGCTTACTACTTTTTCCCATACACATTTTTGAATTTCGCCCATTTTTAATGGGTATAGAAACCTCTAATATACATCCACCCACCCCTAAAGTATTATTATTATGATTTTATTTATATTTTTTTATTATTATGATTATTATTTAGAAAGTTGTCTGGGGATAGCTTGTAGTGAAGCTACACTACTTGTTTTGAGAGTAACAATTAGTGTAGCTTACTACATTTTCCCAGTAACTTGCCCATCGCTGCTGAAACATCACCTGTGAATCTTTTTTTTTTTTTTTTTTTTTTTTGGAAATGGTTCGTATGACTTAATTGGAGGGGGCAGGTGAACTATTTTCGGTTACAGGAATTACATTAGCCAAGTAAAGTCAAGTAAAGCATCAATAATAACATCAGTTGTTGTTGAAGTTGCAACAGACACGCAGAATGCATGAAGCTAAAGATCTGCTACTAACTAACTACAATCGTCTCACCACTAAACCAACACCATTTCATCATTGAAAACAGAAAACTCTCATTGAAAACAGAAACGAGTTTTCTGTTTTCAATGATGAAATGGTGTTGGTTTATTGGTGAGACAATTGCAGTTAGCAGTAGTAGTTTCAAATCATTTTAAACACTTTAATTTGAAATATCTTTAGCTTTGGTTGTTTTGTATGCCATCTTAAGACTGGGTATTTAGGGGAGGCATTGCCCCCCATGCCCATGCCTAGATCCGCCCCTGTAAACACAAGAATGCACGCACACACAAACCCAACGCACCACACGCCCATACACACCTGCTCTGCGTCTTCCTGGGGCCGACGGGTCTCTCAACCCGGTACCCAGGTACCCTGCTTGCTGGTGGTGAAGTTGCCAACGCCGTTCATGTTGGCTAGAGACTCAAAGTTAAAGTCCAGCCCCTCGGCGTCCATCAGCTCGTTCCTGATGATGGAGTCCATGTCGCACTCCAGGCTGCCGTTGAACATGTCCAGGTCCAGGTCGGCGGGGAAGCGGTCGGGGCAGATGCCCCCGCCGCCGCCACCGCTCCCTGTCGTCCCGTTCAGGAAGATGGACGAGTCGATCTGCATGGACGAGGAGCCGTTCCCGCCCAGCGGGGAGTGCAGGAGCTGCTGCTTGGCGTTGGCCAGGGCGTTGGCCTCGTTGAGGCTGAAGCCGCCGTTCAGGGACCTCTGCAGCGCGCTGTGGTTGTGGTTGTTGGTGTGCAGCAGCAGGCCGGAGCCCTGGAGGACCGCCCCCGGGCCGCCGCCGCCGGTGCTGCTCCCGAACGACATCATGGGGTCGCTGCGGAGCATGAGGCTCCGGCGAGAGTTCTGGGAGATGATGGCGGCGGCGCTGGCCTGAGACATCAGCGGGTCCGACTGGGTCATCATGACGTCGCTGTGGCTGTGGCCGCCGTCCGAGTTGAGCAGGTCCTGCAGCGTCTGGCTGCCGAAGCGCGAGATGCTGGAGAAGGACGTCTGCTTGTTCTCCTGGATGGTCTGCATGGGGGACGGACGCAGCGAGGAGGAGGCCGCCGGGTGCGGCCCGAAGATGGAGTTACTGTAGCCGTTGCCGCCGCCGCTGGCGGCAGGCGAGGCGGCCGCGGAGGAAGGGGACGGGGCGGAGGCGGGCGAGCCCCCCAGCCCGTTGGGCTTGGTCCCGAAAATGAACCCCGAGGAACCCCTGGAGGAGGCGGGCGTGACCGGCGCGGGCGACACCAGGTTGATGTTGTCCAGCAGCTCGTCCATGAGGTCGTCGGTCAGCCCCTCGTTCAGGTTCATGGTGCCCGTCAGGTCGGCCAGGCGCGGCAGCTCGCCCGGCGGGGCCTTGGCGGCGGGCGCGGCACCGCCGCCGCCGCCGCCGGGAGACAGCGCCCGGCCGGGGCTGGAGTAGAGCATGGGCGAGAGCGGCGGCTCGTCGTCGGTCACCTCGTCCAGCTCGGGGTTGGCCAGGATGGGCGAGAGGCGGCCGCTCAGCGTGCTGGCGTTGGAGTTGGTGCGCGAGCGGAAGTCCGTCCAGGTGTCCAGCTCCTCGCTGCTGCGCGACGTGGGGCTGCCGGGCCACTTGGACAGGCCCGAGGGGCTGCCGCCGTCCCCGCTAACGCCGCCGCCGCCCTCCCCGGCCGCCGCCTGCAGCGCGGCCTTCTTCTTGGCGGCGCGGCCGCGGGCCGACTTGGTGTACTTGTTGCTGTTGTCCATGGAGACGGCGCGCCGCCGCGGCGCCTTGCCGCCCTTGCCGCCCTCCGGGTTGATCATCCACCAGGAGCTCTTCCCCGTCCCCTCGTTCTGGACGCGGATGAAGCGGCTGTGCAGGGACAGGTTGTGCCGGATGGAGTTCTGTCAGGGGAAAAGGTGGGACAGAGAGAGAGAGAGGACTGTGTAAGTCAGGGTTGGCAGTTATTTTCCCCAAGGGGCCAAATGAGATACATAAAATATTGTGGAGGGCCAAGACTAAAGACTGAACTAAAGTCTGATTTCAAGATAAAAGTAAGAGTAAGACCAACCATTTTGACATCAATTTATTCGGTATTTGAGCCACGGACAAACATTTGATGACATTTTAGCCCCACAGACCGCAAAACTAAAGATTTCTTTTGCTTTTGTCCACAATTCCAGGCTGGATTATTTCACAAACAAAACAGGCAAACATAGATAAAAAATGACCATTCTTTTACATTCTCTGGCTAATTCAGATGTGAATATTTTAACACTTGAGAGTGTAAACATGAAACCAAATGGACCCGCAAGGGTCCATTTGGTTTCATTTCTACGCTCTCAAAGAGTTACATCTGGTTAACCAACTTTCTCTCTCTAGAACCACTGGTGGTCCCCGGACCACTGGTTGAAAACCACAGTACTCTTTCACGGACCGGTCAGAGTCAGCCGCATTTGGCCCCCAGGCCGCAGAATGCCCAGGTATGGTGTAAGTCGTGTGTAACAAAGTGTACAGTCGTTTTGGAACAACTGCTCTTACACAATGGCCTGTCATTGATATTGATCGCTTCTATTCTTGTGCATTTACTAATGTACCATTCAAAGAATAGCTCTCATTAAGTCCAAGGGTATTGATTGATAAACCACCCACTGAGTTGGGGATAATGATTAAGCAGCGTGATAAATTGCTGCTCTTGGCTATATAAAAGCAATACAACCAGACCGAAATGTTCCTTTGTTCTTGTTCATTCATTAAATACTTGACAGAAAAACTGAAAACATACAGTACAGGATGTGTCACTGCTTTTCCCATAATTGTAGCTGACTTTATGTCAGGGGCGGATCTAGGCATAGGCATGGGGGGGGGGGGGGGCAATGCCCCCTAAATGCCCAGTCTGCCCCACCAAACATGATGGCATGCAAAACAACCCAAGATATTTCAGTGCTTATATTTAAAAGAATTTGAAACACTACTGAAAATGGTATGGGGGCGGCTTCATCGCCACTACTGAAAATGGTATGGGGGCGGCTTCATCGCCACTACTGAAAATGGTATGGGAGTGGCTTTGCGCCACGGGCGATGAAGCCGCCCCCTGACCATTTTCTTCTGCCCCCCCCCCCCCCCCCCCCAATTGGGAAATGTTATATCCGCCCCTGCTTTGTGTGTGTGTGTGTGTGTGTGTGTGTGTGTGTACGCGTGTGTGTGTGTACGCGTGTGTGTGTGTGTGTGTGTGTGTGTGTGTGTGTGTGTGTGTATGAGAGAGGGAGAGAGAGAAAGAGAGAAATCGAGCGATGGGTGTTTGATGGTGAAACAAAGCAGCCCGCTCGGTTATGAATGACACATACAAAAGGACCCCCTTGCAGGGTTGCGTAAGCCGCGTGTTTTGAAGCCTGTGTCATATCGTGTGTCTTTCTGTGTGTGTGTGTGTGTGTGTGTGTGTGTGTGTGTGTGTGTGTGTGTGTGTGCGTGAGTCACCGCTGGTGTTTATTGATTAGCCCTGGGCTTCTTCATGTGGAGCACCCAGGAGACTCATTGCGGGGAAACGGGTTCTTCTCAAACAAAGAAGGAGGCTGAGGTGCCTTTCTTATGACTGGTTGTGTTTATAGTACAGAGCATATACACTACGCACAGCCGAATCCCCGACTGCAGCGGAATGCCTCCTGTTACAGGCAACACTTGTTGATCCCGCTTTTTTTCAGACAATGATTTATCAGGTTGAGGATGTGCTTTTCCACTCTGAAATGACAATACACCTCCTGGGCGTTTTGTCTAAATCCAAGCACAGATAAGAATGATAATGCGACAGCTAGAAGTGTGCCTTTGCATGGACTGGAGGATTTCGGTTACAATGGTAAATGGTGCATTTATATAGCGCCTTTATCCAAGACACTTTGCGCATCACATTCACTCATTAATAGACACATTCATCCACTGATGGCAGTGAAAACCATGCAAGGTACCTACTAGCACATCAGGAGCAATTAGGGGTTCAGTGTCTTGCTCAAGGACACTTCGACAGTAGCTCTGTGGGAGCCCGGGGATCGAACTGGCAACCTTGCGGTTGCCATCCGGTGACTCTACCCCTGAGCCACTGCCACCCAGAAGCAACCTCCGAGGAGACATCGTTCTTTTATCAATTATAAAACGCCAAACCACAAAAACAACTAGTCGTGAGCCTAGGTGGTTTTCTTAAAGAGGGCTTGAGTCTTTTAACAAGCCCATATCTTCATTAGACGGATTGCATAGATTTGACAGAATATTGATAAATCCGAATGACTAACCGTAAAAGATTGACAAGAGGGCAGGGAAGTCGTAAGGAACAAGGTTGTCTTGTTTTGTGGGTGTGACAGGTCATCATTCAGGGAATAAACAGGGAGTTGAGACTGATGTCACAGGGCTGGGTCACACTTGCAGCATATGGAAAATTACACTGGTCACAAGAGCCCCAAATGCGTATTTGTGTTTACGAGCTGATGTTATGTAGTTGTGACACGTGCCTATCCCCATTAACCCCGGGTGCCTTTTAATTATAGCGCTGTTTGAAAATGCTGGAATTGAACCATGAAGAAGGGGCTGGACTGAGTGTTCCAAGAAAGGCCGTTTGGAATGAGGAACCATCGTCTCCATAGCACCGAACTATTCGACTCGAAACGCCTATACTTGTTATGGTGCATGCAGGGGCGGATGTAACATTTCACAATTGGGGGGGGGGGGATGGTATAGGGGCGGCTTCGCGCCACGGGCAATGAAGTCGCGCCCATACCATTTTTGTTTAAAAGGCTTTTATTAGGCAAGTATAACCATCATGTCTGTTGCTGAAGTTGCAACAGACACGCAGCATGCATAAAGCTAAAGGTCTGAGTTTTCTGTTTTCAATGATGAAATGCTGTCGGATTAGTGGTGCCTCAGCTGTAGTTAGTTAGTGGCAATAGTAGTGTTTCAAATAACTTATAATCACAAATCACTTAAATATAAGCAATTTGAAATATCTTGTTTTGCATGCCATCATGTTTGGTGGGGCAGACTTGGAATTTAGGGGGGCATTGCCCCCCCATACCCATGCCTAGATCCGCCCCTGTTTGCATGTCCATCTGGACACACCAATGCACACACACACACACACACACACACACACACACACACACACACACATGATGGCTGCTTGTTTGTGCGTGTGTGTGTGCGCATACGCAACGCACACACACGCACAAACAAGCAGCCATCTGGTTGATTGAGCTGTCATGATTTTCATACCATGGGCCACTATATGACCAGTGTAATGATGACGGGTACATAGACACACACACGTCAAAACACCCACACAAACACACAAGGACCATCACATTTCCATGTATGAATTGTGTCAGTTGACACATCGTAATGGTTCTTGCCTCCCACTCTTCAACAAGCCACAGATGGCCTCCTAACTACAATAACAGCCTCTTCAAGTGCTATAGCGGCTCGGTCACTTGAACCCCATTGGGAATATTTGACCAAAAAAAAAAAAAACAAGATCTACAGCCTCTCCATGCATTGAGCTCATTCTGTAGATTCTACAGCAGTGTTTTTCATCCTTTTTGATACCAGGGCCCGCTATTTATTCAGCATTTGAGCCACGGACCACCATTTGAGGACACTTTAAGCCGCCCAGACCAGAAAACTATAAAGATTCATTTTTACTTTTGTCCACAATTCCAGGTCGGATTTGGGAAACCAAAAAAGTCATATACATCAAACATACAGACCAAAAAAGACCATTAATCTTCTACTTTCTCTAGTTGTGTTGACTTGAGCTAATTCGCATGATGAATGCTTTAAAGGTAGGGGAAGTGATTTCACTTTTGTCAGATAACACCAAAAAAAAATCTGTTAAAATGCTCTATTATAAGGTGTGCAGACCATATATGGAGTTTCCCCCACCCCCACGTTAGCAGAGGAGCTAATACAAGTTCGCCAAGTGCACATATATTGTACTAGAGAATTCCATAGACACACATCATTATTCTAATAGGCCGCCCCTCCTCAATGCTAGAGGTCTTCCTCGGAGCCTGTTGTTGGTGAAACACATGGTCCATGTGCCTGCCCCCCCGAGGGGACGCTGAAACTATGCTATATCCTCCCATATAAACAATCCAAACCGCCATGCAAAACATGCACTTATTTTACCATCGTTTTTTTTCCCCCTTTCGCCGAAAACGGAGTAGATTCCTGGGACTCGAATCGATGCATGGCGTGCCAAAGCCATTTGGGTTTTTTTTGTGTGTGTGTGTGTGTGTGTGTGATATTGTTTTCCACACTAACCAGCCTCGTCTTCGGCGTTTTCCCTCCAGGGCTATAGTTTACGGTTCGATTTGGCCTGGACTGTTATTCTGGTCACAGACAGGTCCAACCAGGAGGGGAAACGGCGGGCAAAAGGTTAGGTCTCCTGAGCTTGTAGATCAGAGATTTTTCGGTGCGTGACACCGGTGTGCAACTAAGTACACGTAAATCAACCCTTAAAGGGGAATTCCACCCATTTTCAAAATTTTCCAGAGAGGATACAAATGTGAACCAAATGGACCCTAGTGGGTCCATTTGGTTACATTTGTACGCTCTCAGGAAAAAGGGGTCTGAAAGAAAAATCATTAACATGGTAAAATACATCTTGATGATGTCATCAGATGTATTTCACCATGTTAATGATTTTTTCAGACCTCCATTTTAGGAAATACAGAATTGGGAGAACTTTTTTATCATGTCCACACAACACCTCTAAGGTATATTAATGACATATTAAAATGTTGAAAATGGGTGGAGCTCCCCTTTAAGAAATCCAATGGGGAATAGTGTTTACCTTCCCTTACACCAGCATTTCTGGAGGCATGACATAAGGCTGTTTTATTAGACTAAAAAAAAGCACACACAAACAGTCACACACTTAAATACTTCCAGCTGCCCTAACCATGTACAGTAAATAGCAGTGGGGGAGTAGAGGACTGGGGAGTTGAACAAAAACACAACCAAACAGGGGCGGATCTAGGTATGGGCAATGCCCCCCTAAATGCCCAGTCTGCGATACGATATTTCAAATTAAAGTGCTTATATTTAAAATGATGTGAAACACTACTACTGCTACGAACTAACTACAGCTGTGTCACCACTAAACCAACAGCATTTCGCTTCGCGCCACGGGCGATGAATGTATGTATGTATGTGCAGTATGTATATCTACATATGTTTATATAGCTGTATATTGATCTGAAAACAATGTATAGCCCTGAGCCTGTTGCGCAACCCGCGTGCATGGAACGTAGTGGCACGCGGGTAAAATACTGTGTGAGCAGCAATATACTTCTAGGAACTCATTTAACTACACATGACATTTTGTACTCTCTCAGAGTTAAATAATCACTGAAAATCAATTTTGGCGGGATTACCCAGCTTCTAATTGGATTCACCTGTTCAGACTGACTCGTCAACAGCAACAATATTAACCCGTGTGTGTATGTATGTGTGCGTGTGGAACGCCACAGAGGGAGTGGACTGTATTCACTACACTGTCTTGTCTTCTGGGTAATTCTTGAAGTCTATTAAGAAAAGCAGTTCACTGAGACAGCTGCCTTGATTCATAACCCCCTACTCTGCATGCATGACTGCTATGGAATTCTCACTTTTCAGGACACATAGTATGCACACGCGCGCACACAGTGCTAGAGGCAACAACAATCTTCAGGGACATAACAACAACAGTGATATTGCTCTCTTTCCCGCCAAGATAACGTTTAACATGGAAGTAACTGAGAGATTCCTCGGACACACACTATCACTCTATCTGAGTTTCACTATTTGTTTGGGGTGGGGGCGTTTCATTTCGTAGCGTGTCCACTGTCCTCTCCATCTCCCTCCTGCTAGGAAAGGATCCTCCCAGCGCCCCTTTTACCTCACTGTCTTAAATGCAGAGGCCAGCTGTGTGTGTGTGTGTGTGTGTGTGTGTGTGTGTGTGTGTGTGTGTGTGTGTGTGTGTGTGTGTGTGTGTGTGTGTGTGTGTGTGTGTGTGTGTGTGTGCGTGTGGACACACCAGCTGCAGCCAGAGCTCAGGAACACAGAGGCCTTTTTGTCCGTCAGCAACATGTGGGAACAATTAATCACTGTCAGCAACCACGCTAGGAATCTCTCTCTCTCTCTCTCTCTCTCTCTCTCTCTCTCTCTCTCTCTCTCTCTCTCTCTCTCTCTCTCTCCTTACTTACCTCTTGCGTTTTACCCTCCTCCCCCATCTATATCTATCTGTTTTTTGTTTCTTTTCCCTGCTCTTTCTTGTCCTGCTTATAGATGTCTGCGTGGGTTGCAAAACGTACATTGTGTATTCATCTGTTTGTGCATCCAAACACACAGCGGTCACCGCAAACCCGGCGTAATGACATAAAGAGACACAGCAGCAGACATAGAAGTTTAGGACCAGTGTCTCCACTGCAATGTAATAATGCACTTTGTTTCGTTGTGGCTGCTGTTGCCATGCTGGTGCATGGTGCATGCACATTGCACACACCTGTGAGGTCATTCAGAGAAATCCAATTACCCTGACTGGCGTACATGATTGAATGGGAAGTAATGCCCTGGCTCTGCTCGTTTCTAAACCAGCCAATTGGGTTGAGTCCCCGGCTCTTTCGTGATTGGTCGAATCGTTTTTGGTATCTAGGCATTCTGTAAGAGGGCGGAGTCACCGGAGTGTTGCTGCTACATTTCATCATCCGGCTCTAGTACAGCTTATACATCTGAGATAAATGAATCGAGTCAATTTGTCTTTGCAGCACGTACGTTCCCCAGGCTAAAAACTGCTTTCAACCGCAAAGTTATGGAGTCAGGAAATCCATACTGTAGTGTATTGCACTGTACTGGTATATAGTGTGCACGTATGCGCGCGCGCACACGCGCACACACGCACACACACACACACACACACACAGTTTAAAATAGCCAATCCATAAATAAACACAAACACAGAAACACATGTGCGCTTGTACGCATGCGCGGACACACACATACATATTCCACATGCATACACGTACACAGGCAGACATTAAGGGACTCTACACCTTGTGTTGCAGGAAGATTATAGGTCAAAAGGTTAGAGTGTCATGGAGCCAGGAGGCTGCAATGCACACAGTCAGGGGTGAAAGGTCAAAGTGTTCTGAGCCTGTTGCTCTCCTCCTCCTCTTACAACCTGACTCCGCCCCCCATCCGGGCTACGGAGCGTCCCATTGGACCATTTCAGTGACCTGAGCCTCACACCTCCAAGTATACCCTTTGCCGCTCAAGTATGTGTGTGTATGACGCGCCTTAAAACACACACACACTCAAACACACGCCCACACACATTTATCTGACATTATGTAAACCGGGCCGCTAATCTCGAGTCTAATGTCAACAGAGCCCAGAGTTGGCACAAACATACAGGTTGCATAACAATGGCGTGTATTTAAAGAGAGGGACTTTTAACAGGGCTGTGGTTGAGACAACAGACAGACACTTCTCTCGAGTTTAGACGTCTGAACATTCTTCAGACAAAAAGCAAACAAAATTGTCGTTCTCGGTTTGACCAGGCGACAGACAGGTGAGCCCCGTCCGTCCGTCCGCAAATAAATGTATGACAAGCAGGTTGCATGAAAGGAAGACATAGTAGCAGTAGTAATACCGTATCTATCTCTCTCTCATCGTTTCTCATACCAGGGCCCACTATTTATTCTGCATTTTAGGCATGGACCGCCATTTGATGTTGCGTTTAGCCTCTCAAACCCAAGACTAAGAATTTTTGTGTAAAAGTTTGTGTCCACAGTTTATAGGAGATAACTGGCAAAAAATAAGTAATTAAGTAGTTTCAAAACATAATTTAACTCTTGAGAGCGTAAAAATGAAACCAAATGGATCCGTAAGGGTCCATTTGGTTTCATTTTACGATCTCAAGAGTTACAGATCTATATGAGGGCCCCTTTGGTTATCATTTAAGTTGCGGGCCACCTGAAATCCTGTCTGTCTGTCTGTCTGTCTGTCTGTCTGTCTGTCTGTCTGTCTGTCTGTCTGTCTGTCTGTCTGTCTGTCTGTCTGTCTGTCTGTCTGTCTGTCTGTCTGCCTGCCTGCCTGTCTGCCTGTCTGCCTGCCTGCCTGCCTGCCTGCCTGCCTGCCTGCCTGCCTGCCTGCCTGCCTGCCTGTCTGTCTGTCTGTCTGTACACCCGCCCAAGAAAGCAAGTAAGAAAGAAAGAGAGAAGGAGGTGAGACAAAAGGAGTGAAGGTTTTGAGATGTAGGAGGTGTGCAGCTCTTTGACACGTATGAGGCGCTTTTATAAATAAACACATGGAGCAACCGGCCGACCGGCCCCGCACTCCTCACACCATGGGCGGCGTGGCCATCGGGAGCACCGGGACTTTTCCCGGTGGCCTGCGCCACTTAGTGGCCTGGACGGGGTACAAAAAAAAAAAAAAAAAAAAAAATTTTTTTTTTTTTTTTTTTTTTTTTTTTTTTTTTAAACCTCCAGGGCAGGCCAGCGCGGCAGGCCCAGGCCAGCCCAGGCCAGGCAAACTAGTGTTTCTCCTTCCAAAAATAAAAGGTGTCCTAGTACTACAGAGTTTAGTTAAACAGTGTGAGTGACTGAGTGTAACCTGATACCCTGCACCAGTGCACCTGCATGCGCCCGGACTGGAGAGAGCGAGTTAGCCAGAGGCTCCCAGCTGGCCTGGGATCAGTGGGGGACACACCCCCTGCCAGGCCTGCCTGTCGCTTAGAGCATAGACAGAGATAGTTACGCAAACTCGGTTCACTTCATGGGGCCAGTCCAATGGAGGCTGTTCTATATAGACTTCTATTGAAAAGGGGGACAACAATGTCATCATTCAGGCTGCATGATCAGCGCTCGAGCGCTCAGTTTCTGACCCCTCAATGTCGCAAGTTCTATTAGATGGCTCTGCCTCTGCTGCAATAACAGAAGCATGCCTGTTGCGTGTCGAGTGAGGAGGAGGAGGAGGAGGAGGAGGAGGAGGAGGAGGAGGAGGAGGAGGAGGAGGAGGAGAGCGAGTCTAGCGAGAGGCAATGGATAAGAAAAAGAGGAAAGGTGGGGCTGAAAGAGAGAGGGAGAAGAAGAGAAAGGCCCTTGCAGAAGAAGGAGAAAAATGCCATAAATTAAACGAAATGTTTGGCAGCCCCCCTCCTCTTCCCCAAAGCCAGCCGTCGTCTTCTGACAAAGACGTGCAACCACCATCAACAAGTTAGTAGTAGGCCTAGTAATCACCACACACTGCTGCGAAGTGAGAGCTGAGAGGATAACATACTATATTAAAACCAATGGAAAATATTGTTTTTTTCGGGGACATATGTGCTCATTTCAGATTTGATAAATGGGCTGCCTATAGTAGGCCTACGAAAATGTATTGCATTTTAATGCATGTTTTGTATGTTCTTGTGTGTGTGGTGGCCAGTGTTGCCAACTGCCAAAATCCAAAATGTACTAGTGGCATTTCCAAAATGCACTAGAATGCGCCAGATGCTTGCCTGGAAGGTGTGTAGACTTGGGATAATTCACATGAGGAATATTTTTTTTAACTCTTGAGACTTGAGTGTGAAAATGAAACCAAATGGACCCGCAAGGGACCAGTTGGCAACACTGGTGGTGACCAGTGTTAGGACATGTGCACTACCTAACTTAATATATTACCAACCAAAATTCAGTAACTTGTAATATAAATACATTACTTAACAAAAAATGAATATATTATACTTTTCTTTCTGCCATTACTGCACTACTTTCTATATTACTTTCTGTCATGTGAAATTATCTTGACATCTGCAGAAGTTAAATAATTACTTATTTTCTATAATTTCTCAAATTATTTACTGGCTTCCATGAATTCAAGGAATGCTTCGACTTTTGCGAGGTGAGGTGTGTGTGTGTGTGTGTGTGGGGGGGGGGGGGGGGGGGGGGTGGCCTGGCAAATGGCAAAGTCCAGATGGCCTGGCCAGCCCCACTCCGCCCCTGCCTCACACTGCTGAAAAAAGAAAGAAAACACACATACACACACGCACAGACTGAGAGAGAGTGGACACTAGCAGGGGCGGATTGGCACATATTTTCCCACCGGGACAATTTTGTCTTTGCCATGCCACACTGGTGGGGGCAGCTGGTTAACCAGATGTAACTCTTTGAGAGCGTAAAAATGAAACCAAATGGACCCTTGCGGGTCCATTTGGTTTCATTTTTACACCCTCAAGAGTTAAAATATTCATCACGTGAATTAGCCCAACTTAGTCTACACAACGAGAGAATGTAGAAGATTAATGGTCATTTTGACCTGTATGTTCCAGGCGAGCATCTAGCACATTCTAGTGCATTTTGGAAGTGCCTAGTGCATTTTGGATCTTGTCCAGGCCACTAGGTGGCGCAGGCCACCGGGAAAACTCCCTGTACTCCAGATGGCCAATCCGCCCCTGGACACTAGTTATTTATACGGCGACCCTGTGTGTGCGCACGTACACACACACGCAGACGCGCACAAACACGCACAATCCTGGTCCCGATTCCAGCTGCCCCGAGTTCTGGAGTGCAGACAGAACATTCCATTCCGTTCAACCAAATGTGCTCTTTCCGGCCAAGGGCTGGGCGTCTCTCTCTCTCTCTCCCCGTTTATGTGTGTGTTTAGGTTGTGTGTGTGTGTGTGTGTGTGTGTGTGTGTGTGTGTGTGGTTTTGTAATTGCTACATGGTGGGGACGTCCGTCTGACAGCACACTCACCAACTGGGGACCCAAAATCCATCTGGGGTCCTCACCCGAGGTCCCCACACCGTTTATCATTTAATTCAATCCAGAACATTGCAATTATGTGCCCAGTGAAGTTCTGTGAAATGTCCCACTTGGTCTTTAAAATCTGAAAAGTGTGTTAAAGTGTGCTAAAAGTGTGCTAGAAGTGCTCCTCCAGTGGCTACAACAGGTACTGCACAGGAGTGTGAAAAGTTTACACACTTCCTGCTGTCTAGCCAATGGGAAGAGAACAACCCCCCCCCCCCCCCTCTCCCCAGTTAATTAACGACCCGCAATCATAATGCTTCAGGAGAGTAGGAGAACAACCCCCCCCCCCCTCTCCCCAGTTAATTAACGACCCGCAATCCCTGTGCCTGGGCAATTTGAATTCTCTGTCTGTTTGTACAGAGTGGCACTGAGTGTCAGAACAGTTTGGAGTTTGGAAGCATACAGTTTTCTTACAATATCGTTGTTGACATTATTGCCTTTGTAAACCTTTTAGTGTTTTAAGAAGTATATGTTCTTTAGCATTGCCGAATACTATCAGCAAGGGTAAAGTAATACAATGAATAATTTTTAGGATTCAAAATCAAAAAAGGCAAAAAGCAGCAAAAAGCAGCAAAAAGCAGCAAGCTCAAAAAAGTTTATCCAAAATAGGAACCTGATTCTTAAAAGGTACCGTAAGTCATTTGGGTGATTTGAAAAATCCCACTGGCCTGGCCTCCCGGTAACAAGATCTGCACACTAAATTTTGGGGTTCAACCACCCATTACTCTACTAGCTTCCAAGCTGTTATGTAGAAATATTCCTATTATTAATGCTGTTTTACACAGTGGTTCTCAAATTGGATTCCAGGGAATCTTGACTGTATACATCCCTAATTAATTATGAACATCATTGTGTCAGGTTAGATGATATGTCCATTTGGTTCCATTTATAGACCATATATTTTTCTGTTCCATTTATAGAACAGAAACATATTATATAGTATACAGTATACACTGAAGCTGTGTGTAAAGTTGGTCTGACCTCTTCAACAGCTTATGCTCTGAGTTGAACTGTCAGCTAGACTCTGCGCCCATCCCCCACTCCACTCAACTGTAGCACTCTGTAGCATCTTTCATTCAGTGTGGACTGGAGTGGGGGATGGGGGGGGGGGGGGGTGTGCAGGTGCATTGATTACAAGAAATTATACTCCACTACATCTCAGAGCCAAACATTGTTAAAACATTAGGCCCACTGACCCACTACAATCATTTAAAAGGTATAGTAAGTGATTTGTGTGATTTGGGAAATCCTCCAGTCCTACTGGTTACAAGATGTGCACATGCAGATACTCTACAGTGGGGTGAAGTGCACACCTTACCTTACCATAATGAAGCATTTTAACAGAAAAAATTCAGCATGGAACACGCAGTAGGACAGGGGTCTCAAACTCAATTTGTATGATTCTTATGGGTATCCAAATAACATAATAAAATGGATTATTATATAATAAAGCTGGTGCATTCCGTATTTCAATAAAGGGAACTTCTTATTTAAGTAGATCCAGTTTGATCAGTTCAGTGAGTAGAGTAGAGTTGCTGCAGGAGAGAGCACCCCCCCCCCCTCTCCCCCAGTTAGAGTGGGAGAATACCCCCCACCCTTGCACTGCATTGATTGGGTCGTTAATTAGCAAAAACAGCAGAAGCCTGTCTGGGGTGTTCACATGAGACTGAGGCGACCTGTGCTCTCTCCAATGTGGAAAATGTTGAGTCAAGTATTTTTGTACACTTTGCAACACTGCATCTTTCGTCGAAGGCAACTTAATTTTTGGACATAAGAGGAATTGTAATAGTAGTGAGTACCATGAAATTATTCCTTAAGATTAGCTGATCTGCAAGCCTACAATGTGTCACTTCTGCAACACGTGCGCTTGTAGATCTGTTGTTTCACCATATTTGAAAACACAACGTAATATCTCAACTGAATTCCTACAATTCCAAGTCATGTCAGGGTGGGGGTATTTAGTAGACAAGAATGTTGGCAGAGCTTGAGGGCATTGTCATAGCTGATTTTACTGTTGTTTCCATGTTCAACATAGCCAATGTACAAGCTCACTATGTGTTGAGCTTATATTTTCAGTATGCAGTCAAGCATACAATGGCATGTCTTTTATTTCTTCTGGATCTCTTCTCCATTAGTCCCTTCCCCCCTAAACATTTTTGTCACATAGCTTTCTGTTATTTTAGAATCAGCACTCATTTTTCAGGTTCATTTACTGTCTAAATCAGACATGGGCAAACTGCGGCCCGGGGCCCACATGCAGCCTGTTAAGCCTTTTAATCCGGCCTGCCAAACTTGTCCAAATTATATTGTCCTGCATGATATATCATGCAGGACAGTGACACGCTGTGTGGAACTGATTGATGAAGATATAGTCGGCAAGTTAAACCAAAACAAACACTTCTACCATACTTACCCATTTGTCCTAATATTATCCTACGCAATAAAATACATAAATACAACCCATTACACCCAATAGTAGGCTACTAATGAAATAATTAAATCAACACACCTGCAAGTAACCCAAGTGAGCTTTTGAATGTCATTTATTCTGCTTTCTGAGCTGACTATGGCTTCTGGTTGGCCCTGCTGGTTTAGGACAGATTTTATTTGTGCTGGTGTGTAAGAATGTATACCGAAGCTCGGGATTCGAACCACTCGCTCGCTAAGGTCGCCACGCGAACGAATATTAATGTTCCCGAACCATTCGCATTTATTTATTTATTTAACTTTTCCCCCCATCTAGTAGATGTGCAACATCGAGGGGTCAGAAACTCGCTGTGAAACGCGCTGTTACTGCAGTTGGAAATGCATTGTTTTCAATGCTTCGAAGCTCGGCCTGAATTTGCTGTTCGATGTTCGAAGGGCAAATTAAGCCCTAGTATACACCACTACTGGTTTGCCTGGATCTGACCTGCCCTGAACGTTTGCCATAGCAGGACATAGCATACATGCAAACACATTTGTCCAGTAGTTTCTTTCTAGTGTCTCAATCAATCTGAAACAGGTTGCACATGACCGCAGCTGCGACATGCAGTGAGGCTTTCCAACTGACTGGCTGTAGGCCTGTTGTTCTGTGCAAAATATATAAATGATAGTTTGGAAACAAATGCACCCTTATCGGTCTGTAACTACTGTAGTGTACAAATGGAACACATAGACCCATTAGTTTGTACTCGCAATCTGAAAGCTCACAACACGACTTCCAGGGGGTCCCCAGCTAAATGACAATTTTAATCCAAATTTACCCTTACCCTAACAACCACACTTTTTCATTGCATAATAATAATGATAACACTCTTATTAGAGTGTCAAAACACTGCCATTTACTACTTTTATATAGAAATTAAATTAATATTATGCAGAATTTAGTACAGCCTTTAAGCCCGGCCCTCCACAATATTTTCTGTATCTCATTTGGCCCCTTGGGAAAAAATAATTGTCCACCCCTGATTTAGCTGCTTATGAGCTTATTATCTATTATTATTATTAGCCTATTATTATTATGCTGATCCATTCGTATATTGGCCCAACCAGCCAAGCTTGAATCACAGACCACATGGACTTGCCACTAAAGCTGCAGGTCCACTCCACAAACATGCTGGCCTCACAATTATTTAATTCCTTTTGGCCAGTGGTTTTAGACCTTTTATTATTTATTCATAATTTGAGCCCCGGGCCACCATTTGATACATTTTAGCCCCACAGACTCCAAAACTACACCTATATTTGTTTTGCTTTTGTCCACAATTCCAGGCTGGATTTTGGAGAAAACAAAATAATCAAACATACAGATCAAAATGACCATTAATCTTTTACATTTTGTCATTGTGTTGACTTGGGCTAATGCACATGATGAATATTTTATTTTTTGAGAGTGTAAACATGAAACCAAATGGACCTGCAACTGCAAAGGTACATTTAGTTTCATTTTTATGCTCTCATAGAGTTACATCTAGTTAACCAACTTTCCATCATTTAGCCTGCGGAACACCTGGAATCCTCTCATGGACCACTGGAAAAGCCCTGCTTTAGGCTACTAAACTAAAGTTGTATTTGCCTGGGACTGCCGCTGCCCTCGTCTCTTCATTCCTACACAACAACCGTCATTGGTTATTATTATTGTCGACCTAATCAATCTATCAACTTGATGACAGACTGCTCCATACAGGCAACATCAGTGCGGGGACCACCGACCACTGCTTAAACGTGTATGCATGTACTTGATATTGGCCACGCAAGCACACAGTAAGCGTGCACGCAAATTGCTGCATGGATACATGCAGTCACGTTTTCAAAACCACACGTCTGCATTACGATGGGAGATTTTGTGTCCTGTGTGTGCTCAAATCTCCTACACAAAAACAGACACTTTCACCGCTCGACAATAAATCCTGGCGCGGTCATGCGTCTGACGGTGCATAGGTCTCGCTGTAAGCACAGGACTATCCCGCACCATCGTAGAAAAATAAAACTCAGGTCCGCGAGCCCGCGACGATCGAAAGTGATGGTCGCTTTCTAGTCCAACTCCACGGAAAACAAAATTGGTCAGCTTGCGGCTACAATGAATTAAGGCTGAACGATTAATCGTTTTTAAACCGAAATTGCGATTTGAAAAAATGCGATTTGTGAATCGCAAGGGCCGCGATTTTTCGATTTTTAATGTTTCTATTAGAGATCAGCGGATGAGCTTTTTTCCCACCCGAAATCCGCACACGCACATTGTTGATCCGTCCGCATCCTTCTGCATTATTTAATCGCCTTGGGACGCTGCAACGCGCCGTGAACGCCGCTATTTATTTACGAGTACGTTCATCACTCACCCCTATCCAGTGACAGCGTCCACGTGCAGCCTTGGTTGTATGTGTATATTCCGTTGCCATAGAAACCCGTACCGTTTACTCGTCCTCGTCCATTGAATCACATTCTCGCATCGCAACGAGCGAACGTCTTTTCTTGCAATGCATCCAGCGCTCACTGATTACCATGCAGTTGCATACCGAGTCCCATGACACACGTTTATTCATCTCCTCTGTTTTAGCTGGTTTTAAACCTAACAGTGATGATTTAAACTTTACTAGCGCTAAAGGCTGCGGGAGCGACATTATGAACCCCACCGCAGTTCCAGGAACGCTCCCCACGCTGTGATTGCCAGTAATGGCTAACAACTGCGGTGGGATTCATAACACCACGCTGCAGGGATGATGTGGGGTCCTTTCCACTATAGGCGCCCATTTATGGTGCCTGTCCATAAATGGGCGAATCCAGAGCATCTAGAAATAGCCTACTTTTATTATACGGATGTTGATGTTGGCAAGCTAAATAGTTTTTCAGAAAACAGTTTAAAGACACTTAAAGAATCGGCCTCAGGTCTTATTGAGTTTAGAAGATCTGCAGTATCTACCTGGCTATTCTGATATTTCTTGATAAATTTCAAAATATTTTGTTCAGTAAGAAAAGAAGTTGTACTTCCACAGGTTGTTCAGAAACAGAACATGCACCTGTTGATTTCCAATTCCAGACAGTGTGTTGTGAAGAATGTACTTGGAAAATAAATATAATGCCTGTTGGAAGCAATTCATATCTTTTATCCTTATTCAGAGAAGTAAATGACTGTCTTTTGGTATTGGTAATATTAAAATACGTTTTTAATGGACATGGTAAAGATTTAAACCGAAACTGGACTCTTTTAAAAAATAATCGCAAATTAATCGCAATCGCAATATTGCTCAAAATAATCGCAATTAGATTTTTTCCCAAAATCGTTCAGCCCTACAATGAATGAAGGAAGGGGAGGGGACGATGTTACGGCCAGTAGTAGAGGAGTTGCGACATTGAGGGGGCAGAAAACAGCAAGCGGCCTACTTAAAGTAAAGCGTGATTTACAACGGCCATGCTCGTGTAACATGGATACTATTAGGCATACTACAAAACTATTTAAAGTAAAGTGGTACAGCGGCCGTGCCCGTGCAACATGGACTAAGTGGTTTCAGAGAATTAAAGCTGGGCTGTCGCCTGAGGACTTGTCACAGATAGCTGTCCCAATGCTGAATAAAAGTATGTAGAGCAGCTGCCATTACACCTTTCCATGGAAGTGAACGGAGATGTCGCAACTCTGAGTTATTTGCCTTTCTGTATGGTGCAACTCTGCCTTTCTCTATGGCTCTGGTAGAGTTGCACCCAGTTGTGCTAGGTCTGGACCGTAGCTTTTTGACATCACGATAGTCCGAGTAATTAATTTACTTAGGTATATTAGCCGCTGTGGACGCAGTAGGAGCGCAATTAGTGGCTAAGAACATTGCGGTAGTAGTAAGCAACTATCTTGTGAAGTTTGGTGCAATATGAGCTTGCGGATCTTCTGTGATGGTGTCAAAACTGTGTTGCCTGTGTTACTCCAATTGAGTAGCTGTGATGTGATGTGATGTGATGTGATGTGATATTTTTAAGCAAAAATGTAACCAATATGACTATAGTAACTACTATTTTCTTTGGAGGCCTACTGTGGCCCCTAGATTTTTTTTTAGAGATGATCAAATACAGGAAGACTAAATGAAAAACATAAAAACAATGAAAAAAAAAAGATTGTCATTATAATTTTGACCACAAATTCGCTTATTTTGACCATAAACTCGCTTATAGGAACTTTAAGTCCTCATTTGCTTGGTGTGCTCTGCTGCTGTTGCAGTTGAGACCTAACAAAAAAAGTTCTGAAAAAGTTTTGTATTTTGAAAAAATAAATTTCAGTACAACCTGAAAGGGTGTAGATGTGTTCCATAAAGAAAGACCTGAAATTGTGGTATGGTCACAAACTGTACTGTCTGATGTGTGCGCAGAAATGCTCTGTCTATACAGATGCCCAGAAAGAGTAATATCTGAAACTGTTGTGCAGTGTTGTCCCCAGAAAGTATGCACTATCTGACCGAGTGTTATCAGATGGAGTCCCCAGGAGGATGCAATATCTGACCGAGTGTTATCAGATGGAGTCCCCAGGAGGATGCAATATCTGACCGAGTGTTATCAGATAGAGTCCCCAGGAGGTATGCCATCTGAGGTGTGCTATGGTGTCCCCAGGAAGGCGGAATATCTGTTGGTCCCCAGATGGATGTGTGGAGTCAGGTCTGGGAGAAAAAGTATTGAATTTTGCTAATTTAAAGTGATATTCTGGTTCCTGAGGTTTTTCTGAGCATACATGATTTTTTTCAGAGGCGTACCATGTCTAGAAAGGGGTGTCCCCACACCGTTGGTGTCCACTCATGGGTCCCCATCATGTAGCATTTACAAGCCTGTGTGTGTGTGTGTGTGTGTGTGTGTGTGTGTGTGTGTGTGTGTGTGTGTGTGTGTGTGTGTGTGTGTGTGTGTGTGTGTGTGTACTGGACAGAGATGTGGAGGTTGGCAGGAGGAGACCTGCAGCACTTCTTCTCTTCAACATTTATTTTCCAAGTCCACCCTTTTCTGCTCCTACTGCCCTGGAGATCTGTACATCAGGGGCGGATCTAGACATAGGCATGGGGGGGGGGCAATGCCCCCCTAAACGCCCAGTCTGCCCCACCAAACATGATGGCATGCAAAACAACCCAAGATATTTCAGTGCTTATATTTAAAAGTATTTGAAGCACTACTGAAAATGGTATGGGGGCGGCTTCATCCAGAGTTATACTTCTGGAGTGTGGAGTTTGAATGTTCGCCCTGCGACTTGGACACTCGTGCATGAAGGAAGGGAGCGGGAGTTCAAGTCTCTCCCCAGGTTGGTGGAGAGCCCAGGAGGATACCAATAGATCACTGCAGGTGAAAAATGTGTTACGATATCGTGGCATAAAAACAATATAATAAAAGAAAAAGGGGGGGGAAAAATAGGGGTTTACTTTGTATGTAGGCGTCGTGACAATTATTGTGAAAATAAATAGCAGATGTCCTGTCCAGTATACAGTACTGCAGATGTATTATTTTCCACTACATTCTAATGGTACAGAGAGCCTGCATGTTCTTGTTATGAGTGAGGCCAGGCTACTGTCTGCAGGCACATGGGTTTTCTCTCCCTGACTTAACCTCAATCTGTCTTTCTAAACCCCCTCCCCTCTTTCTAGTATGTCTCTGTCCCATTCAGCCCGCCTCTCTCTCTCAGGGCCGGATTTAGCCAGCCCTACTAGGGTGGTCTGGAACAATGGCAGGGTGGGCAACTCCAAAGTTTTTTTATATATGAAGCAGTGGTTTTCAACATTTTTGACACCAGGACCCACTATTTATTCAGAATTTAAGCCACGGACCACCATTTGATGACATTTTAGCCCCACATACACCAAAACTAAAGATTTATTTTGTTTTTGTTCTACAATTCCAGGCTGGATTTGGGAAAGTCCAATACCAGAACTAAATGACCATTATTCTTCTACATTCTCTAGTTGTGTAGACTTGGAGCTAATTCCCATGATGAATATTTTAACTCTTAAAGAGCGTAAACATGAAACCAAATGGACCCGCAAGGGTCCATTTGGTTTCATGTTTACGCTCTCAAAGAGTTAAACAACTTTCCACCATTTAGCTGGGGACCACCTGGACTTCTCTCAACCACTGGTGGTTCACGGACCACTGATGAAAACCCCTGATATACAGTATAGCTTTCATTGGGTGGGCAGGATGCACGTTTGGGTGGGCTCTGCCCACCCCATTCCCCCTCTAGATCCGACCCTGCTCTCTCTGTCTCTCTCTCTCTCTCTCTCCTTCAGGTAGTATCTTGTGATACTTTGTTGAGCCGTTGTAAAGGCCATATGCGGAAAGAGAGGCTCCTCTGTTTATCCCAAGGCTCCTCCAATCATAGCAGGCCCGAGTGGGGGAGTTGGCCCGACCCATCCCACCTTAAATAGCCAATCGCGAGGCCCGAGGCCGTGGGGCATGGCGTGTCACGCTGCCTCGGTGCTAACGTGTCACTGGGTCAACTTGTTTGGGACCACGCGGCGCGGTCACCTCGTGGCCACCACACACACACACACACACACACACACACACACACACACACACACACACACACACACACACACACACACACACACACACACACACACACACACACACACACACACACACACACACACCCAACAACAAATGTTAGGACATGCATGCAGCCCTCTGACTCGGCTTAAGGAATGTTGCAACGGGCCGGTCCCCCTTATGCAGGGGCGGATCTAGGCATGGGCATGGGGAGGGGGGGGGGGGGGGCAATGCCCCCCTATATGCCCATGAATGCAGTCTGCCCCACCAAACATGATGGCATGCAAAACAACTCAAGTGCAATAAAAGTGCTTATATTTAAAATGATTTGAAACAACTACTACTACTGCTTAGAGTTCTCAAACTCTGCCCGAACCCGACCAGGACCGAACCCGAACAGGCCCGACCCGACATTTAGGGCCGGGTAGGGCCGAAAATCTATCCTAATCAATAGGGCCGGGTAGGGCCTCGGGCCCCATGAAAAAATAATATATATTGAATTATTTTAATATAGTAAGAATAATAGTTATTTTCTGTATTTACCTATTATGCAGATGGTGCTGATTGCCATTTCAATTTTAATCTGTGGCGAATTCTCAAATTTTGCCCAAACCCGACAGTTTAGGGCCGGGTAGGGCCTAAAATCTATTCCATTTAGTAGGGCCGGGTAGGGCCTAGGGCCTTAATGTTCAGGCCTGTTGAGATCTTTACTACTGCTACTGACCTACAGTTGTGTCACCACTAAACCAACAGCATTTCATCATTGAAAACAGAAAACTCTCTGAGTCAGACCTTTAGCTTTATGCATGCTGCGTTGTCTGTTGCAACCTCAACAACAACTGATGTTATTATTGATGCTTTACTTGCCTAATAAAAGTCCTGTAACAGAAAATGGTATGGGTGCGGCTTCATCGATGAAGCCGCCCCCATACCATTTTCTCCTGCCCCCCCGATTGGGAAATGTTACATCCGCTCCTGCTGATCACACAGCACAGATCACGGCTGCCTCTCGCCAACAAACCCAGAGCCATACAGGACAAGGCTGCGACTTAAAAGGGTTGACTTTGGGACTGTGCTGCTGAGGTGAAGCATGGCCCCGCTCTGCACTGTGCTTATCACAAATGTCCCGGCACACACAGTCCTTAAACCACGGAGCAAGTTGTCTGTGCCAAGAATACACCCATGATCATCACAGAACGCACGCACGCACACGCGGACACATGTATGCACGGACCCATGCACTCTGCACAGCCCATGTTATGTACTGTACAGCGCACAGACACAGACACAGACACAGACACAGACACACACACACACACACACACACACACACACACACACACACACACACACACACACACACACACACACACACACACACACACACACAGTGACGCTGTCAATTTACAAGTACACATGCTCCAGCCTGTGTCTATTCTAAAAAAAAAATGGGTGCATGACACACGCACACGCGCAAACACACACACGCACGCACGCACACACACACACACACACACACGCACGCACGCACGCACGCACGCACGCACGCACACACACACACACACACACACACACACACACACACACACACACACACACACACACACACACACACACACACACACACACACACACACACACACACACACACACACACACACACACACACACACACACACACACCAGAACAGAACAACATGTCCTCTTGTCCTCAACTTGTCCTCTCTCTCCTAGAGACTGTTACTGTGGTTGCCTGAGGGAATTTACGCTTTCCCACATAAACACAACATCACTCAGTCAGGAACATGTGTGTGTCGACACTGTGTGACTGTGTGTGGAGAGAGAAAAACAAACCAAAAAACAAACCAGCAGCGGTAGACTAGTGGTATAGAGTCTAATAATATAATGTGGCCCCGGCCTCGCTGTCTTTAGCTATGGATATAGTACTGTACGTCACTGTAGTGTGTGTGTGTGTGTGTGTGTGTGTGTGTGTGTGTGTGTGTGTGTGTGTGTGTGTGTGTGTGTGTGCAGTTTGTAAACAAAGCCTCACGCGCCACGATGTAGAGCTCTGGGGCAAGGCAAGGCTGTACTATACTCTTTAAATGACTGATATGCTAGGGGCAAGATACTCTACAACAGGGGTTTTCAACAGGTGGTCCGGGGACCGCCAGTGGTCCCTGAGAGGGTTCCAGGTGGTCCCCAGCTAAGTTGGTTAACCAGATGTGACTCTTGAGAGCGTAAAAATGAAACCAAATGGACCCGCAAGGGTCCATTTGGTTTCATTTCAAAATATATCACTCTCAAGAGTTAAAAATATATCATGTTTACACTCTCAAGAGTTAAAATATTCATCATCTGAATTAGCCCAAGACTACACAACTAGAGAATGTAGAAGATTAATAGTCATTTTGGTCTACTACAGCAGTATGTTGTTGTTTTGACTGTTTTGTTTTCTCCGAAATCCAGTCTGGAATTGTGGCCAAAAGTAAAAGAAATCTTCAGTTTTGGGGTCTGTGGGGATAAAATGACATCAAATGGGGGTCCGTGGCTCAAATTCTGAATAAACAGTGGCCCCTGGTAAGAAGAAGGTTGAAAATCAGTAACACTGCTCTACAATACTGATACCCTGGGCTCACTGCAGCACTGCAAATTAAACACAAGAGGTTGAGTAAAAAAGAATGTAATATACACTCAACAAAAATATAAACGCAACACTTTTGTTTTTGCTCCCATTTTTCAGGGGATGCACTTAAAGACCTAAAATTCATTCCAGATATACAATATAACCATTTCTCTCAAACACTATTCACAAATCTGCCTAAATGTGTGATATTGAGCACTTCTTCTTTGTTAAGCTAATCCATCCCACCTCACAGGTGTGCCACATCAACATGCAGATGTGACATCATGATTAGTGCACAGGTGTACCTCAGACTCTCCACAATAAAAAGACACCCTGAAATGTGCAATTTTCTTTTGCCTTATTGAGTGTATGGGCCTCCGAAACAGTCAGTATCTGGTGTGACCACCATTTGCCTCATGCAGTGCAACACATCTTCTTCGCATAGAGTTTATCAGATTGTCAATTGTGGCCTGTGGAATGTTGGTCCACTCCTCTTCAATGGCTATGTGAAGTTGCTGGATATTAGTGGGAACTGGTATGCGCTGTCGAAATGGTAATAATGTGGTAATATTGTGTTATTACCATTTTTACAGTGTGTACCAGTTCCCACTAATATCCAGCAACTTCACACGGCCATTGAAGAGGAGTGGACCAACATTCCACAGGCCACAATTGACAATCTGATAAACTCTATGCGAAGAAGATGTGTTGCACTGCATGAGGCAAATGGTGGTCACACCAGATACTGACTGTTTCGGAGGCCCATACACCCAATAAGGCAAAAGAAAACTGCACATTTCAGGGTGTCTTTTTATTGTGGAGAGTCTGAGGTACACCTGTGCACTAATCATGATGTCACACCTGCATCTTAATGTGGCACACCTGTGAGGTGGGATGGATTATCTTAACAAAGAAGAAGTGCTCAATATCACACATTTAGGCAGATGTGTGAACAGTGTTTGAGAGAAATGGTTATATTGTATATCTGGAATGAATTTTAGGGCTTTAAGTCCATCCCCTGAAAAATGGGAGCAAAAACAAAAGTGTTGCGTTTATATTTTTGTTGAGTGTATTAGAACTGCTGACCTGAAAGAGCTGTACTGGAACTCTGGATGGTAAAACACATGGCGTCTATCAATAACACACACACGCAGATACGCAGATGCACGCACGCACGCACAAACGCATGTCTGTGCGTGCTAGTGTGTGTTGACTAACAGCTTGTCCTTTTTAAGAACCCAGACCGTTGCAACATCTGATACCCAAAAATAGAACGAGCGAGTCTGCAAGATTATTGCATTTCACACACACACATGCACGCACGCACACACACACACACACGCATGCACGCATGCACGCACGCACGCACGCACCCACACACAAAACAAAACAAAACAAAACACATAGGCAGGCATGCATGCAAATACCCACATAAGAGTGGCCAAAGATAGGAGAGGAACATGGGTACACATGTAGGGCCTTTTTTTGGGAATAGGTGATTAATGACTACCTCGTTAGCGTGTGTGCGTGCGTGCGTGCGTGCGTGCGTGCGTGCGTGTGTGTGCGTGCGCGCACGCATGCGTATGCATGCAGAGAGAACGACACTGATTGAGAGAGACTGAGTGTGAGAAAATGAGAGAGAGGGTAAAAGACAGAGAGAAAGAAAGCAAGAGAGTGCATATCCACACAGTAAAACGTCTCGGTGTTAATTGAACTCTGAGGGCATTAGAAGTGGACCCAGAAGGAGCCGTGAAGGTCCATTTTTCCTTTCACAATCTGACTCCAAAGTACCAGTGAGGATCTTACAGTCCAGAGTGATTAATTCAGGGGCGGATGTAGCATTTCCCAAATGGGGGGCAGAGGGGCAGAAGAAAATGGTAAGGGCGTAGCTTGGTGTAGACTTGGGCTAATTCAGATGATGAATATTCTAACTCTCTCAAAGAGTTACACCTGGTTAACCAACTGTGCATCACTTAGGTGGGGACCACCTGGAACCCTCTCAAGGACCACTGGTGGTCCCCAGATCACTGGTTGAAAACCACAGGTTTAGACAACATAAAATGAAACAATAAAAACCTAAATCTAAGAAAAACAAACAGATCTTTTTTTGGAATGTTTATGTGTTCTTGCCCTGGGCGAAAAAAAATAAAAAGAAAGGAAACAGACTCAGTGGTGAGAGGGGAGAGAGAGAGAGAGAGAGAGAGAGAGAGAGGCAGGCTGAGATAGGAGGGGTTTAGTTGTTTTTATGTGCATAGCCTGGGTGAAGGGTTGACTGAGGTTTACGGCCTCCCCAAACACTGCTCGGCACTGTGTGTGTGTGTGTGTGTGTGTGTGTGTGTGTGTGTGTGTGTGTGTGTGTGTGTGTGTGTGTAGTGGACATGCTTGTGCAGCTTGAATCTTGGGAGATATAGGGCTCCTTTTTCACCACCGCGAAACCCCTTATCCTTAACCTCTTTGCCTTTTTAAACTATAAAAAAAGAACATTTTTCAATAGTTTAAATGGCCAGTCTACAAGCTCACGATGTGTCAATAGATTGGCACGTTGAACTATTCCAAAAGGTTTTTCAAAATAGTGAAAAAAAAAATGGTAAGGGGTTTAGTTAGTAACGAAAATGGAGTCTCTAGATTCAGTGGCTGCATTTAATGTCAAAGTTAGTTCTGTAATACAGATTCAATGTGCGTGTCAATGTGCACTGCCTGTGTGTGTGTGTGTGTGTGTGTGTGTGTGGTGTGTGGTGTGTGTGTGTGTGTGTGTGTGTGTGTGTGTGTGTGTGTGTGTGTGCGCGCGTACGTGTGTGTAGGCCTATGTGTGTATGTGTGCATGTAGTGGACATGCTTGTGCAGCTTGAATCTTGGGAGTAAGTCTTTAGATTTCAGCGGTGCATTTATGCCATTTATGTTAGAGTTAGTACAGATTAATACAGATTCATTGTGCGTTTGTCACGTGTGTGTGTGTGTGTGTGTGTGTGTGGGGGGGGGGGGGTCGGGTGTGTGTGCGTGCATGACAGCTATGTGCTATGTGTGTCTTTGATGGGCTGTTTCCACAACACAGGCCACTGCCGCCCAAGCGTTTGTATCCAGGTCAGTGCTACAGGGATTCAAGGTTTTGTTTTTTTCCCCTCTCCGAGTGCCAATTCATTTCCTATTTGTTGATGAACACCAGCGGTGTCTCGGGGGACCCCAGGGGGTCCTTGGAGGGAGGGGAGGTGGGGGGTTCACTGGTTAATATAGAACCGAAATCAGTATTAAACAAACTTGGCATGTAGCGGGATTTTACAGCACAGACAAAAAATCACACCTGTGTGAAATGAGGGGCAGCTCAGACACAGTATAGTAAACTTTCCATTCATTGTCACTGGCATTTAATGTTCATACAAAAATGACACTATAGCTGTCTATAGGAGGGGCTCACGACCCACCGCACACTGCCGCAAGGAGTGCAGCCGATGGTCTAGAACCAGCAAAAAAGGGGCATAGATGTCTAACTTATATTTACTGTAGTGTATAGTATATAGTGTATAGTGTATAGTATACTTAGTGTACTGAACGCATTTTGGTGTTCTAAGCGTTATGTTTTAACTATTGAAAAATAGCAGATCTACAAGCTCATAGCGCGCCACCGAGTGGCGTGCTATGAGCTTGTATCTCTGCTATTTTTTGAAAAATCGTGAAACCGTGGTGCAAATCTTTGATTATTATGTTATTCAGAAACTAGAAATCTAGACATCTTCAGAGGTTAATATTTTCTCGAGTAATGATAAGGGTGGTGCTTGCATTATCTGGGCACATTTTGATGACATATAGCTTTTTAGCTGTAGATATTTGAAAAAATGTTTATTTGGAATTTCATATCTTCGACATAACTGTTCAAATGGGAGCAGCTGTCCATCAACATACAGGTCAATTATTTTCTTAATACCTTTGTTGTACCAGATCTTAAACCCTCCATCGTTTTTTGCTGGTGTAAACTGATCATTGCCCCAGAGGGAGTGAATTGGGATAGTGTAGGCATACCCCCCATATGTTTATGAGCAGTGTGTAAGGCTGAGATTGTATTCCTAAGGAAAAGATTTTTTGTTTGTTTTTTTTTAATTGTTTTAACATCTGATGAGTATATATATGAATGAACTGGTATATCTAAAAATGATTCTTGTTCAATTTGAACCCAGATTGGCGGGGGAAAGTTTTTAAAATAATATGATGCACCCGTCAGCTGGGGCGGCGGTATAATACCATCTAAGATTAGGCATCTGGAGCCCCCCTCTTTCATAAGGCAGGTATAGCAGATTGAGGCGGAGGTCTAGCTTTCCTTCCATTCCAAATAAATTTACTAAAGAGTTTACTTAAATTATCGAAGAGGCGTTAGGAAGTGGTAGAGGGATTGTTTGGAAGTAATATATAAATTTGGGCAGAATTGACATTTTTATTAAATTTATTCTTCCAATCATTGATATAAGCATATTAGACCAACGGTTCAGTGTTTCAGTTGTCTTGTCCACTCTGGGGGTTATAATTAGCTGGAATCACTTCTCCAATGTCAGGGGTGATCTTACCGCCAGATACTTTAAAACCTTCGGTTGTTATCATGAATGGTGTGTTTACTATGGGGTTCTGTCTTCTTCCTTGTTGAGGAGCATTAACACAGATTTTGAATTGTTAATTTTGTACCCCGAGAATCCCCCAAGTTCTCAATTATATACTTAGGCTGGGAATGCTATTTTCTAATTTTGTCACAAAAAATATGATATCATCTGCATATAAAGAAATACGATGTTCTAACGATCCAATTTGAATACCGGATATTGTTGTGTGTGCTCGTACAGCCATAGCAAGCGGCTCAATAGCTAGCGTGAAAAGTAAGGGGGATAAAGGGCAACCTTGTCGAGTCGACCGTTGTAGACAAAATGGTTTAGATATGTTACTATTTGTTAATATCTCTGCTGTCGGATTTGTATATAATAATTTAATCCATTTGAGAAAAGTTTTCCCCAAAACCATATCTAGGAAGTACATCAAAGAGATACCCCCATTCTATTCTATCAAAGGCCTGGCTCGCGTCAACTGATAACATTGCGGTATCCTTTGCATTGTGTTTTTCGTGTAGAATATTTAAAACTCTTCTAATATTGTGATATCCTTATCTTTTTGTATGAAACCTTGCTGATCGTCGTCAATTAATTTAGACATGCACTTATCTAGTCTTGCAGAGAGAGCCTTACATAAAATTTTCATATCACATCCCATTAAACTAATTGGTCTATATGATGAACATTCGGTTGAAGGTTTACTTGGTTTTAAAATTACAATTATTGTGGCTAATCTCAATGAATCAGGGAGTAAACCTTTATCAAATGATTCCTTGTACATGTCTAGGAGTGGGTTTATGAGTTGTCTTTTAAAAGTTAACCTCTGAAGAATTGGGAGGAATCTCAATATACTATAAAACACTAGTTGAACACAGCACAGACTCAACAGCAGATAAGTTAAACGCCTGGAAACTAGATCTTCAAGAAGACATAGATGATACAGAGTGGCAACAAGCATGCCTAAAAGCACAAAAACAGACAATAAATACTAGGTTTAAACTCCTTCA
>CM076983.1:40033882-40166382 GCA_039105355.1 Benthosema pterotum | reverse complement strand
GTTGTGTAGACTAGACCTGGGCTAATTAAGATGATGATTTTTAACTCTTGAGAGTGTAAAAATGAAACCAAATGGACCCGCAAGGGTCCATTTGGTTTCATTTTTACGTTCTCAAGAGTTACATCTGGTTAACCAACTTAACTGGGGACCACCTGGAACCCTCTCAGGGACCACTGATGGTCCCCAGACCACCTGTTGGAAAAACACTGTTTTAAAGCACCCAAGTAGGAAGTAAACTTAAATGCAAAATGTACAATATATTTTTGGGGGGCAAGTGACCATGCATGACCTGAGGGCAAGTAGAACCTGACTTGCACTTGCCCGATGGGCAAGTGCCTCGGAGGCCTTAGTGTCGACCCCTCTCTCTCTCTCTGTCTCTCACACAGGATTTCACTGATAAGACACAAGCCCTCTCCTCTCCTCTCCCACCCACGCACCCGGTTCAGTGTGAGGGAGGCTCAACAGAACCGCCAAGTTCTCAAATACGAACGTCAGCTGACCGACCGCTATTACCAGGGGCGTTTTTGCCATTAGGCAGACTAGACAGTTTCCTGGAGCGCCATGAGGAGGAGGAGGGGGTGGGGTGGGGGGGGGGGGGGGGGGTGTGCGGGGCACCAGACAAGGGTTAAAGGGATCCGAGGCTACTAAGCCTCATACAGTATACTTGTCTTCTATAACTAGAATTGAACATTTAAAACGCATATACTGTAGCAACATGTGTATCTAGTTCTTTAGTTTAAAAATGGTTCATCATTTTATTCCTTGGGGGGGGCGCCATTTTAATGTGCCTGTCATAGGTACGACGTCACAGGAGATTTTACCAAATGGACCCTTAGGGGTCTATTTCAGGGGTTTTCAACAGGTGGTCCGGGGACCACCAGTGGTCCCTGAGAGGGTTCCAGGTGGTCCCCCAGCTAAGTTGGTTAACCAAATGTAACGCTTGAGAGTGTAAAAATGAAACCGGGTTTCATTTTTACACTCTCAAGAGTTAAAATAGTCAATAGTCATCATCTGAATTACCCCAAGTTTACACGACAAAATGCTGAATGTGGCTCAAATGCTGAATAATTGGTGGGCCCTGGTGTCAAAAAGGTTGAAAAACCCCTGGTCTATTTGGTAAGGGGGGGGCCCAGGGGAAATCTTTCCTGGGGCTCCAAATTGCTTAGAAACACCACTGGCTACTACTAGTACATTCTCCTATCCCTCGTTGTGTTCCCACTTTTCAACAACCTCTTTTTTCTGTTGGTCTGTTGTTCCCCTCTCTGGGTGGTGGGTGATGGAACAGAGCCAGGGACCACCGACAAAACAAGCCGAACATCCCCTGACATCTGGGTCTGTAGAACAAAGCGTATTGTTCAATGGCAGCATGACACAATTCACTGGTCTCTTATGTTTGCATGTGTTTGTATATACGAGCGCGAGTAACATGTGATTATGCCTGTGTGTGCACGCGCACGCTACCACACGCCACGCACGTGTGTGCAACATTATTTTGGGATGTAGCTTCTAAGTATGTGTGCACGCGACTTGTAGCGTCTGCGCGTAAGCCTTTGTTGATAAAAGGCGGTGATTTATGAAAGCGGCCACGTGTGTAATAAGCTGATTATGACGAGGCAGATGGGGTGATGGGTGAGGAGGACAATGACGCTGTCTGCTGTGTCAGCTCATATCAGCACGTAGCCTTGTGTATCCTCACCTATATTTGTGTGTGTGTGTGTGTGTGTGTCAGGGGCGGATCTAGGCATAGGCATGGGGGGGCAATGCCCCCCTAAATGCTCAGTCTGCCCCACCAAACATGATGACATGCAAAACAACCCAAGATATTTCAGTGCTTCTATTTAAAAGTATTTGAAACACTAATGAAAACGGTATGGGAGCAGCTTCATCGCCCGTGTCGCTTCGCGCCACGGGCGATGAAGCCGCCCCCTTATCATTTTCTTCTGCCCCCCCCCCCCCCCAATTGGGAAATGTTACATCCGCCCCTGGTGTGTGTGTGTGTGTGTGTGTTTTCACTTTGCCTTGACTTTGTGGTAAAGTTGTTCTGACCTTGTTCCCAAAAAAGGGCCTGTATTCAGGACTGTATGCGATGTGCTGTTATCTGTAAATGTTCCAAGTCAAAGCTGCTTTATTTATTTATTTTTTTCACGTGGGAATCCACAGTCTCATCTTTTATACTCCTGTCACCTTCAATAGAGAGTGGTTGGAAAGGCGGCTCTTCCAAGTAGAACGTCAACTTCCTGTATTGACTGATTTGAGAGCAAATTGAAACTGGCTGACCCTGACTTCAAAATGTACCTCAGCTTTGTTTTCACAGAGGACATGAGATTGTGTAGTCTGCGTGTGTGTGCGTGTAATTGCGTGTGTGTGTGTGTGTGTGTGTGTGTGTGTGTGTGTGTGTGTGTGTGTGTGTGTGTGTGTGCGCGTGTGTGTGCGCGTGTGTGTGTGCGCGCGAGAGTGAGAGATACGTGAAGTAGCTTAGGCAGTGCTGGCAGAGCAACAAAACAGAGTGACTTGGGATAAAACTTACAGTAGGAGGACGTACTGGGCAGCACAATACCCACTCGTTTTTATACTTTGTCATATGATGGCGATGGCAAGAAACATCTCAAAACGAGCTCAAAATGCACCCTCCATGACGTGCTCTGGTTTTGCCATTTCTGAAAACCCTTTCCAAAACATATTCCATTTTGCTCATGATGACCTGTCCAAACCAGTGTTTGGCAGTAACTACTTAAATATTACATATTACTGTAATATTATTACCTGTTCCAGCAAAAGTAAAGATATTAATAATATGTTACCCTGCCTCATTACTTACTTACTTTTTACAAGCTATCAAAAGATAACAACAGAGATACACTGTACTGTAATTTGTAAGGAAAGTAATATTGTAATACATATAATTCTTTGATTCAAGTAATAAGTAAAGTAATATTTTTTACTTTTTCTAACGGGTCATAAGTAAAGCAAAGATATTACTCTCATAACTAATATTACCCAACACTGCTCCAAACTAGGAAGGCTATAGGTTGAAAGTGGTAACACCAGAAACCTGAACCTCTGTTATTTCATCCTGTCCAGGGGCGGATTGGCAATCTGGAGTACAGGGAGTTTTCCCGGTGGTCTGCGCCACCTAGTGGCCTGGACAAGATCCAAAATGCACTAGTGGCACTTCCAAAATGCACTAGAATGCGCTAGATGCTCGCCTGGAACATACAGATCAAAATGACCATTAACCTTCTACATTCTCTAGTTGTGTAGACTAAGTTGGGCTAATTCACATGATGAATATTTTAACTCTTGAGGGTGTAAAAATGAAACCAAATGGACCCGCAAGGGTCCATTTGGTTTCATTTTTACGCTCTCAAAGAGTTACATCTGGTTAACCAGCTGCCAGGGTGGCCTGGCAAAGGCAAAATTGTCCCGGTGGGAAAATATGTGCCAATCCGCCCCTGATCCTGTCACTTCCCTTCTCAGAAAAAACAACATACAGTACATATCTCATGTCTTTTCTTGTCTCCTTGTTGTTTTTCTTACACGGTTTCGCAATTTTTGACTTTGCTAACACAGTGGAAAGCGAGAGGGGGATATATTACACAGCATACGAATTCTATTATATTCATTTCCATCCACAGTAGCACTCGTCAGGCTGTTCATTTGTTTCCATATATAAAAAGAACTAAAATCCAAACAAAACTCAGCAAAGACCTACTATACCAACACCGCTGGTATTGCTATGGCATCACTGGTTAACCTCAAATAACCCTGGTTTTGTGTTGTGAGCTTGTATATCGGGCTATTTTCACTGTATTGTTCTTCTTGCTATAATGCTGGGGTTGTCCAGGGACCACCGGTGGTCCCTGAGAGGATTCCAGGTGGTCCCCAGGCTTAATGATGGACAGCTGGTAACTAAATGGACCCTTATAGATCTGTAACTCTTGAGAGCGTTTAACGCTCTCAAGAGTTAAATTATATTTAAACATCTGAATTGCTTAATTTTAATGAATCTACACAATTAGAACATGTACAAGAATTGTTATTTTGACCAACGTTTTGCCAATCCTAAATTGTGGACACAAACTTGAAAGTCTTATAGTTTTGGGTCCGAGAGAAAACTAAACTAAACATCATAGGGTGGTCCGTGGTTCAAATGCGTGCAAGTAAATAGTGGGGAAAAGGTTGAAAGCCACAGCTATAATGACATGACCAAAATAGGAAGCGGTTTAAAACGAAGGCAGACCCTCCTCTCTGCATGGTATGCGAACGCTACCATACCACCACTACGCCTGCATACCAACGCAGCGTGACGAGCGCCATGCCACGGTGCCATGGCGACGCGCTGGAATTTCATTAGGAGCGTCCTAATCACGCTAGACTGTATGTATATATTGTTATCGGATCCCGTGGGGCGTTTTATTTTTAGGTCCTGGAGTGGACGCAAGTGAACTTACTAACACCCGCCCCCGCCCCCCCTGCCTGCCATGCCGGCGGGGTTATTTGGGGGTAACGTGGGCGTAGGTAGGTACGGGTGCATCCCAGGGCCCCAGGGTTTACCACGCTATAAGGCGGCGCGCGGCGGTGAGAGAGTTCAGTGGGTACAAGAGAGGCCCTCACTATGGCTTCCTCCTTCAGTGCTATTGTCCCTGCTCTGTCAGGCGCTTACAGCTTAGTGGCACTCTGCTTCATACATGACGACACACACACACACACACACACACACACACACACACACACACACACACACACACACACACACACACACACACACACACACACACACACACACACACACACACAAGCAAGCGTACAAGTGCACACACTGAAGGTATTAGAGAACACAAACACAATGTGGTCACACACACACACACAATCCATCGTTCATAGACTTCAACCTGGATATAGCCATAATACTTGTGACCTACCCCCACGCACACACACGCGCACCCGCACGCACACACACACACAAATATGCAGAGATACTATCTCTGAAATGCGTACACTGACACACACATGCACATTATTGATTCCAGACGGTCCTCACATGCAGCAATTTGTATTAATATTACCTCAATTTTAGTAGATCAATGGCAATCATGCAGTCACCACTTGTGTGTGTGTGTGTGTGTGTGTGTGTGATTTAGTTTGAAGACAGCAACATCTTGTGCTTGTACATGCCAATGGTGAGATTTTAATTAGATGGATCCAACATATGGTGAATCCTTGTGTGTGTGTGTGTGTGTGTGTGTGTGTGTGTGTGTGTGTGTGTGTGTGTGTGTGTGTGTGTGTGTGTGTGTGTGTGTGTGTGTGTGTGTGTGTGTGTGTGTGTGTGTGTGTGTGTGTGTGTGTGCGTGCGTGTGTGTACAGTATGTGTGGTAGGAAACAGAAGTAGGTCAGTCCGAATTATTTATCATCTACACTTTTACTTTTAACAGCCAGATTTACCCCCATCCCTCAGGTAGGGTGACACCACACACACACACGCACGCACGCACGCACGCACGCACGCACACACACACACACACACACAGAATTAGAGAGACTAAACTCAACATCAAAAAGGTGGTCTGTGCTGTGTCAAACCACTGGGTTTAGAGCAGCGGTTTTCAACCTTTTTGATACCAGGGCCCACTATTTATTATTTATTAAACCAAATGGACCCTTGTGGGTCCATTTGGTTTCATGTTTACACTCTCATGAGTTATATCTATAGTTAACCAGCTTAGCTGGGGACCACCTGGAACCCTCTCAAGAACCACTGGTGGTCCTCGGACCACTGGTTGAAAAACAGCGGAAGAGGGCAGAGGAGGACAAGGTATGGGGTGGATGGCAACGGAGGAGGCATGGGGGAAGGAGAAAAGGAACGATTCTTCTGACTGTGGTCTAATTTCTATAATCTACTACTAGGCCAATGAATGAATCTCATGCAATGTTGTTGGCTTAATCCGCCTCCATCCATCCATCCATCTCTCCATGTGTCTCTGCTTCTTCTCATGTTCCGCTTCTCCGCTTCGTTTTTCATCCCTCGCTTCTTTGTGAGCCCCCTCTTTTCACCTCCCACTCCCCTCTCTTTATTCTTGTTCAGGCTCATTTGGCTTTTCTTGTGCCCACTCTCTTTCTCTCTGCCTGTTTCTGCTCCAGGGGCGGATGTAACATTTCCCAATTTGGGGGGCAGGAGAAAATGGTATGGGGGCGGCTTCATCGCCCGTGGCGCGAAGCGGCACGGGCGATGAAGCCGCCCCCATACCATTTTCGGTTACAGGACTTTTATTAGGCAAGTAAAGCATCAATAATAACATCAGCTGTTGTTGAAGTTCCAACAGACGCGCAGCATGCATAAAGCTAAAGGTCTGACTCAAGAGAGTTTTCTGTTTTCAACGATGAAATGCTGTTGGTTTAGTGGCGCCACAACTGTAGTTAGTAAGTAGCAGTAGTAGTGTTTCAAATCATTTTAAATATAGGCACTTTAATTTGAAATATGTTGGGTTGTTTGCATGCCATCATGTTTGGTGCATGATGGGGCAGACTGGGCATTTAGGAGGGCTAGGCCCCCCCATGCCTTGCATGCCTAGATCCGTCCCTGTTTCTGCACTGTCCTCTCTCTAACTCTCTCTCTCTCTCTGTTTCTCTGAAAGGTCTTTTCTAAGTCAGCTCTCCTCACAAAAAGCTGTGGTGGCATTAGCTGGCTCCAGGCCAGATCCTGTGCTCTCGAGTACCCCCCACCACCCCGGCCCCTCGCCCTCCCCTATCCCCTTTTCTCTCTCTCTCTCTGTGTTTGTGAGGAACAATCACTCAGCCTGCCTCTCCTGTTCCCCTCTCCTCTTTCCAGCTCTTTTTTTCGGTTCCCTTTCTCCCTCACCCGCCATCTCTTTTGGGGGGAGAGAGAGGGTAGAAGTGTGAGATCTCTCAACCTCTCTCTGCTGTTGTTACGGGTGTTTCGCCCCCACACACGGCTCACTTTGCACATATACTGGGGGACATACGCACGCACGCACGCACACAACCGTACGCGTACTATACATACGCCGGAACACGCCCTGAGGTGACTGTGGAAGTGTGGGGGGATCAGCGCTTTTGAAAGAGGTGTGTCTGGTAATCCCTCTGAGGTTGTGTGCGAAGGCCTCGTAAAGCACCGAGAGAGAGAGAGAGAGAGGGAGAGGGGAAAGAAAAAGAAAAGAGAGAGGAAAGCAAAAGTGGAGGAGGGAAGTGGGGATGGGGGCGGGGATAGAGAGAGAGAGAGAAAGAGACAGAAAGAGAGAGAGAGAGAAAGAAAGCGTTGACAAGCTTTTCAGTCGAGCGGGGGCCTCTTTCGGTTGCAGGAAAGCGAGCGCGACACAGATGGCTCTTACACGACCAGAAAAACATTGTGGCGAGCCTCGCACGCCTCCACACACATCGCACGTACGCGCACGCATACATACACACAGGCGCGTGCGCGCACACACACACACACAAGCATGTGAGTGCACACACACACACACACACACACACACACACACACACACCACACACAGTTTCCCGAGTGTCAAAAGACCTTTCATTTTTTCGACAGCCTGAACTTGAAGCTGAAAGTTGATTGACAGCACCCTGACCTTATACACTAACACACACACACACGCACACACACACACACACACACACAAGCAGGTGAGGGCTTAAACAAGAAAGGTGGTAGCAGTCTGCAGGCCTCTAAGCTCTATTCCACAGGGAAAGGAACTCAGGGTAGTTAAGGACAGAAAGTAGCAGCGTCAAAAGTCGCAAAAGCAAGCACGAACAAAATACAAGACGAAGGACGATGACAGGGGCGGATGTAATATTTCCAAATTGGAGGGTAGTAAAAAAAATGGTATGGGGGTGGCTTCATCTCCCGCAGCCATACCATTTTTGCTTACAGGACTTTTATTAGGCAATTAAGCATCAATAATAACACCAGTTGTTGTTGAAGTTGCAACAGACACGCAGCATGCATAAAGCTAAAGGTCTGACTGAGAGATTTTTCCTTTTTCAATGATGAAATGCTGTTGGTTTAGTGGCGCCACAACTGTAGTTAGTTAGTAGCAGTTTGTGCATGCGTGTGTGTGTGTGTGTGTGTGTGTGTGTGTGTGTGTGTGTGTGTGTGTGTGTGTGTGTGTGTGTGTGTGTGTGTGTGTGTGTGTGTTTCAAATCATTTTAAATATAGGCACTTTAATTTGAAAATATCTCGGGTTGTTTTGCATGCCATCGTGTTTGGTGCAGGGGCAGACTGGGCATTTAGCCCCCCCCTCCCATGCCCATGCCTATAGATCCGCCCCTGGATGACGGCAGTGCGGAACGAAAAACGGGAACCCGACGAAGGGGTCAAAGTCCTCGTCTTGCATGTGGACAACTTAAGGGTTTCTTTGACCGTCAAGTATTGCAGGGAACCGACTTCTCAGCGCCAACGCAATCACACACACACACACACACTGACCGCAGGCCATTGACCGCTGGCTGTGCACAGCAGCACGTGCAGTCGTAGCACTCTGAAACCCACCGAAACGACCAGAGGAAAAGGGAAGTGCCATGATGAGTCAGCCAGTCAGTCAGTCAGTCAGTCGGTCGGTCGGTCACTGGCTGGGTCACGAGAGAAAGGAGGAACCAGGAGAAGGAGAAGTGTTTCACTCCATGCATGCATGCATGGCGTCCCTTGAAATGATCTGCGCGCAGGACAGGTCTGGCTGAGTTGGAAGATTTTTTTAGGCCATGCCGGGGTTTTCAACAGGTGGTCCAGGGAGGAACCACCAGTGGTCTCTGTGAGAGGATTCCAGGTGGTCCCCGGCCCTGCAGGCTAAATGATGGAAAGTTGGTTAACCATTTCAGGCCAGGAATCCATTTTTAGATTCTGTACAGTATGCACAGTATTCCAGAATTAACTTTTTTGATGGTGATATATGCAGTATTTTTTTTTTCGGAAACCTTAGGTCAGGCCTAAATGGGTTAACCAGATGTAACTCTTTGAGCGCGTCAACATGAAACCAAATGGACCCTTTAGTTGCGGGTCCATTTGGTTTCATGTTGACGCTCTCAAGAGTTAAAATATTCATTATCTGAATTAGCTCCAAGTCTACACAACTAGAGAATGTAGAAGATGTGATCTGTATGTTTGACTGTTTTCTCTGAAATCCATCCTGGAATTGTGGACAAAAGCAAAAAAAAAAAAAAAACTTTAGTTTTGGGGTCTATGAGGCCAAAATTTCATCCAATGGTGGTCCGTGACTCAGACTCAAGTGTAAGTGTGTGTGTTCGTGTGAATGTGTGTGAGACTAGCCGGACATTACCGCTGCACGCAACACGACGGGAACCAAAACCGACCGACCGCGTGTGTATTTTTGTATGTCAGCTGACTATAGAGTGAACAGGCCTTGAGCAAGCTTGTTCCTCCCAGACTGCGAGATCAAGAGCGTGTCTGTGTTATGCGAAGCATAACACAGTGCGTCTATGCATTGTTTGTTAGCATTATACTCCCATAATGCCCTGGAGTAACAAGCCTGCCGTCTGGCGCACTATACCATGCTAAGTGGGTCACTGACGGCACATGGCGCATGCCGACACATGCAGGAAAGGCTAAAGTCACAGAGACGAGTGCTGTAGCGCGATGTATATAAGTCAGCCCATTTACAGTATTATGGCATCCAATGCATGTTTTTTAAACATAGTGGTTTGTGTGTGTGTGTGTGTGTGTGTGTGTGTGTGTGTGTGTGTGTGTGTGTGTGTGTGTGTGTGTGTGTGCGCGCGTGCCCAATGGAAGGGCGCGGGTCAGACGTCGAGGCACACAAATCCAGACAGGCTGGAATGTCGCTGAACTCAGCGCGAGGTTATTGTCAAGCGGTGACTGTACTAAACAAAGTTTCTGCGTTCTTTGTTTGAAATAATAAATAATCAAAGACAGGTGGGCTGGTGCGAAATGGGTGAGACAACGGAGAGAGAGAGAGACACAGATAGACATGCAAGAAGAGAGAGAGAGGGGGGAGGGGTGGCAGGGCTATGCAAAAACCGCTGCAGGGTGCTTTTAATGTTAAGTATACAGACAGACATGGGTGCACAGGGAGCAGTAAAGTGAAGTGTACGAGACTTTTATTTTGTCTGCTTTTCACAGTCTGTTCGTCTGGGTTACAGAGTACCATGGGCACTGCCTGGAGACCACCACTTACCGAGGGGGCTAGCATGTCTCTGTGTGTGTGTGTGTGTGTGTGTGTGTGTGTGTGTGTGTGTGTGTGTGTGTGTGTGTGTGTGTGTGTGTGTGTGTGTGTGTGTGTGTGCGTGCGTGTGGCCGCCCAAGTGTGCGTGCCCAAGTGTGAGCACTTAGGAGTAGGTACTGCACAAAGATTTAGGTTAAAGTGAATTATTCATGGCTCAAGACACTTCTTGGCCAGCAGTCAGTCTGCCCACACACTTCAGCAGCCCAGAATCCAACTAACTATCTATGGGAGCGTATACTGCCGTGTGGTTCGGTACAAAAGTTACGATTCCAAGTATATTATGTAAGTCAGGTCCCATATAAAGAATGGTGTTCTTTGTACCAAGACCCTGTTTAGGACAGCTTGTGACCGACTTTGGGGGTCGTGACCCATCTATTGGAATCACACCAGTTTCTGTCTCCGAGTGTGTTAGTATATGAACACCAGAGGACCACATTTCTATTCAAAAATAAAAGAATTGCAGTCTCTCCAACCTCGTTGGAGCTTAACGTTTTGAAATAAACTGAATACGAATACATTGAACAGAACATTTGAATACTTAACTAGTCATTAAGCTATATGGACCAGTGGTTTTCACCCTTTTTGACACCAGGGCCCACTATTTATTCAGAAATTCAGACACGGACCACCGTTTGAGCACATTTTAGCCCCACAGGACCCAAAACTAAACATTTATTTTGCTTTTGTCCACAATACCATTGCAGGCTGGATTTGGGAAACAAAGAGTCAAACATACAGATCAAAATGACCATTAATCTTATACATTCTCTAGTTGTGTAGACTTGGGGCTAATTCAGATATTGAATATATTTTAACTCTTGAGAGTTATAAACTCAAAGACTTACATCTGGTCAGCCAACTGTCCATCATTTAGCCTGGGGACCACCTGGAACCCTCTCAAGGACCACTGGTGGTGATCCCTGGACCACTGGTTGGAAACCACTGATATAGGCTGAGACTTGGAATCGTAAAACAACCGAATCAATAACATTCTCACATTAACCGGTGGCCTGCATTAAGTGAAAGGTCCAGTAGATATAACACATAGCATACTCTTACGCTCAAGGTTTCCTCCCTATTTCCTATATAGCCTTGCAAAACGGCCCAGATGGACAGATGGATAGATAGATAGCTAAGCCTAGTTCACACATTGGTTTTCGAGGGGAGGGGGAGGAAAGGGAATAGGTATCAATCAGCTGTCGCTCACACAAAGGGTATAGCGAAGAAGACGCGCCGTTCGTTCACCAGTGACTGTTGCGAGAAGAGCTGCCATGTTTGTTGTTTTGCGTGAGCGGTGAGCGCTGTGTGTGACATGAATAACATTACTGTTACGATTGCACTGCCTGGTGCAACAGGGTGCCCCCCCCCCCATTCGTATTAATTCCTCCTCAGTCCCCCCATCCTCCCACCCACCACCACCAACCCCTACGCTCCTATACTCGCTGGTTTCCTCTCATCTTCAGATTCCCTTTTTCTTTTAACCGCTCAAAGCCCCTCCATAACACGCCCTGCTCACCCTTCACGCCCCCCCCCCCCCCCAACCCCCCACACTCCCTTTCCTTCTCTTGCCTCAGTCTCAGGGGCGGATGTAACATTTTCCAAATGGGGAGGGGGGGGGGCAGGAGAAAATGGTATGGGGGCAGTTTCGCGCCACTGGCGATGAAGCTGCACCCATACCATTTTCAGTTGCAGAACTTTTATTTTATTAATTAAGCTTCAATAATAACATCAGTTGTTGTTGAAGTTGCAACAGACACGCAGCAATGCATAAAGCTAAAGGTCTGACACAGAGAGTTTTCTGTTTTCAATGATGAAATGCTGTTGTTTCAGTGGTGCCACAACTGTAGTTAGTTAGTAGCAGTAGTAGTGTTTCACATCATTTTAAATATAGGCAGTTTGATTTGAAATATCTTTTGGGTTGTTTTAATTTGCATGCCATCGTGTTTGGTGGGGCAAACTGGGTATTTAGGGGGGCATTGCAACCTCCCATGGCCATGCCTAGATCCGCCCCTGCTCAGTCTCAGTCTCTCTCTCTCTCTATCTCTGGGGTTTGAAAGTTGGAACGTGGCCAATTAACACAACAGCCCAGTTCACCACCGCTGGGCTGCTGGTGGAGGGAGAGAGAGAGAGAGAGAGAGAGAGAGAGAGAGAGAGAGAGAGAGAGAGAGAGAGAGAGAGGAGTGTGGGGGAGAGAGAGCTCACATCGCTACACACTGACCTACATACGCTTCCACCCAGCTGATTGAGTCCTATGTTGAGGCCCACGGCCTATCATGCGTGGGGGTGGAGTGCCAGCCAGCCAATGGCGTGGGCCGCTCTCCACGGAGCCCTCGCGCTGTCTCCATACAGTTTTCACAGACCGTACAACACACGAGGCAAGAGAGCAGACAGAGACAGAGAGAGAGAGGAATAGTGTGTGTGTGTGTGTGTGTGTGTGTGTGTGTGTGTGTGTGTGTGTGTGTGTGTGTGTGTGTGTGTGTGTGTGTGTGTGTGTGTGTGTGTGTGTGTGTGTGTGTGTGTGAAAGTGAGAGAGAGAGCATACTACAGAAGAGAGAGTTAGATTAAGGGACAGCAGGCAGAAGAGAATGAGGGAGATAATATGGGAGAGAGAGAGAATGTTAGTGTACAAAGACAAAGCATGGAGGCATAATACGGCCCAGAGTCCAGACAGACAAAAATAACCGGCTATTCCTCGCTTTGCTCTCTCTCTCTCTCTCGCTGCTCCAGCTCCCGCGGGCAAATGCGACTGTAGACAGATGAGTGCTAATACTGGCTAATACTAAAGACTGGATTAGTGCCCCATATGTGTCCCTCCACCATTCCAAGCCCATAGGCAGAGAGGCACTACTACTATACTACTAGTCTTTTCTGGAGCTGCATGCACACAGTCTGCCCTGTAACAACCTCCCACCCCCCACAATACACACATCAAGTAGAAAACGGAGGGCGTTTTTTTTTTTTTCTTTCTTTCTTTCTTTCTTTTTTTTGGCCCAGCTGTTGCTAAGCCCCTGTAGAACTGGTTCACCGACTCACTGAGCTAGTAATCTAAACTGCAGTCACACTTCAAATTGTCGACACGAAAAACGCGCCGGTTCTCTCTCCTGTGCATTTCCCTCAGGCTACAAAGTGGACTTTTTTTTTGGAGGATATATTCAGTTTGTAAATTCAACAGCAGTTGCTTCATGACCTGTGACCTCCTGCTTCAGGGAATACCTGGCTGTCGTATATCGCAAACCAGCAGAGAGAGGTTTTTTTCCAGACTGCATTCTAGTATCTGTAGCCTACTATCCAGTGTAAAACAGTGGTTTTCATACCTTTTTGCTAGCAGGGCCCACTATTTATTCAGAATTTGAGTCACAAGAACCACCATTTGATGACATTTTAGCCCCACAGATCCCAAAACTAAAGATTTATTTTGTGTTTGTCCACAATACCAGGATGGATCTGGGAAACAAAACAGTCAAACATACAGATCCAAATGACCATTAATCTTCTACATTCTTTCCCAATTGGGAAATGTTACATCCGCCCCTGTGCACAGGCCACACGCACAGAGTGGCATGCAGGTAGACAGAGAGACAGACAGAGATCGTTGTACGTTTTTTTTTTTCTTTCAAGTGCATTGTGCGGCTTCAAGGCTCTCCCTGCAATGTGCACATCCACCAGTGCACGCCTCAGCCTCCGCACAAACCTGTAAAACCACCTCAGAGGTATAGTGGGTTTTTGGCACAGGGCGGCATGGAGAGTTCAAACTGCGGCCAGTATAGCAGCACTAAACCTTTTCTATGCCCCCCCACACAACTATTTTGGACATGTAAGCGCCCCTCTCCTCTCCTGTTTAGCTGAGATAAGCTAAAATTGCTTATCTACAAGCCGATGAGTCATGACCCATCGCAATCACAATGTAATATACTTTGTCGCCTGACAAATTTAAGCACCGTATAATAATTTATGACATGGCGTTTAAGTGGATAAGTTCAAGGGAGATAATGAGTTTACAAGCGAGCATTGCCATGGCACAGTCAGTGTTGCCCAAACTAGGGTCCGGGGACCAGCCAGGGGGTGCTTGAAAAACAAATTGCACCCATTAAAAACGTCTTTCTCTAAATTATGAGGGTCTCTCATGGTTTACCTTTTTCAGAGGGGGTCCACAAGTGTCAAATTGAGCATTTTTTTTTTTTTTTTGGTTCTTGACATGAAAAGGTTTGGGAAGAACCGCTGCCATAGTAGCTTGTATTCTGCTCCCAAAAGACAACTTGGCATCGTTTTGCTGTGGAGGCAGAAAAAAAAAGAAGGAACGGAAGGGAAACAGGCACAAGAGTGAGAAAATAATAGGCCAAGAAAAGCAACCCGAAGGAAAAGGAGTGGGTGGTGGTGGTGGTGGTGGTGGTGGGAGCACACTGAGGAGGCACACTAACCCATATTTAAAGAGACGGAGGAGGAGGAGGAACTGCACAGCTCCAGCCAACCAGTCTGACTGGGAGTGATGGATTATGGGAAATGGAGAGAAGACAAAGAGCCATACGCAGGGCTTGACACTAAGACTTGCCCGCTTGCCCGGGGCAAGTAAAAAAAAATGGCGGGGCAAGTGAAGACTGCTACCTGGTTTGCCCGATCGGGCAAGTATGCTGCAACTTATTGCGCTTTTGTCCACAATTCCAGGCTGGACTTTGGGACACAAAACAGGCAAATTAACATACAGATAAAAATGACCATTAATCTTCTACATTCTCTAGTTGTGTAGACCTGGGCTAATTAAGATGATGAATTTTAACTCTTGAGAGTGTAAAAATGAAACCAAATGGACCCGCAAGGGTCCATTTGGTTTCATTTTTACGTTCTCAAGAGTTACATCTGGTTAAACAACTTAGCTGGGGACCACCTGGAACCCTCTCAGGGACCACGTGTTGAAAATCCCTGGTTTAAAGCACCCAAGTAGGAAGTAAATTAAATGCAAAATTTACAATATATTTTTTGGGGGAAAGTGACCATGACCTGAGGGCAAGTAGAACCCGACTTGCACTTGCCCGATGGGCAAGTGCCTCGGAGACCTTAGTGTCAACCCCTGCATACGTATGTGTATGTATGTATGTACTGTATGTGGGGCCCTTCAGAGAGTTGTACCACTGGCTGTGTAAAGGTGAAAACAAACGCAATGTATACACAGTGAAGTGTTCACTTATAAGAGTGTACAAATGGAACCGGACCATTTTGTTACACTTTTCACACTGACAGAGGTCCAGGTCAAACATACAGGTACTATGTGTGGCCGTGCAGCGCGTGCACAGCTGTGCATGTGCATGAAAAATGCTTTTTTCAAGCACAGACAGGCACGTCGTGCACATGCGCGCGCACACACACGCACGCACACACACACACAGTACATTAATCAGCCTAAAAGCCTTTCTGCTACACACAGTGATGTCATCCTACGAAATAGTCAACAGCCCGTTCCAGCAGGATGGTCTACATGCACGCACGTGCACACACACACACACACACACACACACACACACACACACACACACACACACACACACACACACACAACACACGCACACGCACACGCACAAACACACAAACACACGCACACGCACAGGCTGGCCAATTAACTGAAAATATCGAAACGAATACTTAGCACCGATAACAGACTAAATAGACACAAAGAAATGTGAAAGAGTTTAGTGTGGTTAACCACTTAAATCTGGACCTATGACCATCGTGAAAATAACAGATTTTCTCTATAGCCTTTTTAAATTCATCGTTCATTATTGAAGCAAAAGTTTGCAATAATCATGATATTGATTTTGAAATCATATCGCCCAACCCCAGCACATGCACACTCTTGCACACCGTACACACCCGCACACACACGCACACACCCCAGCACCCCCCCCCACACACACACACACACCGCCACTAGTGCGGCCGCTCTATCAGAGGTGGTAGGTCCACATGAATAATGCACACTTGGACTGAAGTGCTCATATGAAAATGGATTCCACAACAATATTGACCCGTCTGCTTGACGAAAGAAGAAGAAATAAAAAATAAAAACACACACTGCGCCCACTCAACCCACTAAGCTCTCTCCAGTGTGCAGCAGGGGTTTGGGGCACTGAGCATCATATTGCAGTGGTTTCCAAAGTTGGGTCCGGGGACCCCCAGGGGTCCTTGAGGAACTTTCAGGGACCCACAGCTAATTGATAGTTTGGAATCAAATGGGCCCATATTTGGATCCACTCTCAGAGTTTGGGTCCCAAAGATAGAAATGCCAATAAATGAGGGTCCTTGAAACCCTTAAATGGGTTGAGCCGTAAAAGTCTTATCTTATGGGGGTCCGTGGTATATCTTTTCAAATGGGGATTTTTGGGCTAATTTTAGTGTCAATTTGGGTGTCATTGACACGAAAAGGTCGAATCACCATTATATTGTGATAAGGACACACAGCCAATGCCCATAAACACATCTCCTTTTCTTTCTTTTAAAATCATTTAAAGGGATACTTAAGATTTTTTTAGTTACACTGTATGAAATACTTAACTGATTGCCAGAGTCCCGTGGTGGGAGTTCCGGTCATTTTGTGGTGGTCACTAGAGCCACGCAGTGAAAGTAAAGGAATCCCAAAAAAACTACTGCAATTTGTATTGTTGGATTATTTCTAAAATATTAGCACATCCTTTGTTCATTTTCGACCCTGTCTGTCACATGGAACTACTTTTTGGGCATAGTGATATGGACACAAAAAACATACTTCCCCAGGATTTCATACAGCTTAACTATCTGAACTATCACTTTAAGCAAAGAAGCATTTGGTTAAGAAGAAACACACACTGTTCTTGGACACACACACACACACACACTTCAACAGCCTGAAGTTCTGTCGATCTTCAGACGGAGAAAGCAACAGTGAGTATATACCCTGCATTCACATGCATGTGGTTGTTACATACGGTAGTAACAGCGTTAAGGCAGAGCACAGGCATTTCTCCCCCACCCAGATCACATGACCACATAAGCACTACCCACTGTACGTACCCCTCCCCCACCGCATGTACATTATACAGATGGAGTGAACGAAGCAGAGGGTGGAGGGCGGCGGTTATGGTGGGGGAGGAGAGAGGAGAAGAGAGAAAAGAGAGAGAAAGATGAAGAGAAGCTAAAGTGAAGGCAAGGGGCCCACTCTCGTTCTCTCTTTCCCTCTCTCTCTCGCTGTCACACACTGCCCTTTCTCTAAGCATCACCCCATGTCACTGTGACCTGCAGAATCCCCTTGCAGAGAGAGAGAGAGAGAAAGAGAGAGAGAAAGTTAGCAGGGGGAAAGTGAGGTTCCCTCTGGACAAAAATGTTCAACAACAGCTGAGGCCAGGGCTTTCCCCTCTGTTTGCCCAACCCCCTCCTCGCCATACAGTACACGCACACGCACACACACACACACACACACACACGCACGCACACACAGACACACACGCGGACATTCATGGCGAACTGACACAAAGACTTCACTACTGGGGCCCCTCAACATCAACACGCCTTGAGCGAATGTGGGAAAAAACTAAGACATTTGCATTTGTGTGTGTGTGACTATGCACGTGTCTGTGCATTTGTAAGTTTGCAGTGCCATACACACTTCTCCTAATGAGGAGGGCTGCAACTATCTGTGTTGTGCGTTGTGTTTGAGTGAGTGGCATAAGGTTGTGTGCATGCAGGTGCACGCACGTGCATGCTTCTTTAGTTGCAAACACATTGATTTAAACTTGGCTGCCGTGTTAAGAACACGGCCGATCTGCAAGCTCACAGCATGCCGCGATGCAACAAGTTGTGTGAACTTGTATATCAGGTACTTTCAGTGTTTGCGAGTGTGCAAAGAAAGCGCACGTGTGTGTGAACTGGTCGACAGAGGTTTAGAGCAGTGGTTTTCAACCTTTTTCATACCAGGGCCCATAAATTGGGCCCCATTTATTCAGCATTTTAGCCACGGACCTCCTTTCATGTTAAGTTGACTCTCGGAACCCAAAAACAAGGACTTTCAAGATTTTGTCTACAATTTAGGAGAGATAAATGGCAAAACGTTAACATAATTAAAATAATATTATTTAACTCTTGAGAGGGTATAAAATGAAACCGGGTCCATAGAGCGTGAAATGAAACCGAATCCATTCGGTTTCATTTTACGCTCTCAAGAGTTACAGCTCTGTAAGGGTCCATTCGGTTACCAACTGTCCATCATTTAGCTGCAGGGGACCACCCGGAATCCTCTCAGGGAACACTGACTGGTGGTCCCCGGACCTCCTGTTGCAAAACCCCCTGGTTCATAGAGAATGTGCGGCGTGTGCATGTGTATTCCTCCTTTTCACTGAGCCATTTTGAGGTGCTAGAGGTCTTCAGGTCAATATCTCTGGCTATCAGTTACCTCTCACCCAGCAGCGGCGAGGGATCCCCTGATTGACTGACAGATGGCCGTCTGCGCGGGTTATTGGGGGGGGGCTAAACCGGCGTTTCACCTTTAAATGGTTAAAAATGGAGTTTGAAGTTCAGTGAGTTCATGTAGGAGGAGAAGGAGGAGGAGAAGTGTGTCTGTTCAAACGAAATGTAGATATTGAATGCTGAAGTGCTTTAAAAAACTGCCTGGAGTGAGTGGAATACAAACAAAGCCAGTGTTGTCGGTGTTGTTGTTTTATCTTATGGAGTATAAGCACTCAATGACCTTAGTGCTTTGAGAAGAGCTATGCAAATTTTTTAAAAAAAAGCAAAAATCTTGCGAGCGGAAAAGATGCGCACACGAGTCTCAGGAAGGACACTGTGTGTGCATGATGGAGGAGTAGCATGAAAGAGAAATGCGATGAGACTATACAACAGAATGAGTGAAATGCTCGGTGTCTAGGGCACTGCAGAGTGGTGCCCAATATGCCTTGGGGCTCTGGAGCAATTTCATGCCCTCATAAGCAATGAGGCACACACACCCAAACACACACACACACACACACACACACACACACACACACACACACACACACACACACACACACACCGACACGGCGGTTACGCGCGCACACTTTTACACACCGCAAGTCACTCTGCCCAGAGCCCTCATCAGATGAAAAACAGCATGGCACACGAGAGTCAGAGTGAGACAATACTTTAAGAAGAGTGCTTTTATAATTCTGAAAATAATTGAGTTACTTATTGTCCTGGCGTCACAGCTTTGGACACGCATAAAGTGAAAGAAAGATATGGTGGGGAAAAGGGTTGAGAACAAAGACGAACATTGCTTCAGGCTCTCTGACTGCAAATACTGTTCCTGTGAGTGTTGCCAGAGTCAAACACAGGAGGCCCTCCCCCATCCTTTACCTCGTTTTACACAGCGGTTACCATATTCCCCAGACCTAGAGCCCAGATCATATTTTTAGGACGGAGTGCGTTTCAATGTTAGTCGTCGCTGTCAGGACCGCATATACTTTGTCAAGCCTGAGGTATAAATGCCCCTTGACCTTTCAGGACCAGAATCACGTTTCACTTATGTCTATGTCCTTCAAGCCTCCACCGCACAACAGAGCTGGGACCTGAAGGGCTGAAGTTAGCCCATTGTGTCAGATCTAGTTTCTGAATAACATAATATTCAAAGATTTCACCACGTTTTCACGATTTTTCAAAAATAGCAGAGATACAAGCTCATAGCGTGCCACTCGGTGGCGCGCTATGAGCTTGTAGATCTGCTATTTTTCAATAGTTAAAACTTAAAACATAATGCTTAGAACACCAAAACGCGTTCAGTTAAAAGAGAGAGAGAAGAAAACACACAAAAAAACTAACTAAAACTAACACCATTCTGCCAAACATTTCTTCTCATTAGTTGGCAAAAAAAAAGGGTAAAGCCAGTTTATGCAATGTCAGCAAACACAAACACATAAAGCTTTCAAACTGGACCGGCCCATATTTCCCTGTGCTCTCTACAACAGCCATAATCTCCAGACCCTTATCAGCTACCCCCCCCCCCCCCCCCCCCCCTTCTCTTATAGCACCCAGGTGTGCAAACAGGCAGGTTTGCTTAGGACTCATAAACAATGACAGATAAGAGGAGAGAAGAGAAATGAGGATAGAAGAGAGGGTTGTCCTTCCTGGCTCTACAGTTCCAAGGAGCCATGTGTCAGATAGAATGACCTTCCACCTCTGGACTGTGTCTTGGCCTGGATCTTAAATCCTAGAGATGGCTGCAAGCTATATAGCCTAACTGGAAGGTGTGGCAACTACAAGACGCGGATTCGTGGAATGTTCGCCCAATATGTCAGTGGTTTTTTAACCTTTTTTATTCCAGGGCCCAATATTTATACAGCCTTTGAGCCATGGACCACCAGGCATTTGGTGACATTTTAGCCCCAAAACTAAAGATTTATTTTGCTTTTGTCCATAATTCCAGGATGTTTTTTTTGGGGAGAAAACAAAGCAGTCAAAAATACAGATCGAAATGACCATTAATCTTCTACAGTCCATTCTCTAGTTGTGTAGACATGGGCTAAATCACCTGATGAATATTTCAACTCTTGAGAGCGAGAGCGAGAGAGAACATGAAACCAAATGGACCCGCAACGGTCCATTTGGTTTTGCTCAAAGAGTGACATCTGGTTAACCAACTTTCCATCATTTAGCCTGGGGACCACCTGGAACTCTCTCAGGGACCTGGTGGTCCTTCCCAAAAGTATCATCCTAATGTCTGAAGGAAGATTACATACTGGTTGCACCAATCTACTCAACCTTCTGGCAAAACACTTGTCCAATTTTTATTTTCAAAATGGCATTGGTGCAATTGTATGAGGCATGCAATATCATATTCTCTGTGTTTATAACTCGAGAGAGTTAAATCTTTTTTTTTTAGTGAACACGTAGGACGGACTCCAACTCAAATCTGGACTTCTGGAGTAGAGGTTTGCGTGCTTTAATATCCTAATCCCTGAAGTCCCTTCTGAAAAACAACTTCAAACAGTGGAGTCAGATTTGGTTAAGATGGAGGCCTACAGATAACTGAAACATTGTGTGTTTGCTCAAGACCATGATAATTAAGCTCCCCGTGCATGCCGTGCAGCGAGGCATTCAAAACATTTTCCCATGTTTAATAAATGTTAAATACTTACATGTGAATCGCTCAAGTGAAACAGAACGTTGCCCCTACGTGCCCCTGTAATACTCTGTATACTGTAAAGCACGTGAAGGCACGCACATACACATACACACACGCACACGGGCATGCAATGCACGCACGTACGTACACTTTGATGTAACGTCAGCTGTTACCATAAGCCTGGCCTCTCTGTTCCACTGTTCAGTGCCTAAGCCAGAATTAACAATAGCTCTCCTTCATCCTCATGCAGAGTACACTCCCTTCCCTTCACGCATGCACGCACGCACACGCACGCACGCGCACACACACACACACACACACACACACACACACACACACACACACACACACACACACACACACACACACACACTTTTGACTTCATAACGAGTAGGATTAGCAATAAGAGGCTAGTGTTTGACGGACCTACGACAATGACTGGACATTGAACCGCCTCGGCTTCAATGCAACTTTAGACTTAACACAGTCACACACACACACACACGCACACACACACACGCACAAACACAAACACACACACACGCATAGTCACGCACAAATCGAGTAGGTCCTGGGAGGACTTTAACATACGAGGGTATTGTGGGAGAATATTTTGTGTGGGAGGGTTGTTCCAATGCCACAGGGGCTCTATGGAGGGAGCTATTATCAGATACCCACAAAGAACAGAAAACATCATTCCACTCTTTTAATGATGCATGCATGTATGTAGTAGGTTGTGGAACTACTGCGTCCCGAGGCATGCACACGTCACCAGCACATCTAGCGCCATGTAAACTAACTCACACCAGACACTGTCCTCTATACCAGGGGTTTCCAACAGGTGGTCCGGGGACCACCAGTGGTCCCTGAGAGGGTTCCAGGTGGTCCCCAGCTAAGTTGTTTAACCAGATGTAACTCTTGAGAACGTAAAAATGAAACCGAATGGACCCTGGCGGGTCCATTCGGTTTCATTTTTACACTCTCAAGAGTTAAAATATACATCATCTGAATTAGCCCAAGTCTACACAACTAGAGATCTATGTTTGCCTGTTATGTTTCCGAAACCCAGCCTGGAATTGTAGATGAAAAAGAAGAAATCTTTGGGTTTTGGGGTCTGTGGGGCTAAAATGTCCTCCAATGGTGGTCCGTGGCTCAAATCCTGAATAAATGGTGGTCCCTGGGATGAAAAAGGTTGAAAACCCCTGCTCTATACAATAGGACAGGGGGGGGGTCTTAAAACGGTTTCCCATTTCCTGTCACCATATAATGCACACTATCTAATAAAAATCTTAAGATTAAGAAGGAAAAAACATATTTTGCCCTGAGATACAGTAGCGTATGTCACTCTAGGTGATTAAAATTTGAGCGAATGTCTGTTTCCAAGGACTGATTGAAAATAACTACATGCTTAACATTTAACCTCTTGAACCCCACCATCACTATCAAACCGTCAAAAATAGTTGATCTACAACAAGATAGAGAGCTCTATTTTCATCCACGCTAAACCCCTCGTCCCTAAACCTCTTTTCACACGGAGAAGACAATGTGTGTCTGTGTCCGAAGTACGTTAACATGTGGATTGGCCAGGTGGCTGGCCTGTTGAGCACTCCACGTTAAACGCACTCTCAGCAACAGTGTTTGCATATCAAATCCGGGAGGGACAGCGGTTAGTCGCTATGTCTGCTGAGCTAGAGCACGTTGTAGCACGTACAATCCAAGATAGTACAGCGCACACACACTGGTCACTGCAAGTTTGGAATTACTACACCAGCACGTTCAAGTTTTTTCTGAGAAATATACTGTAAGGCCACGGCAAAGAGAGGTGATAATCCAGGCTTAAGATCACAGATATCCTCCCCAATTAAATGCAAAATGCAAAGTGGTCTAGGGATGTTTCTTTTGTGCTCCAGTGCCAGTTGGCATCAGATGTTTCCAAACATGTTGATTCTAAATCAACATAATGAATTCCCTACTCACCAAGAGGAAGACTGCTGGATGGTTTCCTGTTGTAATTACACACACACACACACACGCACGCACGCACACACACACACACACACACACACACACACACACTGTAGGTCTATTGGCATATGAACATATTTAGGAAAACCTGGTGGCGCTATATGACAGGCTGATCCAGAGATTCAGCTGTGGCATTCAGGGGTGTGTGTGTGTGTGTGTGCACGATTTAACTGTGATCAAGCCAACCGTGCCAGAGATTAGCTGCTCAACAAAGGGGCAGACACACACACACACACACACACACACACACACACACACACACACACACACACACACACACACACACACACACACACACACACACACACACACACACACAGGGATGGACAGGCAGACGGACGGTGTTCAGAACATACTCTCCCCATGCCTGGTGAAGACAACAAGACGCAATGTGGTTATCTGAGAAACTGAGAAGTGTGTGTGTGTGTGTGTGTGTTGTGTGTGTGTGTGTGTGTGTGTGTGTGTGTGTGTGTGTGTGTGTGTGTGTGTGTGTGTGTGTGTGTGTGTGTGTGTGTGTGTGTGTGCATGTGTCGGTGTGTGTAAGGGAGAGGAGGTGTGTTCTGCAAGTGACGCTGTTATCAGCTGTCGCCCATGCTGGGAGTAGTCCCCCTAACAGAGCAGAAGACCACTGATCGCCATAGAAATGTGCAATCACACACACACACACACACACACACACACACACACACACACACACACACACACACACACACACTGGGGGAAGTCATTAGAACTGGCCAGCAGCTACGGTCCTAAGAGTTGTACACTGCATCCCTGCCCAGAAAGACTTCCTGCCCTCCACTGCCCATTTCCTGTTTAAAATAAACAAACCACATTAATTGTATTGTACTGAATTCTAGACTGCAATTCTTCTAAATGTATAAGGCCTGTCTGGGGGGGAAAGAAGGCAGAGGAAGGAGAGGAAGAAGAGGAAGATTGTGGATCCGGTGCCTTGCTCAAGGTCCCTTCGGCAGATAAAGCATGAGGGCTGTTGTGGCATGGTCGTAATCAGGGGCGGATCTAGGCATGGGCATGGGGGGGGGGGGGGGGGGGAATGCCCCCCTAAATGCCCTGACTGCCCCACCAAACACGATGGCATGCAAAACAACCCAAGATATTTCAAATTAAAGTGCTACAGCTGTGTCACCACTAAACCAACAGCATTTCATCATTGAAAACAGAAAACTCTCTGAGTCAGACCTTTAGCTTTATGCATGTTGCAACTTCAACAACAACTGATGTTATTATTGATGGTTATGTTTTTCTAATATAAGTCCTGCAACCGAAAATGGTTGCAGGACTTATCGCTTCGCGCCACGGGCCCATACCATTTTCTCCTGCCCCCCTAATTGGGAAATGTCACATCCGCCCCTGGCTGTAATGCCAGTCAATGTGTCCGCCAGCAAAAAAAAAAAAACAAAAAAAAAAAAACGTGCCAACACAGAAGAAAAACATATTCAGACAGGAAACCAAAAGTTTCTTCTATGGCATCTAAGTGCATGAGAAGTTATGTCAGACCCATGGGATTTTTTTTTTGCTTCCTGTGTGCACAATGTGATAGTTTTCAGAAAACAAGTAGCCTATACATGCCTCACACACGCTCTGCATGCACACACCAAATGTAAGAGACAAATGTTGTTTGTTTGCCCACTGGGATGTTTTGTTTTGCAAGCGTACTACTACGTGCAGAAGAAATGCACTGGTATTTTGGTTTTGCTGTTGTTGTTACGTGTAGCCACTCAATCATAATTGTACTCAGGGCGGATGTAACATTTCCCAATTGGTGGGGGGGGGGCAGAAGAAAATGGTAAGGGGGCAGCTTCATCGCCCCCATACCATTTTCAGTCGTGTTTCAAATACTTTTAAATATAAGCACTGAAATATCTTGGGTTGTATTGCATGCCATCATGTTTGGTGGGGCAGACTGGGCATTTAGGGTGGGCATTGCCCCCCCCATGCCCAATGCCCATGCCTAGATCCGCCCCTGATTGTACTCCACAAGGGGATACATAGATCTTGTTAGAATAGGCTTGTTGCAAAACAGAATCAATGCACTTGCGCATACACACACACACACACACACACACACACACACACACACACACACACACCGAGGTAATGATTCCCCAGAACGCGTGTCAACCTGACCGCCAGCCTGTGTCTTGTAATCAGTGCATGAGACATGGCAGTGATTGTTTCTGTTCTCAGATGGTATCAAAGGCTGGGTCCCTGCAGACAAGCCAAGAGGAAGTTTCATTTTTGGCCGTGTGTGTTTGTAGGTTACACACACGCAGACAAAAGAATACGCTACGCACACACTCTCACACACACACACACTTAGGCACTAGGCAGACACGACACGACACCCTCTCACACGCAACAGGCCCACCCACCTACACACACAAACCACAAAAACTCATCATCATAAAGAGCAGTCCCATTCTTAGGTCACGTTAGTCGGCCCAAACCATTGTGATTTACAACTAACAACCTGTCATAGCCGTACCCATATATCACAACCAAAGAGCATATTGGCTTTCTCTTTTTTTTCCCCTCGTTTTAAACCGCAGAAACAATGTCACAACGGTCACAACAGTGCAACTCGGACTAAAACCTAAAAAAAACAAAACAACAACAACAACCAAAACTTCACAAATGCATTAAACAGGTCCACAGAAGCACGAGGGGGAGGGATGTGTCAAGCAATGGGTTTGGAGACAAAAACAACAGGATAGGGCCAGGCTAAGATTTATCACCATTCATTAAGAGGCCGTGACAGACTTGAAGAGTTGTGGTTGTGGGAGTGCACGGGGAAAAGCTACAGGACGACGACTTTTGTGTGCGTGTGTGTGTGTGTGTGTGTGTGTGTGTGTGTGTGTGTGTGTGTGTGCGTGCGTGGGTGCGTGTGTGTGTGGTTTTCATCCACAGAAATACGAGAGACAACAGAGAGAGAGAGAAAAAGAGAGAGAAACAGATAAAGAGGCTAAGCCTTGCAGCCATGAACAGGCTCTTAAAAATTAATACAGCGATCTGAATTAATCCAGAGCGTATTGAATAATTGAGAAGCGTCTTTGAGGCGAGCAGATCATACAGCGCATGACATGGCCAAGGCGGAGAGGAGGACGAAACGACGGGAACGCACGTGAGCCGAATGCTAAAATCTGCTATTTTCCCCCCTTCCTCACTGGCCCCTTTCCCATTCGATTCAACAGAGGCAGATGGGAGTGCAGAGAGAAAAGTGCAATCAGGGGCGGATCTAGGCATGGGCATGGGGGGGCAATGCCCCCCCTAAATGCCCAGTCTGCCCCACCAAACATGATGGCATGCAAAACAATTTAGAAATGTTACATCCGCCCTGACGCACGCACACACAGAGAAGTGGCTTCACCAGTTCACATACAAAAGAGTCATCTTGGTAAACATTGGCCTCTCTTCTTATCTGAAATACACACGTATGCTTGAATATGACTAATGGCTCTCACTCTCTCTAACCTCCTCTTCCAGGACACAAAGAAGAAAAGGGGAGGCGGGGGGGGGATGAGAACACTTGCTAACATCGTTTTTCAGATGTAAAATGCAAATGCAACCGAGTTCTGGCTCCTCGGGCATCCAATTAAGTACAAAGAAGGGGGGGGGGGAAGATATGTACTGTATATATAAAACGAAGGAAATGTGTCCACTGAAAGTGGAACTAGAACAGAGCCCTGGGGTATTCCTCCTCCAGCCAGAGAGGCTGGTGGTTCAGAGCGACATTGCTCAGAGTCAGAGGGGTCCCTGAAGCCGAGGGGTTCCCATAACCCTCCTGCCCCGGAGCTTTGCACATCAGCGGACCTCACTACGGGGAATGGCTGCCAGAGGGCGGCTGTAAGACAGCAATTTAGAGCAAAACCTGTTAATTTGCTCCCTCAGCTTCCCTCTCTCCCTGCCCCTGTCCTCATCCACCCCCACAACCGCTTTTATTGCCTCTTTTTACTTCAATTCTTCCATCTTGGCACAGTGTCAGCAGCACTGTTAGTGGGTTAGTGTGTGTGTGTGTGTGTGTGTGTGTGTGTGTGTGTGTGTGTGTGTGTGTGTGTGTGTGTGTGTGTGTGTGTGTGTGTGTGTGTGTGTGTGTGTGTGTGTGTGTGTGTGTGCATCTGTGTGTTTGTGTGCACACGTGCGCCTCCACCGGCAAAGAAAAAAACATATAAAGTATACGGCACAATATATACTAATCGAAATTTGAGCTGCTTCATAAAATAAACTGGCAACTGAGACTACTTTTCTATTATTTTGTAGGATTGTTTGTCCACAATTCCAGGCTGGATTTACAACAAAACAGGCAAACATACAGATCAAAATGACCATTAATCTTCTATATTCTCTATTTCTGTAGACTTGGGCTAATTCAGATGATGAATATTTTAACTCTTGAGAGTGTACAAATGAAACCAAATGGACCCGCAAGGGTCCATTTGGTTTCATTTTTACGCTCTCAAAGAGTTACATCCGGTTAACCGACTTTCCATATTTAACTTGGAACTCTCTCAAAGACCACTGATGGTCCCCGGACCACTTAAAACCTGTTTAATCATAGCCATAGGTGTACATTACTGTAAGTATAAGCTACAAAGTAAATGTGAATCCTCTGAGTCATCTGGCCACAGCTGCATGTCGTCAACATAGAAACATGGAAATTCACACTGAAATGTTGGTTGACCTTGCCTAAAGGAAGCATGAAGAAGGAGACGAGTAAGGAAACTAGTATTTTGACTACATTCCGTTTCAAACAAATCCAAGACAGTGAGATGCTATAGTGACCAACAACCAGGTTGCAACCTGGCCGTGACTAGTTTCTTACAGACACAACCAGGTTTTTACTAGTCGCAACTGTTGCAACTGGATGAAGTTGCTTATGGACAGGACTAATAAGCAATTAGTTGCAACCTGGTTACGACTAGTTGCCACCTGATTGCAACTAGTTTCTAGTTGCAATATACCCTTACCCTAACCATTACCCTTACAATAAACCAAACTCTTACCCTTATCCTAACCATAACCAAACCATTACCCTAACCACCTAACCTTGGTTGCAACTACGGTAGTTACAGTCTGGTTGCAACCAGGTTGCAACCAGCAACTAATCACAACCATAAGGTAGATTTGCAACCTGGCCGCAACTACTAAGCAACTAGTCGCGACCAGGACGTGGGTCGCTACTGGATCTGGCCCTTCCTGACAAATCCTCACAGGGCAGATGATCTCACATATCCGTGTTAAGTTTAAATTCTATCTGCTAGTCTCGGGCTGATACATGGTTGACAGAATGACCTCGTCACCTCACACAACCCACTCACGCTGTTCTTCCCAGTGAGACACACATGATAAAGGACTAATGGTTTTCGCTTGGCCCTCCCCTTTTGTCACACACCGCCTTGTCTGATAGGAACACAAATCATCAGGCTCTGAGAGGCAAGCAGCAGGGCCATTAAAATGATAATCAACTTAAATTGCTGGTGGCTTTATGTGAGTCTGTTCTCTCTTCCAGGGGTCCCCAAAGTGAGGTCTGTGGACCCCGAGGGGTTCTTGAGGGAGCTCCAGGGCGTCCCCAGCTAAATGATAGTTTGACTCTGGAGCGGGATTCATGGTGTATGGTTTGGCTGAAAGCGGACCCTAAACTACTAATTTGAAATATATTCGGATTCATTAAAACAACATGAATTTAAATTAATTATTGTTTACTTCTGCAGCACAGTGTCAATAGCAAGCTAGGTGCCAACTTTCAATGCTCTATTGAACATGTTCTAGAATATGAGAAACTGTAAAACTAAACACAAAGCGACTGTACCGTTATTTGCCACTTGTCCGACCGCCTGACGTCTCCATGTTTTAGCACTGAGGGGTGCTAAACAAAACCCTAGTGGTGCCTCACGCCATGCACTATAACGCGTTGACCCGACAAAGGCATGAATCACAATTCCATTAATTAACACCACCATAACTCATCATAAATCATTGCTGGATTTAAAAAGGACTTGCAGTGCAAAGTTGCAAACGGACCTTTTTTGACCTATATGATAAGTTTGGACATTACATGCAAAAGGCACTGCATGGGTCCATACATGCTTGCCTACATGTCGGTGCTGGAATGTACTGTATATAGATACTGGATATACACATGAGAGGACCTGAAGCCATATGGGTGATTGGGGGTGTGGGTTAGTGTTGAACGACACTTATGTAAGTGTGTGTGTGTGTGTGTGTGTGTGTGTGTGTGTGTGTGTGTGTGTGTATGTGTGTGTGTGTGTGTGTGTGTGTGTGTGTGTGTGTGTGTGTGTGTGTGTGTGTGTGTGTGTGTGTGTGTACAGTATCCACAGTGTCATAACTGAGCCTTGGCCTGTGACTGGGACCTACTGTGACACACTGACAGGCAGCTGTTGGGAAGAGCAGCACTGGGAGCTATAGGCAGCCTATTACAGCAGTGTTAAGTAACACTAGAGCACAAAGTTCACTACAGCCACAGACACACACCACAGACACGCACGCACAGTGGCACACACACCTTAATTTCCACCTTACTCAGACCATGTTCACCATGCTGTGCTGTATTTTACTTGATGATGGCATCTTTTTTGTCAGAGTCCATTTGGTTCCATTTGGTTCCATTTGTGCGCTCTCAGAAAAAAAAAAATCTTGAAAATGGGTGGAATCCTCCTTGTTCTAGTATAATAAAAGCACAGTCATTTGTGGGGGAAAAAATGTGATATATGGATAAATCCAATCGAATCGCAGCATAACTAAGAATCGCAATATAAATCGATTCATAAGCCTAAACATCAACATTGTATCGTATTGTGAGGTAAGTGAATCGTCGCAGCCCTAATAGACAGTACACACACACACACGTACACACACACACACACACACTGTTGAGACATGTTTACAGGTGCTATTTTGGGCGTCACTCCCCCACCCGCCGATCCCATGCTACTCTTATAGCACACATTTCAGCACCTCCAAACCCGAGTAGCAGACCCTCCAGGACGACGGTGCTTCTTTGCACAGGACACAGGGCTCAGAGTTAAACACGGCTGGGCTGCTGCTACTGGATCTACTACAGCACCAAAAATAAGACACGCTGCTCTGGCTGGCACTACAAGCTGCTGAACTGCACATTGCCTGAGAGCAAACTGGACACTGTTTGTTTTGACTCAATGGTTAAGTTACTGAAAATATACGGTGCGTTGCTAAAAACCAAAAACTGAAATGACATCAAGTCAGTGTTGTTTCTGTCGACTAAGACTAAAGACTAAGTCGTTTTTGATATTTATTCGACTAAGACTAGACTAACAAAAATGAATTTGAAAAGACTAAATGGGACTAAAAGATGTGTGTTTTCAAAAGACTAAGACTGGGAGGAAGACTAAATCATAACTTAAGACTAATGGAATTTAAAAGAATTTTACATTATGTGAACATATCTGCAGTATACATTGCATACCTTTTCAGAAAACGTACTTATTACTATTGCAGTAATTTTGTACATGAAATAAAACGAGACATGTTTCATACTAAAAACTATAAATCTGTATAACATATATAAACCTACACTGTGTTTGTATGTAAGACTAAACTACCAAGACTAAGACTAAAAGACTAAGACTAGACTAAATCCTTTTTGACATTTCGTTGACTAAGACTAGATTAAAAAATGAATTTCAGAAGACTAAATGGGACTAAAAGACTAAATAAGTCTTATTGAAAAGACTAAATCAAAATATTCTAAAAAAAACAACAACAACACCAAGCCAATACCGGGGCATCAAGTAAATACATTTGTACCTTACTAACCTGGCTAGCATCATTATAGAAGGCAAGGTATTCGTTAAACACACTCAGTCAGAATATAACAATGACCTTGTTGCGCACCTTTGTCAAAATAGTAGCACGTGGTTATGAAAGACAACCTGGGGTGACTACCAGGCTATATGCCGGTTCATCTTCTTAACCTACTTTTTTTGTTGTGGCCTAATGAGTAACCTCACAATGTGATATGAACTGGACTGACGTCAGTGGGAACCTGGGAAAGAAGAAACCCAAAGGGATTACTTGGATTTGCTCAGCAAATCTCCCTAACAAAGGTGCCCTCCCTATTGCATGCATGAGACCTTAGTTAGGACGGTGTCCCAGTCGGCCCAGGACAGAGCTATACCTGAAACCTAACCTAGCCCATCACTGAGGATGAAGTATAGATGAGAAAGAGGAGAGATGAGATGAAGGGATATGTAGAACGTCCCTTTACAGAAGTGGCCAGGGGCGGATCTGATCTAGGCATGGGCATGGGGGGGGGGGCAATGCCCCCCCTAAATGCCTTGACTGCCCCACCAAACACAATGGCATGCAAAACAACACAAGATATTTCAAAATAAAGTGCTTATATTTAAAATGAGTTGAAACACTACTACTGCTACTAACTACAGCTGTCTCATCCTAAACCAACAGCATTTCATCATTGAAAACAGAAAACTCTTTGAGTCAGACCTTTAGCTTTATGCATGCTGCGTGTCTGTTGCAACTTCAACAACTGATGTTATTATTGATGCTTTACTTGACTAAGTCCTGTAACTGAAAATGGTATGGGTGCGACTTCATCGCCCGTGGTGCGAAGCGGCACAGGCGATGAAGCCGTCCCCATACCATTTTCTCGTGCCAGACCCCCCCCCCCCCCCCCCAATGGATTATGTTACACCCCCCCCCCCCCCGGAAGTGGCCCTATGATAATTCAACACAGGGCTTTGATGTGTGACTTTAATATTAAATGAGTTGTGTACTCTGTACTGTATTGTACTGTTTATTTTCTGAATTAAAACCATGGACCTCACCACACCATATGTACCGGTATAAGGTCCACAAAGTCTATACCCTAGAGCCAGCGAAATCCAAAAGCGACCTCGCCCGGAGGAATCTGTCGAATCTGACAAAAAAAAGTGAAATGAAAGCATTTACACAAGAATCTCTACATGATGTGAAAAGTATAGAAGGCATATGCTGCGTGCTCAGTACCATGAGATTTATTGATGGACTGGACAGCGTGTAACATTATAGCCCCAACAGCTTGGTCCTCGTGCCCCACATTCCACGAGCAACAGCTCGGCGGGGTGACAATGACCACGGCCTTGACTTGGTCAACGCGATCCTCCCCCCGCGCGGGCTATAACCCACAGAGCAGCCCCTGGCACCCACTGGACCGTATCAGATAGCCTGACTCGTAAAACCGTTGATAATTTATGGCCTGTGGGGCTACTTGGTCAACAGGGATGCTTCTCCAATCTCAGAATTGAGCTCTAACCTCTGCTCTTTTGGTCGCCTGGCGCGCCTCCCCATTTCACTCTCATTTGTCCCATGTGTCTTCTATCTATCCAGCCGGCCCCAGTGACCATATAGCATTCCCTTTAGACGGTATAGAAATATATCCCAACTGTTCCACCCTAGTGGAATCCCATAGTTATGCAATTCCCAGTGGAAGGTTGGAGGACTAACAGCCTTGGCAGCAGGCAGCTATACCTGACCCAGGAGACAAGCATGTGAGCCAAGGTTTACATAACAAAGTGCAAATAAGACCACGTTCTTCTTTTAAATGCACAACAAGGACGAAGCCAATTCCATTTAGCTGGTGCTTTATGAACCATGATTGCTAAATTGTTTTGTTTACGCTCAGGATTAGTGTAATGAATGGATTATTGGCTGGTTCAGTACATTATGTAATTGTGTCGTTCTTTGAGCTGTCTTAAGGGGGAGGTTGCGTCATTCCCGGTAAATAGGTTACTATGTTTCCAGACAAACCGGTTACAAAGTCGCCAGTACTGTTAGCTCTAATTCCATGGTTTCCACTAAAGTCTCAGGTATATATTTCGCCCCCCACCCCATGAAAACACACATTATGCTCGTTGGTTGGCGTGCACGTGTGAGTCAATGATCGATGTTTGTGCACGCGCAGGGCTGCAAGAAGCAAGAAGAAGGAAGAGGACGCAAAAGCCACATGTTTCTTGTTTTTGTTTTGGTGGGAGAGGGAGGGGTGGGGTGGGGGGGTTCCTCTGTTGACAGCCTGCTTGCTTACCTTCCAGCCTGCAGAACTGTTGCTGTCGCCTTTGTCTTTGAAGTAGGGCACGCATCTCACCATCCAGTCGTAGATCTGGGACAGTGTCAGTCTCTTGTCCGGCGTGCTCTCTATGGCTTTGGTGATCAGGTCGGCGTAGGACAGGTTGCCCCAGGCGTTGCGGCGCGACGACGATTTCCTCGGGGTCTGTTGCTGCGACGCCCCGACGGCGCTCTGCAGCGCGCCCGCGGCCGTGGGGGAATGCGAGGAGAGCGGGGAGCCCCCGTTCTCCTGGCCGAGAGAGGACAGCAGCCCGTCGGCCACGGGGCTGCTGCTGCTCTGGTCCTCTGTCGCCGCATTACTACTACTCGAACCATTGACGGCGATCGCCGCGGAGGTGGCATTGCTGATGTTGTCTTCTTCGTCGTCCTCTTCCTCGGGTATGATGTCCGCGTCGTTGCTCAGCTCGGGCTTGATCGCCGCGTTCGGATCGGGCCGCGGCAGCGGCCAGGTGCACGATCGCGGCCGCTTCTGGGGCTCGAAGTCGGGGTCGATCGCCACGTCGTCCAGGTCGGCGGGGGGGAGAGGGTCCGGGGCTGGAAGAACCTCAGCCATGATCTCCTCTCGGCACGGTCACAACCTCCTCCTCCTCGCCGCCGCTTCCAGTTGAGAAAAAGTTAGTAAATGAGAAGAAATGAAGAGCTGTCAAAGTCGCATTCCATGAATGCGCGCCCCCACGTTCTTTGTTGCTATTCAGACCAGCAGCAAAACCAGAACGGCAGCTCTCTCTCTCAGCTCAGAGTTTCAAATTAATTCACCTATAGAGGAAGAAGACAGAAACGACACAACGGTTATAGATCCATCCTCCAGTTCTACAGTAACATCTCATGTATACATCGAGTACAAGCGCATAGTCTATTGTGACAAAACTTACAATTTAGCATAAATCACCACAGAATAACATTACAGGCTCATACTGTATAATAGACACCACTTGCTCACCAATGGGCTTATTATTACGCCGCGCCGAACCCCCAAATCTCGTCCACGTCCTGCTCCAACAAGGTGCCTACCTATAGTGGAGAATCATCTACTTGTCAATGGCCACGGTCCACGGACGGAGAAACGTCATCACACAGGACTGGAGCAGCAGCAAGTCCTCCGGTATAATAATAATAATAATAATAACAACAAATCTTGCTCGGTATAGTAGAGGCTACTCGAGTAGCCCGTGTCTTCTTGGATAAAACAACTTGCACGGACTGTCACTGCGCTCCGCGCGCGGTAGTAGTGGTGCCAATAGAAGAAACCATTAGATCCCGTGGAGCCCTGCACGCGCCGCCGCCTCGTCGTTCATTGCGCCTCATTGACACATTTTCCTCTACCACGATCCACTCACTCCCCGAGTTTACTGTCTTTGTGTCACACACAGAGAGAGAGAGGAGGGCTAGCAGAACAGCGTAGCTGCATGGGGCTCCGTGTCAGTGTCGATGTGGAATAAGAACGCCACCTCACTCTTGGGGTTGGTTACTGTATCTCTGCACAGCCGCGCTGCACGCGCACACGCGCACACGCGCACACACACACACACACACACACACACACACACACACACACACACACACACACACACACACACACACACACACACACACACACACACAGCAGGGCCGGATCTAGAGGCGGGGTAAGGGTGGCCAGAGCCCACCCCAAACATGCATCCTTCCCAGCCCACCCAATGAAGGGTAATATCAGTGGGTTTTCAACCCAGTGGTCCTTGAGAGGGTTCCAGGTGGTCCCAGCACTAACTGGTGGAAAGTTGGCTAACCAGATGTAACTCTTTGAGAGCGTAAAATCATTTTTACACTCTCAAGAGTTAAAATATTCATCATCTGAATTCTACACAACTAGAGAATGTGAAAGATTAATGGTCATTTTCATCTGTATGTTTTCAGTTGACGTATGTGTAGCCTATGTTTCATTTTCCCAAATCCAGCCTGCTGCAAAAGCAAAAGAAATCTTTAGTTTTGGGGTCTGTGGGGCTAAAATGTCCTCAGATGGTGGTCCGTGGCTCAAATGCTCATAAGTGGGCCCTGGTCGTGTCAAAAAGGTTGAAAACCACTGCTTCATATGAAAAACTTTGGAGTTGCCCACCCTGCCATTCTTTCAGTCCACCCTAGTGGGGCTGGCTAAATCCGGCCCTGGTTGTTACACATACACACATACGCATGCATTGCGCACACACACCAAAGTCGATCAAGGGCCAGCCCCCTGCTGGATCCAGTGTATGGGATCGCCTTTTAAAGAGACACTGCCCCGGCAAGAGTACAGTATGTGCAGGGGCATGCCGCGACACGTCTAGGCATGTTGATGTGCTGCCGCTGCACATAAATAGAAAGACAGATAGACGCAAGAACAGCTATATAACAGGTAAGGTTACTCGAGCACATAACCCCTAGTCCCCTACACGCATAGTTTACTTACCATAATACCAAACTGACTTTGCAGGATACCTGTTGGCGTGTGTAGCCCAGGGCCGGATTTATGTATGGGGAGGGGGTGGGGTGCACAACTCAGGGACAACACTCAGATTTCAAAGATGATGAAAACAAATGAAAGTGCTATTAAAATGTGCTTTTAAAATGGTTTGAAATCTAGCTTTATGCAAGCTTCGTGCCTGTTGCAACTTCAACAACAACTATTTTTTTTTTATCATTGAAGCTTACTTGCCTAATATAAGTCCTCTAACCGAAAATGGTATGGGTGCGATGAAGCCGCCCCCTTGCCATTTTGCCCCCCCCCCCCCCCCCCCCCCCCCCCCCCAATTGGGAAATGTATACGGCCGGCCGGGTACCCGGGTCTACAGACGTGGGCTATTTGAATGAAATTGAAAATTTAAAAATAATATTAATAGGACATGTCAGTGATTTTGCTTTTTACGTGCTGCAACTTGACACAATTCTGCATGCGGTGAAAGACAGTAATAAAAACATAACGTTGCTTCTCGTTTTCTTTATCAATCACTTTCAAAGCAGGGTAGGCTGCACACAAAAAAAAAACTCTTGACCCCTTGCGGTCCGTTCGATCTCGCACAACAATGACGTCATCCTTTATTAATAAGGAATAATGAGTAAGGAATCCATCCGGTTCTTCCATCTCTGCTCCCCATCCCCTCCTCCTCCTCCACTCCTCCTCCTCACACTGTCACAACAAACAGTGCTAGTCCAGTGCTCTATATACGGCGTCTTTGTTCCTCCGAAGCTCCCTTCTAAGAAGGTGCACGTCCAGCTGCGCGCACCCGTGTGTCTTTGTACAGGAATGCGCGTACCGCAGCGAACCTACACTAGTAGTGGTGGTGGCACGTAAGGGAGCGCGCGCACAACACCAGCAGATTGTAAACATATCCATCCATGTGATGATGTGTGGTCTGGTACAGTGACATAGGAACCATGTGAACTATGGCTATATTACATGATATTACGTGATATTTACTGTGTTATTGCACTGTTCTGCAAGCTGACTGGCCACCGGGAAGGATGAAAGCCATTATGAACCATGGGCAAGGTGCACCTATACTGTACAAGGCCTACCTATAACACTGCCTTTGTTCCTCTTATATAGCCCATCAAAGACAAAGCCTGATGCAGCAGTCTGGTGATCCCTGCAGAGCACTCTGCTGGTCTGGATCATGCATGGAGGAAGATGCATTAAAGACATTTGAAATGAATCTACGCTGGCCTTACAGCAAAACCTCATCGTTTTCACAATGCATGGAAATCTTTTGAAAAATAGCAGAACTATAATAATCGAATAATGCATTACATCATTGTAACATTGTGCAACATACATTTTTGTCTCCACCGTAAGGTGATGGCTATTTTTCACCCCCTGTCCGTCTTCTGTCCGTCCGCACGTCTGTCCGTTCGCAGGGTGACGTAACAGTTGCCTGCAGGGGTGAAACATAGTCACCACCTTATGTTGGTGACTCACCAGTATGGTGAGTCACCACCAGTGACTGTTACGTCACCCTCACAGGGTGACGTAACAGTTTCCTGCAGGGGTAAAACATAGTCACCACCTTACGTTGGTGACTCACCAGTATGGTGAGTCACCACCAGTGACTGTTACGTCACCCTCACAGGGTGACGTAACAGTTTCCTGCAGGGGTAAAACATAGTCACCACCTTACGTTGGTGACTCACCAGTATGGTGAGTCACCACCAGTGACTGTTACGCAGTGATGGGCAGTAGCTTGTTACAAGTAGCTAAGCTACATAGCTTAACTACATTTTCCAGTAACGTGTAGTGTAGGTTACTACATTTGCTCTGGGAATAGCTTGTAGTGAAGCTACACTACTTGTTTCGAGTAGCTTGTAGTGAAGCTACACTACTTGTTTCGAGTAACAAGGATTGTAGCTTACTACATTTTCCCACACACATTTTCAAATTCCACCCATTTTTAATGGGTAGAAAACTTCTAATATACATCCCAAAACTTAAACATGCCACCATCCTATGTTCAAACCCTCCGCTAAATTATTATTATGATTTTTATCCATATTGTTTTATTATTATGATTAGTATTTAGAAAGTTGTACATTAAGTTAAGATATATATTTATATTATTTAGTGATTATGTAGCAAGCTACATCAAGCTACTTTTGTCATGTAGCTTGTAGTGTTGCTTGCTACAAATCTCTGGCGATAGCTTGTTGTGTAGCTTAGCTGCATTTTTTCGAGAGTAACAAGTAGTGTAGGTTACTACATTTTCCCAGTAACTTGCCCATCACTGCTGTTACGTCACCCTCACAGGGTGACGTAACAGTCATCCTGTGGGGGTTGCCCTCACTTCAGTAAAACTATGCTTCGCCCCGCCCTACTAGTAGTATCCGTGATCCACCGATGCAATGAATACAAAATATCTACTTGCCCGGCAGGTATCTGAATATCTGCTATACCGGCACGATTGGATCGTAACATTTCTGTTGATAAGTGTCTATTCAATCGATGGATAGAGGTCGAAGCGGCTACCCGGTCGTGATGTGGAACGCGAATGTCAAATTCTTGAGTTTAACGGATTACAGACATACACACGCTTGATTTTAACGGAGGAAAAGCACAATATTTGCCTCTGAGATGCACTGAAGTAGTAGAATACCGGAAATTACTTACAGACTTCCCAGTAAGTGTACTTTAATAGTTGCTTTCGACCACGGGTCGAGGTGTCTCCGAGGGCAGCATTCCATCTCCCAGAGGTACAGCCCAGGGGTTTTCAACCTTTTTGACACCAGGCAGGGACCACCATTGATCCAGCATTTGAGCCACGGACCACCATTTGATAACATTTTAGCCCCAAAGACCTAAAACTATAAAGAATTCTTTTGTTTTTGTTCACAATGCCAGGCTGAATTTTTGCAAACAAAACAATGTAGACTTCTTAATTAAATAGTGCTAATTCAGATGAATATTTTAACTCTTGAGAGTGTGAAAATGAAACCAAATGGACGCGCAAGGGTATGTGCATCCACCCAACACTGAAAGAGGACTGAACAAACGACTGGCACCTCCAGGAAACAACATAAATAAACAATTAAACTAGACTGACCCTACCCAACAAAGCCTGGATTTACAATATAGACCAAGGAAGAGTCAGACACAAACATTACAACAATGTGCAGTTGTGCGTGCGAGTGTCTGCGCACACACACACAATAGGCACACACGTGTGCACGCACACACACACACACACACACACACGCACACACGTGTGCACGCACACACACACGCGCGCGCACACACAATTGTTTCCTCCTCTTTAAGGCTAAGGTCATCCAAATAAAGCTTAGACCGCCCACCGGTCTGTGACCCTGATTGGATAAGTGCACTGTACACTGGGACAATAAGTGGAAGTCCTAAGTAATATCCAATTAAATGGCACCTAAAATGACATGTTCTTCTTGCACAACCATGCACTGTTTTCTTTTTTGTTTGTTTTTTATTGAGGCTCTGAAATTTCACATAGAAATTGGCTTTTTTTCTCACGCACAGTCATACACACACACACACACACACACACACACACACACACACACACACACACACACACACACACACACACACACACACACACACACACACACACACACACACACACACACACACACACACACACACACACACACACACACACACACAGCGCACGCACACACAGTACATGACTGTACATTTCAGGTCACCAGAGACAGTTGAGTAAGGAGTATTGAAGCATACACCATATCTAGGACTGGTTTCCACACTTTTGTGAACCCACCCATGTTAACTTATCACGCAGGAGATAAGTCTTTGTAATATAATGCCATATTTGTAAAAACCTAAAGAGATGTGTATGTTGTAATATTTATTCCTTAAGAAGAAAATTCAAATGCTTTTTGTAAATGCAGAGCCCTTATACTATGACTGCCAGCCTGAACGTGTCTGTGCGTGCGTGTGTGTGTGTGTGTGTGTGTGTGTGTGTGTGTGTGTGTGTGTGTGTGTGTGTGTGTGTGTGTGTGTGTGTGTGTGTGTTTGTGTCAACTGCTATCGCTTCACGCGCAAACGGGGTTTAACCTTTTCAAGGGTAAATGCACTATGTTCTTTCATACTAATGTTATGTAATGTTATATTATCTTTAACATAACCGCTTTAAATGCATCACCTGAAGTCACCGCTGCCCTGAAACCACTTCCAGACAGTGTGATTTCAGGTGAAGGCAACAGCAGGGACACACTTAATACTGTAAGTAGACCGACAGCATAATCAGTTCTAATGAGTTCAAGGACCCAAGCCAAGGCAGAAGCTCTGTGTGTGTGTGTGTGTGTGTGTGTGTGTGTGTGTGTGTGTGTGTGTGTGTGTGTGTGTGTGTGTGTGTGTGTGTGTGTGTGTGTGTGTGTGTGTGTGTGTGTGTGTGTGTGTCAGACAGAGAGTGTGAGTGGTAAGGCTATAGCCTTTACCGTTTTTCATCGTTTTGAGGATTTTTGAGGATTTTCAAAAAATGACGAAACCTGGCAAAAACGCAAGGCTATAGCCTTACGGTCTTGCACAGCATGCCGTTTTTCATCGTTTTGAGTATTTTTGAAAAATGTCAAAATCTCGAAAAAATGCAAAAGCTATAGCCTTACCGCTTTTCATTGTTTTGAGGATTTTCGAAGATTTTTGAAACATGTCAAAATCTGTGTGTGTGTGTGTGTGTGTGTGTGTGTGTGTGTGTGTGTGTGTGTGTGTGTGTGTGTGTGTGTGTGTGTGTGTGTGTGTGTGTGTGTGTCAGACAGAGAGTGTGAGTGGTAAGGCTATAGCCTTACCGTTTTTCATCGTTTTGAGGATTTTTGAGGATTTTCAAAAAATGACGAAACCTGGCAAAAACGCAAGGCTATAGCCTTACGGTCTTGCACAACATGCCGTTTTTTATCGTTTTGAGGATTTTTGAGGATTTTCGAAAAATGTCAAAATCTCGAAAAAATGCAAAAGCTATAGCCTTACTGCTTTTCATTGTTTTGAGGATTTTCGAAGATTTTTGAAACATGTCAAAATCTGTGTGTGTGTGTAATTGTATGTGCGTGTGTGCAACACACGCACACACCCAACATCCTTGCATAGGCCTACATTAACTAAAACACAGGGGTGTAGTGGAGGGGGGGACACGGGGGACGGCGTCCCCCCATTTCTCACATCTAAAATATTTTTTGGGGAAAAGTAGGCCTGCCGTATGTTTTTTGTCTTGTGATTTACTTTTATGGATACAATGTCTGTGTGTGTTGTGCAGGTGCACGTGCAAGTGTGCATTCCACTCATTTTCAATATCGTCACCTTCTTAAAATAATCGCATAAGTCATTTTTTCCAGGTTTTTCAGGAAACACAAAAAACTCCCCCAAAATTTTTTGGGGGGAGTTCACCTGGAAAAAATGACTTATGCGATTATTTTAAGAAGGTGACGATATTTACTATGTCATTAATATAGGCCTACCTTAGAAGTGTTGTGTGGACATGGTAAAACAAGTTCCCCCATTCTGTGTTTCCTAGAAATGGAGGTCTGAAAAAAATCATGGTGCATTGAAAATATCATTGAAATAATACAAGATGTATTTCAATAATCATGAAAATACATCTTGATGACATCATCAAGATGTGTTTCACCATGTTAATGAGTTTCCTTTTTTTCTGAGAGTGTACAAAAGGAACCAAATGGACCCGCTAGCCGGGTCCATTTATACACTCTCAGAAAAAAATGAAAATGGGTGGAATTCCCCTTCAAGAGGTGTCCCCCCCACTTCCGAAAGTCCCATCACAACACTGCTAAAACATCAATAGATACTAGGTAAATAAATACTTGAACATGGTACGTCTTTAGTTTTGTTTCCTTATCAGTCCCTTCCACCAGGACAGCAGCCACACCCCATTGTGCCAGCGTAAATCATCCAATTAACTTAAGGCATTCACAAAAGAGGGTGGTCCATCTGTTTGTGTCTGATGTTTTCTTGAACGGCATAATACCCTGATTGGATTGGGGGCCTTCAGAATAAAGCGCTATTGATTGTTATTATTATTATTTTTAAGATTATTATTTTTAAGATTTGTTTTGGGGCTTTTCTGCCTTTATTTGGATATATGGTAGTCCAAAAGGCTTATTTTGTTGTCTATACACATACATTCATGAATCCACTTGCTGTCCAACTGTCAGCATTGATTTCTTTTTTTTTTTTTTTTTTTTAAATAGGGGGATATACTTTGACTGTGACCATACCATTATTAACATACGGCAAGATTTTAGTTTTGCACAAAAAACACTCCATGGGCTAAAAACGGCCATTAAGCACTTGCCCAAATGTTCTCAAAATGTGCTGACGTCACATTTTGTGATGACGGCTGTGGGATAGGCCTACATTCATCTAATCTGGCATTCAACTATAACTATACTGTCAAAAATAAGATGAAACAAACAAACAAATAAAAAATATAATCACACAGCATAAATCAGGTCAGCATTGATTGTTGATGTTGTCTATTACAAAATAGAAAAGCATTCAGTAACTCACAAAACCTTTCTTCTGGGGGTCTCTGGCACAAAACATTTTCAGATGGAGGTCTGAGGCCAAGTACGGTATACTGTATATCAAGTCTGGTGGTCCTTGGCGCTAAAACACAAAGACACACACAAACAAAACCAAACAAAACTCAAACAAAACACAACCACATATAAAACATTGCCTGGAATGTGTTATTCATTACAGTACAGTACAGCATGGGGCGGTGGGGGCTCAGGGGTAGAGTCACTGGATAGTAACTGCAAGGTTGCCGGTACGAACCTGGGCTCCCCCAGAGTTAGTGTTGATACTGTATGTCCCTGAGCAAGACACTTAACCTCTAATTGCTTCTGATGTGCTGGTGTGAATGTGTGTGTGAATGGGTGAATGTGATGCACAATCTATGTATGCGCTATATAAATGCACAATGTACAGTAAGATGAACTGATGGAGGTTTGGTCAAGTAGGCCTATGTGATGATCACCTATAGGTCATCGGTTGACGAAGACCAGCAGGGCTCTGGGCTGGGCCCAGGCCCAGCGTCCACCACCGGCCAGCCTGGGCAGGCAGAGTGCTGCACTAGAATGACCTCATCCTTAAAGAGGGACGCAATAACAAAGCATCATGGAGGTCACTTCATTGCCGTCTGCTGCCACCTACTGACGCTTATGAAAACTTCATGTGAGACGGCTGGAAATAACAGTAGAAATGGCTCTCCTCGACAGTCAATTTATATGCCATTTTATAATTTCACCACCTTACCCTTCCAGTATGATAGCTTGTGTTAATTCTGTGCTTCAACTCAACCAAGACCAATACGAAGTTGTGAAAATATTTATTCAACAAAATAAGTGGTCCATCTAGCAGTTCTTCCTATACATCCTATACATCTAACACCTGCTCCTCCCAAAAGAGACATTCCAAAATTACATCCCTAACATGTAAAGTTACAGAAAGATCATTCTTATTTTATTCTCCCGTCTTGATAACTAAAATTCACTCACCATGCTCACATCATATCAATCAATAATTAATAAACAACAACAACAACAATAATTTAATTATTTAAGTAAATTAAAAAGTAGGCTAGAAATCTCTGTATGCCCAGACAAACACTTTTATAGAACTTTGAACTTGGGCTTGGGCTTCAATTCAAATCTAGCATTAAAAAATGTTCACACTTTTTTGTAGTTAACCTTTGCTCCCCTCCCAGCGAAACACAATGTGTACATACACAGACAAAAACAATAAATCTCAACTATAATTTACATTAACTTCTATCTACATCTGGAAAGGACTGCTCTCTGTTTTTACAATTATGTCAGGGGCCATGACAATACAATAGGGCAGGCTACTGCTGCTGCAAAATAGAGGGAGCAGAATTGTTTCTCCCCTCGTTTCTCTTTCAACCACTAGAGGGTAGCATCCATCTTCCTTCTGTGGAGGCCACTTGTTGCCCATGATCTCTCTGTGATGATGAACACCTGTTAGCATTATGCTCAAATTAACTGTTAGGATGTACTATACTACAAGTCCCATGTATGGCAGCAAAGGGAAGAGAGCTTGTCTTTCTTTCCTTCGGAGAAAGACAGGAAACAACACAGAGAGTGTGTTGTACACAGAGGGTGGCATTCAGCAAAAAGGTCCAGTCAGGGACTAGGTGGGCATTCAGGCCTTCAAAGGCCATGTGATTAAAGTATGTATGTGCGCTACACGCTCGGCTGAGAACACATGCCACAGACACCTGGTTAACAAACTACAGGCAGGATCTAACTACATGCAGGCTCTATAAAGATCATACATTCTGTGCACTGTTAACTGTACTATACGCTGCCACCATATAGATAAAGGTGGGAGGTGGAGGCCATCTGCCTCAGTCGGAAATTGATTTGGCCCCTCCTGAAGAGATCTTGGAAAACATAACATGTGCAGTATGGTGTGCGTATACCAGCAGGCCAGTCCGTGTACATCATTATGTGTCCGAGTGTGTCTTGCCGTGACTGCGGTCTCCCTGGATCCAGTAGGTTTCGGACTGCATCTCCAGCAGTCTGGAGACCGTCCTCTGAAAGGCAAAGATCTCCTCCTCGGACGTGAACAGAGTCAGCCGCTCCGCTGCTGTCTGAATTGTGGGACAGTGGTGGAGAAAAAAATACTTAGAGCTTTACTTTAAGTACTCAAAGTGTCAATTACTGTGATGTATTGTGGGGGTTTAACTAGTGTACCATCTGTACCTAATTAATTAAGTGATTGATTGAAAATTGGAGATTTAAATTACTTTTCAAGCACAACTCAATTCAAGACTGATAACTGTGAGTGGACACACCAAGAAGCATTTCTACTTGCTTAAGATAGAGGCCACAGTGTTCATTACATCAAGACATTTAGAGACATACAAATATTCACTTCTGTATAGCCAAAAGTAGGAAATCATAGTCTAGGTAAAAGGGAAAATTAAAATATACAAAGAGGGGAAAAGGGGGGTGTGCGGGCAGCTATCCGTAGGTGCCCTTTGAGGGTGTTTTGAAGGAGTCATTGGAACATGCCTGCTCTTTGGAGATATACTGTAGATCAGGGGTCAGGAACCTTTTTGGCTGAGAGAGCCATGAACCCCACATATTTTAAATGAAAATTTGAGAGAGCCAAACAATTATTGTGCATCGTATGCAGTGTTGGGCAGTAACTAATTTTAGATTACATATTACTGTAATATTATTACTTTTGCTCCAAAAAGTAAAGTAACGAGATTACTCTGCAAAAATGGGTAATAAGTAATGCATTGCTTTGCAAGTAATGCAAGTTTGCCAAGTTACTTGTTTAAAATGAGCTTTTTGTTGTTACAAAAATAGAACAGATTTACAAGCTATCGACTGTAACAACAGAGATGTGCACTAGAATGTAGAATGTAGATTTTTATTTTTTTATCTAAGAAAGACATATATACAATGTCGGATTTTGTTGGCTTTGTTTTCAGGTGCAGTTTGTGAGATTGGAGACTATTATTATTCCAATAAATTGGATTCAGTTCTAAAAAGAGCTCGCTAAACAGATTATGTTGTACATCTCTATTTTTTCAAAGGTGGGAGTTGAGAACTTGGGAAAGTAATAACGTAATATGTAATATATTACTCTTCGATTCCAGTAATAAGTAAAGTAATGATATTACTTTGTGGGGTAACGAGTAAAGTAAAGAAGTTACTTTCCTAAGTAATATAGACCAACACTGATCGTATGTAATTTCAACACCTTTTAAATTACAAAAAGTTACGAGTTATTTTTAATAACATTCTTATGCTGTTGCTGTTTTATCATTGCATATTAGACACACTGCAGAACCTGTTCTCTCACCAAAAGCAAATTCCTCTGTCCATTCCTACTGAAAAGTATGAAACTCCTTGTCCTATTTTGTCTTTTAGCCATCTTCTCAAAAGGGTTTTGTTTTAGTTAACACGATTATTTTGTTGTACGGAACTTCTTGCACATGCGCACATCGGCCGCTATTTTTGACAGCAGAGCAAAATACGTCAAACCGTGTCTGAGTCTGCTTCATTTGCACTGCCTATGCGATTGATAGATAAATAGATTGGATACATAACAAGTGTATGTTTGCCACTTTCCCACTAAAATGTCTATATATTCCATATTAAAGAATTGTCTGTGAGCCAGACGCAGCCATCAAAAGAGCCACATCTGGCTCCGGAGTCATAGGTTCCCTACCTCTGCTGTAGATGTTTGAACATCAGGCAGAAACACACTGTGCAAGCTTCGTCACATCTGCTATTTTTTTTAACATCTCAGAAAAAGCATGTTGGTGCCATTAAAACACCTCTCTGCACCTCTAGCTGACTGGATTCATACAGCATTAATGGTGGGCAGGAAGATCATTGTTGAAGAATGGAAGTCTGAGGATTTGCCTCTGGTGCATGTGTGGTTCACCCAGCTTAGTATTGTATTGGAGAAGTTGTCTTTTAAGATGAATAATGAATAATAATAAGATAAATATGATTTGAAGTGGAACGTGTTGCTCGCTCATGATGCAGGCCCTTGATGTGATCCACGGTCAGGCAATGCCCAAATAATTGTCTATAGTTTTAAAGTGCATTAAAGGTTGTGTAAATTAACATGTTTGTTTTTAAATTATTATTTATTTGTTTGTCATGTTTTTTACCTATCTTGTCTTTTCTTTTCAATCCGTCCTATTTTTCTGATGTTGTTTGTTTGTTAACCCTTAGTGTACTGAACGCGTTTTGGTGTTCTAAGCATTATGTTTTAACTATTGAAAAATAGCAGATCTACAAGCTCATAGCGCGCCACCGAGTGGCGCGCTATGAGCTTGTATCTCTGCTATTTTTGAAAAATCGTGAAAACGTGGTGCAAATCTTTGAATATTGTGTTATTCAGAAACTAGAAATCTAGACAGTGGGTTAATATAAAGTGCTGATCCTAATAAAAAGCGTGATGGTCTGTCCATTCACCCCGGTGAGGCCCAGGTCATCCAGAAGCTGACGGTCCTTCTCAGCCTCCCCTCCAGAATGGACAAACAGCTGCTCCAGTGGAGCCGCTGCCAGCAGGACCACCCTCACCTGGATACAGACATTTCATCTTCATTCATTTGAGGGGATTTTTTTTGTACAGATTTAACAGTGATTTAAGGTGCTATTCAAATATAATAATAATAATAATAATAATTTTGTTTCTAATAGTGTCTAGTAACATGCGGGAAACCTCATACAAAACAGGTCAAAGTCGGGGTACCTTCACTAACCACTATAGAATAAAAGCATGCAACATTTCACCATGCTTTATGTAGCATGTGAGATGTCTAACTACTTTTTCATTCCAAGCAACTCCTTGGGCTAAAAATGTCATAAATGTGCTTAGTCAGCACATATAGATAGTGGCATGGCCATTTTCAGTTGAATGACTGTGTTTTTGCTAAACTAATGCTTGAAACGGATTCAGCATCATGAAAAAAAACCTTGCTAGACATACCGTATCTCATGCTACATATTAAGCGAGACGATGTTTTGCCTTCTAATGGTTAGTGAAGGTACCCTGACTTTGACCTGTTTTTTATGAGGTTTCCCATGGGTGTTGAACATTTTAGAAGGTGTTATTAGACAACATTAAAAACACTTTGGTGAAGAAATGTCTTGGTAACAATTTAGTTCTCATTTTGGTAAAATATCTGCTAATGTTCCCTAACCAAGTGCCGTTCCAAAGTGTTGCATAGACTGCTTGAGATAAAAAAAAAATGTGAATGCTAGTATCATAATGATAATAATAAAAAGAGACCAACCTTGCGGTCGTAGAAGTTATCTATGAGTGTGATAAAGCGTCTGACTGGGTCCTTCAGTGTCAAAGTCAACCTGGGAACATGGCGGATGAAAACCGTGTCAAAGACCCGCGCCATCTCCAGATAGTCGCTGGCGCCCAGAGGCTGGAACACAACAATACACACTATCAATACACCAGGGCTTGACACTAACACTTCCCCACTTGCCCGGGGCAAGTAAAAAAAATGGTCGGGCAAGTGAAGACTGCTACCTGGTTGCCCGATCGGGCAAGTGTGCAACTTAGTGCACTATAACAAAACACAAGATAAATTTGTCTTGAAGGCAGTCATTGCACTCTGCCTCTGTGTCTTTCCCTGCTTTCTAGCTATCCACAATTCCAGGCTGGATTTGGGAAACAAAACAGGCAAATTAACATACAGATCAAAATGACCATTAATCTTCAACATTCTCTAGTTGTGTAGGGCCCACTATTTATTCAGAACTTGAGCCACAAAACACCATTTGATGACATTTTAGCCCCACAGGCGCCCAGAACTAAAGATTTATTTTGCTTTTGTCCAAAAAAACAGGCTGGATTTCAGAAATAAAACAGTCAAACATACAGATCAAAATGACCATTAATCTTCTACATTCTCTAGTTGTGTAGTTAGCATAATTCACATGATGAATATTTTAACTCTTGAGTGTAAACATGAAACCATATGGACCCGCAGGGGTCCATTTGTGGGAAGTATGTTCGGTCTCAAAGAGTTACATCTGGTTAACCAACTTTCCATAATTTAGCCTGGGGACCACCTGGAACTCTCTCAAGGACCACTGGTGGTCCCCGGACCACTGGTTGAAAACCCCTGGTATAGTTGATAACATTTCTTGGCATTCAGACAAAAGCCAACCATGGCTGCCTCCACTCTGGAGAGCTGATGAGATTTGTGTGGTCCAGAATCAGTCTAAATCTGTGTCTCCTTATGATTATTCCAAGATCATGCTCTCGTCCACTGATGGCCTTCCTTACCTCGTAGTCTATGAGAACAGAACTCTGACAAAGAGGAAGGAGGCTAGGGTGTCGCCCTAGCCATCTCGATGATTATCTTTAGAGCCAAGATATGAGCAACGGTATAGTGCTGCCCTCTCAAAAGCCATTTAAGTTCAGGATCATACGGTTGTAAGCCTTTGCCTTGATACATGTCAGGATGATGGCTCTGGATGATGGTTGTCTGTCTTCGAGAGGTCTCAGGCACCGTGATGTTGGAGAGACACCACATGTCCACAAAACCAGCCTGTGCCGCTACAATGTCCGGTTGTCTGTACTGCAAGGAGGTTCTGGTTTCGTCCAGTACAGGTAACACACAGCAAAGTCGCCGCCTTGTTTGCAACAACAAATCACGTGTATTCTCGGATACAGGCTCCACTCTCTCTCATCCAGCAGCTGGAAGCTCCTCTTGACTTTCTCCGTATATACCTGGCTTGCAGGCCAGGGTTATTGGAGAATGTCTTCCAGTCCTGTTCTCCATGAGAAGGGCAGTGGAATGGGAAGGGAATGCGTCATCTGGACCAAGCCTTGCATTGAAGTACACACAGTATGCACACAAAAACACCCAAGCATAAACAAGACAAACATACAAGTACTTGACAAGGGAAATTCAATTATCATAGCAGCCAGCAGGGATAACAACAAGATTGTATACTAGTCAGATATAAAGTCAAAAATGTGAGCAAAGACCACAATGAGCAAATAGAAAATATATTATCGATTGAGATTCCCAGATAAATAGCAGTCCAAATGCATTCAAGTGATTCTGGTAGTGGTGTAGCGGTATGATCACTGATAATACATAATGACAGAACTGTCAAGTCCAAGTAGATCATTGTTGTCGAAGTAACATACTGTAGGCTTGTGTGTGCAGGAAAACGGCTCGTCCTTACTATATATATTACTATATATACGTTCCCACTCTGCTTTATTTTACTGGCAGTGCCATTTGTGCAGAAAAGAAAAAGAACCGTCAATAGACTGTAGCTCTTTGACACTGAGCAGCACAGGGACGCGTGTATTGAACAGGAGTGGCCATGATGCAGTGGGAGAGCAAGAGGTGGACAGTAAGTGCTTGGAGGAGGACAAAAGCAGCATGAAGGACAGCGTGAGAGCAAAACAATGTGGGGTAGAGAATACAAATGGAGACGGAGAGATGTGGCGAATGAAGCGGGGACAAGAAAAAAAAGAAGGCAAATTCAGAGGCAAAAGGAATTCTTTGAATGTGGGTATTTTGGTTTAAGAACACGTAGAAGTTTTGGTTTGGCTGTGTGTATGTATGTGTGCGTTGGTGCGTGTATGTATCCGTGTGCGCTTACTCGCGGCAAAGCAATCCAAAACATCATATTTTATTGAAAATCAAAAAAATAAACTGTAACTGGGTTTGAGTCAACCAGCCGGTATTTATTTTTCCTTCCAGTGATGCCAACAGTTAGACACGGTCTGTCATTTATTTTGTTAAAAAGCCTACATACTGTGTTGAATTGAGTTTTGAGGATGCTGTAATTACAGCATCCTCTCAGTTAATGAAATAAACTTGAAATAATGTTTGCCTCAACCCAAGGAAAATAGTGTTGTGTGTTTAAGTTCTCCTTTGACTGACAAAGCATGTAAAATAGTATATTTCCTGGGATTGAAAGCCCTGGCTGGATCCAGGGGCGGATCTAAGCATGGGCATGGGGGGGTCGGGGGCAATGCAACACATGGGAGCACCAAAAACACACAAAAAAAATCATGTTATTTCATGTTATTCCCCTTTTAAGTCCCTTCTTTTGAGCAGCCTACTGTTCACTATTTGATCTATTTTAAAGCAGAGTACCCGATTATTGTTTTAACCCTTTTTCAGCCCCATTTTAGTGATCATGTCAATTGATTCCAGTGTTGCCAACTTGCCGCATTTGTTGCAGAATAAATAGGGGGCCCTGGTATGAAAAAGGTGGAAAACCACTCCTTTAGCGCATTCTAGTGCATTTTGGAAGTGCCACTAGTGCTTTTTGGATTTTGGCAGTTGGCAACACTGATTGATTCCTCCCCACACACATTTCTGCGTCGTCACTGCTGTTGTGTCCTCCGACTCACTGGCCAGTGAGGGGTCACAAACAAAACAACCCAGGACGACATGGAGCCTTCGCAGGGGCGGATGTAACATTTCCCAATTTGGGGGAGAGAAAATGGGGCAGGAGAAAATGGTATGGGTGCGGCTTCATCGCCCGTGGCGCGAAGAAGTCGCACCCATACCATTTTCAGTTACAGGACTTTTATTAGCCAAGTAAAGCATCAATAATAACTAGAGCTGTCAATCGATTAAAATTTTTAATCGCGATTAATCGCATGATTGCCCATAGTTAATCTTTGATTAATCGCAATTTAATCGCATATTTTTATGAGTTCTAAATATACCTTAAATGAGTGTTTTTCAAGAATATTGATATCAAGGTCAATTATTTATTCTTCATTTGAGCCACAGACCACCATTTGATGACATTTATTTAGACTTCCAGACCTAAATTAAAGAATTTGTCAACAATTTGATGTTGGTATCATTGGGAGCGAACATGCACATTTTGTAGAAAGTACATTCTCTAATTGTGTAGACTTATTTTAAAGTAACTTACTGAAGCAGATATTTAACCATTATTCACCTGCGAAATTGAACCAAATAGACCCACTTGGCCTTTGGTTTTACTGTGAGTTAATCTCGCACAAAAAAAAAATAATCGAGTTAACTCAAGGCTGAGTTAACTCGCGATTAACTAGTTAATGCTGACAGCCTCAATAATAACATCAGTTGCAGCATGCATAAAGCTAAAGGTCTGACTCAGAGAGTTTTCTGTTTTCAACGATGAAATGCTGTTGGTTTAGTGGTGACACAGCTGTAGTTAGTTAGTAGCAGGAGTAGTGTTTCACATCATTTTAAATAGAAGCACTTTAATTTGAAATATCTTGGCTTGTTTTGCATGCCATCATGTTTGGTGGGGCAGCCTGGGCATTTAGGGGGGCATTGCCCCCTCAATGCCCATGCCTAGATCCGCCCCTGAGCCTTCGCCCTACTCCAGCCCTACTTACCTACTGCTTACCTACTTTTGCACTTACTACTGTTACTCCAGTACGGTCTTGTTTGCCCTGATGAGATGTGAAAATACTTTTCGTTGTACTGTATTTATACTGTGCATTGACAATAAATTGAATCTCATCTCAATCTCATCATACTTCCGTCCAATACACTGGGGTACTGGGGACAGACACTGCCCCAGTACCCCAAGAACTTACCCTATCACACAGCTCCTGGAAGGTACAGTCTGCGATGGTGCCACAGGTCTTCTGCAGAATCACTTCTCTGCCCTGTACCGTGAGCACCAGAGGACCCACTGCTGTGGAAGCAAGCACACACAACACATTGTTCATTAAAGGGAAACTCCACCCATTTTCAACATTTTAATATGTCATTAATATACCTTAGAGATGTTGTGTGGACATAATAAAAAAAAGTTCCCCCAATTCTGTATTTCCTAAAAAATGGAGGTCTGAAAAAATCATGGTGAAATACATCTGATGACATCATCAAGATGTATTTCGCCATGTTAATGATCTTTCAGACCCCTTTTTCCTGAGAGGTACAAATGTGAACCAAATGGACCCTAGCGGGTCCATTTGTGTTCCATTTGTACTCTCTCAGGAAAAATATGAAAATGGGTGGAATTCCCCTTTAAGGTCCACGGAATGCTCTGTGGGTAACATCAGGAGAAAATAAAAGGTATGGCAAATGTTTGTTTGCCACACCATAGACAACCAATATACAGTAAATATTCCATCATTCTTTAAAAGGATTCCTGGCTAATAAGGCAAAAATGCCATAAACCATTATACTTGCTCTCTGTGACTAAAATAAACAAATAAAAACACCCAGGGATTAAAGCAGAAAAAAATCCAAAGACGGAAAATATTTCAGTCGGGGGGGGGGGGGGGGGGGGGGGGGGGGGGGGGGGGGGGGGGGGGGGGGGGGGGGGGGGGGGAGACTGCACCCCCCCCCGTTCACAACGTAGCCTACCTTGTCACACTATGCGATAAATATTGCATAAATAAATCCCTACCAAGTATTTTTCCTAAGTCCCATTAGGCCTACACACTTTCTATAACGTACTATGCCCGACATATTTTTGACATGGGAGAAATAGTATGGCCATACTGTTGCCTATTCTGCAAATCAATCAATCAATCAATCAATGCCCCGGCAGCTGTTCCGTTCAGCGCAATTGCGCACACATAGACCCACGTTAGTTTGCTCACATGATCTGTATAGCGAGGCAATACATAAGTCATTTAATTAAATATCATTCAATATGAAATTAATTAACCGGCCTGTTGATAACATCATTAACATGTAGGCCTAATACATTTATTTTTGCTATATTGTCAGCAACATCTTCTGTTTTTCTTGCAGCATAGCTCTACCCAGGGCCGAATTTAGCCAGCCCTACTAGGGTGGGCTGGAAAAAAGGCAGGCAGGGTGGGCAACTCCAAAGTTTTCCCATATGAAGCAGTGGTTTTCAATCTTTATGACACCAGGGCCGACTATTTATTCGACATTTGAGCCACAGACCACCATTTGAGGACATTTTAGCCCCACAGACCAGCAGGGGCGAAATCCAAAAGCGACCTCGCCCGCGGGCGCCCGGTTTCAAAAGCGGGCGCCCGCTTTCACAAAAACGGGCGCCCGTTTTCAAAAGCGGGCGCCCGTTTTCGTGAAACCGGGCGCCCGTTTTTTCACAAACGGGCGCCCTTTTCAAAAGGTTATGGTTAGGGTTTAGGTTAGGTTTAGGCATAGGTTTACTGAGGTTAAGTTTAGGGTTAGAGTTAGGTTTAGGCATAGCCTAGTTTGTGAAAACGGGCGCCCGCTTTTGAAAACGGGCGCCCGCTTTTGAAAACGGGCGCCCGTTTTTGTGAAACGGGCGCCCGTTTTTGTGAAAGCGGGCGCCCGTTTTTGTGAAAGCGGGCGCCCGCTTCTGAAACCGGGCGCCCGCGGGCGAGGTCGCTTTTGGATTTCGCTGGCTCTCCCACAGACCCCAAAACTATAAAGATTCTTGCTTGCTTTTGATTGCTTTTGTCAACAATTCCAGGCTGGATTTGGGGGGGAAAACAGTCAAACATACTAAATGACCATTAATCTTCTACATTCTCTAGCTGTGTAGACTTGGGCTACATTTAGCTGGGGACCATCTCTCAACCACTGGTGGTCCCTGGACCGCTGATGAAAACCACTGATATAACCTTTCATTGGTGGGCAAGATGCGCATTTGGGTGGGCACTGCCCACCCTGCCCCGTCTAGATCCAGCCCTGGCTCGACCCGTTCGGTATCAGTGTTCCCTTAGCTTCTCATGCGGCCCACAGTGGACATGGATACTAATCATACTTTGTCGCATTTAACTTTTGCGACCAGTTCATTCATCGTGTTGCTCAAAGAGCGAACATTAAAAACGTTATTACCGGCAAAGGATGTCAGCTGCCACGTCTCCTTAATCTGGCTCGCACACTCCTCTTGACCCTCTTTTCTTAATTTTATTCCATGTTCGCGTCGCGCTGTTCTTTAGTTCTGAATACTTGGCCAGTGAATCCAAAACACAACAGACTCGCATGGTTTGTCTGAGTGCCTGAGTGATAACACGGCCAGGCAATAAACTTCATATTGCCACAAAAGAAAGCGGGTGTAATCACGTAAAACGACATTAAACATATAAAATAACAACAGACAAGGCAGGCAGATAGGCTGAGTCAGCAGCGGGAGCCAGACCATAGAGTAGAGCCAGACCCGGAAAGTTATGACATCTCCGTTCACTTCCTGGAAACGTTAATGGCGTCTGCTCTACATAGACTTCTATAGGGCAATGGGGACGGCCATCTATGTTTGTCACAGTTCAGATCGAGCAGCTCGACCGCTCAGTTTCTGACCCTTCAATGTCGCAACTCTTCAAGTTACACACCAATCACTCAACAGACACTTGATTACCCTACCAGCGGCACCGGTGCAGCTTGACTTGCACGGAGCGGAGCGCACAAATCTATTTTCCATGATGCATTGTAGTTTGGAGATCACTTGACTTGCAAGTCAAGTATAATGGTCCGTTTTGCGTTTGGTCACGTCATTAACCAACATCGCGGCCGTGGGCAAACCCTCCCCTTTTAGATTTTTTTTTTGCCAAATGTCGTGGATCTTATGAAACCCCTGGGGAATCCTCCCCAGTACGGAAATCCGTACCCCGTACGGAACTCTTTAATCGCTGAACACCTTTATTTTTACTTATTTAATAAGCAGAAAATAAAACTAGAGTTTTTTTTATTTATTATTTGCAATCCCTTCCAAGCATTGGCTTTGCATGCAAAACACTCCTTGGCTTAAAAACATTATGCCAAGACGTAATCTATAGTCCATGTGATGTGGCTAGGACCAAATTTAGTCCAAGGAATGTTTTTTTGTGCAAAACTAATGCTTGAAATAGATTAAGAATCATGAAAAAACCCTAGTTACCCACATTATCACATGCTACTTAATAAAGCATGAAGAAATCTGGAAAATATTGCCTGCTATACAAAAACTGTTTTTTTCTGCGATGTTTTCCGGCAGAGCAGGCCTGAATAGAATATAAAATACACTCACTCTTTTACTTTACCAGGAGAGGTGAATTAACCTACTACATACCACTCTTTTGTCTCAAGGCCAGCTCATGAAACAGATCATCCATGAAGGCCTCTGCACCGGGTTCACTTGTGCTGTGCAGAGACACAGACACAGACACACAGAGAGAGAGAGAGAGAGAGAGAGAGAGAGAGAGAGAGAGAGAGAGAGAGAAAAAAGGGGAAAAATAGAATATCAAATTAATATTGTTGAAGTGGCTACATCAAACGGTGAGAGCGATGTGAGTGAGGGAGGGGGTACTTAGCTTTTCACTCCGTCAGGAGAGAAAAGAATGTTGTACTCTAAACACAAGCATCATACTGCGAAATGAATGCACATCGTGTGCATGCGTACGTGCGTGTGTGTGTGTGTGTGTGTGTGTGTGTGTGTGTGTGAGTGATGGAGAGATGGGAGGAACATAGAAACGTAGCTTTTCAAAAAGTGAAATCATTCTTTCCTCACCCTATTGATTCCCATTTTCTGATTCTCCTGACAGTTCTCCTGAGATAATACAAGTCTGTCTACGTGCTCCTGGCTGCTTCTCAACACCTACAGTGTATATCGGCTTCTCAACATTTATATAGTGAATGTGACCCTTCTCTTTCACCTGTCAAATAGAAACTCTCTAACAAATACAGACATCCAATCTGTATTTGCAATGTACAATTTTATTTAGGCATTTAGTAGATTATCTAAATCGAAAATGACTTACAAGAAGCAATGACAACACAAGGTAATACATCAAATGCAATTCAACATATGCACGCGTGTTCATATATGTGTGTGCGTCAATGATGAAATGCTGTTGGTTTAGTGGTGACACAACCGGAGTTAGTTAGTAGCAGCAGTAGTGTTTCATATCATTTTAAATATGAGCACTTTCATTTGAAATCTTGGGTTGTTTTGCATTCCATCGTGTTTGGTGGGGCAGTCTGGGCATTTAGGGGGGCATTGCCCCCCCCATGCCCATGCCTAGATCCGCCCCTGGTACGCGTATGAGAGAGAGAGAGAGAGAGATTCAACTATTGTAAGACAAGCACACTCTCTCATCTTAGCTAGTAAGCAAACAATGTATCTGTGTATGAGGGTGGCTGTGCATGCATGCTACTTACAGGTAGTACAGATGCCCTGCCCCAGCTTTGTCTAGCCTTCTGTAGTCAATTCCAGAGTCTAAACAGATGGTCTGGCAGTATTCCTGTACAAACACATGTGCACACAGCATCAGTCATTAAAAGTAGTATAATTATGTTTTTAATTTGATTAGTTATATATTGGCTTTCATAATTTTCTTTGAGGTTTTATCGGTGTTTATTGTCACATACTATACAGCTGGTAGCAGCATTCAAGGGATAGCTCACATTCACCCACACAATGACTTTTTTCCTATTGATTAATCACACCATGAGAATTCAATTAATGGATATATACCAGCGGTGCCCATACTTTTTTGACTTGAGAGCTACTTTCAAAATGACCGGCTCAACAAGATCTACACATCAAAAAAATAAATTCATTTCAAGGCCCCCCAAGAAGCTTTGAAATAGTGTTACTTACTGTTATAGTGGAGGGGAGAATTGGAAAGTTTTATTGTATATGCTACTACTGACATTTGAAAACAGTATTTGGGGTTTGAGTTGACAGTTTGTTTCACGTTTCTGTCCACAATAGGGAAAGAGAACTGGCAAAACGTTGGTTAAAATAACAATTGTTCTCCATTTTCTAATTCAGATGTTTAAATATTATTTAACTCTTGAGAGTGTAAAATGAAACCAAACGGACCCGTAAGGGTCCATTTGGTTTCATTTTAACACTCTCAAGAGTTACAGATCTATACATTTAGGGGGGCATTATGTGATCTACCTGCATGGCCTGTGTGACCTACTGGTAGATCACAATCTGGGCAGTCCTGTTCTATAATATTAGATTTTCCTAAGGGTCCATTTGGTAAGGGGGGGTCCAGGGAAAATCTTGCCTAGGGCTCCAAATTGCTTAGAAACGCCACTGGTTGCAGTGTAGTCCAACCCCCGCACCCTTGTCGGAACAGTAGAAAAGTGTGCTGTGTAGATAAATAGTCTGGCACCCATTGTGGAGATTTTGATTGTATGACCCGTGGTTCAAGAATTATAGGCCAAAACGTATAGTGCAGGGGTTTTCAACAGGTGGTCTCCGTGGGCCACCAGTGGTCCCTGAGAGGATTCCAGGTGGTCCCCAGCTAAATGATGGACAGTTGGTTAACCACCTGGACCCTTATCCATCTGTAACTCTGGACCCTTATGGGCCCATTTGGTGTCATTTTACACCCTCAAGAGTTAAAATATATAGAAAAATCTGAATTACTTAATTTTCACGAATCTACACAGGTAGAAAATGTAGAATAATTGTTATTTTGACTAACATTTTACCAGTTATCCCTACTAAATTGTAGACAAAAAAAACAACTTTTTGGGTCAGAAGGATTAAACTCAACATCAAAGGTGGTCTGTGTCTAAAATGCTGAATAAACAGTGGGCCCTGGTATTAAAAAGGTCAAAAACCACTGGTATAGTGGCATGTTATTGCGCCACCATGAGGCCAATATGAAGAATTAAGACCAGATGCTCTTTCATGCTGGGAGAGTGAGTGCAAAGTTAATGCTGATCAAAAGGCGTTCCAAAGGCACCTGGATATCAGTTGTTGACACGCATACGGTACAGTCAGACAGACTCATAGGAGTGAAAACATGACATGGGCTGCTGGGCCAGCGTGGTGCCAGGGCTTGACACTAACACTTGCCCGCTTGCCCGGGGCAAGTAAAAAAAAATGGTGGGGCAAGTGAAGGCTGCTACCTGGTTGCCCGATCGGGCAAGTGTGCAACTTAGTGCACTATAACACAACACAAGATAAATTTGTCTTGAAGGCAGTCATTGCACTCTGCCTCTGTGTCTTTCCCTGCTTTCTAGCTATCCACAATTCCAGGCTGGATTTGGGAAACAAAACAGGCAAATCAACATACACATCAAAATGACCATTAATCTTCTACATTCTCTAGTTGTGTAGACGTGGGCTAATTAACATGATGAATTTTAACTCTTGAGAGTGTAAAAATGAAACCAAATGGACCCGCAAGGGTCCATTTGGTTTCATTTTTACGTTCTCAAGAGTTACATCTGGTTAACCAACTTAGCTGGGGACCACCTGGAACCCTCTCAGGGACCACTGGTGGTCCCCAGACCACCTGTTGAAAACCCCTGGTTTAAAGCACCCAAGTAGAAAGTAAACTTAAATGCAAAATTTACAATATATTTTTGGGGGGGCAAGTGACCATGACCTGAGGGCAAGTAGAACGTGACTTGCACTTGCCCGATGGGCAAGTGCCTCGGAGACCTTAGAGTCAACCCCTGCAGCCTGATAGCGAGTTTAGCAGTGTTAGAACCCTGATCTGGGCAACCTTTGCTGCGTTTAACTCCACATCTCTCTAGCCTGGCTAGATTTGATTTTTCACTTCACTCTAAAAGAATATATATTCAAAGATTTGGGACACATTTTTGCGATAAATGGCAGAAATGGCGGGTCTTTCAGCAGATTGGTCTGGAATCGCTCAATCGTAGTTTACATACTGGCTCCTGATTGGCCACCCCAATTTTCTGGAGCAAGAAATGGTTGTACAATTGAGCTATTCCAGACCAAATCTGCTGGAAGGCAATTTAATTTGCCAACAGCTGATTCGGTCTGGATTTAGCCAGGCTACCATCTCCATTCCCCATTTGGTGTGAGTCTAGTGTCCCTATCAATTACAAATAAAGTTAAAACCAAAAAAGGACTGAAATAAGCCACTTTACTTATTCAGTGAGCCTTTGCTAGCATCATGTGAGACCTATTGGCCAGGTGTAAGTAATACTGCTGAGGCTAGTTGAGTGGTTAAGTTTTAGTGGGGGTGCGTCAAAAAGGGGGTAATTGGGGGGTTGGGGGGGTTGGGGGGGCTGGTTTCCAACTTCCAATGAGGTCCGGGGACACGAAAAGGCGGGGCCACTGTGCTAAAAAGATGTTTCCCCAAGAGGAGCAACCCGAGGCAGGCGAGGTTGTGAGAACGACCCCACAGAACAAACCATCCCTGGCCCAAGGCGGTCACACTTTAAGGGAATAGATCATTAGGTGTAATTAGGGGTGTTCACATTGTTACACCCCCACCACCCCATTCCCCCCAAGACTGAATAAAAAAAAATCACCAAATACACCCCACCGTGCACAGACACACGGACACACACAGACACACACACGCACGCACCCACCCACACGGACACGCACATCCACGCGCACGCGCATATGCAGCACAGCAGCAGCAGCAGCAGACACACTCACACACACACCAGCTCCCCAGTCAGTCACTGAAAACACTTTGATGTCAGAAGAGTCTTCCAGGACTCGGCAGCATAAAGGCACTGTTTTAAGCTTTCTCTTTTTTTACCCCCCCCCCCCTTTTCTTTTCTCTACTCTCGACCCCTCTATCACTGCCTCCCTCTTTTCTTCTGTCTGTCCTCACAAGCCTGCAAGACACACATGGATGAATGAAGGACAACCTTTCCCCTTCTCCCTCCCTCTCTCTCTCCCCCTCTCCCCTCCAGGGGCGGATCTAGGCATGGGTATGGGGGAGGGGGGCAATGCCCCCCTAAATACCCAGTCTGCCCCCCCGAACACGATGCCATGCAAAACAACCCAAGATATTTCAAATGAAAGTGCTTATATTTAAAATGATTTGAAACACTACTACTGCTACTAACTACAATTTTGGCACCACTAAACCAACAGCATTTCATCATTGAAAACAGAAAACTCTCTGAGTCAGACCTTTAGCTTTATGCATGCTGCGTGTCTGTTTGCGACTTCAACAACAACTGATGTTATTTTTGATGCTTTACTTGACTAATAAAAGTCCTGTAACCGAAAATGGTATGGGGGCGACTTCATCGCCCGTGGCGCGAAGCGACACGGGCAATGAAGTCGCCCCCATACGATTTTCTCTTGCCCCTCCAACATGTTCGCTTGCCCCCCCCCCCCCCCCCAAAGGGACATGTTACATCCTCCCTGCTCCCTCGTGCTCTCTCCCCTCCCCTTCCATCTCTCTCTCTCCCTCCCCTTCCATCTCTCTCTCTCTCTCTTTTTCCTTTTCTATTTTTCAGCCTTCCCACCCTGCGTTTCTTTGAGGCCTGGTCAATTCTCTGGGCCAAACAAGAAGAAGAAGGGGAAAAAAAGCCCATCAAATGTTTTCTGCTGCCAAGTAATGAGGGAGTGGACCTCATCAGGGCCCAATAGTCGGCTATCTTGGCTTTTGTGGCAGCTCAATGGTGCCGCGCTCTTTGAAAAACTCAAAAGCAACTTTTTGAGAAGCAAAAGGACAGAGGAATATAGGGGTACTGTGTGTGGGTGCGTGCGTGTGTGTGTGTGTGTGTGTGTGTGTGTGTGTGTGTGTGTGTGTGTGTGTGTGTGTGTGTGTGTGTGTGTGTGTGTGTGTGTGTGTGTGTGTGTGTGTGTGTGTGTGTGTGCGCGTGTGTGTGTGCGTGTGTGTGCATTGCCATTTTTATGGTAAATGGCTGTCCAGACAGACAGACTCGGACAATGCCAGGATTGGAGCTACATGTGTTTGAGATGACTTTATTCTGCAGAGACAGAGCAGTGATTCTCATGTCTGTCATCTGTCTTGCAGGGGCGGATCTAGGCATGGGCATGGGGGGGGGGCAATGCCCCCCCTAAATGCCCAGTCTGCCCCACCAAACATGATGGCATGCAAAACAACCCAAGATATTTCAAAATAAAGTGCTTATATTTAAATAGGGGAAGTGATTTGAAATTCATGGTGCAGTACCAGCCTGGTGCACTAGGGGCCCCAACAGTAGCTACACTATGTGAACCTGCTGCTCGCTCCTGATTGGAGGAGAATTGGTGGTGACCTGGGGAACTTTTATTAGCTCCTCTGCTAACGTGGGGAGGGGAAACTCCATATGTGGTTTCCACACCTTATAGCATTTTAACAGAAAAAAAAATTGGGTGATATCTGACAAAATGAAATCACTTCCCCTACCTTTAAAATGATTTGAAACACTACTACTGCTACTAACTAACTACAGCTGTGGCACCGCTAAACCAACAGCATTTCATCATTGAAAACAGAAAACTCTCTGAGTCAGACCTTTAGCTTTATGCATGCTGTGTGTCTGTTGCAACTTCAACAACAACTGATGTTATTATTGATGCTTAATTGCGTTATAAAAGTCCTGTAACTGAAAATGGTATGGGTGCGACTTCACGGGCGATGAAGCCGCACCCATACCATTTTCTCTTTCCCCTCCAACATGTTCTCTTGCCCCCCCAAATGGGACATGTTACATCCGCCCCTGCTGTCTTGGTGCTTGCACCTCCCTCAACCCTGCCGCAGGTCGTCCCTCTGCGCTTGCGTTCGCGTCTGCGAACGTGGGTGTGGGTATTTGTATCGTACTTGTAGAACAAGTATTTTTGATACCAGGGCCCACTATTTATTCAGAATTTGAGCCACGGACCACCATTTCATGACATGTTAGCCCCACAGACCGCAAAACTAAAGATTTATTGTGCTTTTGTCCACAATACCAGGCCGGATTTGGGAAACAAAAAAGTCAAACATACTGAATGTGTAAAATGAACTCGCAAGGGTCCATTTGGTTTCATTTTTACGCTCTCAAAGAGTTACATCTGGTTAATCCAACTTTCCACCATTTAGCTGGGGACCACCTGGAACTCACTCAAGGACCTCTAGGGGTCCTTGGAACACTGGTTGAAAACCACTGCACAGAAAGTAGTAGTGAAACTATACAACCGGCACATTCATACCGTTTCATTTTTTTGAGAGGCCCTAGACCCTCTCCGATGCCCAGCTTGGTGTGTTTGCAGCACAGAATGTAATTATTTGATGTGCTGATGTACAGTTGTATGATCATAAGAGCGCCACTCGCTTTAAGTGTAATGTTGTCAGGTTAGTCTTTTGAAGTTGGCAGAAAAGGACAAGTTAAGACAGACAATAGGCATATAGCTGAAATGTCAAAGTAGATGTACTTGGACAGGCATGTCACTAAAGTGTGTGCAAGCATGAGCGTGCGCGTCCGCGTCCGTGTGTGTGTGTGTGCAAAGCTGGGTGGGTTTGCTGCGGGGTGGGGGGCGTTACACCAGACAATATAGGTGGATGAAATCCCAGAGGAGGGAGAACTTGACAATCCCTTCAAGACGAATAATCAAGTAATGACCCTCTGCCTCATCTGATTATAAATAGTCGATGGAATCATCACCGCTGATTGTGTTTCCCTTCCCTACTTGGTTCTCCTCTCTTATTTTCACATCGAGACCATAACCCCATCAGCTGTCTATAGGTCTGTGTTGGGGGGGAGGCGGCGGCGAGGGGGGGTGGTGGTGGAAGAAGAAAAGACGCGAGTGGATTCTTAAGACATGGCAGTGATGGTGACAACTGTTTTTTTTTTTTTTTTTTTTTAAAGGGACTCTGTCTTTCCCCGTTGGTGGCAGTGATGAGGTCACGGTATGGCTGATGAAATGACACCTCCCTTTTGTGCGCGGGGGAGGGAGAGTTTGTCAGGTTGTTATTAAAGCCTGATTCAGCCAATTGGCTCGGAGTAGGAACCCCGTTTTTTTTTGCGCGGACGCAGAGAAATAAAGTTGACAGCAGAGAAGAATGGAGTATTTCCGTCCCCTTGCTTTGTGGTGATTGCTAATTATCCTCCGAGCTCAACGAGGCCGGTGGCAGAAATTCACTGATTTCATAATTTGCCGGAGCTGTCAGTGAATAACCCAGTTGCCCGGCGATTGGTTTGGATGGGATGATAGCAATTCTTTTCTTTGCCTCTGATAGAATGGAGGAGATGATGATTATAGTTTGCGCTTCACTCCCTGACATGAATCCTGTTGACGTTTTACACCAGATGAAGAAAGTTTGAACTCTGTATCATCAGTTCACTCCGGTTTAGCCTACTTCTATACTGCTAAATCAGCTCAAACATGTTTAGAAGTAACACAAGGTGCCAGAGACTGGGGCTACATCATGTGCATATGAAGTTTTTTCCTTTTAACCTCTATTGAATTAATTAATGAGGCGGCAGCAAGAGGGCCATCGTCACAGTCCTACTTAATCCTAATGGTCTTAATGGACCCATGAATTGAAAAATACGTTTTTATACGTTTTTTAGACCACATCCGTGGTCATTATATGGCCATACCCGACAATGCATTGCCCCCAAAAATGTAAAAAATTCACTTTTGTGTATTTTTATGTTAAAACTCCTCAAAAATTGATTCTTAGTTACTTTCTCTAAGCAAAAGCATGCTGCGTGATGACATATCCACTATAAGTAAAAGCCAATCAAAATTAAGTTGACCTTTTTTTTTTTTACCCCATTTCTGAATCGTCCTCCACAAACACATGTGCCTTGATTACAGTCAGAAATCAAGGCATACTTTTTAATCCCATTCTGGCATCCAGACAGTGTTTAAAATCAAACATCATGTAGAATATGTATCTGAGCACATTATATAGTAGAAAAAAGCCACATGGTATTAATTCTTCTATTGGCCTCATGGTGGCGCAATAACATGCCACTATACCAGTGGTTTTCAACCTTTTTCATACCAGGGCCCACTTATTTAGCATTCAGCATTTTAGCCACAGACCACCTTGATGTTGCATTTAATCTCTTTGACCCAAAAGCAAGGATTTTCAAGTTTTTGTCTACAATTTAGGAGAGATAAGTGGCAAAACATTGGTCAAAATAACAATTATTCTACATTTTCTACCTAGAGATGTAGATTCGTGAAAATTAAGTCATTCAGATGTTTAAATATAACTCTTAACTCTTGAGAGCGTAAAATGAAACTAAATGGACCCATAAGGGTCCAGAGTTACAGATCGATAAGGGTCCAGGAGGTGGTTAACCAACTGTCCATCATTTAGCTGGGACCACCTGGAATCCTCTCAGGGACCACTGGTGGCCCACGGAGACCACTGTTGAAAACCCCTGCACTATACGTTTTGGCCTATAATTCTTGAACCACAGGTCATACAATCAAAATCTCCACAATGTGTGCCAGACTAGTTTTTTTTTTCAGTGTCTACTAGGGCTGGGTTCAAAAAATCGATCCAGCGATCCGATATCGATTCACGCTCAAAAACACGACATCGATCCAAAAATGTGTGGATCGATCTTCTCCAGGCGGCTGGCACTATTTTCTTTTACGTGCGTGCGTTACAGCACAAACACTCTGTGTTCGCTGCTGCGAGATCACTAACGCAGCGAGTGCCCTGTGCATGTGTTCTGAGAGAATCATGTTAAATTAGGCTGTTACTGTGTATCTTTTGCAGTATTTTATCAATTATATCCATCACGCGCAGCGATGGTCGAGGAGGGGAAACAGCGTGTGATCGCCTTCTTTCTTGCTTTCTTTTCTTTTTTGGAGGCTCGTGTTTGCAGAGCCGGCTATACAGCTGGGGCCATGGGGGGAATGCCCCCTAAACGCCCTTCATATAGGCTAATGACGCTATAATGACGCTGCCTCATAAAGCCCCCCCAATTGTGAAATGTTAGATCCGGGCAAAAAAAAAAGTTTGTACGCACGCTTCGCTCCAAAGACTTTTACTTTCCCATTACTTTCACATTAGAACGGTCAGTCTCAGTGCAAGATTTACGCACACGCAGCCGTGCAGTCGCGGTCTCTCACCGAATGAGTTTTCATCCGACACACGACGTTCTCCAAATATATAACACAGACGCGGGGCCGTTTTGCTGCAGAACAAATCCATTGTCATCTCCATCTGGACAGGAATATCTGTGCCTTTTTAGCCAAGTTTTAATGTTCTCTCACACGGAGCTAAGTGAGTCCCACACTCGGCATGCTGCGTACTATATAGGCTACTGTATGCAATGTTAAGCTGTGCGCTGCGCGATAAATATACAATCTACAAGCTCACAGAGCATTAGCCTATAAGTGAGCTGCAGCACCTAGTTCTAGTGAATTATGCGCGCGAATACTGCAGTATATTTATTTTACAAAGTAGACATCTCAGGGGTTTTCAACAGGTGGTCGGGGACCACCAGTGGTCCTTGAGAGGGTTCCAGGTCCCCAGGCTAAATGAAATTTGTTAACCAGATGTAACTCTTGAGAGTGTGAAAATGAAACCAGATGGACCCGCAAGGGTCCATTTGGTTTCATTTTTACATTCTAAAAAAATAATCATCATCTGAATTAGCACTATTTAATTAAGAAGTTTACACTGTTTAGTTTGCAACATCCAGCCTGGAATTGTGAACAAAACCAAAAGAATTCTTTAGTTTTAGGTCTTTGGGGCTGAAAATCAAATTGTGGCTCAAATGCTGAATAAATGGTGGTCCCTGGTGTCAAAAAGGTTGAAAACCCACTGCACTAATATACTGTATGTTGCAGTATTAATGCTTGTGTTTGACCCAGGTAAAATGTTACAGCATCATTCCTCTCCCTCTATTACTAATTCTGTCTCACTGTGTATTCATTAATCAGGGGTTTTCAACAGGTGGTCCAGGGACCACCAGTGGTCCCTGAGAGGGTTCCAGGTGGTCCCCAGCTAAGTTGTTTAACCAAATTGAGAACGTAAAAATGAAACCAAATGGACCCTTGCGGGTCCATTTGGTCACAGAAGCAAAGAAATCTTTAGTTTCAACACATGGGGCCATTATGTCTGTAAATAGATCGATATCGAATCGAATCGAATCGAATCGTGGATCGAATCGGATCGTGACCTTGTGATCGAAATCGAATCGATCTAGGGAATTCGGATCGATCCCAGCCCTAGTGTCTACACAGCACACTTTTCTACTGCTCTGACAAGGTGCGGGGGTTGGACTACACTGCAACCAGTGGCGTTTCTAAGCAATATGGAGCCCTAGGCAAGAAATTTATTATATCTGTTTTAAATGTTTAACTCTAGTTATAGAGGACAGGTATGATGTATTTAACCATATCAGTCTTATTAGCCTGGTATCCTTTTAAAGCATGTCGGTGGTCGCCCCCTCCCTCACCCCCCTCCCCTCATGGCGCCCTAGGCAACTGCCTAGTCTGCCTAATGACAAAAACGCCCCTGCCACTGCAGCCAAAACACAGAGGCCCGACCTTGGGGAGGTATAAAGCCAACACACGAAACAGGAGAGTGAGACCAAAGATAGAAGAGAGGGATGGAGGATAATCCAGACTGGGGGTGGGACCATTCAATTACCTCATGATACGATACAATATTGATATTTAGTGTTCTGAATCGATTTATAATGCGATTGATGATGTATTGATATATCGCATTTTCCCCACAAATGACTGTGCTTTTATTATACTAGAACATTTTAAAGAATTAATTCCATTAAAAAAAAAAACGTCCTAAAAAGAAAAATCATTAACAAACACAACTTGATGACGTCATCAAGTTGTGTTTCACCACAAGTTCAATCAACTAGAACATTTTAAAGCAAAATTTTAAACAATATAGATATCAAAAGGTTCAATCATACACATCAATGCTGCCTGATAACGTCAGCCAGTCTTTCTGACATGAACAAATTAATGAATAGGCCTACATAAATATATATGAAAAAAGATTTTGAACCTAGCGATTCTATATTGATATCATGGCATTAAAAATGGCAATATATTGGCATATCATTTTTTTTTGCCCACCCCTAATACAGAGAGAACGGGCAATAAAAAGTGGAGTGGAAGAAAGAAAAATGCACAGCTTTGCCAAGACCGAACAGGCGAACATACAGTCCAGCTGACAATAGCTAATAGGTGTGGGCCAAAAAAAAAATCAATATGCCAATATATTGCAATGCTTAATGCCACGATATCAATATCAAATCGCCAGGTCCAAAATCATTTTTTTATATACTTATGTAGGCCTATTCATTAATTTGTTCATGTCAGATAGACTGACTGACGTTATCAGGCTGCACTGATGTGTATGATTGAACTTTTTGTTATCTATATACAGTACATGTTCTATAGTTGATTGACCTTGTGGTGAAACACAACTTGAAGACATCATCAAGTTGTGTTTGTTAATGATCTTTCTTTTAGGACCCTAACGGGTCCATTTGGTTCCATTTGTACACCCTCAGAAAAAAATCTTGAAAAGGGGTGGGATTCCCATTTAAAATGTTCCAGTATAACAAAAGCTCAGTCATTTGCGGGGAAAAGATGCAATATATCAACATAACAAATTGATTCACAGCATAATTAAGAATCACAATATAAATCGATTCATGAGCCTAAATAGCAATATCAATATTATTAAATATAATATCGTATCGCCCTACCTCTATTGCCAAGAACAAACAGGCAAACATGCTACAGTCCAGCTGACAGCGGTACGTTAATGCAGTATTTTCCTGTCCTGTCAATGCACAGTTTGAAACAACACCCTGTGCTGTGTAATCATCACACACACAGTACTATTGATAAAACATGAAGTGAGGAGTGAAACAGTTCTGTATTCCAATTGTCATCATGGCTATTGGTGTTTATTCAATAACAAGGTTGTCCCAAGGTTGTTTATGGCAAAAAATGCTGTCCTACATATAAGAAAAAAATATACATATTTGAGTGTAATAGTACTAGAAACAAGCAAAATAATCTGTCCATGGGGTAAGCGAATTGTACTTGTTAAGAATTCTTGTAATAATATGTTCTAAAAACAAGGTTGATAATCTTACACAACTTGCTCTTGGTTAGTATATCCTTCTTAAAAAAAAGAGCAATCATACTTAAAGTCTAGATTTAAGATTACAAGACTTGTTTAGTTCAGAGTTTTTTGCAGAGCACATTTTCGGGTTGGCATATCAATTTCATCAAATCAGCACAGTAAAATAGAATGTGATAAATGATCATTGTGTGGTTCTCTTTCGCGATTAGACACTTGGTATCCCAACCTGAAAATGGGTGATTATTTTTTTTTATTAAAGAACTGGCAAGATGGTGAGAACCCTGTTAATGAACCATCACACAATATTATTGCGTTTGTAATATAGAGCTTTAACCTTTTAGCCCATACAAGACAGGAACCACTTTTGGTGATGTTATACAGTACATTTGCTATTGAAAAATAGCAAATGTACAAGCTTGCAGCTTGTAGACCTGCCATTTCTGCCATTCATGTGTCACAAATCTTTGAATATATATTCTTTCAGAGTGAAGTGAAAGTCAAATCTTTGTTTTTGGGAGTAGACGCGTGAAAACCACTGTCCTACGAACATAGGTTTTTCAGAAAAACTTTAGGATTTAGAAGTCATTGCATTCACCCTGGATATGGCTGAATATTGCCAAAACAAAAAAAAATATTACTCATATATATATTTTAATTATATATCATGCAATTCAGTATACATCTCCATAGTGATTTGTTCAACATGGATCTGCAACATTTACCATATTCCATCCTGATTGGCTAACATTGGCTTCCAAAGTTCCGTGATTGGTCCATTTCAAACAAAATGCCACAGCGTACAATTTCTTTGAAATTATACATCTACAATACTACAAGTCCAAGGAAAACTTTCCGCCAAAACACCTTGCCAATTTCTGATTTTAACTCGATTCGTGTACAAATTTGTACGCAGACTCCCTAGAGGTCATGGCAAAAGTCCCAGTTATAGCGCCACCATGAGTCCGATTTCGGCAAAACAGCAAAATTTGTCGCACAGATTTCATCCAAATCATGTGATCGCAATGAGCTTGCTGGAATAGCCATGTTCTACAGCAGGGGGTTTTCAACGGGTGGTCCGGGGACCACCAGTGGTCCCTGAGAGGGTTCCAGGTGGATCCCAGGCTAAATGATGGAAAGTTGGTTAACCAGATGTAACTCTTCAGAGTTAAAATATTCATCATCTGAGTAATTAAGAAGTCTACACTGTTTTGTTGGCAAAATCCAGCATTGGAATTGCGAACAAAACCAAAAGGATTCTTTAGTTTTAGGTCTTTGGGGCTAAAAATGTCATCAAATTGTGGTCCGTGGCTCAAATGCTGAATATGTGGTGGTCCCTGGTGTCAAAAAGGTTGAAAACCCCTGTTCTACAGCACTGTTTGGCTATAGACCTGCGCAGTGATGCCCCCGCCCCTGTTCCAGAAGTGGATTTCCCATTCATTTTTCTCATAGCCTTTTCAAAAATTATTCATATAAAGACGACTATGCCGCGGACAAAGCTAACTCGGTCGTGACAAATGATAATGGCACACACAAACTTTTGGGACAATCAAATAATTTCTAAGATGATAAACGAAACAAAAAGTGTTGTATCCTGCCGTTTTCTACTTCTTGCTAATTCGATATTATATGATAATTAAGGGACCAAGCAGTCCACGAAGTGGACTTGGTCACTTCATTGTTATTGACTGCTTTTTTCCTTCTCCTTCTTCTTCTTCTTCCGCCAAAAATAGCTGTTCTGGCTGAACCGTGCAGTCGGTTTTCGCGAAAATTGGTAATCTGGTAGAGGGTGATGCCAAACGGTGATGATGCGAAGCCGGTGACCACTGGTCAAATGGTGGCGCTGTAGCACTAAACTGAAATTGCAAACTTTAACACTCATAACTCATGAACTGCTCGAGTCTCAGAAATGTAACTTATATTCACTTATGCGTCTGCTTATGCCAAACAACTTTTGTATTCTGACTTTTGACCTCTGACCTTTAGATCAGTCGCCATTTTGAATTATATGTAAAACAGTAAAAATATGTCTCCTCCTACCATCTTTGATCTAAATGCATAACAATGACCTACACATGAACTTTGGAGCCATACGAATATGAAAATAGGTGTGAATTTGTTTTAAGTGAAAAAATTATGTTTTTACGAGCCAATGAAAATTGCTTGTTTGTGAAAATGATTCTAATGCCCCTAATCTACACATGCAGCGTAATCTGCTTCTGATATTTTACAGTTTTGTAGAGGGGGATGCCAAATAGCAGCAAAACCAGTCTTACTCCAATTGCTCAAATGGGGGCGCTATAACAATTCTTTGAAACTGAAACATTTGAACAAGCATAACTCGGGCCTCGTTTGGCCAAAAATCATGGGACTTGTTTCTACGTGTTCCTTGATTCATGTGGAACACATCTGTAACTTTGACCGGTAAGCTCCACCTCCAGAGTGTCCGCTATTTTAAGCAGTTTGAAAAATGCTCATGTCTGATTTTCTGCCTGGATTTTTGATCAATTTGCATGACACCTGCTACATGAGAACTGTGTCCCCATCCGGACAAAAGATCTGAAGCAAATTTGTTTTCATCAAAAAAATGACGTTTTTATAAGCCAATGAAAATTGCTGGTTTGTGAAGGGTCTTCTTCTGCTTGTTTCTCTCTGGCAACACGGGAGCAAGTACATTGTGCCAGATTATGTGAGAGGAATAAGCATGTGGAACTTGTTTCCACATGCACCTTGACTAATGCGAAACAATTGGGTCAAGCTACAACCCTGGATTGCTGAATTGTGCATATTGTTCATCTAGCTTACTGCTTAATGCCATGTTAGGGTTGTTTGATTGATCACAACAACTAAGCAAGTCATTGTGCCTGGATAGCTCAGTCAGTAGAGCACCAGACTTGGGACAAAAAGCTTGTGGCTTCACGTCCCACTACTGATGTGAACCCTGCTCTGCTCCCACAATTGCATGACATTATTTCTCAAGTTCAGTCTTCCATGTTTTATGGCTTATTTGTGCATATTGTTTTTATTGCTTTAGCTAACTCAATATTATGTAACCCAGGGTAAAACTGGCTGAAATGGTGATTGTCCCTATTCAGCTGCATTGGTTTGTCCCTTTTTGACTGTCCCAATTCGGCCAAGTTGTCACTAGTGACAGTTCACAGCTCAGCTCACCACTCACAGCTGACCAATCATTCACTCCAATCAGTCACACCAGGTTGCAATCACACACACCACACCCCCAGTATAAAGCCAGCACTGTCTCAGTCAGTGAGGTGCACATCACTGGCTGAAGACAGGTCTGTATGCTCTCCTTCTCTCAAACATTTTCCCAAACATTGCAATATAAAGCATTATACTAACACAGATTAACATCCTTTTAGACCTACATACAAATCCCACTCTGAACCGAATTGGTGAGTTTTGTTTTGGAAACATTTGTTTGATCTGTTTTGTTTGGCATTGTTTGTTTGGATTTGATGGTATAATATTGACATTATTTGTGAATGCTGATTTGTTTTGTTATTTGAACTTGTAGATCAGTTAGTTTATTGTTTATTGTAGATGTTTAATTTGGCCTTTTTGTGTTCAGGCCAGGTTTTTCCAGTTAACTCTTGGACCGTCTGATCATGGTGACCAAAACAAACCTCTACTGTTCTGTTTCTGTCCTACCCGGACAGTAGGATGCCCAAACACACACTCTGACTACTGACTACACACACACTGACTCTCAATGACACTGATCCCAGATGAACTTTGGACAATTGACTAAACACTGACTTGGGTCGAATCTATGTTGGTTTAATTTGATTAATTTGCATTTGTTTATTTGTTTTTGGTTTTCATTTCTTTTCATTAATTCAATAATTTAATTAAGCATAATTTACAGTGTCTTGGGTTCTTTATGGTTCATTATAATTTCCTTCTAAAAACTACCTACTTCTGTCGCAGTACTTTGTGGTTAGAGTGTCCGCCCTGAGACTGAGAGGCTGGGGTTCGATTCCTGGCCGGGTCATACCCCTACATTCTAGATTTCCAATAGTAACCTACCCAATAAAAGGTTTGCATTGTACAAGCCTTGATCACTTCACCTAACAGTCTAATGGTTAAAACATTGGTCTTGCAACAAGGCGGCCTGGGTTCGATTCCCATATAAGGAATTAACTTCTTGAACAAAGAGGCCGTTAAACAACTGTTAACTAGTGTCCAATCACATTTTTTTTTTTTTCAATTTCTTCTAGTTGTACTTGAATTGTACTGTAATTCTCCAAGCTTTTATCAGTTTAGTTGTAGTAGGACAAGTTGACATGTAGGCGCTACTTTAGATATTTCAAATTTCATTTATTCATTCACTATTGTATGGACCCAGGGCAAAAGCACCCCCCTCTCCCTCCTCAGATAATTTCTCAAAAATCAATCAACAATCAACTTGACACCTGACTTGGTTGAATTTATGATGGTTTAAATTAATTTGCATTTGTATATTTGTTTTTGTTTCTTTAATTTCTAAATAATTCAATAATAATTTAAATAAGCATATGTATTGTGTCTTGGGTCTTTATTCTTCATTATAATTAATCCTTCAAAAACTACCTACTTCTGAAGCAGTACTGGTCCGTAGTATTGAAATCCCAAATGCGGTGTTGGTAAATGGAGTGATAGAAACAGAGAATTATGAGGAGGTTGTGGATTTTCTCAAACAATATGGTGCAAGTAACAGGAATCCTAACCATTTTCTGGTTGTGGAATTTGTCTCAGGGTCAGCCATTCTAACTCTGGAGAAGATTTTGTCACATTCACATGTGACCACAGAAAACACGTGTCATTCAAAACCTGATTTGTATGCGAAGAGAATAGGCAGTACAAAAAACAACATGGCCGAATAGTGACAAAACCATCATGGCCAAATAGTGACAACCACCATTACCACTACATTGAGTTTTACACTGGGTTACATATGGCTTATTGTGCTTGTCACACTGCCATACTGTTAACAACAATGAAGGAAATTATTCAGTCTGGATAGTTCAGTCAGTAGAGCGCCAGACTTCGGAACAGAATGTTGTGGTTTCAAGTCCGGCGACTGACAATCTAAAGTGTGAGTCTGTCAGTCTTCAAAAACCCTACCCTGCTCCCACAATTAGCTGATGTATTTCTCAAGTTCAGGCTCCCATGTTAGCATGTCTTGTGCGTATTGTTCTGACTCCTTATTGCTGCTTGCTTGGTCCCGTATTATCGCTGCTTGCAGCTATATTATTGTGTTTGTTGTCATGATTTGTCATGACACGAGTTAGTTTTGTCCGTGACGCAATGGTGTTTTTATTAACCATTTTCAAAAAGTCTATGAGAAAAATGAATGGGGAATCCACATCTGGAACAGGGGCGGTGACGTCACTGCGCAGGTGCCTTCCAAGACCCTCCTGGTGGAGACCTGTGCCAGCAGTGCCAACAGTGCATTTAACTGACCAGGGTTCTACTGCAATCTGAGCATAGCAGTATGGGAGGCCAAAGCATGGTCTCCCTTCTAATCAGAAGTCAAGAGATAAATAAAGACGTCAGTCCTGGGGGAAGGATTAACCCTTCACACTCCAGGCTCAGGTGATGGGGAGGAGGCAAGGTCAGTGCGGCTTTTACTTTCTTAACTCCGTCATTCATTCCCTCACTCACTATGCACACGCACACACGCGCACACACACACACACACAGAAAGAGCCTAATCAGTGGTCGTCACCGCAAGCTTTAATTCAATTGATTAAGGGTCAGCTAGTTAGCAAGATGACCCCACTAAGGCATACCTAACGTTAGAGAACGGGCCACTATAGACAACCCCCCCCCCCCCCCCCAAGACCCCCAAAACCCCCAAACCAGATGGCCTCACAAAGGAGAACATGGGACCCTGAAAGAGAGGAGGCAGAAAGGGACAAGAGGCATTCAGGGCATTGACGAGGGTGGATTAGAAAAGGGCAAGGGTGGTGCTTTGTGGGGGGGTGGGGGGGGGGGGCACTTTGGAAGCTGGGTGACTTGAAGCCACCACCAAAGTTCTAGCAGTGGTAACTCCTGCTCCTTCTACGCATATACGACTACCGGTACCTGCTACTTTGTTTGACTAGGCAGCAGGACGAACATATACCGGTATCAAAAAGGTTGAAACCCCCTGGTAACTCAGGGGTTTTCGACCTTTTTGATTCCAGGGCTCACCATTTATTCAGCATTTGATCCACGGACCACCATTTGAGGACATTTTAGCCCCACAGACGCCAAAATTAAAGATTTGTTTTGCTTTTGTCCACAATACCAGGCCGGATTTGGGAAACAAAACAGGCAAAACATACAGACCAAAATGACCATTAATCTTCTACGTTCTCTAGTTGTGTAGACTTGGGCTAATTAAGATGATGAATATTTTAACTCTTGCAAGTGTAAAAATGAATCATTTTTACGTTCTCTAGAGTTCCATCTGGCTAACCAACTTAGCTGGGGACCACCTGGAACCCTCTCAAGGACCACTGGACCACCGGTTGAAAACCTCTGTGGTAACGGGTTAAGGTCCAACACCAGTTTTGTGTTGGCAAGGCGTAGCTTATACAGCTACAAGTAGTTCACCATGTCAGTCTGACCAAGCTACAGCTCCATAGAACACCATGACATTTGAGCATCTTGCTCCAGGAGGACACTTCGACACTAACTCTTACGTAAAGGTCAGGTCGATGTCAATCTCGTCCAAGCAGCCAGGCATGCAGCAGCCATTTACATCAAAGAAATAAATGTTGTATATATACTGTACTTCTCTGTGCTTTCATGATAATGTAGCTTCAACTTAGTTTTTTCTTTTCTTTTTTTTTTGTCTACTGTATTTCTGACTTTCAAGTGGTTTGGGCTTAGATTACAGGTTTAATCATGATTGATTGACTGATTAAACTTGTCTTATTTGGGGGTTTTGCTTGATTTGCTATTGATTTTCCCCCCATTTTACAGATCATCTTTTTAGTAATGGACAGTCCATGTCTAACTCTCCATCATAAGAGATTGTGCCTAAAAAAACAATCAAAAGAAATAAGCATTTCAGCCACAGGGGTGAGCCGGCAATACACGTAGTCTTTCCTGACGTCTTGCAGTTGACCACCCAAAAGTCCACTGGCCTAAAGCTCAACTACCACCTAATCTCACCCAAGTGTTTTGGACTTTTACATCCAATCTCAGCAGCATCTGATCTACAAGCTCATATCGCGCCACCAGCTTGTAGTTCTTCTATTTTTGAAAAAATGTGAAAATGTGGTGCAAATCTTTGAATGTGTTATTTTGGAAGCAAATATTTTTTAACTCTAGTCCCCGTGGGAGACTAGAGTTAAAAATATCTGATGCTAGAATCTAGCATCAGAAACTAGAATCTGATCAGGACACAATGGGCTGAACAGATATGCAAAAATGCTTTTTTACAAAATGCCTGAAAAGTAAATTATTCTGGGATTAGTTACTGTTAATGTTAATAATCGCTCCCGTCTGATTTTGCAAAGTAATTTTTTACGTATACCGTACTTCCACTCCTTGATTTCACACACACACACACACACACACACACACACACACACACACACACACACACACACACACACACACACACACACACACACACACACACACACACACACACACACACACACACACACACACACACACACACACACACACACACACACACACACACACACACACACACACACACACACACACACACACACACACACACTTTTGAAATGCAATTAGGCTGGTTCAGTCGCTTAACTTGCTCACCCATCTCTCTTGTATTTAGTGCCCTCTCCCTCTCTCACTTTCTATCACACTCTCTCTCCGTTTTTCTGAGTCCTTCACTGTGCACTGGTATGATCAAAGAACATGCTTGCCCATGGCACTGTAGGTAGGACACAACATCCCAACAACAGCACATCAAACCGGGAGCGAGGTAGGGGCATATTTGAAAAGGACAGACAAATAGAATAACAGGTGTGTGTGTGTGTGTGTGTGTGTGTGTGTGTGTGTGTGTGTGTGTGTGTGTGTGTGCGCATACGCATGTGTTCAAGAGGGTAATAAACAGATGAATAAATTAACAGGGGGGGGGGGGGGGTGACTTTGTCTCTACCTTCAGCACATCGATGAAAGGCAGGAAGGTGTCCCTCTGAAGTCCGTTTTTGTACAGATCTGAAACAGAGAGGGGAGGGCCCTGTATTAGCGCTGCTGTTTAGCCTCCTAATAATGTCATTCTCCCGCCACAGATTGGCAGATAAAGTGGCTATTGACGAGCTGAAGGATGGGTGGGGAAGGCAGCACAAAAGGGTCCGGGGACCAGGGGAGGAAAAAATGGATTTCTCTACCGGCAAGCGGCGGCAACATAAAATTCATTACATTCCCAAACAATGGTGGCAGGAGAAAAGACCGACGCCTTTTCAGCGCGGACAATGTCCGTAGGGGCTCCCTGAATGGAGGTTTCAATTAGCTCGGCTGGAACAAATTACATCTGAAGTAGCATCCCTGATAGATAAAACAGATAGGGATTCACGCGGAAAACGTAGACACACAAACACACGGGCAGACGCACACATACACACACACACACACACATGCTGAGGCTTAAGCTGTTTACAGCTGCAAATGCAAACGAGTGGTTGTTAACATTTTGGGCGGTGGTTTAGCACAGGATCTATAACAAAGCAATCATAGTTTAGGGGAAAATTGCTATAGTGTGCTAAATTGTTCCCGTTTGGGAGACAATTGCACAATGTCGGTTTAGTGCTGCTCAAGACTCAGAAAAACTGCCTGGGGGAAAAAAAAACATTATTGTAACGAATAAAAAGGTCTAAGTTGAACATAAAACAATGGGTTCTCTCCCCTAATTAGATACAATTGCTATCCCAACCTGACTTTATTTTGTGTTCAATTGTGAGACCTCAGTGACTGAACAAAACACTCCATTCTATATTACCGGAATATAGAGCTATTTAACGGTAATTTTAACAAGAATATATCACTTATGGGTTACTTGTACATGTCACCAATACTTCTACAGATAATTCACAGCATGATGTATGATAACTATTTCATCTTTTGTTTTGGTCTTATTAGGATTTGTTTTTTGGCTTTTCTACCTTTACTGGTAGTGCAAAGTGAAGATGGACAGGAAAGGCGTAGAGATAGAAGCGGAGAGACATGAAGCAAAGTTCATCATGAAGGGGACTCAAACATGTGACACGTGTCAGGCCAAAGCCTATATGCGGCATGCGCCTGGACCGCTTGGATATGAATAAAGCAGCATGACTGAGCTTTCCTACTTTGGCAGCTCCCAAATGGCAAGAGAAGTAACTGTCTTGAAAACACCTGTGCCACTGGTCGTACCAGACCAGTGGCACAAGGTCACTGCATTGAAGGTGTAGTGAAATGGTTAATTTGGGCATTTTATTTTGTAGTTTCAACCTCAAACACAGAATGTTTCAGAACCAGAGTGCCACGCCCCCCCAGACTATGGGACGCATCCTCCATGTGCAAGTCTCTCTCACACCGCCAGTCAGTGGCTCTAGGCTTGAAGCAGGGGGGGCCCTGGTGGTCAAGTCTGGTACTGCAGGCGGGTGGAATTCATGCACGACCGCCGGAGAGCACGCACGCTGGTTTGCTTTGTGCACGTGGACAGGGCAGTTTGTATTTAAGTTGTTTTCTGAATAAACCAGCGGTCCTCACGTCATATACTACCTCTCAAAACATAACGTATGTATTATATGACAGATAATAAGCTCAATGCAAACCCAAAAGCTTGTTTTTGATGCTTTTTGATGTTTTTTTTCCTTTGCTCGTGCGCGACGGCGCTCGTTCATGGTTCCCATAATCCCTTGCGTCGGGCGCGTTCATGGAGAAATACTTCCGCATTTGACCACCAAATTTTGGTGGTCAAATGCGGAAATAGGCGCACTTCCGGCGGTCTTCCGGGTGCTTCATGCGCCAATGAGCAACTTGCATTGAAATGAACGGCAAGGGGGCGGGGCTGTCGCTCCAGTCAGGTCTCTGTTATTTTATTACTCTATGGTCTCTCTGTCCAAGTGACAGAGAGACAGGGAACAATGCCAGGCAATTATCAATTATTTATAAACTTTTATACAATGTATATACACATTTTACCGCAATGAGTAAGTTTACACCTAGTAAACTTAATCATTGCGGTAATACAATGTCTGGGTGTCATTAAAGGTGGTTTCAAAACTGTTCAATCAAACCCAGCTGTGTATGGAAGTCAATGCAGTGATGGGACTCAATCAGTGAGCTTAATAAATTGCTGTGATAGTGGATATATCACCATGTAGCACATTTTCGTTTTCAGGAAGTAATGAAATTGTCCAATTTTTTGGGCATTCATTGTTGGTATGGCCAGCATAAAAACAGCAATCAAAATGGCACACATATGCACAGCCGTATCCTCTTCAATGTAATCACCAATGTGCGGAAAAACATAACAACAGCTACTTTAACATTGCAAGGCAAAACTCACAAATCTCTATGTTGTCCCTCCAATCACTCAACCCACACCGAGGGCCTTTTGATAGCACAGTGCGAGTGTGTGCACACAAATCATTAAAAATATAATATGCGTGCCTTTCATGTCCTGTTGTCTCTTAAGGCTTTTAGTGTTCCATTAACCGTGTAATTAAAAGCAAGCAGGCTCTCTATCAAGTTTGCACGGTTTGCCGCTTTGTTCTTAATAGCGGGTAAATGTCAGTGAAGCTGGTCTTTGTCTGCAAGAGCCATCTTGCCGCCATCCATCCTGGCCCCACTCAATGTTTCAAGATACCAATGTTCGCCCTGGAACAGAAAGAGCACCGAGGAGTAGCAGAGAGGGAGAGAGAGTGTTTGTGGCCGGGGAGAGAATGACTCAGATAGATAAAAGCGTAAGAGCAAATCATCATGCATACATCTCTGCACCTTGTTCATTTCCTAATTTTCCAGTGTTAAAATTGCAACTAATGCTATAAAAAAAAGTATGGCTGGCACTTTAACCGATTTGTTGAGATGAATTAATCACAGAAATAATTGTGCGATCATACCGTGCGTAATGGGAGGAGACGACAATCAGACTTTTTTAATTGACCCAAAAAAAGCTCCACAGGTCAAATATTGATATGATTGGCCCAGGCGGTTAGCTCAACCGTCTGGGCACCCGGCTACTAAGCCAGCCTGATGGCGTGCCCCGGGTTCGATTCCCGAGCCCGGCGGACTTTGCCTCATGTCACTCCCCATCTCTCTCCCCCTTTCCTGTCATACTACTGTACTATCAATAAAGGCAAAAAGCCCAAAAACAAATCTTTAATTAACATTAACTACACTATTTTTTTTAATCGAGTCCCAGGCCTACAAAAAAAGTCATCCAACAGTCAGCGACCGGCAACTGCAAGCCGATCACCGACTGATCATGTAACTTGTGCCCTCCCCACTCATGCAACTAACTAGCAGGATCCTGGTTATGGAGGACATAATCCAGTATTTCTTTTGGTTCAGGACACTATTCCACTAGGACAGCTGGACAAAATGACGTCAAAATGACATCAGCACTTGGAGCTATGCCAATATAAACGGTAGCACGTGCGTAGTGATAAACCTTTGGCTAAAATATTGACACGCGTTTGTTGTGTGTTTGGTTGTTGTTCTTGTTCTGTAGGCTATTTGAGATGTTTAGGTGCAGTGTTCTAATAGGTGGCCCAGAAGGATGTCCAGCGGTGACTGTGGGACAGAAAGTGTACGCCTTTGGTTTCGGCAGGAGAGGATTCGTGCATGTCTTCAACACAGTGTCTTCGCTCTGGACTGACTTGCCTGGCAGTCAATCTGATCCAGCCGCACGTTATGGACACACAGCTGTGCTGGTAGGAGATATTGCCTACATTTGGGGAGGAACGCATGATTACAGTGACCCGTGCAGCACTGAGCTTCATGCATTTGACGTCAACACCCACAGATGGTTTAATCCAGAGGTTTCTGGGACAATTCCTGGGTCAACAGAATACCACTCAGCCTGTGTCTTGGGGAAGGTCATGTTTGTCCACGGGGGTTACGCAGAGCATGGAATCACAGGTGACATCTACAAGTTGGACACCACCGTGATGTTCTGGTCTTTAAGACCAGAGGCGCTGCACCACCTACTTCACACCACACCGCCACTATCATTGGGACAAAGATATTTGTATTTGGTGGCATTGGGCCTCGGTATGATCAGTACAACACTATCAGAGTGTTTGACACAGAAACCAACGAATGGCTGCACACAACTCCTGCACATCCCCTTCGTCCAGAACAACGCTATCATCATTCAGCCTTTGCGTACAATGGAGAACTGTACATTTTTGGTGGCACAAGTTACCAAAGACGTGACGAACGGATCTTCAATGATCTGTGGAAGTTCAATACAGACACCAACTCCTGGAAGAAGGTTGAGGCGAAAATCCTGCGTTCTTCGTACGCCATGGGCTGTTGCATGGTTGGAGATCACGTAATGCTGTTTGGTGGAAAAACCACGCCATATAAAGATTATGCAGAACTTCATATCTTACACTTAAATCCTAGTCTGAAGACTTTATGCAAGCTAGCGTTCGTTCAGTATGATCTGGACCGGTCTGAACTCCCACACGACGTCAGGTGGGAACTGGCACCCAACCAAAAACTAGATCAGCGTAGAGTCCGGCCAATCAAAGTGCCCCAAGGGACAACCACCGTCATCCACACAACACACACCTCATGCAAGTAATAAAACAACAGTTTTTTAACACATAGACAAGACCCTTGTACTTCCTGTAGCAAATCTTGGTTCCAAGAAGTTGCGTCAATCCAATCTATTTTTTTCTCAAAAAATTTATCCCACGATTTTGTAACGCATTTCTCACCCAGTGCCAATTCCTAATGTGATCCTGGGCTCTACACACCCTCTGCCAACCGGGGGAGGCAGCGGACTTGACTCATGCTTCCCTCAATGCATGAGGAGTCCAAGCTATCCTCTTTTCACCTGACAGGGGGGAGTTTCCCTGGTTGGATAGTGGGTGGAAGGAACACGTTATTCCATCAGGCGCCCAGGCTGGCCTGTGGAGGAGAACATGCAAAAACTGCGTAAGTCAGCACCCACAGCACCTTCTAACTATGAGGTGACAGCACTAACCTCTGTGCCACCGTGCACACACCTTGGGTGTATGTTTGTTGCTAAACCATAGATGAGATGGCTCAGCAATTGTTGGTTGAGCAATTGTTGCTGAACCATAAATATGAGGGGACATGACGAGATTTCCAGTTGAAGAGAGAATCTGAACCAGACATAGAAGGTAGTTTGAGAGGGTTTTGAAGGGGTTCAGGGACGACTAGTTCCCGAAGCGAAAAACAGGTGTGCTTGGGCCGGTTTGGTTAGTGCTGGAATGTTTGTTTGCAGTTGTAGACCAGTGTGTTTTAGAGAACAGTGACAGATCTGAGATACAGACGTGGTGAACTGAATTGGGAGTATCTTAGGAACCCAAAGAAAGCTGGTGAAAACATCTCTGGAGCTCGCTGCTGTCATGGCGCAGTACAGGTGCCAACAGCTGATCCATCCTGCCGTTACCACCCAGGGCAAGGTAGGATACAACACTGTGAAGCTAGGGTAGATTGGTCAAGTTAGCAGACGGTGCCACAGTCATGGAACTTGATCAGGAACTACGGAAAAACAGCTTATGGCAGGGATGCCCAAAAGGTAGATCGTGATCTACCAGTAGATCACACAGGCCATGCATGTAGATCACATCACAGTCCCCTAAAATGTATAGATCTGTAACTCTTGAGAGCGTTAAAATGAAACCAAATGGACCCGTAATTTCATTTTACACTCTCAAGAGTTAAATTATATTTAAACATCTGAATTACGTAATTTCAAGAGTCCACACAATTAGAAAATGGAGAATAATTGTTATTTTGACCAACTTTTTTCCAGTTATGTCTCCCAATTGTGGACAAAAACGTGAAAGTTCTTAGTTTTGGGTGCAAGAGACTAAATTCAACATCAAGAACTGTCAAGTCAAACCCCAAATACTGTTTTCAGGTGTTAGTAGCATATACAAGAAAACCTTCCAATTCTCCCCCTCCATTTTTTTTCATTATAATTATTATAGTTACTATTTCATTATAAGTGCAATATTCTTAAACATTAATTATAGCAAGTAACACCTTTACCACTATTTCAAAGTCAAACTTTCTTGGGGGCCTTGAAATTGTTTGATTAGATGCAAGTTTTTGGGTCTTCGCCGTGTTTTAAAATGCTTCTTTGTTTTTGGGTTTCTAACTTTCTCTATGTCTGAGAGAATTAGTATTATTTATATTTCATATTGGTGTAAGCCCCTTGTGGAAATGTTGTATTTAGTATTTAGCATAGGTTTTACTGAGGTTATGTTTAGGTTTGTGGGTTAGGTTTAGTAGGGAAAAATCGACTGTTATGCAAAGCGGTTGTGGTGGTTATAAAACCGTTGCGACGGTCGTCGTGGTCGCAAATGGGTTTCGCTGTCTCCTATATTCTATGCCTCTGTTTGCTGTGTTTTCTGCTGCATTGTCCGACGGACGCCAAACAGACCTGTATACCTGTACAGAAAATGCAACTATAAAGTACAATTTTGAACACTGTCTTCATTAAATTGTCTAGATTAAATAAAGTATTGAACAGTCTATGTGTTAGAGCAGGGGTGTTCAACTAGTGGTCCGGGGACCACCAGTGGTCCCTGAGAAGATTCCAGGTGGTCCCCAGCTAAATGATGATGGACAGTTGGTGGACCCAAATGGACCCTTGCAGATCTGCAACTCCTGAGATCATAAAATGAAACCAAACGGACCCTTACGGGTCCGGGACCCTTACAGGTTTCATTTTATGCTCTCAAAAGTTAAACTATATTTAAATATCTGAATTAGTTAATTTTCAAGAATCTACAGTTCTACACATTTAGAAAACGTAAAAGAATTTTGTTTTTCCAGTCATCTCTCCTAAATTGTGGACAAAAAACTTGATAAATCTTGGTTTTGCGTTCGAGAAACTAAACTCAACATCAAATGGTGGTCCGTGGCTGAATAAATAGTGGTCCCTGGGATCAAAAAGGTTGAAAACTACTGAGTTAGAGGACACAGGAGACAACCCACTGTGCCCACATAGAGCATACTGCACTGTACGTACCATCAGGTGGTCGGTTGGATGTGGCCACCACCACCACCCCCGTCTTCAGTAGCGTCTGAAATAACTGCTTCAGAATCACAGCATCAGCAATGTCTGTCACCTGACAGACAAAACAGTAGCAGACGAGAAGAGAAAATAATTAATTTGCATTCAGTGCAATTCATCCGTTTGTTTTTGTCTGCGTTTGTGTGTGCACGCCGCGCGTGCGTGCATTAAAGATTATGTTCCCGCAGGTCAAACCTTGCCAGAAAAGAATCAACACTCACAGTCCATGTTGATTAGTGTCATTCAGGTGTGTTCATTCTACTCTTTCTGTTTGGTCATGGCCACGCCACACACACACACGTGCAGACACACACAAACACGCATAATCCACTCTAGATGACTGCAAATGGTCACGAAGCGGCTTTCTGCCGAGGACAAGTAGTCGACGAAAGGCAGCGAGGCTGAGCTAATCAAACTGAACAGAGGGTGAGTGAGTGAACGCAGAAGAGAAAAGAATAATGAAAATGGAGCAATATGAATTCAAACAGAGGTCACAATGGCAGACAAAGCCTGTAGCCCAGCTGGCCATATAAAGGTAGAGACTGATGAAATTGAACAGGGTGTGTGTGTGTGTGTGTGTGTGTGTGTGTGTGTGTGTGTGTGTGTGTGTGTGTGTGTGTGTGTGTGTGTGTGTGTGTGTGTGTGTGTGTGTGTGTCTAAACTAGGCACAGAGCCCATGAAGTTACAATACAATGACACTATTCAACGGCAGTCTGTTACCCCAACAACAAACACTTCCATGACTGCAAAATAAAACCCGGGTTTTATGAAAACGCAGACGCTAGGAGGACGTTGGAGGAAGTGAAATGAAGAGGTTCACTACTTCTATTAGTAATCCAGTGCGCTAGTGTTTGTTGTTATCCTTTCATTAACTACCCCTTCTCTATACCTCTGTTGGATCCATAGAAAGCGTCTTACCCTGTCTCAGTGTCGCCAACTGCCAAAATCCAAAATGCACTAGTGGCACTTCCAAAATGCACTAGAATGCGCTAGCATGGGATGAAAATGGTATTCAAACCAGGCCCACCATTCATTCTGCATTTTAGCCTCTCAGGCTCTCAGGCTAATTTAGGAGAAATAACTGTTGATCTTCAACATTTTGTAAATGTGTAGATTCTTGAAAAATGTGTAGATTCTTGAAAAGAGTTACAGATCTATAAGGGTCCATTTGGTTACCAATGGTAGTTTCTAGGAAGGAAGGAGGAAAAAACAAAAAGCGAAATATAGGGACAAAATCGCCAAGTTGGCAACAATGCCCCACCTGAACTAGTGCACGCTACATGCAACTGAGCAGCCCCACATTATTATGAGCTGCTGGGTCAAGCACTGATTCAGTGTCATGACTGACTGATGAGAACTGACCACCTTGAAAAGAGACATGTCTCATTGAACACTGTATTCAGAGTGGACAACATTATAAACACGGTGTGCCTTCGCCTCTTATTCAATATAGAAATATCCAATTCGGTGACAGCCTTCAGCATCAATTCAATATCCTCCCGAAAAGGATTTTTTTAAAGAATAGACACGTACGGTACTGACGCTTCTTTTTTTGATTGATAATTCAGGGACAAATTTCCCCCCCCCCCCCAAAAAAAATCAATAAAGGCAGAAAAGCCCCTTAAATAAATGTTAAAAAAAGAGGATGTGGACCAATTTACATTACGTTTGGACAAAATTAGTTTGGACAAAATCAGACTGGAATGACTTCCAGCCGTTGCGTGTCCCACCCCCCCACCCCCTGCTCTTACCTTCCAATGTAAAACAGGCACTTCTGCGGGCCATACCCACAACATATGCTGCTTTTGATACACTGGAGAGTCCTCCGCTTTTGCATATTAGCCTCGCTGCCCATGTCAATGCTCCATTAACATTTTGTGTGGAAGCCTTGATTTCGCTAAAGGAGAGAGAGGTGGCCCTGGGCATCACATGAGTATGTTCCAGGGGGGGGCACTAGTACTGTATACACGTGTCTCTGTGATGAGAAGAACCAACAAAAAGCCAAGTCTGTGTGCCACTGAATGAGCTCTCCTTTCCCTCCTAACCACAGGATTTTGTTTTCATTTCAAAAGAATCATTTAAAAATGACCTTTTATACAACCTGGATTTGTTTATTAATGTGCCCTCGACGTGGGCACGCTCACGAGGGCCTCGTATTGATTGGCTGAATGGGCAGCAGCAGCGGCGGCGGGAGGGGGAGAATAGGTACCTGAGAAGGAGAAGGGGAGGGGGCTAATGTACCACACTTACGGAAAACAAAAATAACGGCGTGATCTCCGCCTGTCAATGGCGATATTTAAATGAGCATCCAATTACTCGGGCGGGCGTCAGTTTGCCGGCGAGGCGCACAGACACACACGGGTGCTAAATTAAAGCCTCTTTGATCCTACACCTCTTTATGTACACAAACCTATGAGCAATTTCACAGGCACAGGGCCCACTGTGACTGTGAAACCCTGAGACAATGTTGCTGGAGCGCTTTCTTCTCACCCGTCTTCTTCTTCGGTTTCCGTATGCAAACCCCCCCCCCCACCCCCCCCCCCCCCCCCCCCCCCCCCCTCCACGCACCCCTTTCCATCTTTCCATCTTGGTCCTCTCAATGGTGAGCATTCATTAAGCGAACTGGGGGCGGGGGCACAAAAGGACGGAAAAGGGGCTACAAATTACTGATAATGGCACGGCGCTAATGAAGAGAATGGAGAAATGTCATTAGCATTTAAGAGGATAAGATCCATCTGACCCGCCGCCGTTGCCAGTCGCTTTCTAGCTCCACTCAACTTAAGGAACCAAGAGAGTGCGACTGATACCCGGAGCATCATTTGCATGGCTGAGTGGAGGAGGACACTGATTGGTATAGACTCCCCACATCGCCCTCCCCTGTCCCCTCCAACCCCACTGTACTCCAGCCTCCCCCTATCTTACTGGAACCTTCCCAACCTCTTGCATATGCACCACACACACACACACAAGACAAGACATGTGTCCTTCCTATATATTCTCAAGCATTTGCAACAGTTAAAACAATAACAAATAAAAAACAGGCAATGCTAAAAAAAAAAGAGAACATTTGAGAAAAATGAGAACGATGAGAACAGACCGTAGCTTTCAATTGTAAAAGACAGAGATAAAAGGAGCACCCTTTTGATGCCCAGAATGGTTATATAGAGAGTAACCGCACCTTCAGTCACCTCTTGACCTCAGTGGTCTCCTAGCATAGGAGTTTTCAACCTTTTTCATACCAGCGCCCACTATTTATACTGCATTTTAGCCATTTGATGTTGAGTTTTAGTCTCTCGGACCCAAAACTTTTTTGGGGGGGTTTCATGTTTGTGTCCATAATTTAGTAGAGATATCTTGCAAAACGTTGGTCAAAAATAACAATTCTTCTACATTTTCTAATTGTGTAGATTCTTGAAAATGAAGTAATTCAGGTGTTTGAATCCTTACGGGTCCGTTTGGTTTCATTTTACGCTCTCAAGAGTTACAGATCTATTAGGGTCCATTTGGTTACCAACTGTCCATCATTTAGCTGGGGACCACCTGGAATCCTCTCAGGGACCACTGGTGGTCCCCGGACCACCTGTTGAAAACGCCTGTCCTAGCATAAGCAATAATCCCCATAGATAATGATACCTATGAGCAAGTATAGCTCTGTAGCAGGACTATTAGGTCACTGTTACATCATTGAATAACTCACTTTAAGATCAACATTTTTTTTACAGGCAGCGTCTGTAACTGGCTGGCTTTCACTATAACCCAAACACTGAGCTAATAGTTCATTCTAACAGAAGAAAGTGCCCTTTCTTGAGGGAATAATCTGACTTAGCCACCATGACTCAAACAACAAACTTGTCTATAGAAGCTTGGGATGGGGAACAACCCAATACTCGCCAGTGGGCATAGCTTGCGCAAATACATAGGGTACAAGTGGTATGTAATATTTCATGCATTGCATAGGCTCTAATGACCATTTTTTTGTGTTCCTATAATCTTAACATAGCTGCTACATTTACACTAGCCACTAGGTGGCCCCAGACCTGTTTCATGGCTTCAAGTTCTCCAGATCATATCATGGCTTTAGACAGCAGAGACATGATGGTGAATTAAAAGTTAATAATGCTGTAATGTAGAATCCAACGCATAAGATCATGGTCAGTCAGAAGGCCTGCAGGCCACAAATAAACACACCACCACTACTACAGCGATTATGTTCATGGCAAGGATTTTCAACAGGTGGTCCGGGGACCACCAGTGGTCCTTGAGAGGGTTCCAGGACCAGGTGGTCCCCAGGATAAATGATGGAAAGTTGGTTAAACAGACGTAACTCTTTGAGAGCGTAAACATGAAACCAAATGGACCCGCAAGGGTCCATTTGGTTTCATGTTTACGCTCTCAAGCGTTAATTAAAATATTCATCATCTAAATTAGTCTATACAACTAGAGAATGTAGATTAATTAAAGATTAATGGTCATTTTTGATCTCTATGTTTGACTGTTTTGTTTCCCCAAATCCAGCCTGGCATTGTGGACAACAGCAAAACAAATCTTTAGTTTTGCGGTCTGTGGGGTGAAAATGTCATGATCAAATAGTGGTCGTGCCTCAAATGCTAAATTAATAGCGGGCCCTGGTATGAAAAATGTTGAAAACCACTGGTTTATGGCCAGACTAAAGGCATCAGAAAGGATGATAGCTGTGCCACTAATTTAATTTACAGTTGTAATTTCGGCAAACTGATTAAATCGTCCTCAGTCTTATTGTGGTTATACTTTCAGCTAGTGTGGTTTGCGTTTGCCTGGCTGGTGACACAAACACACAAAATTATTCTCTCTCTCCTCGTCCATATTTATTTCATACACACGCACGCACGCGCGTGTGCACACGCAGTCTTTACTTTCACTCACCTGAAACTCGTCAAAACACAAGAGGCAGGTTTCGTTGCTTATCTCCATGGCAACTGGCGATACGGGGTCATAGGTGAGCATTTCCCCTAGCCTTCGTTTAGGCAGGCTTTGTTTCCTCTGATGGATCCCTTTAAACGGTACACAAACGTCAGGAGAATCTTTAAGAACACCTGCATCAGCAACCCGGTAGCCCCTTGCAAATACACTCTAAAGCAGTAATTTTACATATGTGCATAATGGCAGACAATTAAGTGGCACTGCTTCAGGACAAACAGAGAGGTAAATATACACAGTAAAAAAGAAAAAAAAACTGTGTTCATTTATCCATTTCTGACTCACAGAGAGTACAAATGCAACAATACGGACTGGGTACATTCTGTTCTGTGCAACTTCCACAATGACATGCCCAAGTAGTTGGTTCTGTTACAGTATATCAGGGGGTCAGTTGCAGAGAGGCCTCTATATTTCCACATGTGTCATGATAGTGCAGGCATTATATGGAATAGAAGGGGTCAACCTGGAGCTAATTGCAAAAAAAGCAAACTCAGCTGATTTTGTACCTTCAATATATCCTGAATAACAGGTAAAAAGTTGCCTGGAATTGTCTGAGGGGAAAGGTTTGAAAATGGCAGTATGTTCACCATTGACATCCCATTTGAGGCAAATATTTTCTAAATTTCATTGTGCTTTAAGTAGGAAGTGACATATCAAACTAGAGTTTTCATGATGCTGAATCCATTCCAAGCATTATTTTTGCTCCAAAAATCTTCCTTGGGTTAAAAACAGCCATAACCGTGTTGACAAATATGATGAGGTCTGCACATTTGGGCAAGTTGTTGTGGCGATATTTCACCCAATGAGTGATTTTGTGCAAAACTAATGCTAAGAATTCGATTTTTTTTGCAATTAGTTCTAGGACAAATGACACTATTACTGGACTATGACTCACCCCAGAGAGCAACATTGCAGTTCAGGTCAGAGAGAAAATAGCCGATCAAACAAGCTTTAAAACGCATAACAGCGTGTCACGTTTTGTGCTATATTTTTCATTGTTTTGAATTGCAATACTGAAAGGTAACACTTTCTGTAGGGGTGGGACAATTCACTTACCTCAAGATACGATAAATTATTGATAATTAGGGTCCTGAATCGATTTATATTGCGATTCTTAGTGATGCTGCGATTCGATATATCCATATATCGCATTCTTTCCCCGCTTTTATTATACTAGAACAAGGGGGATTCCACCCATTTTCAAGATTTTTTCTGAGGGTGTACAAATGGAACCAAATGGACCCGGGTCCATTTGGTTCCATTTGTACACCCTCAGAAAAAATGTCCTAAAAGAAAAATCATTAACAAACACAACACAAACACCACTTGATGATGTCATCAAGTAAAATACAATACAGTAAAATGTTGAAAATGGGCGGAATTCTGAACAACATGGACCACGACAAGTTCAATCAAGTAGAACATTCTAAAGCAATTTTAAACAATATAAATAACAAAAAGTTCAGTCTTTCTGACATGAAGAAATTAATGAATAGACCGACACAATCATAAAAAAAATTATTTTGAACCTGGAGATTCGATATTGATATCATGGCATGAAGAATTGCGATACATTGACATATCGATTTTTTTGCCCACCCCTAATATACTGTACATACAGTACAGTATATACAGTATAGAGAGTATATATAATACATTGAAGTGAAGGTGGGGGCCGCAATTGCGTCTCAGTTGCAGCTCGGGGGGCTGTCATGCATGTATTGGACACAGAAGGAGTAGATTACTAACTTTTATGGATGTCCAGCATGAAGCCATTGAAATGGACCCTCTTTTTGTTTCGGTTTTCCACATGGGAGTAAAACATATCCATTAGCATGGTCTTTCCTGTGCCTGTGAGAGTGCCAGAAATGAAAAACAACAAAGAAGACCATTAGAATGCTACTGTATAAAGCCTGGACTGGTGTAGTTCCGCTCAAGGCACTGTGTAGCCTGACAGCGCGTTGAGCCCCCGATCCTGACGGCCTTTGCTGGATGCAACCCCCATCTCTCTCCACATTTGCTGTCAGCCTACTGTCTTATCTATAATAAAGGCATAAAAAGGCCCAAATAATATTTTTGTGTTTGTTTTTTTGTGTTTTTAAGAATAGTAACTGTACTGTACTGCAACTTAAAGGGAAATAGCGCATTTATAAAGCGTTTTACAATGTGCATTACGTTCACACACAAGTAAGGATGCAACCCCGGCAAGGTAGCATCCTACTCCTTTGACACCAATTCAGAGGGTTTTTAATTAGGTTGGAGTCCTTAAACCTACTGTAAATGCCAATATTCTGATGTTGAGTAGATCATATAATGAAAATAATGTTGCATGCACATATGCCTGCCCTTGCACACAATGGCACAAAACTCCCGTACCAATGGCACAAAACAGTGCGTTAACGTTGGGATTTGTCATTTATCAATCATCATCACTGCAAAGACAGCAGATGATCTTTCTGTGACGAATCAAGTTGCAAAAGTATAAGCAGTTGATTTTCGCAAACAACACAATAATAGGCAATGCAGTGGCGATAGCTAAACTATAAACAATAAACAAAATCATCTAGTAGTTGCACTAGCATACACATACCAACATCTCCATAGATGTAGAATCCCTTAGGTGGAGGAGGCGGTGGAGGAGGAGGGGGCTCCTCCTGTAGGGGGAAAAGGGACAAAATTGACAGCAATTTATTTTTCAAAGATCCTGTCATTATTCATTTCAAATATCATTGACAAAAAAAATCAAGCCTAAATTAAATCACATGATACCTAAAGTCTCCGCGTCCAACATAAAACTGTACCAAAATCATTACCATATAAGATTGAATCGTCGTTTTCTAGTAAACAGTATGTCAAGGCATTAAGCCACCGTTACAGTGTGAGGTTTCACATTCTCCAGACTAGCCCAGCAAAAGGAAGACAAAGGGGATCTAATCAACAAGACAAGCCAGGGTTTCCCACGAAAGAAAAGCATCATCAGAGGAACAATGGGGGGATTTGTCAGACAAAACGGGGAGGACTGGATGAGGCTCTATACGGAGGTGGAGTGGACTTCTCCACAGAGCCTGTTTAGCACTGCTAATTGTGATACGGTGCTGTTCCATTGAGGTGCTGCTGGAAGTCATTGTGCTGCCTGCCTCCTATCATCAAAAGGGCCAAGCTTCAAAAAACACTGTTTTCCATGTGACCAGGCCTCCGAGACGTATTGAGAATCTCATGGCAAAGCCAAATGTGGTAAGAAAGTAGGTCGCGGATACTTGACGTTGTCTAACTTTTAATCTGTGCAGAAGGACAGATCATTGGACTTTTATAATAAACAATGCAGCTTGTTGAGACTGTTATCATCCTTATAACCTGTGGCTGTGGCAAACAAATTAATAAAAATAATACTTTTAAATCGATTTATAAATACATGTTTTATAAATAATATTTCAGATATGTCCTCTTTTGCTTCCATATAACGTTTGACAATTCCGGAGTATTGTGAATTGTGGATGCTTTGGCATACCGATGTGTGACCTCTCTTGAACTCCACTCCTGTAGTTCAACTGCTACAGTGTGCAGAAGGACGACATTGTCCCCTTATGGCAGTTCAACCAATGAGCTCACGGCTGTCTGTCTAGCCCAGGGGTGCCCAAAAGTACCAGTAGATCACACAGGCCAATGAGGCCATGCAGTTAGATCACATGACAGTCCCCTAAAATATGTAGATCTGTAACTCTTGAGAGTGTTAAAATAAAACCACAGTCCACACAATTAGAAAATGGAGAATAATTGTTTTTTGACCAACGTTTTGCCAGTTCTCTTTCCCAATTGTGGACAAAAACGTGAAAGTTATTAGTTTTGGGTGCAAGAGACCCAACATCACAAACTGTCAACTCATACCTCAAATAATGTTTTCAAACGCCAGTAGTAGCATATACAAGAACCCCCCCCCCCCCGCCCTCTATTTTTCATTATAAGTGCATTATTCTTAAACACTATAACAGTAAGTAACACCATCACCACTATTTCAAAGCTCAAACTTTCTAGGGGCCTTGAAATGGATTTTAGCCCAACGTTCAGATCATTTCACTGCTCGAATACTGGGCCTGGTCAAAGTAAAGGACTGGAGGATGGTTGGACAGTTCCACTTGATGATGATGAGTGTCTACCTCAGCTACCACAGGACAGGCCAACTGATAAAGCTGATCAGTTTGAGACCTATGCAGGAGAATCCAAGGCTCACAAGATGAACTGGGTGGATCTTCCCAGACAATGGCTCATTGTTACTCGACCACCCGCAAAACCACGCCACATTGGGTCAATATTAAGTCAAGTGTGCTCTCCTCACAGACTTGGTCAGTTAGTGGAGGACAATGGCGGCACTTTCACAGGAAGAACAGACACTGAGAGGACAGTGTTTTGACCTGATTCAAACCAGAATAATTGCATAAGAGCCCCAGCCAGTCAGTGTGTGCATGAGTGTGTGTGTGTGTGTGTGTGTGTGTGTGTGTGTGTGTGTGTGTGTGTGTGTGTGTGTGTGTGTGTGTGTGTGTGTGTGTGTGTGTGTGTGTGTGTGTGTGTGTGTGTGTGTGTGTGTGTGTGTGTACATGAGACAGGTTGAAGAGAAGAGGAGAGGGGGTGCTGGTGTTGATTTGGCGGAGTCCGGAATCAAAAGCAAAAAAAAAGAGACGAGAACGTTGCGGACAATGGGGATCCCCTCATTACCGCATAGGACCGGTGAGAGTGAGAGGGCTGCTGGGACAAGCTCAGCGGGAGGTCTGTCCTGTGGCCTTCCAAAATCTCTCCCGAGCACCGTGTGTGTGTGCCAGACAATCCACAAACTCCCACCACCAGACAGTCAGCTCCCCTGACCTAAAAACAACAGCCCCCAACACTGTTCCAAGACCCACATACACACACACACACACACAATGTACTTCCCAGACCCCCACCCCACCCCTTAATAAATGCATTACAGTGCAGTGGGCTTGCTAAAGTGTACTGTGCTCCCATTATGTTACTTATATGTCAATGGGGATCTATGACAGAAGGGAGTTCAGATGCCTCTCTGTTAAGTGTAAAAGTTAACCCATGCATATTCATAACTCTCTATCAACTGTTGTAAACAAGGCACTGAACCCCCATGTCACACCATCATCAAAGAGCTCATTCGGAAGCTCCGGCTGACAGTTTTGAAATATGATGCTTTTGATTCCTTTTGCTTACACATTTTCTTTTCTTTTGCAGATATTTTTCGGGGAAGAGATAGGGATTAAGCCATGTGGCCACATGGCTTCATCAGGACTCAAACCCATGACATCATTACCGGCCTATGTGCTTGGACAGTTCAGCTGTGGCCCAGGCCTGGCGGTAACTGGAAAAGTCGGGCCGCCGCAAAGTCGGACCCTGAGTATAGACAGAGTTATGCTGTCGCAAACCCTGATCACTAAATGGGGTCATTCCAATGGCGGCTGTCCTACATAGACTTCATTATCTTTATTTTAGATTGTTTTGTAATAATATAGGATAATATCCTATATGATTTATGAACGTTTTTGCTATATTATAGCAAAAATGTTTATAAATCCCTTTATTTTACGTCATTTAGTACAGCATACACATTAACAACCCAGCTTTGATGATTATACGTACATCGTTTTATTTTATAATGTTTTATACTACTACTAGCAGGCCTACAGCCTAGACATTACAGAGACTTTAGTTGTCACTGTGGAATGCTTTAAAACAGATGTTTACATAGCTCTTATTTGCACCGCCATCGTTGAAAACAATGTATTTCAAACTTCAGTTTGTCCTTCTTTCAGGCTGAAACAGCGCTCAGCTTTCTGACTTCTCAATGTCACAACATTTCGGCTGGTCCGACTTTTATTTGGGCCGACATTTCCAGTATTCGGTCTGGCTATTAAGTATTTACTTCCTATTCGATAAGAAGGTTGTGTAGTGTATGTTTAGCCAGAGATGTTGCACACTGTGTGGCGTGTGGTCACTGCAGACAGAACAGCCCACTGAAATTACATGCTTTTTAAAATGCCATACAAAATGCCATGAAAATGCCAAAAATGCCAACAATAAATACAATAACATACTAAAGGCTCCTGTGAAATGTAAAGTAAACACCTCAATTAGTACTGGCACTGGCATGTTGTCCAATAACAATGTTACCTTTTCAAAATGTTCTGTCTTGCTGGACCTGGGCTCCTTCTCCCCTTGATGAAGGTTGGTTTTGTCACCCTTTGGTTCTATCTTGGGCGTAGGTGACTCTTTCAAGTAAACACTGTTGGAATAGCTTTGCAGAGTCTTCAGCAGTTGACTGAGCCGGTGTAGGACATCTCGTTGCTGAGCGTCTTCCACCAGGGAACCGCACCCAACGAGTTCGTCATAGTGTCCAATAATTTTACCAGAGGTACAAGTACCAGTGGAGTGTGCCTTTCTCACGAAGGATTTAGTAGTAGATGCAGCACTTGTACTGGAAAAGTAACCTACACAGTACCACAAACACAAAAATAACCATTAGCCATTTCCTCTCCCCATTGTGTATTTTTTACCTCCCCTTTTACCTCTACTATGAATTGCTGGTTATGATCTTACAGAAGTGATTTTTCACTTCTGTAAGATCATTTGTCTTTAATTGTTTGATGAAATGTACAAGATGGGAACCGTATTCTTGACTAGTGTGTCCATTCACAGTTCTGTTGTAGTTGTTCTTGAAATGCACTGTAAATCTCCTAAGCTGCATAATAAAAAAAATTAAAAACCTCCATTTTTATGAAATACAGCATTGGGGGAACGTTTTTATTAGACCTATGTCCACACAACATCTCTAAGGTATATTAATGACATATTGTTGAAAATGGGTGGAGTTCCCCTTTAATTCATGCATTCATTCATTCATTCATTAATCACCTCACATTTATACAAGCCAGTATTGCCCAAACGTTTTCTTGTCAGGGACCCCCAATTTGACACTCATTCCAATGGTACACTCTCTGAATTACAGACCCAATACTCTCAAATATCATTATATGTCATTTATCTTTAGTAAGGAAAACCATCAGAAAGTTGGAACCAGAAAGTGCTGCAGCAATGCACTGCATTATGCAAACTGTCCGCACAGCCTACACTATACAGTACATAACACAGTAGCCTACTACACCACTTGACACCAATGACGTTAACAATTTAGAACGCGAACAAAACGAAGAAAAGCTCACCTTTCGCGTTGATACAGGAACTAAGACACCACAATTTATTTGGCCTCATAAACATGCATTTCATCAAGCATTTCATCAAAGTTCTATTCGGCAAAGGCGACGTGTAGCGCGCCATGTTGTTTCAAAAATAACACAACTTTATTGACACAGCCAGAGGGAACTGAGCAGAGGCATTTCACCCAATCACCATCTGGGGTGAATAATTATCATAGTGATATTAGTACTAGGGAAAATGTGATAGATTTACATCTGTGGTGGTAGCTTTATGTGTGTGTTATATATCACTCCATTTATTATATGATCATCACATGCCAAAATACAGTTTTCCAAATCCAAATGAATCATTATATTTCAAACTGATGGTTCTCTCTTATTATTGAACCCATCTCAGTCAGAAAATAGCTGGAATAAAGCTCAGACTATATGTATTGTTTATAAAGGTTGTTAAAATCAGAATCTCTTGAAATGTTTTCATTTATAAGCAGTGACAACATAGCGACCTGAGATGTACTTCGGTTTTCATGAAAGATGTTACACAAAGGTTTATTTTGTACATAACGTAAAAGATTGTAATACATAAATAGTGTACATAATGCATAGGCTAAGTATTTGTATTTTATCAAACATGAATATCACTGGGTGAGGAGGGATTCTGTGACTGATGCACACCTGGCCTGATAGGTTGTGGGCTGGATGAAATATCGTTGCCATCAAAAGGGACACAATTTCATAATGGTATCCTTAAGTTCATAAGAACTTAAAGTTCATAAGAACTCCAGAAATGCTAAAATGTGTGATAGCAGTTTCAGAAGAGTAGCTGAATACTGGTTTAGGAGTATAATCTTAATCAGATTACGCTGTGACTATATAATTAATCGTTGTCTAAATGCCAAAATAATTAATTGTATGAACATCTCAATGTTTGTACCATTCAAGGGGGCCACAATGGCCCCCCTTGAAATTAAAGAAGAATTCTACACCAAAACACATTGGGCATCAATCTACCTTGATTCCTGTGACATGATACATAATATCCTTGATTTTTGACACAAATGCCCTATTTTCTACATTTCACCCTTGAGGTTCCCTTTAGTAGCTCCAAACTTCTTTTTTTTTCACACATCACATTTTAATAGTATACTGATAAACACGCTTGAGTTTTATGTCACACAGAGGCAGCCTTTACATGTAATCCAAGAGGTAATCTATTCCTCCTCCTCTCCTCCCCTCACTTTTGCCACTCTGCTTTCCAATCACTCCAGTAGAAACTCCTGTCCCACGGGTGCCACCTGAGTTTTTAAAAATCATAGTGGTCCAATTATCTTGTAGTGTGTGGGTTGATATGATGTGTGAAAAAATAAGTTTGGAGTTACAGAAATATCCGCAGTAGAATAAAGACAACCTGCGGCCATGTTAACTGTTGGAACATCGTCGCTGGGACGGGGACCTCATGGTGAAATGTAGAAAATGGGACATCTGTGACAAAAATCAAGGACATTATGTATCATGTCACAGGAATCAAGGTAGATTGATGCCAATGTGTTTTGGTGTGGAATTCTCCTTTAAACATCATAGATTTGTTGTGAGTGACTTAACAAGTTTAACGCACACTCCCACACACACATCATCCTTCAAGTTCCCTCGAGATCTGCAACACAAGCTGCTTCATGGTCTCTGTTGCTCATTGCCATACCAAGTTCATTCACAGTCAGGCCTGTGCTCTGTCCCTGCTCAGAACATCTGGGAATGTGAGTGGCCTTGTTCCTCTTGATGGGCAGGGTAGTCTCCACGGAAGAATATCCGAGATGACCTGGTCTTTTGCCCTATGGCATGAGTGTCCAGCAATGCTGAGATGGGGGGAATGCCACCATAAATCTGAACTTTGGTGGAATGGTCCTTCTATGAGAGGTTCTGGACACACATGAGGAGTCTTGTGGATGTTCCGTCGAGACGATCCAGAAACTCCCTGTTCATCGCCCACGTTTCAGCACCATAGAGGAGGATACTTTCCACACAGGCTTTGAACAGGCTGATCGTGGTGGTTCTAGAGATGTCTGACTGCCATATGCGATGCAACTTATTGCACGCATTCCAAGCCTGTCGTTTCCTTGTCATGAAGTCCTTTATACTACTGACTATATGATCCAAGACACACACACACACACACACACACACACACACACACACACACACACACACACACACACACACACACACACACACACACACACACACACACACACACACACACACACACACACACACATACTGCAAGCCCTTGGAGTATGAAATTATGTTGGGTTTGTATAGGAAAGGATTGGGGCAGCTAAAAAGAATAAATAATGAATCAAGAAATATAAATCTGGGGTATTCACATGAGCTACAGTAGATGATATAATGAACAAAGGTTTTTTTTAAGTGAAATATCCCTTTCAGCATGATGCAAATAAAACAGAGATCCTCGTCATAGTCCCTGAAAACATTACTACAAACACAATCTGGCTCTCACTGGACCCTCTAGCTTTTATTTATTTATTTATATTATTATTATTTTATTATTTGTACGCATTGGAAGGACCCGAATTCAACAAGAACTACATATACATAAAAAAGAAAAAACAAACTTAATATAACTGGAAAAAAATCTGAGTGTCTATTTTGATAAAGGGATAGGCCTACTTTGAGTTACCCTCTTCAATATTCCACGTAAAGAAGGTCACCCAATCATGTTTTTATCAGTTGTGAATTAAACCAATCCTTGCCTCACAAGATCTGGAAAAAATCATTCATGCTTTTGTTTCATTACTATTGCAATGGACACTACACTAACCTTGACTGAGACTACAATACAGAATACAGCTGCTAGAATGCTTACCAATAGCCTACAAACCACAGAGCAGACATAACACCAGTACTGGCTGAACTTCACCTAACAAATCTAGAATCGATTATTTTAACATAAAGCACAACACACGACTTATTGGTAGCAAAGGCAAATACAAGATCCCTCCGTCCCTCTGACCAAACACAGAACCAAGGAGGACCGGGCCTTTGTAGGTGTCGCTACCACACTACGGTACGGATCTCCCTACCTTTATCCATAAAAAAAAACCTCATTTAAGCTACATTTTGTCGTGTAAAGCTTTTGTCTTTTCTTTTTGTTGTAAATGTATGCATCTGCTTTTATTTTATTTAAATTGCTATTTGTTCCTTTGTGCTTTGTTTTAACTGGCTGTTTGAATTGATATCCTACTGCTACTGTACAGCAGTTTGTTGTGAAATGTGCTTTATAAATAAAATGTACCTACTTAAATGGATGTGTCACTACGCGCAGTTTACTCTGTGTAGCCCTGTAGTCTCTCAAGACAGATTGTTGCCTCAAGTCAATGGTGCGCTCTGCTCGCGCACAAGTAGGCCAATAATGGATGGCATAGGACGGATGGCACCTACTTGTGTGCAATGCGTAAGTTAGCACTTGAGTGCAGTTCTTTTAGGACTAAGATGCGGAGATTTAAAATAAATAAATAAATAAATCACCCATAGCCTGTGGTGGGGGCCCGGGCCAGACGAGGAGCGGGTGGCATACTCTATGGATGAACTGAAACAGGTTTGGAGGAGAATCACTCACTCTGGCTGCTGTAAACAAAAACATGCTGCAGGTTTGCCAGCAGCATCAGCTGAACGTCAGCTGATCGGAAGTGTGTGTAGCAGCCAGCCAGCCAGCCAGCAGTGTGTGTCAGTGGAGTGGAGCAGCTAGCTAGCAGCACTACTAGCACAGCAGGGGGGGTGGTGGAAAGGAGAAACAAGGCACAAACAACATGATGGCTGATACAATAGCTGATACCAGGAGATTATTCACCAAGCCTCAGAACTTAAATGACGCGTACGGACCGCCGAGTAACTTTCTAGAGATCGACGTGAGCAACCCGGAGACAGTAGGGGTCGGCCGGACCAGATTCACAACGTATGAGATCAGACTGAAGGTGAGCAAGACAGCAGCATGTATTATTAAGCTGGAGTCCATCCAGGTCCAGTGGAGTGGACTCACTGACTGCTATTTTTTCCCCTGCACACGGCTGTCCACTTCAGTTTAATAATCCATAAAATAAAAAGCCCCTGCCTGCGTCGACACGCCTCGTCGTACGACCGTGTCGCGAACATGAAATAGCCTAAAGCTCACAGCTCGGTTTTACTTGATCGCCCGTCTGACAGCAGATGGCAATGAAATACTTTTTTGTTGTTGGAACTCCTTCGAATGAATCCATTTCTTGCTCGTTTAGTCGTTTAATGGGGCTAGCTTACAGGCCATAGTAGTAAAGTGAGCAAATGCCAATCTGTGCAAGCTAACTTGCAAACAACTTTTAATATGGGACAAAAAGGCGACGAGTGCTGGACATGTTAATCGCCAAGTGAAAAGGAAGGACATTGCAATGTTTGGATAAGATGTTAGGCCTGACCATGTTTACAAAGTCATGCAGCAAGTCACAGTCACAGGATCCCAGCTGACTGACTGCAATTTGCTCCTCGAGTAAAGGCAGGGCTATCTAGTAGAAGAGTCGCGACATTGAGGGGCGAGAAACTGAGCGCTCGAGCTGCTGTTCGCGCAGCCTGAAAAAGAGACAGACTGGTGTTGGATATGTGTTGTCTTCAACGACGGCGGCGGGAATAAGAGCATGTGTGTGTCGTCATGTGAACTGTTATAAAGTAGTGTACAGTAATAACTGAAGTCTCTGGAAGTTTTACTTCAAAGCATTTTAAAAATCACGAGATTGAAGATCATTAAAGCTGGGCTGTTGCCTGCCCTGAAACCTGTGCATTACATTTCTGGATACTTCCACTACAGAACTTGTCCCCGTTTGTTGTCCCCATTCTCAATAGAGGTCTATACGTAAGAGCCGCCATTGGAGTGGCCCCATGAAGTGAACGAAGTTTGCGTAACTCTATACTCTATGGCTCTGAGTAACGGTAGCTGTTATGCTAGCTAGCGGTTGCTGCTAGCTTCTTTAGCAGTCTTGTTAGTGTTTACCTGGGCCAGTCGAGAATGTTATGGCTTGCCAAACGTTACATACCTGCGAATAGATTATTGGCAATATCACTTCGAGGATGATTATTTGGGCAGACATTACTCGGCTTGTTTAAAGACAGCTAATGTTATTATAACGACAGTCAATTATGTTTTCCATAACCTGTAGCTATAGCTAGCAATGTTGCTGCAGCAGATTATTTGTTTACACTTGTGGCTTCCATGGTGTCGCGCGAACACATCAAATCAAGTGCTCTAAAAATATACCAATAGCTGACAAGAATAGTTTGAACTTTAGATCACAGACAACTTTGTTCCTAAACTAAAGTGAACATAATTTTCATAACCGTTGTGGATGACGATTCCAAGCCACACCCTGGCTGTTACTCACTGCAAAGGATAGATAATAGTATGTCACACAGCATGGCGTTAACTTGTTTTGAAAGGGAGACATATAACCCAAAACTAAAGTTCTCTCTTCACACCCTCAATATGGGTTGGATTACTTGGGTACATGTGTGTAACATGTGTTATTATACTGGCTTTGTTACTCTACTACAAAACCCTAAAATGCTGCCCAGTATGAGCGGTAAAAGGCAACGGAATTGCATTTGCATTAGTCAGCTTTAGTTGGAACCTCTGTCAGGATGTTGCAAGCTCCTTCCTAGTCCAGTCCACCCCCAATTCGCATTTCCTTCCCCTTGGTCAACAGTTGAAGAGGACATACAAGTGCACACTTTCTGAAAGGAGATTAGTATAGTTCTAATGTTTTAGGTCTATATTATAATCTGATAATGTTGTTGTGTATGTTTTGGATCCTCATGTATTGCAAAAACACTCGTGCAATCTTGCAACCAGTTAAAATTTAACAACTCAAGGATCAGAAAATCAATTTTGGTCACGTTTTGACTCCACTTTCACTCTATTCACCTTGCACCCAATACATACAGCACTTATTTGTGTAGGCCTACTGAATATAGGTATTGAATTCCCCTTCAAGTAGTATTAAAGGGGAATTCCACCCATTTTGCTAGGCCTTTAATATACCTGCCATAGAGATTTTGTGTGGACATGATAAAAAGGTCCCCCCATTCTGTGTTTCCTAGAAATGGATGTCTGATACCATTAATATGGTGAAAATATGACTTGATGACATCATCAAGTGTGCTTCACCTTTCTTTTAGGACCTTTTTTCTGACAGCATACAAATGGAACCAAATGGGCCTGTTAGGGTTCATTTGGTTCCATTTCCATGGAACTAAATAAAAAAAATCTCAGAAAATATCAGTCGAGGGACTCGAGGCTCCCATAAATTTGCACAGCAGCTGCTCTTACAATATTACAGTTCCATTCTTTTCGCAATACCTGGAGGATCATTGCACTAAATGCACAGCCACTGGCAGAGCACACATCATGTTATTCAATTCCATATGAAAATGTACTTCCAGATGAGGCAATCTGTGGTAATAACTGTTTACCATCCAAGTAACAAACTTGGAAACAGAGAGAGATATTGAGCAATCCAGTCCCTGTCTGGAATTGCTGCATCAGAGCAGAGATCATGTCTGCTGTCAGCCACCCCCCCCCCCCCATCCAAAAAAACAAGGTAAGCTGAGAAAACCTCAGCTAAACAACACATCACCTCCATGTCAACAGTGTTGTACAGTACATATGTCTAGTCTTTAAAGGTATAGTAAGTGATTTCACTTAATTCAAATATTGTTATTTTTCTCCTTTATTGGCTAATCCTCCCTACTATAGTGTGGTGACCATTTAAGGAGTTCTTCTCTGTCTGCAGGGAGCCCTTGAGGTCAATTCAATTTCAATTCAAAGGAGCTTTATTGGCATGATAAAACAGACATTTACATTGCCAAAGCAAGAGTCACAAAACAATACAATAAAAACTGTTGAAAATGGGGACAAATATATACAGTTGGAGGGGGGTACAATTTTTGTAGACAGTTATGCTACAATGCATTGTTTTATAAAAGGTTATAGCACATTATAACAACATTTGTATTGCTACTTCAAGACAGATCATGCAGAATAAGAAGAAAACTAACAGATTCCCTATCTGTTTAAATGTAGCAGCTCTGTTTACATGGAAGAGTCTGGATAGTACAGATTGTAGTCCTTAGGGTAGTTGAGTTCCATTGGCCAATCTTCTTACGTCGCAACGGTGCACAAATCTTGCTGCTGTGTTTGCACATTGTTGTATTTCTCCCAATAGGTATGGAAGTTTTCCCTCGTTGGTCATAGTTTCGAACTCGCGTTGAGTGTGTGCGATTTGTGGGAAGTATGTGTCTCTGATGTCTTGGTATAAGGGGCAATAAACCTTAGTCAATAAACCTTAGTTTCAGTTTGGGCTTTGGGATAAAAGCCTTTCGTCCAATCAGGATGAGAGGGGTCTTCCTCTAATCAGGATCAAGTGGGGCTGGGTCTTTGGTGTATGTGTTGTTTGGCCTGTTGTACTTCCCCTCACTAGATGTGGGTGTGGGTGTGCGCACGCGCTACCAGGGGTACTGGAGTGTTTTCCAAATCACCCAAATCAATTACTCGCAAGACTTGACAGTAAAATATACCCAGATTTTGTTTTTGATTGGTTGGTCCAGCCTCCCTTCAGAGTTGCCTTCGTAAGTAACTGTAAATTCAACTATGAAAATGAGGAGGTTCTATTCGATTTACTTTAATAGGCTATGTAATCTTCTAAATTATTTGAATGCATGTGTGTGCACGCACACAGACAGCTGGCGGGCACCAACTTTGTCAAATTACGTGGCTCAAATGCAGTACAAAGTACAAGTACCGGGCACTACACTTGTATTTCATTTTCCTTGACTTCACAATTAATACGGTGCATGCCATAACTGGATACAGTTGAATTTGTGATTTAGTACAAGTGTAGTGACACTCACTGCATGCTACTGCAACGTAAGTGAAGTTGGCTGACGGCATTTTATCCAAACATAAAAACAACTCATTGGGGTGGTCTGTTCTTGCCCAATACATATTCCTTCAACTGAGCTGTTTTATAGCCTGAGCTGGATACAGGGTTCTACTGTGGACTTCAGGCTGATGCTGAGCCTTCTCCCACTAGATGTGGTGTACCAGCTTCTCAAAGTGTTTGCTGTCTATGGCAGTGGTTTTCAACCTTTTTCATTCCAGGGCCCACTATTTATTCAGCATTTTAGCCACAGACCACCTTGATGTTGAGTTTAATCTCAAGTTTACAATCTAGGAGAGATAACTGGCAAAATGTTGGTCAAAATTCTACATTTTCTAATTGTTTAGATTCTAGAAAATTAAGTAATTCAGATGTTTAAATATAATTTAACTGTTTAGAATGTAGAATGAAACCAAAGGGGCCCGTAAGAGTCCATTTGATTTTTACGATCTCAGGAGTTACAGATCTATATAAGGGTCCATATGGTTACCAACTGTCCATCATTTAGCTGGGGACCACCTGGAATCCTCTCAGGTATCACTGGTGGTCCCTGGACCACTGGTTGAAAACCACTGGTCCATGGGATAAGAGCAACAGGTCTCCGGTCATTCAGGCATGCCACTGTTGTATAGGACTCCACCTACTCTGTGTATGTTTTTGTTTGGATAGTGGGAAGCATTCTGAAAATATCACACCTACAAGTTCACAAAGCATTATGGCATGTGGTGTTGCCAACTTGTAGATTTGCGATTGTTTGACTGGGTGTGCAACCGCAGCCAAGTTGACAGGATGAAATCAAATAGGCAGTTTAAGCATCGACTGTTTTTACAACGGCTCCCACCGCTTCCCTTGGCAGACGTACGGAGGCTATGAATAATACAATCGCCGTAACTGTCAAAATCGTTAAGCAAACAGCTGTGTGCAAACAGTGTGTCAAACTTAAACACTTTTTTTTTTGTCGTGAAAACAACTCCCAATAAACAGGTTTCACAGTCGTGGTCTCTGTCTTGCATGTGATCCGTATGTCTCAGTCACGTAGCAGTAGCGAACTAGACCTGTGCCCCTTTGGGGCACATGTCTCCACCGTCTAGGATCAGGGTGAAGACTGTTACGTCACCCTGCGGGTGACTTAAGAGCCAGTGACTGACGTAACAGCCAGTCACTGTGTTTCACCCCTGCAGGCAACTGTTATGTCAGCCTGCGGGTGACAGGCCTGTGCACAGACGGACTTGTGCACAGACGGACACGTGAACGGACGGACGGACAGGGGACGAAACATAGTCACCACCTTACGGTGGAGACAACTTGTGCAGCTGACTGTACTCCCAATAGACAGGTTTCACAGTCGTGGTGTCCGTCTTGTGATCCGTATGTCTCCACACCGTTGTCACACCGCCATCACTACCCCTGCCCTTTTACTAAACAAATGCCCTGCATGTGCCCTTCATCTCTGGCAAAAGGGTGCTGAGCTGCAGCCCGTACTGTCGTTTGCAAGGGTGCAAACGACACGTTCATATTGAAGAAAGGAGCAGGGAGTGCATTGCATTACATTACATCTTCCATTTCTTCAACTTGCCCATCTTTAGTCCAGCTGGAGTCATATAAGGAAGGATACTTGGCAGATTTTACGACTCCAATTCACACAGGTGTGATTTTTGTTTTAAACATTAGCTGCATGTCAGCTAACTTCTTGATAACTTGCTTCTTTGTATGCACTAGACATGATCAGCAGTAGAATGAGTAAGGTGCTGGACCAATCCGTGTTATTCTAAAAGGTTTTTTATAAACATGGACTTAATATGATACGAAATTAATGTTGTTTCTTCATTCAGAGCATGCCAACACATTATTACACAGCAAGTGAGGTGATGGTACATTTGCTGCAAATATATTGCACTTTATTTAAATAAACATAGTTAATGGCATGAAGTTGTAAGTAGGAATGGCTGCAGCGGCAAGCAGATTCATCTATTGAGCACTGTTCGACTTGCTGTTGCCGTAGCGGACAATGTCACCGTCGTATGCTTAGTCCCTAATGACTTGCCACTGCTGACTCCACAGTCAATTCATTCAAAATATTGTATGCAGTAAGACATTAAAGAGTGTATGTGTCGACTGTGGTTGGTTAGGAGACCTGTTCTCTTAGAGGATAAAAATGATTTCTTTGGTTTGAATACTTATGAATGTGTTGATTTACGTTTTCTTTAAGGAAGGCTGGATCTTCTGGGCTTAATTAATTACAGGAATACAGCGATTACAACACTTAACTCGTTTTAATCGGCATAGGTTTCACACCACAAAACCACAAAAACTGGACGAATTTCAGGTGTTCTGATCATAACGGTGCACACAGTGGGAAAAAGAAGCCTATGCTTTGCTTGGTACAGTGGATGATGGGGAAAAAATGTATTCTCTTTTTTTTACCCCCAAAAAAGCTTTTAAGGTCAAATATAGATATACATTTCCTTTTTTCCTTTTTTTAATTTAGATTAATTACGAGACTGGAAATAATTATAAATTGAAACAAAATATTACAAAGTATACAAAAAAAAGTAGCAATTACAAAAATCTTTAGTTTAGCGTTGGAGTTAACATCCCTACAGTTGCTACAACAAATTGTTCTTCGGCTTAATCTAAAGCTTACTTAACCTCTGGGTCAATTAGCACATTTGTGTAGCCATCTATGCATAGCTAAGTGATCTATGAATAAAATTCATAATCATAATGAATTGTTCTCCAACCCCCACCCTTATTAGTTAGATAGTAGAGCAAACATGAGTTGTTAATACATGTTATTAATAATTACAATACTTTTATGATTGGAGAAAAGTGTGTTACCCAGGTCTTTGCTGTGTTTTTCATCCGTTCTACCTGTCATTCAGTCATTAGTATCGATTGAGCTCTTCTTAGTAAGTCTTTATATTGTCTGATGTGTAGGTGGTGGAAGGGCGCTATGGAATAGTCTTAGATTGTCATCAGTCTTCCCACTCTGTATGATTGCCCCGGGTTTTCCTTGGTTGTCGTCTGCGGTGTGACTGACATCCCTGTAGTTAGTGTCCTGGAGCAATTCAATTGGTTAGCGCCCTCAAGTATTTATAGTTTCCATACCGTTTTTTAAGGATGGAAGGGGGGGAAAAAAGCCGTCTTCAGGCATTAGTGTTGAATATAAGGCTACTGTACTTGATTAGCGTGTAATAATTAGCATATGCGTGTAATCAGCATTATTGTGCGCCTCGTAACCCTCCGTGACCCTGCTTTGCATAAGAGCACAGAAGAAGAGGAGCATCCCTTACTCCTTAACAAACGCGGTGTCAACTTTGCTTCGATTCTCCTACTCCCCCTTTCTTCTCCCTTTTCTTTAGAAGCATTTTACTGCAAGTGAAAGTGAAGGGCATGATACCTAGGACTGGAATGCGTAGCACAGGCTCTGATTGGATTTCTGTTTCAACCACGCTTCTAATATCGGGGGACCAAATTTGAATGTATTTTTCTTTAATAATATACCACAAAATGTCTGTTTTATCACTCCCAAGTCCCAACCCCTTCGGCACTGTTTTCGCTGCACCCCACCCGCCCCACTCCGTCCCAATTCAAGAGAGTCCTTGCGTCCCGTACTGAGTGAGTCTGCCTAATCCCTTCATTGAGAGGGGAGAAGAATGAATCGGGCCAGGGGGTGGGAGAGCTGGACCGTTTGCCTCCCCATCCTTGTCTCCCCACCCATAGGAGGGCAGAAAGCCACCCCCTGCCCCCCCTTCCCCCCTCCGACCTTCGTCTCCTTTCCCACTTATCCCCTTTCTCACCCAGCTGTGTGCAGTCAGTTGCCTTGTTCTTAGAATGCTTATCTCAGCCTCTGTGATGACTATATAGACCAGTCACATATACAGTACTGTAGCAGCACTCCCTTACAGGTGAAGTGTTCGTAGGGCTGTGGCTGTACTAAAGTACATAATGGTGGCATGCTTATCACAAGCTCTCTCTAGAGAGAGTGATTGGTATGTTTACCCAGCAGTCAATTAGTTTAATAATGTGCAAAAAATAACAATGGTGAAGTTGTAATGCAACTTTTTATGTCAGTAATTAGACATCAATATCCTAATGTTCCTTTACAAAGAAAAACATATTGGATTTAATTTTGTCAAATAACTACTATGATCCCACAGAGTTCATTTTAGTACTTCAGTGTGATGTTTTGTTTTTTATATTTTTGGGGCCTTTCTGCCTTTATTCATAGATTACAGTATATATGCCAGACCACTTATGTGCCTAGTTGCCTGGACCGCTGGAGCATGGCCCAGGCCACACAGTATAGTTAAGTAGTTTTACCCCTAGACTTTTCCATAACTACTACAATCTGGGGAAACTTTTTTTTTAAAAAAAATAATTATTTACTACTAAACTCTGTTGTTGCTCCTGCCTGTGTACCAGACTGCGTCACATTGAAGTTCAAATTTAACTTCAACGCAACTCATTTGCCAGTGGAAACGATAACGTTCATAATCATGTTGAATGCTTATGTTGCCAACGACAAAAGAGTGTGGTTCCAGGCTAATGTTGCTCCAAGTTACCACGTTGTTTGCGGCAAGGTCATTGAAGGAGTTAATGGTCATATGAGAGACTTCAGACTTCATGGCCCGCTCTACTCATTTTATTGTCACATGACCACCGTGGCCAAGTTGTTAGTGGTTACATACTGTACTAGGGTGATGTGATCTAGATTTCATGGTCACTTATGGGCAGCCAGGCTTTCATTTGATATGTGATGTGATCATTTGGCCCATCTTTGAGACGGAAAGTTTATTTATGAAAAGATGGAACCATATAGCACTTTTCAAGCTGGCAGGCAAGTGCAGTCAAATCAGTAAATTTGTTAATTTGTCAAAGGGCATATATACAGTACAGTATCAAAATCATGAGTGGCAATTTGCAGTATTGATTCCGACCCTCTCTTACTGTACCTTCCACTTGTGTGTGTGAATATATATACACAGTATATCATGCTAGGTCACTCTTTGCAGTAGTAGTATATACCATAACCTTTTATGCATATTTGGTTTGAAGGAGGTACCCGTCTCCCCTAAAAGCATATTGTTACTGTTTTGAACTCCGCATACAATGGAAGGAAAAAAAACACATTATTAGGCATTGTCTCGGGCTGCTGGCTTCCATCCCCTCCAAAGGGCACACTGGAGAGAGTGAACTTTGGGATCTCACTTTGTTTATCATGGACAGGAGCACATAAAAAAGCTCTTATGGTACTCTCACCCCCTCCTCTCTACTCCCATAGCGTCTCTCCTTCTTTCTCCTCCATTTGGTGGTGGAGTTGGGGGTGTTTGGTCATTAATAAAACGAGGACGTTTTTTTTTTTTTTTTTTTCCTGGTAGGGGGGTTTGGGGTGCTGTGAGGGGTGGGGTGGGGGGGTTGTCAGGCACAGTCAAGGGTAATCCAAAGTCTACAGCATCCTCCGACAACTATTTTAATGGAAATAGGGAACATATTGTATCAAGGCTACCATATCCTACTTGAAATGACAGTATCAAAAGTGGGAGTTGATACTATGGCAACAAAGCAGCTTTTTGTCAGCTAGGCGAGTCGAGGGAGGAGGGAGGCTGTTGGGCTACAAGGGCCAGCTACTAGCCAGGGAACGAGACAGAAAGAAAGAAACGAGTATACGGATAGAGAGAGAGAGTAGAGGGAGTGAAAGACCCACCGAAGCCCCATCGCTTTTGTTCCCTCTCTCTTTCTCCATATATATATACTCATTTTTTCTCATTTTGGAATATGATGCAATGGAGATAGCATTGTGTTGCCATTTTAATACCATTATTCTGAAAGGGGAATCACGGGAGGGCTAAGAAGGGGCCATGCGGGGTTAAGGATGCTCAAACTTGACTTAATCCATCCTGCTAAAAGCTAATGCATCGCAGCAGCAGAGACTGCCAACCATTCTCACAGGAGACGAGGGATCTTGACCACCCCCCCACCCCCCAACACGCACGCACACACACACACACCTCTGGCCATCTCCATCTCTTCGGCTTTTCTCTTCCCCCACGCAACCTTTTACCAAGGATTCTTTTCAACCCGTCCTTACCTTAATGAGCCGTATAGCATTGTCCTAAAAAGGATGAATCACATGCTTCTCTTATACAGGGTTGCACTGTGGCTTTGTAACCAACCCAGTGGAGGTCTCAGTCCGATATGGAGTCGGATTTCTATAAGCAACCTGGTTGCTGCACACTCTCTCCCTCACACTCCTTATCATGACATTCGTCAAATTAATTACATTAGTTAGTGAGTTTCTATTCGGTCTGTGGTTAGTGTAGATTCATATTTATTTTTCTTTGCATTTGGTGTCCATTCATTGTGATACATACATCTGTCCACTCTTAATTAAACGTATGATCATGTAGGTCTATTATTTTATTCTCTTCTCTCGCTGTAGGGTTAGACTTACAGTAAACTCCGCTTTCTTCCTGTGCTAGTGAATTGGGACAAACTGTTAAGAAAATCTCAAGACCTAGGAGGGTTGGGGGGGCCGGCCCGGTGTCCCGGTAACTGGAGACGCCCGAACCCTAACCTCTAACCAGCCGTGAAGGGAACAGAGGCCAGGGAAATCTGATCTTTGACTTGTAGATCTCCCACGCACCGCCTATTTAAGTGTGTGTGTGCGTGTGTGTGTGCGTGTGTGTGTGTGCGTGTCATGTCAGTCATACCGCTCTCTTTTCAATCCCACACTTTCGTTCCTCCCCTCGTCCTGTAATGCCAATCTCTTAATCATAGGCTTTTGACTGGGAGAGGGGATTTGAAAGGGCAGGTGACTTATTCTCTCCTTCCAAGCTCCTTTTGTCAAGAGCCAGTGGCCCAGGACCTGTGTGCACTGTGCACATAACGTGTGTCTGTCAGTGTATGAGCACGTTCGAATGCAACGCAGCGTGCATTCATCATTTATTATTTGTGTTAACTGTGCGACTGGTCAAACGTGTATAACTTAACACCTGTGCGAGAGTGTGTGTGTGTCCGTGCATTTGTGCGCGTGTGTGTGAGCGTGCTTTCTGTGGGTATGTACATGAGGGGATTAGAGTCACGGCGGTGGCAGATTACCTGTAACCATGATCTGTTGTCATGGGGGGGATTAACTTTGCGGTGCTCCACACTGCGAGGTAACACGACGCAGCGGGGCCAGCCCCACGGTGAGAAGAGAGAGAGAGAGGGAGAGGAGGTTTAATGCAAGGGTGGCGGGGCGATAAAGCTAAGCTTAATCCACTTCTCCTGTGACCTGAGTGAAGGGGGTAGGGTGGGGGTGGGGGGGTGTCACGGCCGGGCCTCGCCTCGCCTCGGGAGAACTCAACAACTCGAAATGAGAGCGAAAGAAATGAGGCACTAGTATGCAAATGCTAACAAACTTGAGATAGAGAGGGGTGGCGGTGTGTATCAGAGAGACGGATGGATCATGAACAGAGGGGCTATGTGCCTGTATGTTGGCCTAGCACAGTGGTTTTCAACCTTTTTTCATGCCAGGGCCCACTACCTTTTGAGAAGTTGAGCCACGGACCAACCAATTGAAGATGACATTTTAGCCCCACGGATCCCAAAACTAAAGATTTCTTTCTGCTTTTGTTCACAATTCCAGGCTGGATTTCAGAGAAATCAAAACAGTCACAAACATACAGATCAAAATGACCATTAATCTTTTACATTCTCTAGTTGTGTAGACTTGGGGCTAATTCAGATAGTGAATATTTTAACTCTTGAGAGTGTAAACATTTACGCTCTCAAAGAGTTACATCTGGTTAACCAACTTTCCATTTAGCTGTAGACCACCTGGAATTCTCTCAGGGTCCACTGGTGGTCCCCGGATCACCTGTTGAAAACCCCTGGCCTAGCACTTGAAATCAGTCCCAACGGCCACCAAAACTCCATCCAAAGGAGTGCATCTGTGGCTGTGCCTAGGGGCTCCATTTTCGTTACCGCTATACCCCTTATCCCTTAACTTCTTTGCCTTTTTAAACTATTAAAAAAAATCATTTTCAGTAGTTTAAATGGTCAGTCTACAAGCTCACAACGTGTTAACAGATTGACATGTTGAAATATTCCAAAAAGTTTTTCAAAATAGTAAAAACGAAATAAGGGATTAGGGGTAAGGGGCTTAGCATGTAACGAAAATGGAGCCCTCGGTGTTTGTTTGCCCTCATGGCGCCCCAGGCAATTCCGCTGAGGTTACCCCCTCTCCTGGCCTTCCGCCTGTGCATAGGTCCCCCGATCACATAGAAATTATGATTACAGTGATCAGTAGGGTCAAGAGTCTAATAAAACAGAGTAACCTAGGGTTGTTTTTACTGTCCTCTGCCACTGTCAGGGAATTCTTCATAATAAAGGCACTAGAGTGTCATGCAGATGACAGATTTTACTCTGAAAAGCCCCACCTTCAGTTACACCAAAAGCTGGAGGCATCTCTTTCCATTAGTACCCCATGCTACCTCATGTTATGTATCTCTAAAAACATCCCAAGCTAGGTGCTTGCTGAAGTCTGACCATAGAACATCAATGTTGTAATACAAAACCCTGAAGCAGGGGCGGATCTAGGCATGGGCATGGGAGGGCAATGCCCCCCTAATTCCCCAGACTGCCCCACCAAACATGACGGCATGCAAAGCAACGTGCTTATGTTTAAAATGATTTGAAACACTCCTACTGCTAATAACTAACTACAGTGTCACCACTAAACCAACAGCATTCCATCATTGAAAACAGAAAACTCTCTGAGTCAGACCTTTAGCTTTATGCATGCTGCGTGTCTGTTGCAACTTCAACAACAACTGATGTTACTATTGATGCTTATACTTGCCTAATAAAAGTCCTTTAACTGAAAATGGTATGGGTGCGACTTCATCGCTCATGGCCCGAAGCGACACGAGCGATAAAGCCGCCCCCCATACAATTTTCTCCTGCCCCCTCAATTAGGAAATGTTATATCCGCCCCTGCCCTGAAGAGCGCCGTAAGTTATGAGCAACTTTAGCCAGCCTGTAAGCATGGACGTGAACGGCAGTTATTTTTTCTGATACTTTTTTATAGTCGGAATTACACATTACGGAATTACACATCTCCTATCATTCATTAAAGCAGCGGAGTGTTCATATCTGACTGAAAGCAATAAAAGCATGTCGCATTTGTCAAATTGCATCCTGTTCCCAATTCCCGTGAACATAATGCCACCGTCTACAGTAGTCGTGTGAATCCGGATGTAGCACACGACAACGACATAGGGAATTGCACTAGCCGGATGATCGTTTTTCTTTTTAATTTCACCACTTTATTTTTTTCAATGACGACCGAGGTGCACATCCAGCTTTTGGTGAGGCTGAAGAGTGGGCAGCTTATAGAGAAAAAGGGGGTTTGAGATTTCCACATTGAAAATATTTTCAAAGGAGGCTCCCAAGGGCGAGTGTCTGACTTATTGTCACAGAGTGGGTGACCATGGCCGGCTCTGCCCTCCCTACTGTTCATTTAATCATCCATGGAGCAAATAAAACTCGCTTCAGTGTTCTCTCTTCCTCGCCCATAATGACTACAGCCCTTGCTTTTGCTCTCCTCCATTCAGCCATTTACCCATTTGTCAAGTTAACTCTTGTCTCCTTTACACACATTTAGTCTATCCATCGATCAGTCTACATGCATGCGCGCGCCTCGCCGGTTGCGTGCAGTTATTGCAGCTGCGGCACCCACCCACTCGCTTGAGTACCTCGGCACTTGTAGCTCCTTCTACTGTGAATTCTGACCTTCTGTGATTGTGTTCCGCCAATGAAATGTTCTGTGTTCTCTCTCTGTCTCTCTCGCGCGCTCTCTCTCTCCCCCTGCTCGTTTGTATGTTGTCATCTGATGGCCATGTACTGTCAAGAATAGTGAAGAGGTTTGGCATTGTGCTCTAATGTGCTGTTTGCTGCATTGTTCTCCGTCAATGTCAAAACATCTCCAATTTTTTTTTTATATGATTGCTTGTAAACCGCACCTTGGAATAAACACACACAAACATATACAAATATAAGTGCATGAGTCCATGGTGAAAAGGATACTACGAAACCCCCCCTTTTTTCTAAATTGTTCACCCAAAGTTATTTTACTTTCATTATTCAGTAAAGTTGGATTTCAGAGTATTTATTTATTCTTTTATTTTACAAAGGCAGAATGGAGCAACACAGCTAGAAAACAAACCAAATAAAAACAGACATTTCAATCAGTGACTGACTGTCTGAAATTGGCATCTTGCACTTCACTCCATTCTTTTTCATTAATTAACATAAAATGGCATCAGGCATTGGTTCCTCCTTGTCCAATATCATTCCAATATCTTAGTCCCAGGAAAGGTTCAGTTTTGAGTATTTGCGGGAAGAATAATACTCAATGCCAACATGTTTGAATATAGGGCAAGGTCCCGGGAACTCTGGCATTGAATTCAACTATTCTATTCATCAATGAATCAGAACTATTTTCAAATGCTGGTTTTGTCTAACTGTTGTACCATCTTGCATCATCAGAATCTCTAGCGAAAAACATTATTTACATCAACTTCAGTTATGGGTTAGACCAGGGGTCAGCAACCTGCGGCTCAGGAGCCGCATGCGGCTCCAGAACACAGCCCTAGTGGCTCACTGGCTGTAGCATTATTACATACACACACTGGGGTGATCCACACCAAAATAATACTGTATAAACATTTCAGTCACCCAAAACACGTTGCGCTGTCTGACAATTCCCAGTTAAAGTAGCACTTGGCCATGTCAAAAAAGCCCAGCAGTTATCAGAGGTGGAGCTTTCAATCTGAACCACCCATTTTCAAAGGTTTACTCAGTTTACTGTCATTAATATAGAGATGCTGTGTGGACTAGAAATGGAGTTCTGTAAAACTCCTTTATTTTTTTTAGAAACTCCATTTCTGAAGAAAGTTTGTGTTTCACCATGTTAATGATTTTTCTTTGACAACCTTTTTTTCTGAGAGTGTGCAAATGGAACCAAATGGACCCGACAGGGTCCATTTAGTTCACATTTGCACACTCTCAGGAAAAAAATAATAAAATGCGGCTCCAGACAGATTTTGAATTTAATTTTGGGTCGAAAATGGCTCTTTCAACATCTTGGGTTGCCGACCCCTGGGTTAGACAACTTATCCTCTGCCAAACGGTGTAATGATTTTAATTCCTTTTTGTCCCCTGGCTACCTTTGTGTGTTTGTACAGACCAACCTGCCCATCTTCAAGCTGAAGGAGTCTCGTGTGCGGAGGCGATACAGTGACTTTGAGTGGCTCAGAGCAGAGCTGGAAAGGGAGAGCAAGGTACGTTTTTCAAGCAAACAGTTGTACACTGGACCTACCTATGCTTGACCCTCAGAATGTGAGTGTCGCTGTGACGTTATAGAGTGACAGAATTGCATCCATTCATATGAGCATAAAAGGCTCTATGCATGCACCCCATTTTGGGTGTAAGAGTCTGGGCCCCTGAGCGTTTTCATTTTCACTGCTATCATGAAGATGATACTCTGTGACAGAGTACTCAAATTCGGCCCAAATCCAATCATTGTTGATCTTTAAGGAATAGTTTGTTCCTCCACACACTACATGCTCCCAGTGAGGCTCCTCACTGACGGGGGAACTGAAGTAGTAGGTGTCCGGTAATTCAATGTGTATCAGAGCACACACAGTATGGTTTCAGGCAGTGCTGCCATCCCTTTGACCAGCCAGTTTGAAGACTAACCAGAAGGAGCCAGCAGTAAGACTGCACAAGTGTGAGGGGAAATTGGAAATGAAATAACTGCCAAATTGAGAGTAAAGGGGGGCATTCTAGGAGGAAGAAAAATAAAAAATAAAAAATCATAAACCACGTGTTGTACAACTCCTTGTTTTCTAATGCTTCAGGTTGTGGTCCCACCTCTTCCTGGCAAAGCGCTGTTCCGTCAGCTCCCATTCCGAGGAGATGATGGAATATTTGATGACTCTTTCATTGAGGAACGGCGTTCAGGCCTGGAGCAATTCCTCAACAAGTGAGTCAGCTAACTTGTGCAAGTGTATTTTCGTTCTAGCATGCACACGCGTGTGATGTCCTCTCTGACATTCATTTTTACTTTGTGAACAATTAAACGCTTTTTGTATAATGGGGAGCAGACACAACTTTTTCACTTCTCTTTGTATTGTTAACAGACTGAGCCCAAAAAGAAGGGTAAGCCTTCTCCAACATTCTCCTCCATTCTCTTTCATAATTACCTCATACAAGACGAGAACTGCCAAAGAGGACACAAGTGCGCCCCCCCTGCAACATAATTTTTCCCACATTTGTTTAAATGTTGATGTGTAATTTATGATAATTGCAGCTCAAATTACAGCTCACGGTTCCTTGAGGGATAGTTGTGTGCACCCCTGCTTATTTTTGATCCAGTATGTCTTCATTCTTCGCTGTCGAACAATAAAAGTTACAGTGGGACTGTAATTATTTGCTTTGATTGCAGACTTGGCCATTATCTTTGTTTCATGTGCAAATGCGTCAGCGTTACCTGTTAGAATCTTAAGTGTCTGTGTAGACAGTCGAGAACATGAGAAAAAAAATCCATAAATAGATTTCTTTTCTTCTTCTTTTTTATAGAAGCTGAGAATGTGTTGGTAATTAAGATATTTTCTCCACTACGTCCTGTGAATGAAACACTAGTGTTGATCATATCATTGTTCAGACTTAATAGCGGCCAAGCTGGCTGACGGTGGTGTTTAATCTGTGATTGAGAGCATTGTGAGGGGGAAATGTTTTGGAATGGTAAACATGATTATCGTCACACAACAAATGGAAAAGGAGGGAGTACTGTCACTTTTCAATTAGCGAGTTTAGACAAAAGAAGTAGTTTGCATCCTTTTTCCCTCCTCCTTCTGAGAACAACATATAGGACCTCAAGACCCAAGGATGTCTTAAGCATAAAAATGGCCAAAACCTATTGAGTAAGATTAATTTGGCCCTTGAAGATGATGTTGGGTAAATTAAAATCTCCAATGAACAGACTTTAATGCTATGTGAATTGTGAACTGCAGAGTAAGTGCCCCCTTGAGAGTGCTTTCCCCATCTTAAATATTTCCCATTTAAAAGTTCAGCTGTGTGTGTGTTTAGTGCTGTTCCGTCTGGCTATTGCGATAGAGATTTGCTGATAGGAGAACATTCTATTATGAAAGATTTGCCCTTGAAAGATTACATCTTAAAGGTCTCAGCTGCACTACCATATGTTCTGATGGGAGCTTCTAAAAGATTAACAGGAAAGGGATCCAATCCTGATTTCTTGGCAAAGTGTTTTCATGCTGTCAATACAGTACATTTTTTGGGATGTACAGTATTACACTAGTATTACTTTTCTAGTTAAAAGCAAACTAGAAAATATGTTCCTCAGAGCACAGGTCTCCACCAGGTCAGGAATGATTGTTGGAGGCAGGCATTGCTTGGGGCTGGTTTGAAGTAGCATATAATAGCCAATGGATGATGACTTACAGTAGGTAGTTACAGTGTGTTGTGGGTAGAGGATTTATTATGTCAGGACAGGGCATTGCGTTCATGATTAGTGGCAAATTGGGCCGCGCTTACAAACTTTAGATGACATTACATGTCTATCCATCTTAACCAATCAGTACACATGACATCGAACACAGTGTACAATATATCATAATCATATATCATAATATCATATAATAGGCATTTTGTTGAAAATTGAGCATTCCTGCAAACTTTGTAATTCAATACAGGAGTCTAAGCCAATCAGTGCAGCGTATGAGACATCTGAAATAACTATTTTCTTTCATGACAATAGAAACTCCTCATGATGTTTGGACATAATGTCAGTGTAGGTGTAATACTGGCAAAAAAATCAAGCTCTGATCACTAATGGACACGCATGCAAGTTTGGATGAATGGACAAGGTGCAAAAGAAAATTCTCTCCCTGTGCTATTGGACTGGGGGACACAAAAAGCTAATCAAAAAAGCTAAGCATTATGGCAGGAAGCTATAATCCAATTGTAGTTGTTCATACAAGGTGCAATTTGACATAATCTTGGCCTTGACATGAATGCGCTTGAGAATGACCGATTTATCACAAACAAGAAGGCATTTGTATGGTGCAGCGGTTTGTTTTCCGATTGTTACTCCGTCTCATTTTTAAACGCTGTTCAAACTTAGATTTGACTTAAGTTTAATTTCTCAGTTACAGCTTGACTCCGATGCAGCACACAACATAATCAGTCATCACCTACTCTGTAATTCAAACTGAGACTTAATTACTTAATCGCTCCTGTGTGAATGAACTTACCTTTTTGCTCTTGTTTCTTTTCCAGAGTGGCTGGTCACCCTCTAGCCCAGAATGAACGTTGCCTGCACATGTTTCTACAGGATGAATCTGTGGACAAGACCTACACCCCGTCCAAAATTAGGCAAGCCTAAAGCTAACACGGTGGCTTTGTTTGGCCTGGTGTAGCTTGGCTAAGACCAGCTCAGCCCTGCAACCCAAAGCTCTTTCTACACTGCTAAAAAAAGAAAAGAAAAAAAAAGAAATTCCTCTGAAACCCCACAAACACTTCAATGATCTTTTTTTTCCAGGGACCTGTCCCTTCTTCCCCTTTTAATTAGTGATGCCAACTAGTACTTGTTTTTCACCTTGTAATTTGATCCAGTCAAGACATGTGTGACATGTTATAATTGTGGTTGAAAATAATTTATAATCATTTCCGTTTTGGTCTGGAACTGCCACTAACATGGGTGTTTTATGTATTTATCAGTGAAATATGTTTGTACTTTGTATGTATTCATTTATAGTCCGAGTAACATGGAAAGAATGTTCCACGTATGCAAACCTTGTGTTAAAAGCCACAATACTTTACTTTCCATATAATGTATAAATATATATCCAACTGGAATGTTGCTCACCATAACTGTGACCTTAGCACACACGTCTGGATGGTCCCTGCCATGTAAATCTCACATTGTATTCCCTGTCGTGTGTGTGTGCGTGCACGCGTGTGTGTGTGTGTGTGTGTGTGTGTGTGTGTGTGTGTGTGTGTGTGTGTGTGTGTGTGTGTGTGTGTGTGTGTGTGTGTGTGTGTGTGTGTGTGTGTGTGTGTGTGTGTGTGTGTGTGTGTGTGTGTGTGTGTGTGTGTGTGTGTGTGTGTGTGTGTGTGTGTGTGTGTGTGTGTGTGTGTGTGTGTGTGTGTGTACTGTTCACCAACCAGCACCTCTCCTGTTATCCTCCTATAATGATTTTCTAGCAGTAATACATACACACAGAGGGAACTGCAGTATTTCTACTGGCTATGTGCATTTTGAGATTTATATACTGCTGTGCCATTTTTGTTGTATTTTGACAATTTTCCAATAAAAACAGGTCAAATGCGTTCATGTATAATAAGCATATTACCTGTCATTCATCAATGATCCGCATCACTGTACATGCACAATGCTGCACATGAGAAATGCTACAGTAACTCGAACAGTGAAAATATCCAGGTGTTGTCCACTCTGACTACCCTGGGAGTTTCAGAGATGGCACCATTGTCCTGAGTCGTCTGGGTTTTTCTTTGTATGTTTTCATGAGGTCATTGGAGGTGTTTTCACTTTGAAATATGTGATAATTCATGGCACTAGCAAGACTTTTTTTTTCTATAAAACATGTTGCAACACAACAGCTTGCAATTCCATTAGGTTATATTGAAGACATCTTTAATTCAACATTTTTTTATGTCCTAGTACTTCATTACACTTTTCAAAGAATTATAACTTCCACTTTGTACAACAGAATAAAAATATTTACAGCCCATAAAAATGTTCCAAGTGCTGAATTCAGTGTTAGTGTCTAACATGACAAAGTACTGTAGATTGATAGGTTCAATTATGTCTCAAGGTGGGGGGGGCACACCAACACAAACATTAAAGTATCCACTTAAACACAGACACCGCTACGGGTCATTTAATTTTCAGGGTTTGGGGGCGGGGCTACTCCAAGCATTTTTCTTATGCAGAATGTCTCTCCACTTCCTCTTCGATAGCGCATGCGTCGCGTTTGGTTTCAGCACTGGGTCAGATGGACAGCGACTCTTCATGTTATGCTGCCCCTGTACTTGTATATACGCACGTGTCATCTTTTGGTTTCCTCCGTTTGGATTGGAAGGACATTGTTGGTCGTCAAGCTCATTGGTTTAATACCCACAAAAAAACGTATGGAATGAATTTCTTGGCAAAAGATTCGCACGTGTTCGCTTTAACATTTACAACTTTACACCGTATAGGCCATCGAGGCCTACACAAAAGACTGTAGTTCAACATTTTAAGGGCACTAATATAATAAAAAGTTACTGTTTTATTCTTAACTCTAAAAGCCACTGTTAGCCCGCTGTTGTACAGTCCTTTTTTTCCAACATAGCTCAAGCCTAAAAATAGACCATTTTCTTAAGAAATGTGCTCATCAAGATTCAGCCCACATGGTTCCACATGGTTCCACCTGCTACGACTTCATGGCTTAAGATGGATGGACTGCTTGAATTGTTGATTGTTGTTGCTCTGCTTGTGAAGTCACTTTCCTTTCCCGTGCTGTGCAATGAAAACGACCAACAGGTGTTTCATATATCGCTGGACTTGTACATGTCGGAGAGCAGCCTCGTGATGGGCACGTTGCCGATGGTCTTCTTAAAAAACACCTCTTCTATGGTGGACGGACTGACTGCGCGGAGGGCGGGCAGCAACAGGAGCAGCTTCCCAAAGCGACAGGGCTGAGTGGGATACCTGACAGACACACAAGGACTCAGGTCAGTTGGACTTGAATTATTCCCTCCGATTCACCTCCCAATATAATTAAAGGGGAACTCCACCCAATGTGGACATGATACCCTAACCCTGAAGAAAGCCACTTACATGGTGAAACATCTTGATGACATCATCAAGATGTATTTTCATTAATATTTCTTTAGACGCTTCTTTTTTTTTCTGAGAGCGTACAAATGGAACCAAATGAACCCGTTAGAGTTCATTTGGTTGCATGTGTACACTCTCAGGAAAAAAATGAAAATCGGTAGAATTCCCCTTTAATTTCACGGTTCACCCATCTCTTTTGGTAATGTGCAATGACTGGAAGCCATATAGGCGAGTGGTTTTCAACCTTTTTGTTACCAGGGCCCACTATTATTCAGAATTTGAGCCACGCACCACCACTTGAGGACATTTTCGCCCAACAGACCCAAAACTAAAGATTGCTTTTGCTTTTGTACACAATTCCATCCTGGATTTCAGAAACAAAACAGTTAAACATACAGACCAAAATGACCATTACGTCTACAGTACATGCTCTAGTTGTATGGACTAATTCAGATGGTAAATATTTTAACTCTCCATCATTTAGCTTGGGGACCACCTGGAACTCTCTCAAGGACCACTGGTGGTCCCCGGACCACTGGTTGAAACCCACTGATGTAGGCTATACCCGTCACACAATGAAGTACATGATGTAATGTTATATACTCGTGGCCTATACCTGGTGTGTATGTAACTGTTGAGTGTGAGCTGTGCTTCGTCTTGCAAGGCGGCGATGGCACTGGCATTGCGGAAACTCCTTAATTCAGTAGCACCATGCGTCGGAACTATAGAGAGGATAGAGACATTTTAACCTCTTTTGTATAGTATACTGTAGAACCTGCACTGCAGGTGCCGGTGAATTGGGGGAATTAAGTGGTACCTGTGATAAAAGGGGCAATAAACCCCTTTGAATTGATAAAAGGCGGTTTTTAACTCACCGGCTTTGAATGTGACTATACACTTCAGACAGGCGAATTCGGTTGCGTCCAGGCGCATCTGTCTGAAACGGGTGACAACTTCTTGTAGCGCTTGTATTTCTGAGATGATCTTATTCAGCCGCTGAGACTCTGTGTTCTCCGTGTTCATTCCTGTGAATGGCCACAAAACAAAGTCAGCACACACCGATATAGCCCATTATTAACACATTTTAGTAATTGTAAGCACATCTGTTGCAGGGGCGGATGTATCATTCCCAATAGGGGGGGGGGGGTTATACCATTTTCAGTTACAGGACTTTTATTAGGCAAGTAAAGCATCGATAATAACATCAGTTGTTGTTGAAGTTGCAACAGAGTAGACACGCAGCAGCATGCATAAAGCTAAAGGTCTGACTCAGAGAGTTTTCTGTTTTCAATGATGACATTCTGTTGGTTTAGTGGGGACTGTAGTTAGTGAGTAGCAATAGTGTTTCTAATCATTTTAAATATGGGCACTTTAATTTGAAATATCTTGGATTATTTTGCATGCCATCATGTTTGGTGGAGCAGACTGGGCATTTAGGGGGCCATTGCCCCCCACTCCCTCCCATCAAGTAGGCCTACACATACCAGAAACCGCCAGAAGGGTACTGGAGTCCACAGGAATGGCCCACTGAGCGATACCGAGAACAAACAGTTCCCTCCAGGCATCCTCCAACAGGATCAACTGCAAAACGCATTGTTTCAGTATGAGTAGGCAGCTGACAATGTGGACTTGAATGAAAATTAGTTTACTTATTTTGTGATGAAAGAATAATAATACAACTGCATCAACGTCTGCGTCTGTGTGCGTAAAAGGTTGGTTTTAATGACGCACCATTTAATAGCAGTAATAATCAGTTAATAGCGTTTCTTGGACGTACCTGGTCGGATAAAGGAAGCGTGGAGAAGGCAGGCACGCTTTTGGCCCACTTGATGCTCATGAAAAGCAGGCGCGCGGCCGATTCGCACACGGACTCCGTCGCCACTTCGTACAGATACATGGGTGTACTAACTTCATGTGGGTACTGTAAGAGAACATTGAATGGCATGGCATGATCAGTAAGTAGCCTATGGCTATATTAACGTGGAAACACGCGCGCGCGCGCGCGCGCACACACACACACACACACACACACACACACACACACACACACACACACACACACACACACACACACACACACACACACACACACACACACACACACACACAGCAGTGGTTTTTGATTTCAACCATTTTCATAGCAGGGGCCACTATTTATTATAGCCATTTGGGCCTGCATGGTTCGATGAGGTCTAGTCCCTCATACCCGAAACTAAAGATTTTTTCTTTGTTTTTCCAGAGAGAGGCAAACTTAAGTGATTATTCTACAGTTTTTTCTAATTGTGTAGATTCTTATTAAAGGCGAAAAAAGCGGTCTGAAAGAAAAATCTTTCATCAGATGTATTTCACCATGTTAATGATTTTTTCAGACTAATTTTTACGAAATACAGAATTGGTGGAACTTTTTCATCATGTCCACAGAACATCTCTAAGGTATATTAATGACATATTAAAATGTTGAAATGGGTGGAGTTCCCATTAAAGATTATTAAATGTTTAACAATATTGTTGACTCTTGAGACTCGAGCGTAAAATGAATTTGGATCCATTCAACATCGAAGACAAAAAATGGCTTATGGGCGTTTGGAGGGACGCAACGCATGTGATTTTTTTTTTTACCTTTGGGGTGGGCTGAGCAAGGCCAACTATGGCTTGTCTCTCCGGTGTGGTCGCCACGGAGCTCATCTCCTGCAGGCTGTGCGGTTCCAGTTGCGTCACCGTGGTGAAGAACGGTGGGCCCGGCAGAGAGGAACCCGGGAAGTGGGTCGACGAGCCGTTCACCTCTTTATGTCCCCGGAAATATAGGGCGACTTGTTTGCGTATGGTAGACGTCCTGGGGCCCCTCTCGTGCTGCACGGCTGTGGAATGAGAGCGATATACACTGACTGGCTGAAGAGTGCAATGCTACAGTATATCAAGCCTGTTTGTATTTAGTGGAGCAGGGGTTTTCAACCTTTTTCATACCAGGGCCCACTATTTATTTAGAATTTGAGCCACGGGCCACGCTTTAATGACATTTAGCCCCACAGACCCCAAAACCAGGGGCGTTTTGCCATTAGGCAGACTAGGCAGTTGTCTAGGCCGACATGAGGGGAGGGGGGCGACGATGAGAGAGAGCGCCATCTTACAGGAGATTTTCCCTGGAGCCCCCCCCCCCCCCCTCCTTACTTGAGTGTAAACATGAAACCAAATTTCGTTTCATTTTTACGCTCTCAAAGGGTTAGCCTACTTTCCTTTTAACTGCGGGCCACCTGGTATCCCCTCAGGGACCACTGGTGGTCCCCGGACCACCCGTTGAAACCCCAGAGGCATAGTAATAAGTGTAGTGAGATGAATGATTTGTTTTTCATGCAGTGCGTTATGAATGCACGCGCGTGCTGATACAGCTGATTGCGTTAAATACACTTTTCCAAACGACGTGGCTATGCAGCCCAGAATCTAAATGAAACCGCACGGCGGCGGTCTATATAATCATAGTGCATGATTCAATTAAATCCAATTTACCGTCTTTATTCATGTTCACTTCCAGACACTTTTTCAAGCGGCAGGCTCGGCATTGGTTTCTGTGCGTTTTGTCCACAGGGCAGCCCCCCTACAACAAGAGAGGAGGGAGAAAAAGAGGAGAGAGTTTTTTTTTTTTTTCCTTCCTTCCTTCTTTCCTTTTTTTAACAGCTTCAAGCTGAATTTCGCGCAGCACGGGGACAAAAGCTTTCTTGCCATTATCTTCCTGGGACACCAATCTCCAGGTGAAAGATCAGGCTATTATCATAGTGATCAACTTGCTCCCCTGCCGCTCCAAAGTGCGGCCTCGTCCCGGCAGATAAGTAGCGTATCCCGCCCACTGCTGGCTAAATCCGCGCCTTAGTGTCAATACATTAGATTGGATTACACCTTGATATATTGAAGCAGCGCTGTGTTTAGCCCCCATTACTATATGTAATGATCCAGGAGAAGACACAATTATGGTTAGGCTACAAGAGTATGGAGGCTTAAGTTAATTAGCCCCCGAGGTGAACCAAATAAATCACTTAGTGGCCCCGTGCGTAAAATGCGCAATCCATGGTTCCTGCTTGTGGGGTTTTTCCCCCACAAGGAGAGACTATATATATATATCGACCGATTGTGTTTTGAAGGGAAAATAATAATCACCTGAGAGCCAGATTTACACACGTAGGTTCTGTTCCTGCGGATGCTCCTCTTGAAGAAGCCTGAGCAGCCATCGCAGGCGTACACGCCATAGTGTTTACCTGAACTGCGGTCGCCACACACTTTGCACGGAATGTCCAATATGCGACCTGTGAAATGCACATTGAGACACATATCCAATTAACCAGATGTTTTTTGAAAAGTCGAATCTAGTGGGTTGGCTACTCAATTAAAAAAAAAAGTTCAATTCGTTTATGTTAATTGTCTTTTTAAATCCCCGAGGATGAGGAAATATAAAAAGTCAAATATATTTAATATACATAAAAATAAATAAATGAATAAATAGGCTACACAAATAATATCTCTCTCACACACACACACACACACACACACACACACACGCACGCACGCACGCACGCACGCACGCACGCACGCACGCACGCACACACACACACACACACACACACACACACACACACACACACACACACACACACACACACACACACACACACACACACACACACAGGTAGGTCGCCCTACCATGGGAATCCACTATATCTTATAGTTCAAGTAAAAGTCCGGTGGGAAACGTCATATCTGAGTTACCTAAGACAATGCGCAAAGGCGCGCACAAAGGGGACATTAGGGAAAGTGTTAACTTAATGATTTTCCCCATTGAAGCTCGTCTGACTGCCTCGATCTCGACAAGCTGCCAACTCCCCTTCATAATGGGACTCGACAGCTGCTTTATCCCGCAGGTCTATAGGCCCAAGGATTAGGGAGTGACACGGCACCGAGAATAATGCTGCACCAACTCGTTTCACCGACTCAAATGAAGTGTATGTAAATCGACCCCGGAGTAGATGAAAAAATGTGATTTCTGTAAAGATGTTGTATTCAAATCTATTTAAAAGAACTATATTTGTATGCATATGAGGGAGTCTTTTTCTCTCGGGGGGAAAGCCGTCTATGTAATTACACTGACGTTTTGCCACCTGCTCATTGATTCACCAGTGACCCGTCAAAAGGGGTAGCATGGGAATTCGGATGCGGGCCCGCCCGTTAACGTTAACTACATGGCAGCAAAAAACAATCGACTTCACTGGAGGCTCTGCAATTTCGTTATGGCCCACCAGTGAGAATCATGATGGTCATAGCATTATTAGACTATATGCACTTTTACCTTGTGTAGGTGTAAGCTAAAATAATTATTATTGCACCAATCTAGTCTTTGGTTATTTGATATTTAAAAAAAAATCTTTTGGGTGGATAATGAATTAAACGCATATAAACCTTTATATGGATGTAAAAGCTATTAAATGATATGTTTGCAAATTGCACGCACTTTCACAAAACAATTGTGAATAAAGTGTGAATAATCCACCATTATTACTAACGAAGATATTCCGATATTTCCACTCATCAAATCGTTTTTGGCATACACATTGCGAATGATTGAAATACATGCAGTTTGTTAAGATGGGAAAGTATTTATCTCCTCTCTGGTCTCAGTATAATTCGATGTGGCAGCATAATGTATAGGCTATAATTAAATAAGAATTAAATAAGAAAAGAATATGTGCAGTTTGCATGTATTTTTGTAAAATGTATAAAGTCCCATTCATCCACATCAATATAGGCCTAATGCGACGTTCTAATGGGACGATCTTTAAAATCAAGCATTATATATCTTGTATGCCTCTAAAGTTTGTAGGCCTGGTTTAAAGACATATAATTATACACGTCACAATTGGATAAAAAATCGAATGCAAATGTACTAAAACATAAATTCATTCATATGTGATAATGTGACAATTCTTATTATACAAAGAAAAATATACCGTTAAAATCTATTTAAAATCATTAATAGTCACAAAGCACACGAACCATGCAGCATATTTATTAACTCAATTAACATAATCATGAATAATTACATTAATTAATGTGAAGCTATATTTAAACGTTTTATATGCGTGCGCGCACACATCCCTCTCTCTCTCTCTCTCTCTCACACACACACACACACACACACACACACACACACACACGCACGCACGCACGCACGCACGCACGCGCGTACACGTGTGTATAAACAGCCAGTATATGAGATTCAGACAATGTTAGAATTGTTTCTGTCTGTTGGATTTCATTTTTTCACTTTTAAAAATAATTGTTTCGACAATAATATTTAAATTTTGATATTCAACAAGTGAAACTCATTAGGCCAACTTTAAAGAGGCATTGTCCATTTGGTGTATAGATGCTGGGCTATTTATTTTTATTTTTTCACTTGCACCGACAAATTTTGCACGAGAGATTAATAAATCAATTCAATTCGGTTGTCCAAATATATAAGCAATAAACAAAATGCGAGATTTCTACTAACAGCATTTCACTAAATCCACATGCTATAGCTTTATGAAGTAGCTGGTAATACAGTGGCAAGGCAGTGGTTTTCAACCAGTGTTCCGGGCGGGACCACCAGTGGTCCTCCTTGTAAACATCTGCATTACTTAATTTTTTCAAGAAGTCATTTAGAGCACATTTAGAAAAATAGAAAGAACTGAAAGAACTGTCATTTTGACAAACGTCGACGCATGGAATTGTAATCTTACCCAACGACAATATAAAATGCGTGTAACATAACAGTCTTTGGTTTGGGGCCGGCTAAATGTCAACAAATAGTGGTCCATGCCTCAAAAAACGAATAAATAGTGGGCTAAGCAAGGAAACTGGTTGAAAAGCTCTGCCGTTAGGTGTATGCCATGCAGTGCTTAGATTAGCCGGTAAATAGACTGCAGTGCTAAGTGCAGGCTACCCAGTAAAATATGAGAATTATAGTCTCATATTTTATATCATTATCATCTACATGCATACATGTATTTTTCTCAACAGACAGTACTTGTCCATCACATTATAATGAAAAGCGGGAACCACTTACTTGATTTCACGTTCAAAATATCCAAACAGCCACTTGTTGATCCAGCGGGTTTGCTCATCATGGAAACTATGTGACTTACAGGTATAACAAAGTTTGCGATCAAAACGTTCTCTCTGTTGTTGAAATCACTAAAAACAAGCGCCCTGCCTGCCTTTATATGAAAGCCTTATACAAACTCATTGAGACTGACTATAGACAAAATGTCCCGAGTATGAGTAAACCCCAACGTTGATATCTTAGTTTCCAAGCACCCCAAAAATCAACATATCCGATTGCACACCATCGGGCACATCATATAGTCTTGTCATGGACAGACGGGGGTCCTCCGGGTCACACCAGGTCCTTTACAGATGTAGTATAACGGGACCCACCGCAGCGGACCTGTCGCTCGGGGCGACCAAAGCGCAAAGTTTAGGAAAGAAACGAAAACTGCCCGATGCAGCGCATGCACCCCTGATAATAAGCCTAAATCTGAAGGAAAACCAAATATAGGCTTTTCTCTATAGGCTATAGCACACGAGGGCTTGTTCAAACCGAGAGCCGATCGATGTGACTTACTGCCGTGAGTCCTTAGATTAAACCTTGCATGGTAATATTTATGAGAGGAGTCAGGGGAGGAGGCGGAGGGTGGAGAACTCCACTTCCTTCATCCACTTAGCTTTCCCTGCTTTCTACTCCCCAACTCCGGTGCCAGCATGACGTCACCAACGGGAGGGAGGGAGGGGGGGTATGTACAGGTTGCCTATTAGGCCCGCCAACGGCGCGTCATGAGATTACGTCGTGCGATGGTCCACGCCCCTTTCTCCCTGCCCTAGGGCATACGCTAGTAGCCCTGCAGGCTACATACATTCTCAACTCTCGTTGAGCCTGACGCGTCGTCATCATCAGCTGTGCAGTTTAAACACTTTTACTTTTTCCGACAGTTTAAAGCTGTGATCCATGCCACGCGTTTGGTCCGTGGTGGTAGACTAGGCTAGATTTCAAGAATGTGCTTATTTTAAGTGCTGAAGGAAGCTCGTGCTAATTTATTACATACAAGTGTTCTAGGGGCATTAAGGCGTGCTGAATCCAAATCTGCTATATGTAAAGCTCAAAAATGGCTGCTAAGCCTTCAAAATAGACCATTTAAAAATGGCGGTCACCACCATAATGAAGCATAATAAAATGATGTATGTTTGACTAAATAAGCTATAAAATGGATTAAAATGTATTGTTTATGTTTTCATATATGGGGAATAGAATGACATATTCATATTCCAGATCGATTGTGAAGGTACCACTTTAATATAATTTATATTGCGAAAATTGGCCTCTTTGGTATTATTATGGTAATATTTTTTAATGGTGAATAATTTCTTCATTATTTGCCTAAATTGGTGTTTATTTGCATGCAGTAGACCCGTGGTTTTCAACAGGTGGTCCGGGGACCACCAGTGGTCCTTGAGAAAGTTCCAGGTGGTCCCCAGGCTAAATGATGGAAAGTTGGTTAGCCAGATGTAACTCTTGAGAATGTAAAAATGAAACCAAATGGACCCTTGGGGGTTCATTTGGTTTAATTTTCACACTCTCAAGAGTTAAAACATTCATCATCTGAATTTAATTCTAAAGTCTACACTGCTTTGTTTGCAAAAATCCAGCCTGGAATTGTGGACAAAACCAAAAAGAATTCTTTATTTTTAGGTCATTGGTGTGAACATGTAATCAAATGGTGGTCCGTGGCTCAAATGCTGAATAAATGGTGGTCCCTGGAGTCAAAAAGGTTGAAACCCCTGCAGTAGACACATGGACAGTCAGTCCCAATGATCTTCAGTGTTCTGGCAGGTGTTGCCAACACCATATATCTTACAGATTAATTTCTCTGCTGAGCTCATATGTCTTCCGTAAGAAGACCTTTTCCAAGGCCACTGACGTCTGAGGGATGTTGCTGGAACACCTGCTAGGTTGTTTTCTTACCACTGCCACTAAACTGTTACAGCTTGAGAGGCAAGTAGAGTATTAACTTGACCAGAAGGCAACTTCTGAATTTCATGCACTGGAGATACTTACTATCCTTTGCTGTCCCAGCTTTAATGTAGAGACCCAGGCCTACATTGCATCTTGCCATCGCATGCCAGAAGTAAAAGAAGCACATCTTTATCATGTGCTGACACAACTAAGAACTGTTTCATTTGAGCATGAATGTAGTGCAAACCAAGCCATGTGTCAGCTTCCTCATGGTCAGCACTGAGATGAGACTGGCACAGATCCTGGCATCAGGATCAGATGACTTGACAATGGTCATTCACTCCAGCAAACCCCCCTGATACAACAATGAGCAGAGTGTTGACATATGTTGACATATTCACCAAGTGGTCTAATGCCAGGTGGCTTTTCCATTGACATCACAAGTGCTTGGCCTTCGATGAGGTGTGCCTGAAGTTGGTGCATGCAATGAAGCAAGAGTCAAATTGTTTTGTATGGGGCGTCCGCAAGAGACTATGCCACCAACCTCAGATGCAGTAAAGTTTCACATCATGCGTTCCCATTATCAAGCTCTTGTATAGAATCAAGCTCACTTAACACACCCTGATCTTCCTCCCATTACTGAAATGGCATGGATGATCCTGAATGGTCAGTTGCTACCCCGGATGCTTTCCTTGCCACCATTGCCAAAAGCATGCAGCGAGAACACGTCATGCATTTGCACAAGGCTGCTTTCAGCCAACGCTGCGGCTGCAAGAAAGTACACATAATGTACATTGAAGTGTGCCGTTTCAAGAAACTTAATTGGCAACACCTGCCAGAACATTGAAGATCATAGGGACTGACTGTCCATGCGTTTACTGCATGCATTAAGTCATAAACACTAATTTAGGCCATTATTGAAGCAATTATTCACCAACAAATTACATTACATAATATAAATTATATTAAAGTGTACCTTTAAAATTGATCTAAAATATGAATGTCAATGTACTCCCCATGAAAACATACATTTCAATCTATTTTCTACCCTATTTAGTCAAACATACATCATTTTACTATGCTTCATTATGGTGGTGGCCGCCATGTTTAAATGGTCCATTTTGAAGGCTTAGCAGCCATTTTTGAGCATTACATACAGCAGATTTGGATTCAGCACGCCTTAATACCCCTAGAACAGTTGTATGTAAATAAAAACATTTTTTGCCTTCGGGGTTCACATTTTTGTAATATGGTCCCAGTCTATATGGGTCCATGCTGGAACAGCGTAAAAAACAATTGCATGCGAAGCTGCGTGAGGCGTCCTTCTGTTACAGCAAGTCTGCACCATAGTGAGCCAGTGAAGAAGTCAATAATGTAAATAAAAATGTAAAGTATAAAACAGAGAAGTCACTAGTCTAGTAATGCTGCTGCTGCCGCTACTAGGCTCACTGACTGACTGACGGACTGACTGCTCTTGGCTCTGTGCCAATTGCCCTAGAGCAGGGACGGAGCGGAGAGGCGAAAAATGTTTACGCCCAAAGGGGGCGTTTTTGTTTGGCCTATAATGAAGATACAAGATCGAAGGAATATGGAGACTGTTTACATTTTAGAGAGAAATAATGAATCAAGTGATTGTGTGTTTTTTTGCCCCGCGTTACTTGATAAATACATGCTTATTATTGGAGCAGGAGAGGCGATTTTGGTGTAGCCTTTGTGCGCCACAATAGCATTTTTATGCAACCTGTTGAGTATTTTCAACAGGTTAAAGGGAATTCCACCCATTTTCAAAATTTTCAAAATTTCAGGAAAAAGGGCTCTGAAAGAAAAATCATTATCATGGTGCAGGTGAAATACATCTTGATGATGTCATCACATGTATTTTCACCATGTTAACGAGACCTCCATTTTTAGGAAATACTGAATTGGGGGAACTTTTTTTTAATCATGCCCACACAACATCTCTAAGGTATATTAATGACATATTAAAATGTCGAAAAAGGGTGGAGTTCCCCTTTAAGCATTTTCAACAGGTCGGATATTTTCAACAGGTTGGACAGCATGGCTCAACTCAAATCTTCTAGGGCTTTTGACAATTCAAATGACAAATGCTGCCCCATATCGATTGGCAATGACCTTCGGACGCATGTTTTCCTGCAGGGAGCATCTTTCAAAGTAAAATGCTATAGGCCGGGAACCCTAGGGTGCAAAGTGTGTGTGTGCGCGTGCGCGCGCGCGTCTGTCTGTCTGTCTGTCTGTCTGTCTGTCTGTCTGTCTGTCTGTCTGTCTGTCTGTCTAGGCACCCGCATACACCATCCATTGACACCCTGACCCCTGGCAGCTTGCTGTGCTTTCACCCGGTAACTCCAGAAATCCATATTCTGTTTTTAATTGTGTTCATTCCCACGGTACACTACAGGCCATATGGACGTTGAAAGTGTCGATTTAAACGGACGAGGGTTGCACGGAGTACAGAGGCGTAGTTAATTGCAATTAGCTATTGTCCAACCTTTCAACCTATTAAGGGACTTTATGGCGAAAGCGAGTTATAAATTCGTATAAAGCCGCGCATATAGCATACGCATAAGAAAATACCATGTTACGCGAATTTAAGGGCGATGAAAACGACTGAGCCATGTGGTCTTCATAATTGAATAAACTTTATTCTTAGTGCGCGCGCGCGCGCGCGCGTGTGTGTGTGTGTGTGTGTGTGTGTGTGTGTGTGTGTGTGTGTGTGTGTGTGTGTGTGTGTGTGTGTGTGTGTGTGTGTGGTGGGTGGGTGGTTGGTGGGGGTGAATGTGCGACATAATCTCCTTAACTCGTTCTAATCCTCGTCATTCACTGATAGCCTTTACACAAATATAACCAACATCATGGTTGCCCGGGTTGCCTTTTCACTTTTTTGTATTAGTGACTCCCTTCTCCTCCAGCAGTCAATGAAATATTGTTAAAAGAACCAGTGGATTG
>CM076983.1:39916382-40028882 GCA_039105355.1 Benthosema pterotum | reverse complement strand
ATATTCACTGCATTTTTCTCGGTCATCAAGTCCATCCACCGTCTGGCAGTTCACTGCTTTCCCATCCTCAGATTCTCTCAAAGATTCAGATGCTAACAATTCAACAATGCCCAGATGCTGTCCTTTCGCCCTTTACCCCCCTCAACCCAGAGCTATCATTCATAACCTTTTCTGTTGGGACCCGGGATTGAAAGAGGTGGAATACGGGAGGGAGAGGGGGAGTGGAGAGCAACATGGCAGCTTATTTAGAAGACTTCCTTTATTAGAACATGTGCAAGCAGTTCACGCACAAAGGACTTAAATAGGATATTTTCTGTTCCCTATAGTTGCTTTCCCCTTTTAAGTGCCGAGGCAAAAAAAGTAAGTTTACAACTCCCTCCTCAATGGGGGCTCTTCACTCTCAGGTTGCGGGGACCTGAGTGACCTAGGAAAGTTAATTAGGAGGTGAACAAAGAGCGAGCTGGAGCAGAATGCCTCGCCTCTCCTCCAGCCAAAGATGTCATCCATTAATTAGGAAAATCTTTAAGGTGGCCTTATTGAATTTACAGAAAGCCCCATGGTTGGCCGGCAACAGTTTTTTGATCAAGCCCTGACTCAAACAATGCCTTTCTGGGGGTTAAAAAAGAAGAAGAAGAAGGGAGGAGATTGGTCCAAGAGAAGAGAGAGAGAGAGGGGGGGGGGGGGGGCGTCAGTACAGTTTAATGGGGGAGCTGCCGATTGTGACAGCTCAAATTCACATGGGTATGGGGGGCATAGTTTGGGGATGATGTCATCCAAAGGCAACCTGGGGGCTTGGGAAGTGGGAAGTGTTGGGGGTGGGGTTGGAGGGGTGGCACAGCGCTCGAGCCACAGGGGCCACTCAAAGTTAACATCGCTGCCTGCATCTGGGCCAAGTTCTTTTCTTCTGAGCCAGGAGAGGCTTTCCCCAAGGACCGAGCCCTCCAGCATCTCTCCTATATAGCCTTGTTTACAAATCTGAGCTCACTTTAAAGCTAACTTCTTACTAACAAGCTAAGTACCTTTGGAGACAAAGCCTGAGTTATAGCATAGCTTTCAATTTAACAGTTATAGAAATATGCAGGTTGCCAGATATTAAATGTCAGCTTCTATAGCACCATGCAGTTATTGTGATTTTGATTTATTTAAGTTCCATGCAGGAAGTTTTTTCGAATTTTCCATAGTTTCTACAAGATCAAGTATAAACAAAAGCAACTCTCCATACAATGTAGCCTGCCTTGTTATTCAGACTACAATGACTTTAATTTCACAATCAATACATATTTTGTAGAGGTCACTTATAAAAGTTTTAGATATTTTAATGTTGTTATGTTTGTGCAACATTTATTTAACCATGCAGGCAGTAAGCCCACAAATTATAGGGAGAATCATTTGATGAATATTAATGGTTGATTGATCAATGCTCTAAATTAGGGCTTTAGGAAGATTGTTGTTGTTGATGGCGATGATGATGATGGTGGTGATGATGATAATGATGATGAATCTCCCCACCACCGCTCCCCAGTACTCCCAGTCATTCTTGAAAGTGACACGCATGTCATGTCACACACACACATACACACGCGCGCGCGCGAGCGCCACACACGCAGCTAGCAGTGACCCGTCTCAGGTCGGCTGACGTGAACCCGTCACCCCACCCCCTCCTGTGGGCTAATAGGAGGGGAGGGTCCTATGTGTTTTGTTGCTTGTCAGAAACAATCACCGCCCGGGCCATTACATTTACAGCACGTCGTACTTTAATTGGTGTAACGCACTGCGCTCTGGGAGGGGGAAAATGGCTCTGAGAGGCCAACAAAGAACAAACTCTCACAAAAATGAGTTAGCCACTAACAAGGAGCTGTACAACAAGTCTATTCTCATGTGCCAGTGCTGCAGTCAAAAGGAAAAAGCTGGATTCAATGTTTGGTCCTAAATGATACTGAACTGGGCACGGACAAAATAACTGTCCGATGGTCATAGATGCATGGGGTATTTATTTCGGCTTCAATTCAAGGGCCTGTGGCGGTCCAGCGGCAGTCTATGCCCGGACCGGGTATACGGATTTCTTTAAAAAAATGCAAGAATTTGAGGAATATAGGCTATACATATGCGTGTTCCACGTGTGTCCCAATCCCCCTCCCCTCTTCCCCCAACCCCTCTCTCTTGTTCTCCATTCCTGGCCCACCCGCCCTCTCGTTCTGTTTGGGCACTGGAGGTTGTCAGTCGAGGTTTATGTCCAGTTCACTGGAGCTGAGAGAAGTCAGCTTCGTGTCTTGTTATGAAACAAGACGTCTCCACTCTCTACTCTCTGACTGCGTGCATACATCTCGGCTCGCAGGACCGAGTCCGGGCGACGAGAAGCGGCCGTGCGCGCGCGCGTTGGAGCGCGCTCGCTCCCCGCACACGCACGCACGCACGGCCAACCCCATAGAGGCGACCAGCAGTGAGGAAGTCAAAGCCGCTTTTGTGTCGCTACTGCCGGCTGCGTGTTTGTTAATTATCCTGTCTGTGTGCGCAGACTTGGGTTCCAAAGAGAGATCCAAACCAACCAGCCGATGGAAGAGTGCACAATATACCGTCAACAAAGATTAACTTCTCACAGTGCCACAGAGATGCTTGATTGGGGAAGACAGTCACACAGCAATACACAGCCTCTGGCCCTCTCTCGTGTTAAATGCTGCCAAAGGGCCGCGCTACAGCGCTGCACTGAGTCAAACTACGTCCCTATGCAATGGGACATCAGGGCAGGGCCGGATCTAGAGGGGGGAGGGCATGGGGTGGGCAGATTGGTTTTGGTTGGTTAACCAGATGTAGGCCTAACTCTTTGAGAGCGTAAAAATGAAAACCAAATGGACACTTGCGGGTCTACACGAGAATGTAGAAGACTAATGGTCATTTTGAAAACCGCTGCTTCATATGAAAAAGTTGAAGTTTCCCACCCTGCCGTTCTTCCAGCCCACCCTAGTAGGCCTAGGGCTGGCTAAATCCGGCCCTGCATCAGGGACGTGCTATGGAGAGGCAGGGACTGAATTTCTGTTAGAGGGCACTTTTGGATAAAAGTGCCCTCTGTTTGTTCAACACAAAATGCAATTTGTTCAAAACAAAATACTGCATTGGGAGACTTTGTAAAGAAAAATGATCCTGAACGCAGACTTTGGGCGTGACACATGATATGATGAAGAGGAAAGGAGTGCCGTGTGCATTTCTTTCACCATGTAGTAAATCAAGCATTCATCGTGCTCTGAAAAGGCTAGTTGTTTTACAGACAGGTAAAAGGGGCGGAAGTCCCCTTTGATCTACATGTGTGCAAGTCCATGTGGAACATGTATTTTCAAATTTATATAGCCTACCTACAATATAAGTACAATGTATAATCAAATCCAGCATTTATTCATGTGCCACTGTCCACTTTCTGATATTGACATGTCTTAGGTTTAAGGCCTGCCTGTGTGTGACAACTTTAGACCTTTTTCTTTTTTTTTCTTTTCTTTTTTTTTAAGCCTGCACGGCCTACATTTCTTCCACCAAAGAGTTCCCTTTGGTGAGCGGCCTCACCGAAAACTCGACTTGATGGGTCCTCTCTTTGCTCAGATAATTTCTTTTCAACTTGAAATAGCACAGAATAGACCTGCCTTGATCTGCATCAATTGTCATCGCGGGGTTTTAGGGCACTTTGGCCGCCAGTATAGTGGGCGAAGTCAGGGCTAATCCCTGGAAAGGGAATCACGGGAGGAGAGAAAAGCAACAATAACCAAGTCAAGCGTAAAAAATGAAAGCGAAATCTCTATTATCACTCTCTGCATTTCCCAGGAATGTGAAAATCAGCCTAGTTTGTTATTCGAGTCAGACGCGAAGGGAGAATATTTGGGGTCGCTCTGGGTTGGTAGACTCACACGTCGAAGAGGGCAATATGCCGGAGAAAGGGGGCCTCGCATTTGGGAAAGCTCTTCTCACATCCCGACATAACCATTAAATGCAGTCTGACTTTATGTTGTATAGAGAGGAGAAAACAAGAAAAGAGCCACAGTTCTCCGATGAAAGAATGAGGTTTTGGCGGATTAGGGACGGCCCGAAGGATGAAGAATAACTTCTGCATAACTTTACAGCTATTTTCTCCCTGGCTGTAGAGCCGAGATTTAAGACTGAATCGGTTCAAGTTAACCGTTTGTGGTGTCCTGTAGTCCTAGAGTAGACTATAAAGAATAGGCTATAGTAAGTCTATCGGCCCATATAAGCCTATTTATAAGTAAGTCGTTTTGGGCACATTAAAGGGGAACTCCACCCATTTTCAACATTTTAATATGTCATTAATATACCTCAGAGATGTTGTGTAGACATGATAAAAAAAAAGTTCCCTCATTTCTGTATTTCCTAAAAATGGAGGTCTGAAAAAAACCATTAACATGGTGAAATACATCTGATGCATCATCAAGATGTAGGCTATTTCACCATGTTAATGTTGATTTTTTTTTTCAGACCCCTTTTTTTGGAAAATTTTGAAAATGGGTGGAATTCCCCTTTAATGGTGTATTAAACAAAATGGGAAAATAATACGTTTTGCTTGTATTTGAGTGCAGGGAGCTTGCGTGAAAATTCCCGCAGTGCACCATTCACTACACAGCCTGACGTTCATGGTTCTTTCAAGTTCAGCGATAATTACTTATGATAGGTTTCTTTCATTGCGCACTCTATATAGACTTACTTTTTTCATAAATCTTATGTCCTCTCGTCACCCTGCTGAAGAGCTCTCGTGGCTGGCAGGTTTAGCCTGTGCGGGAAGAGAGAGACTGCATGAATTAGGCTATATAGATTTCGTTTTATTTAGCCTACACATTCCACAATTCAATAAATCGAATACAGGCCTAATAATAATAATAATATACTTTTTTATTTTAAATATTTTGTATGGTTATGCTGATGCATGTAGCCTATAGCTTAATAGGCTACTTTTCCCAAATAGGTGTTAGGCTAATTGTTAATTGCTTCCAAAATGTGTTTCCAGCCAAAGTGAACACTGCTGGTCCCGCATGGAAGCAGAAAGAATTTCAACGCTATATTTCTAAGAAAATATAGGATGTAGCCTAAGTGTAGCCTAATCATCTTTTTTTCTTCTTATTGAAATGGGATGCACTATAGCTGGTGGGGTTGGGGGGGGGGGGGGGGGTAGAAACATCTGAACAATTAGCTGAACTCTGGACAGGAACAGAAGAGTTAATGAGCTGACGGTATCGAGTGGAGTAGAGGCCAGAATCCATATAAAAAACCGGCATATTTACCGCTAGACTTGTGAGCAGTATTAGAATAGACCCTAATGGCCACGCATTTTCTCCCCCTCATTTTCATTAGGCTCTCATGACTGCGGGATTGCCGCGGTCTGCGAGTTATCAAGAGCCACTAATTTCGCATTAAAGACCATTGACTGCAGTGGTTTGATTCGAGGGCTTTTCGACAATTATCACAATCAGAATTTGAACCCAAATCATTATACCTTGACTCCGTGATTATTTGCTCAGAACCAGCGCACGCATCATGCACACTTCGAAAATTGTACGGTGTCAAAACCGTACTGCATCATGTGCAAATAATGAGTGGGAGAGGCTCATGAGAGTGAGAGCTATAGCCGCTGCCTAGTGCCCATCTACACATATAGGCTAACATGTGGAGCTCTGCTCACATAATGTAACTTACTGTAGAACCCCGGAATTGACGCCAATTAGCCCACGGACACCCCCCTCCTCCTTGAAAATGTATGCAGGGACCCCATGAGAAAAGATGTGCATAGGCTCAGCATGCAGTGATTCTCAACCAGTTTGGGCTGGTTTCATAACTTTCATTTCAAGGACCCCAGATTGATTTGCTGCTTCTGACTTCCACTGAAGTAGTTGTTTTGTATGTATTTATTTTGAATACCTAAATGAAATGAACAAGTTGGCCACTATTGTAAACAAGTGTATGCTTAACAATCAGCTCTGTCAGATTTGATGTAGTTGTACTTGAATTGTACTGTAATTCTCCAAGCTGTTATCAGTTTTGTTGCAGTGTGTACTTGACCAGTACTGTAACTCTCATCTCTGTCAATAAAAAAAAACATTCATTCATTCATTCATTCATTCATTCATTCATTCATTCATTCATTCATTCATTCATTCATTCATTCATTCAAATGCATAGATAGGCTGTTAGACTATTTACAGACCTTATTTCTATATTATCCCAGTTTATATTGTATAGTCAATGTTACTGTAAACTATTTCCCTCAAGTTGGGAACAGGTTCAGTTCTTTGTGGTTCTTATGCCATGATCCAGTCAGATCTCCAAATTTGGAACGTTATTAAATTGTTATTGCCTTTAAACATGTCCCGGTTGATTACTTACGCGGAGATATGATTTATTATATTGCAAAATGTGCGAAATAAAATATGCAACTTATACATTATATTGGAAATATGGAAATAATGTCAAATAGGCTATGAAAAATTTACTACTGTGAAAGTGTTATCATATCTAAATGTAGGCCTACTGACTTATATCGACCCTATAAACAATTTAATGTAGCCTATGCCAGGAGATTTGTCAAATGAGCTTTATTGGCATGAGAAAACATAGCCTACATTTGCATTGCCAAAAAATGGAGAATGTGCATCTAGTTGGAGGGATTACAGTGGAGCAGTAGGCCTGGCTATGTTCTTATTATTTGTAGCCTACAGTGTAGCCTAAACATCTATTTTATATCTCCCCAACACACACACACACACACACACACACACACACACACACACACACACACACACACACACACACACACACACACACACACACACACACACACACACACACACACGTGGGGGAGCGCGAGAGAGAGGAGAGTCCAAGTTCGACCAATAAAGTCAGTCAACTCTCGCGAGATCTTAGCATGTAGGCTGGGGCTATCACATGATCACATGGAGAAAACCAAACAAGGAAGTCAAGTCATAATGATGGACTCCTAGCATAGACCTAGGCGTGATTTTTGAAAGGCCAGTTTAGAAGTTCTCCATTTTTAACAGAATGGCCCCGCACAAAGTGAACCTGTTTTTGATGGCGCTGTCGGCAGGCCTACTAAACAACTGGGTGTACGCCGCGGCTTCCAACAACACAATCGACTTCACAGTCCGAGAAATGACACGGATCCCCGGCGTGATGTCGAGCAATGCAGTGGTGGCCGAGTCCCCCGCCGTCGTATTCAAGCCTGCGGGATCGTCTCTCCTCTCCTTGAATTTGCTCTCTGCCGCATTCCCAGAAGACCTGGAGATCAGCGATTATTGCCAGGAGCTCCTGCATGTTTTTGGGCAGCGATATGTCGCGTATGTGAACTGCATGGTGCCCAACGCCCGACCTGTCAAAGTGTGCCAGAACTGTTTCGAGAGTTATGGCAGCCTTGGTGACATCTATCACAATATATCAACTGAGGTACCGCAAAAAATACATTTTACACATTTGAATTAGTGCATGCAATAATAAAACCTACCTACATGCGTCAAATTACATTGGACTACTCATGTAGCTTGTACAAGAGTCATCAAGTAGAGATGTTGCGACATTGAGGGGTCCGAAACGGAGCACTCGAGCGTTTCATGTAGTCTGAAAGAGGGACAAATTGGAGTTGGAAATACATCGTTTTCAGCGAGGCGAAATAAATAATAGCTTTTTTTTTTTTTTTTTTTTTTTTTTTTTTTTTTTTTTAGCTTTTAGGCATATGTGCAACATGCTAAACGTCTCGGCAATGCTTTTTGTACTATTACTATAAAACGACCTAAAACAGAGGAATTTAGGATCATTAAATGTGGCTGTTGCCCGAGTCCATTGCATTTCTACCTACTTCCCGTACAGGATTTGTCCTTATTTGCGGCCCCATTCTCAATAGAAGTCTATGTAGAGGAGCCGCCATTGGACTGGCCCCATGAAGTGAATGGAGTTTGCGTAACTCTGTCTGTGTCCCCATTGAGTCACTCGATCATGTGATGCTGCTTGTTTAGTTGCCTCCTGCTGTAACAGTGGCGTGACGTGAACTATATTGGATCATGCGACTTGTTCTCAAAATGGCATGCAGAACTACATTTCAGTTCACATGGTTTGGGCGGTATATTATATAAATCTAGTTTGGAGATGAGTAATGTGCATGCTCTGCCATTGTAGGTGCTAGTATGTTTGAAAAAGACTGTCAGCTAGCTGCCACCATAGACCAGTGGGATTTGTGATAAAAGTGATTGTTAGAGGCATTTGGGGTAAAAGTGGGTAACCAGTCCATTTTACACAATTCAAGGGTGCTGAATCCGAAAAAAATGGTTACCAAGCAAAATTTTGAGTCCTTACCCCCCAAATCCAAGATTTTGGGGGTAACCAAAGGTTTTTCAGACATAACTTGAAATGCATTGATTTTACACCCCATAAGTGTATTGAACGTTAATATAAAGTTGGGCATTACGGACGATTTGGTACCAAGTACATGTCTGTATCTCCTACGGTTCTTGAGATACAGCATATGGGTACTTTCACAGATTGAGGAGAGCAGGACATCTGTAACACTGATTCTTAAGTCAATCAAATGGTGATACAGGCGTGAAAATTGGTACACACACTCCTCAAACCCAACTATTTCCAAAAGTACTGGGTGTCTTGCAAAATTCCAAGATGGCAGCCTCCAAAATCCAAGATGTCCGTCAAAAAATGTGGTTTTTCATTAATAACTCGAAATACGAAGATTTTAAGCCCCATACATGTATTGAACGTTAATATAAAGTTGGGCATTACGGACATTTTGATACCAAGTACATGTCTGTATGTACTACGGTTCTTGAGTTACAGCATATAGGTAGTGATGAGGAACCATAATGGTAACATTTTGGCACATTTGACTCTTTTACTCAAAGATCCCTTTAGTATCATGTCTACCATTTTCAGGAAACGGACCTACATGTGTCCGCTATCATAAACCACTTCAAGTTTTTTAATTGATGAAACGGGTCGAGAGTTATTAAACCGAACGTGAATGCTGTTTCAGTGTTAAATTTGCTGCGTATATTTTGCAAGGATAAGCCACCCAGAAATGTCTGTCTGTGCATCATCACACTGAGTCTGTCCTTCACAATAAGAGTAAATGTGAACCGACGCACCAAGTGTAGCATGTGTCATACAGTAATGGTATAATATGCTAATAAGTGTAATAGTGTAATAGGCTAATACGTGCAATAGCATAATATATGTACAATATGGTAATAGTGTAATATGCAATAGTGTCATAGGATAATATGTGTAATAGTGCAATATATGTGCATTAGGATAATAGTGTAATATATGCAATAGTGTAATAGGGCTAATAGTGTAATATATGTGCAATAGGCTAATAGTGTATTATATACAATAACGTCATAGCGTAATAAGTACAGTAGGCTAATATGTGTAATAGTGTAATACATGGAATCGTGTCATAGGCTAATATGTGTAATAGTGCAATACATGTGCATTGGGGTGAAAGTGTAATATATGCAATAGTGTAATAGGGCTAATAGTGTAATAGTGTAATATATGTGGAATAGGCTAACAGTGTATTATATACAATAACGCCATAGTGTAATAAGTACAGCAGGCTAATATGTGTAATAGTGTAATACATGGAATAGTGTCATAGGCTATTATGTGTAATAGTGCAATACATGTGCATTGGGGTGAAAGTGTAATATATGCAATAGTGTAATAGGGCTAATAGTGTAATAGTGTAATATATGTGGAATAGGCTAACAGTGTATTATATACAATAACGCCATAGTGTAATAAGTACAGCAGGCTAATATGTGTAATAGTGTAATACATGGAATAGTGTCATAGGCTATTATGTGTAATAGTGCAATACATGTGCATTGGGGTGAAAGTGTAATATATGCAATAGTGTAATAGGGCTAATAGTGTAATAGTGTAATACATGTGCAATAGGCTAATAGTGTATTCATATACAATAATGTCATAGTGTAATAAGTACAGTAGGCTAATATGTGTAATAGTGTAATACATGGATAGTGTCATAGGCTAATATGTGTAATAGTGAAATACATGTGCTTTAGGGTGATAGTGTAATATATGCAATAGTGTAATAGAGCTAATAGTGTAATAGTGTAATATATGTGCAATAGGCTAGTGTATTATATACAATATTGTTATAGTGTAATAAGTACAGTAGGCTAATAAGTGTAATAATGTAACATATGCAATAGTGCCATGGGTAATGTGTAATAGTGCAATATTTGTGCATTAGGGTAATAGTGTAATATATGCAAAAGTAGTATAGTTTAATTACACTATTACACATATTGCTCTAACACCATTACATATATTACACTATTACCCTATTGTACATATATTACACTATTGCACTTATCAGCCTATTACACATATTACACTACAACATTATTACACATATTACGCTATTACACTATACCACTATTGCATATATTACACTATTACACTTATTAGCCTACTGTACTTATTACACTATGACATTATTGTATATGAATACACTATTAGCCTATTGCACATATATTACACTATTACACTATTAGCCCTATTACACTATTGCATATATTACACTTTCACCCCAATGCACATGTATTGCACTATTACACATAATAGCCTATGACACTATTCCATGTATTACACTATTACACATATTAGCCTGCTGTACTTATTACACTATGGCGTTATTGTATATAATACACTATTAGCCTATTGCACATATATTACACTATTAGCCCTATTACACTATTGCATATATTACACTATCACCCTAATGCACATGTATTTCACTATTACACATATTAGCCTATGACACTATCCATGTATTACACTATTACACATATTAGCCTACTGTACTTATTACACTATGACATTATTGTATATGAATACACTATTAGCCTATTGCACATATATTACACTATTAGCCCTATTACACTATTGCATATATTACACTATCACCCTAATGCACATGTATTTCACTATTACACATATTACCCTATGACATTATTCCATGTACTACACTATTACACAAATTAGCCTACTGTACTTATTACACTATGACATTATTGTATATAATACACTATTAGCCTATTGCACATATATTACACTATTAGCCCTATTACACTATTGCATATATTACACTATTATCCTAATGCACATATATTGCACTATTACACATATTATCCTATGACACTATTGCATATTACACTATTACCATATTGTACATATATTATGCTATTGCACGTATTAGCCTATTACACTATTACACTTATTAGCATATTATACCATTACTGTATGACACATGCTACACTTGGTGCGTCCGGTTCACATTTACTCTTATTGTGAAGGACAGACTCAGTGTGATGATGCACAGACAGACATTTCTGGTGGCTTATCCTTGCAAAATATACGCAGCAAATTTAACACTGAAACAGCATTCACGTTCGGTTTAATAACTCTCGACCCGTTTCATCAATTAAAAAACTTGAAGTGGTTTATGATAGCGGACACATGTAGGTCCGTTTCCTGAAAATGGTAGACATGATACTAAAGGATCTTTGAGTAAAAGAGTCAAATGTGCCAAAATGTTACCATTATGGTTCCTCATCACTACCTATATGCTGTAACTCAAGAACCGTAGTACATACAGACATGTACTTGGTATCAAAATGTCCGTAATGTCCAACTTTATATTAACGTTCAATACATGTATGGGGCTTAAAATCTTCGCATTTCGAGTTATTATTGAAAAAACACATTTTTTTGACGGACATCTTGGATTTTGGAGGCTGCCATCTTGGAATTTTGCAAGACACCCAGTACTTTTGGAAATAGTTGGGTTTGAGGAGTGTGTGTACCAATTTTCACGCCTGTATCACCATTTGATTGACTTAAGAATCAGTGTTACAGATGTCCTGCTCTCCTCAATCTGTGAAAGTACCCATATGCTGTATCTCAAGAACCGTAGGAGATACAGACATGTACTTGGTACCAAATCGTCCGTAATGCCCAACTTTATATTAACGTTCAATACACTTATGGGGTGTAAAATCAATGCATTTCAAGTTATGTCTGAAAAACCTTTGGTTACCCCCCAAAATCTTGGATTTGGGGGTAAGGACTCAAAATTTTGCTTGGTAACCATTTTTTTCGGATTCAGCACCCTTGAATTGTGTAAAATGGACTGGTTACCCACTTTTACCCCCAAATGCCCCTAACCTCTTATAGGAGGCCTTTTTTCTGAAATCCCACCAGACTACCAGTCAGTGGTTCTCAAACCATTTGATTTCAAAGCGTTAGACCTGGCTGTTACTGTCTGTAAGGGTACATTTGGTCACTTGGAGATGGAGCCTGGAGTCCTACTTGAGACCACTGATCTAAACCCATCACAAGTTTGCAAACTTAAATTTAGTCAATTATTTCTCCCCTTTAATCTAATGATGCCACACAAGCCGACTGTGGCTCAGAAGGTAGAGCAGGTCGGTGGTTCGAATCCTGGCTTATCCTATTTATTCAACAAAGTGCCCTTAGGCAATTGTTCCTGATGTGCTGTTTGGTATCTTATGGCTTCCACCACAATCGGTGTAGTGTGTGTGCGCATGCGTGAGTGAAGGGGTGAAAATGCTCTACATATAGCACCTGTGTGGCATCCCATTCCTTGAGGATTAGGTGCAAGTCATCCAATGTGGTTGCTAGAGTTGACCACTCTTCAAATGAAAGCGCAACTCACAAAAAACACAAAGCAACTCAAAGCCAGGGTGAATACCAACCAATATGACTGTTGAAAACCGTAATGTCAAAATGTTAGTCTCTTTTTTGTGCTAGCACCCAGTGAAAAGGCTTGAATTGTCTGTGCTGCTCCGATGTCCTCTTGTCCTTCTGCATCTGTTGTCCATGTTCCTATGATGCATCAGACCAACCATTTCAGGCTTGTTGCATGATGGTAGACTCCCTTTGTGTGACAATAACAACTTTTTATTAAATTTTGCTCATTCCACGAATGCCTGGTCCAGACAACCTGTAAAGGTGACTGTAAAAAAGGATATAAAATTCAATACCAATTGCTATTGTTACGGGGAGAAATGATCAATGGGAATGATTATTATTACAGTTTTTTTTTTCTTTTTTTTTGCGTGTGTATATCCAGATGGGGCCCGGCAATGTGAGCTGCAAGGACAGCCTTCTACGGAGTGACCGTCTGATGCTGGTCTATCTGCTGTATAGTAACTTGAAAGACATATGGGACATAGCAGTCTGTGATCGTAAGTGGTTCTTAAGAAAACAGTGTAGAATAGATGCCTCATGATGACCTCTTATAATAACTGAATTGGCGCGGACCATAATTATATGAACATTTATAATTGTTGAATCAGCATTCAGTCAACATTGCCCACATAACCCACACCAAAGATTCACAATGCAACTTGCAAACACATGCAACATTATCCCAAACATGCGCCGACGATCACAGTGCAATTTCTTGGAGCTGGTTGCAAGTTCAAAGACGTTGGTGTAGACTGGGGCTAATGACATACAGTCATACATATCCAATAATCACCAATAAGGAGCGATGTGTGGACAGCAAGGTAACTAAATTTGTTCTAAGACCAAAACCATCTGTTAATAATTTGTCCCTTCAGTATTCGCTCAATGTGCAATGTCTTGCTCAAGGACACTAGGCAAAGGTGCTAACACAAGTGGTCACTGCAGGCACCAAACCTGTTAATTTCCATGCTTCAGACAATGTCCAGGTGCCCAATATCAGAACATGTTCTACTATATCGGCTGATTATATCCTAGTACTATGATAATGCATATTATCTAAATTTCTGCATTATCTATAATTCATCAAAATGTTTTTAAGGTTGTCTCATCAAGGACCCAAAACAAGACTATATATACAAAGGCCTGACCACGGACACGCTGTACTTCATGGAGTCTCTCAACCAATCTCTCACCTGCTTTGAGAAGTACCAACAGGTAAAGTGTGAATGTGGAAGAACTAGGTCCAAAATGAAAATCCCAACCCCCTTAGAGTATTTGATGCACTTCTTTGTTTATTCCTAATGTCCTAATGCATTCATTTTATGAGCAGTTCTGCCAAATTCTATTTCTCTCAGACAGTTGGAGTTTCCTCTAAATTTAGGTTTATAAATTATTTCACAATTGTTGAATTTAGTCTTATTTTCATCCCTGAGCTGGTAGAAGGCTACATGTTGCAAATATTCAACCAGTCAGGTTCACCTTTTAAGCTTTTTGTGGAAAAATGTGTAAAGAAGGCAGTCCATTTGCTGATGGCGTAATTAGCTGCTGCCTTAGTAAATAAGCTGTTAATTTCACACAGATTGCCAATGCTAATTGCTTTAATGACCCTTGTAGATACTGTACATGCACAGTAAAATACAGTTCTCAGTCTCACTATAGCACTGACCATTGTTTAATTTTGCTTGAATATACTGTATATCATGGCATATCACGCCTATCTTTTCGGTTAGATGAAATCCCCCTCCCCTCCTCCCCCAGTTATGTTCTCTTTGTTTATTTATTTTATTTCTGCTGAGAGGTCATGTATATAGAGGATGGACCTGGTACAAAGGTGCTATAGAAATTCACCATTTACCTTACCTTTATTCTTTTTCTTTCCATACAGGGGAACCACACAGAATTGTGCAAGCAGTGTAAGATCACGTATAAGGAGCTGAATGAGCTATATGGTCGCATGGATAAGAACGGCACTCTTTGTATCGATATTGAGGATGCGGTATGTATCTGCAGTATGTACTTGGAAATCACAATGTGCTTTTTAATAAAAAAAAATACAAATTCACAACTTGTGAGCTTGTAATTTTGAGGTTACTATAGAAAATGCTTTCTTATTTTAACACTAGAATTCATCTGGTTAAGACTACAGAAAACAAATACAACAATTTTGGGGTTACTATAGAAAATTATTCCTATATTTCATTTTAGTTAATGAGGGATTTTATGGAAACTAAGAAACTCCTAATAAAATATTCTTTAACTTGAGGGTATGTTCCTTCGCTGTGGCATTGTTTGACACCTTGCCATCATTTCAGATGAACGTGACCCGCAGACTGTGGAGCAAGAATTTCAATTGTTCCTTTCCCCGCGAGGAGACGGTTCCTGTCATCGCTGTGTCCTGCTTCATGCTCTTTCTGCCCATCATCTTCTACTTGAGCAGCTTCCTTCACTCGGAACAAAAGAAACGCAAGCTCATACACCGTGAGTAACCAGCTTAATTCGGCCATTGTCGCACAGAGAGATTTTTTGACAGGGGTTTTGAGGGGTGCAGGAGTGTTGTGTCTTTTGTAGAGGAGGCAGGGTGGGTGATTTTTGGGGGTCTAGCTGAGAAGGGGTGTCCCGGGTAGCTCTGAAAGCATAGCGCGGTTGCCTCTAGCGAGGCTCTGGATCAGCGAGGTTGAAGGATTCCGTGGGTGGTGCACGAGAGGTCAGTGACCGCAGGGGCTCTTTAAGGTTTCAGGGAAATGCAGGGAGATTTTATATGGGTGTGTGAATGCCAAATCTATAACTAATGGGTTTGGCACTTTATACATCTTGTTAAAACTAATGTTTGATAAAGCAATGGAAGTGATAAGTGGTATGAATGAGTCGATTAATTATTGAATTAAGTTTATTTATTTATGAACACATAACTTTGGTAAAAAAAATCATAACGTAAATGATGCTTACTACGTATGGTTTTATTAGCTTCCAATATATGTAGTCAGCCTCTGCCAGCATTTGGTCTTTCACTGACATTTTTAAAAGTATTATATATTGAAAGATACACATACATTAAACACATGATGTTTTTCCAGCAGTTCTGTCTTATAGTGTTACACATGTTGTTCTTGTTGATCTTTAGTTTTTTTTTTTTTTTTTTTTTTTTCATGAGCATCCATTATGTTGACATTCATTCAAGATTTGACCTTGACCTCATTAGCAGACATTGAGCAAAACATATTTACAGTGTTGGAGAAGAAGCTCATACATATTTTACATTTTTAGTGATATTATTGTAGTCCTCTGACTCGTTTTAATTCTTATTCTAAAACAAAAGCTAGTCATTGTTTATTGATTTATTGATTGATTGTTTTCTTTGTAAGTGGTATGTAAATGTTAATAACTAACCAATAATATATTTAATATAAGGCAAGGTTGCTTCTCGACCTCAGGGCGTCTTACTGTGCTTTTGCTCTTTGAAATATTGCTGTAAATAATTTGTGGATGTCACACTTTTCTGTTAGTCTCCACATTTAATTGTAATTCTCTTTTTCTGCAGCAAAACGAGCCAAGTCCAAGACCAGTATCATGAACATTCAGGACAAGTTCAGCTGAGAAGAGGTATTATCGCTAAAATGGAAGAAAACAAGTTACCGCTCCCATTATCCTTACTAACTTTAAGTTGCTTTGTTCAAGCCTTCAGCTTAAAGAGAATTTTACAATTTTCACTCCCTTGCAGCTGTGATTTGATCCATGTGTATACAGAATACTCCACAAGAGCATTCCAAAATGGCTTTTGGAAAACATAACACCATATCACAAGATGGAAATTTAAAAAAAAAAAAACTGTTGTAGATCAGTGACCGTCCTTTGGTTGGTAGGGGAAAAAAGATGATTTGAATAAAATCACATCTTGATATGAAGGTGCATTAAAGCTGCCACAATACCAGCTCAGATGGCTTGCTGAAAGGGTTAACGTCAGTGAGTGCAAGCGTGCTGCTTGTGTGAGTGCGTTTGTGTGCACGCACACCTTTTCTGGGTTTGAAAAATGGCCTTTCTGCCTCTAATGTGAGTTCAGCAGAGAGCTGCAGCCAGGAAGCACTTGATGTCCATTAGTGTTGACACGTACATGTGCTGCAAGAAAAGGAGCGGGGTGCATTTCATAGAGGAAAAAGATAAGTAAATAACTAACAAAGAAACATAATGTAAGAGCACTCCAGTATGACACTGACGTTACCTGTTTTCCAACCAGTATTATTATTAATTCCTTTTTTTTACCATTATTTTTGTGTGTGCTTTTACTATGATATTTTAACTTAATTTGTGAAGTGTTACTATGCTCAGGCACGATGGTTTGTGGAATAAGAAGTTACAATTGAAGAAATTGATTTGAGCATCAAATAATTAGCATTGTTTAAACGTTTCAGTTGTTCGAGTTGTTTAAAAATTGTCCCTCAGGAATTTATTTCAATATTTGTTTGAATAAGTTATAAATCCATATCAGATAACTTAATTTATTGAATTTTCTACTATGACGTTAAACACTTGAATCCCAGCACTCCTAAGATACTCCAAAAATAAATATATTTAGTGTTACATGGATATGGTCAACAATAAGCAGGCTACAGCGGGGTTCAAGTGGTTAATATTTCAAAATACTCCTTAGGTTTGTGATATGGTTAATATAATATTGATAGTTGTTTCATCCACTCAATGTGCCTTTTTGTGTAAATTAATAAATACTGATATTTGGCTATTAGGCTATTTTTGCTGTTTGACTATTACATTTCTTTTTTTTTTACTCCTTTTAATTCCACATAATTTCTATCCATATTTTTGTCTGTCAAATAGGCTATACTGTTTTGTAACCAATATAACAGGCCGCTGTACATACAGCCTAATATTATTTTGGTTTTGGCCTACCTAACATCCTACCTTTTGGAGAAACACCTGTTTCTAGCCATGGACTCTATGTGGCACCTAGATTATGACTGCAATAATGAATGAGTCCATTTTTGTGCGCTGGTTAACAAGCAATTTATTTCCCCATACAGGCATAGCTTTTGTTTTCATGTTACGTTCTTGCTCTGGCAACGGACGGGATCGGCTTTTCCTCCGTCATTAGCTAAGCTAATGTGGGATAAAGATACTTGGCCGAATAATCGCAGCAACACATCCGTTAAAACTCCCTTGGCTTTTTGGTCTTGTGGAGCGCAGCCACTGCTGACCATCAGCGTTTCTAATAGCATTAACTGAGATATACAGAGTCATATGACCTCACAGCAGCCAGCAGAGCGGCTCAGGCATGGACCTTCAGCTGCGCTCATACGCAGCGAAGTGGCCGAGTTGAGAGTTTGTTTGAGCGAAGCTCGAGAAGGACAGGCTTTGATTTGGATTCCGTTAAGCTGTGTGGCTGGAGGGGCTGAAAGTCAGGAAACACAAACACTTGAGTTGTTCGCACAGGGCCAATGGACCTGGAGGGAAACACGTGATTGAGAGAACTAACTAAACTACCTTGTGTCACCTCACACCCATGCTTTCCACCTGGTAAATAGATCTCTAATGTGTGTGCGCTACATTGATTTAGTGATGTTTATGGAAATCAATGAACATTGCCTTTGCTTCTACACCAGTCCAATATAACAGGGACTAAACAAAATGATTTTTGTGCAGGGTGCACTGGTGCAGCCATTCCTGCAGGACCTTCTTATTATAAACATACCCTAGGCTACTCATTTTACAACACATCTGGATTGGAAAGCCTATGTTCCTTAGTGTGGGTGGATGATGTGACTTCTCCACTCATATTTGAACTGCACTATTAGCCTAGGTAACAAGTTGACTGCAGCATGAAGTGTGAACGTTTTTATTTGACGAAATCTGATTGAAATATGGCATGTAGGGCAACTGATGCAATCCAACAGTAACTGTGGCCTAATTCCAGGCACATGTAATCCACTTTCAAAGATGACTGGATAATTATACAATAAGCAACAGTTTAAGGAAATTAATATGATTCCATATAGGCGGATTTAAAATATGATTCCACATTAGACCCTTTGCCAGAATGTGAACCCAGGCATGTAGAGTACACCAAGGTTTTATGTTGAGTATGGGTCTCCAGCATGTAGAAACTGCTGGATGCTAACTTGCATATGTTGAGCAAATTTTATTTTTTAACTGACATCAAATGTGGCCATCGCCATATCATTAACAACTCAGAAGGCAAGAATGCTGAAATTTCATCATGCTTTCTCCACAAGTTGTTTTCATGATGCTGAATTCATTCCAAGCATTACTATTGGGATAAACACAGCAATACCCAGTCTTCAAAAATGTGCCTAGTTAGCACATTTGGGCAAATACTATGGGCACTCAGCGTGTCCTTAATGCAGCACCGCATTACCATATAATTGTGAAATATAAAATGCACCATATCTCTGACTCCAGACTGTACTGTACTGTATGTAAATCTAATTTCAGGTCAGAACATTTTATAATGTTCAATAGTGGCATTTGCTCCCTCCAGAGTGACTTGCAAAATACAAGATTGGATTCAGAGGTATTAAACCATTGCCACAAACAATAGGGTAAGAAAAACAATTAAGTGTTACACAACAGAGGTTGACACTAGGGTCTCGGCAAGTGCAAGTCGGGTTCTACTTGCCCTCAGCTCATGGTCACTTGCCCCCCAAAAATATATTGTAAATTTTGCAGATGTAACTCTCAAGAGTTAAAATTCATCATCTTAATTAGCCCAGGTCTACACAACTAGAGAATGTAGAAGATTAGGTCATTTTGATGTGTATGTTAATTTGCCTGTTTTGTTTCCCAAATCCAGCCTGGAATTGTGGACAGCTAGAAAGCAGGGAAAGACGCAGAGGCAGAGTGCAATGACTGCCTTCAAGACAAATATATCTTGAGTTGTGTTATAGTGCACTAAGTTGCACACTTACCAGGTAGCAGTCTTCACTTGCCCGACCATTTTTTTTTACTTGCCCCGGGCAAGCGGGCAAGTGTTAGTGTCAAGCCCTGCACAAGCATAAAGTAAATACTGTATAATGTAAAGGTGAACTTGGCAAAGTGCAAAGTTGCGCTAGCAGACATGCTAGTGCAACTTTGCACTAGAGAGGTTATGCAAGGGGTTATGCGAATACTTACGAATTTCTTTCTGATTGTGATACTGCTTGGTCAATTGAGCTTGTATAACAGCTGAGCACCTTGAAATCCAAAGGTTCAGAACCCTTAAAAAGTACGTTTTGATCTCTTTTGTACCGTCTACAACATTTCAGCCCTGTTAAGAGTCATTTCCCAACAATATAATATCTCTTAACAGACCAGTGTTAGAGTTGAGGTGGAGGGAGAGAGAGAGAAGAAAAAAAACTATACTCAATGACCCCTGGAGACTTCATTTGTCACACTCACTGGGCATAATTCAAAATGGTGGGAGATCTAAAGAACTCAAGAGTTCATAGGTAACATACCGCATTGTTCCTCATAAGGAGATGCGTATGTGCAATGATGTTTCCCGACTGTAATAGGTCAAACAAAGTTATAGGGTACCTGTTCAAAGTATGTTGCATGAAATACCATAAAACTTTATTTTGGTATGATTATTTGTGTTTCGGCATTAAATTCTTAACAAAAATGTTCAACGATATCACTGGGCAGTGGGCACCTTCTTGAAACCATGTTCAGGCAAAAACCAGCCTTCGGCTCTGAGACTACAATAGTTTGTTGAGCTGGTAATCTAGAAATACGCTCCCAAGTCAAAAAAGTATGGGCACCCCTGCTCTATTGTATGAGGTGAAGGCTTTACATCAGGGGTGCCCCTGATGTAAAGCCTTAGACGTAAAATTAGACAAAAACTTTCTGTCTTTTTCTTTTTGTCTAATTTTGTGGACTCTTGAAAATTACATACTTTAGATGTCTAAATATAATTTAACTCTTGAGAGTGTAAAATTTCCCACAATCGTTACACAACGTAGAAACTGAAGAGGAGCGTTTTCAAACTGGCAGAATGTGTGTGGAAAATGTGTACATCTGCAGTGCTGTCTGGGTCAGATAGGTCATTTCACAGCTTGGAAGCCAGGCCAGGAAGAGGTCCCTTACCTAGCAACCTAAGGTGTTATAGGGTAGGGATGAACAGACATCCTGCATCCGTCTCATGCCCTTATCTGTGGAAGGCACAATATTATTGACCCTGGAATAAAATAGTAGCAAGAGCTGTTTTCCATCTGACTGTCTGTGGACTGCTCACAGTCATTATCCATGTGGCTGCAGCAGTTCAACAGATCTTTACAGCTTTAATAACTTCTATAACATCTATACATAATTACTTTACTTTCAAGTTGTTATTTATTACAGATGTCTGCTTTTCTGACTCCATTAACATCATTATTGAGTCTCATATACCATGACGGTAAATGCTGTATGGCATGCATGCCTAAGAACCCTTTTAGTCTCAATCAACCAATGTGCCGGCACAACTGCTACATTGGTGTATATTTCACAGAAATATAGATACTGTATGTCTTCGGGGGATGAACTACACTTGTGTACACAAGTGTCCCAACAATGTTTACAAAGAATGGGGTACATGTGAGGATTATTCATTCGCTTTTCTTGAGCTCTCAGCTTTCGTAATGTGTGAAGTTGTAAGTTGACCCCTGTGAACCTTTAAAGCTGAATAACAGAGGGATCCTGAATCAGTGGCATTGCTATAGGTCAGGATTATGGCCGTCAAAGTGGTCAGCGATGGAAACCCTTCCTCAAACTCCACACACCTAAAAGCATTGTGTGGGATTTGCAATGTGGCTTTCAATTTACCATCGGCATTGACAGCCAACATACATTCCTTAGATTAGAACCATCATTTTGTCTGCTTTTGTGCTGCAAAATGTTAATACCTAGAGATTTGCTCTTTTGTCACTCTACTTGTCCCTGATCTAAAGGTTACACTTCTGCATGTGAATACTGAGAAGAGGTAATGCTTTGACTGTGTTGAAAGGGACATGCGTGCCCATTGGCAGTGGATGCTTCAGTGAATTATATGTAGCCTTGATGCAAGGGCACTACATTCCATGCCTCATAGAAGAGACCTGTCATTTCTCAACCTGACCTCCCTCTTTTCCCTTTTTAAACCTAATTCTTGCAAAAACTTCGCACAGAAACAGGTGAATGCCTCCCAGGCTGATATCCCCCCCCCCCCCCAACATCCTGGGTATCTCATGTCCCCAGCCTGTGAATAATATGTCCTTTTTATTCCAATATTAAGAAACTGTTAGTTAGCGCTTAAGGTGTTATGCAACCCCTGCTGCCCCTTGAGCTGTCAGTTAGTTAACTGGCTAAAGGTTAGGCTGAGATAATCTGCCTCTCAACCCCTGAGCAATGAATATAATGCTTTGTTTAACAAGAAGTAAACATATGCGCATGGGGTGGGAATTAGAAGGAAATGTGCATGAGTGCGGGCTCGCACACACACACACACACACACACACACACACACACACACACACACACACACACACACACACACACACACACACACACACACACACACACTAACACTCCCAAATTTAGGGCCACTTCTGTGCCCGCGCATGCACACTCATTCACACAGGGAATATGCAGTGGAAGAAAGATGAATGGGTTATTATACACCTGTGAGAGGGGTCAAAGTCTGTCAATCCCCAGGCCTGGATAGATTATGGTATTATGATAGATTATAGAATCACTTTCTGATGGCAGTCACTGAGTTTAATCTTGCAGCATTCCAACAACTGTAAGGGGTCTGTTGAACATAAGGCCCTCTTCTCGTTACCCCTCTACACCCCCCCGCCCCCCATCCCCTCTTTCACAAAGGTCTTATGACAAGTCAGCTGTTAATGACATCACAGATGCTGGATCATATGTCAGAAACCTCCCCTGGATGACTTGTATCCCTTTTTGGCTCAGCAGTAAGGAGGCCACTCAGGGGCGGACGTAACATTTCCCAATTGGGGGGGGGGGGGGGGGGGGGGGGGGGGGGGGGGGAGGTGGTATGGCTTCATCGGCCGTGTGGCTTTGCGGCACGGGCGATGATGTCGCATCCATACCATTTTCAGTTACAGGACTTTTATTAGTCAAGTAAAGCATCAGTAATAACATCAGTTGAAGTTGCAACAGACACAGCATGCATAAAGCTCTGATGCATAAAGGTCTGACTCAGAGAGTTTTCTGTTTTCAATGATGAAATGCTGTTGGTTTAATGGTGACACAGCTGTAGTTAGTTAGTAGCAGTAGTAGTGTTTCAAATCATTTTAAATATAAGCACTTTAATTTGAAATAGCTTGGGTTGTTTTGCATGCCATCATGTTTGGTGGGGCAGGCTGGGCATTTAGGGGGGCATTGCCCCCCATGCCCATGCCTAGATCCGCTCCTGAGGCCACTTCAGGCCAATATAAGTGCCCCAGGGGGCGAGATCAGATGAGAGGGCCCAAGGGCCAGGCTGGTGGGGGGCACTCTTTAGGGCAGGAACATCTGACCCACGTTTGTGTTTGTATACGCGGGCAGCCAGGGAGGGCTCGTCTTGCCATCAGCTTGAAAAGACATTTCTTTATTGCCCTTTTGTAATACTGCATCATTACTGAGAAAGGATGCAATCAGGGACACGGGGGTCCTGTGATGCAATATTGCACTCAGTATGCTACTGTATACGCTGACGTCGTTGAAGTAGTAGTAGCCTACTCATAAAATGTCACGTGCATGTTATGTGATTTCCATAATGTTAATGTAAATCACTTTGAGGGAAAATTGAGAATAATTGAGATAATGAAACGTTAGCGCCACCTATAGTCATCTTCTGAATATGATGGTTTGCCTGTATACAGTATGAATGTAAGAACACGGGTAGGCACGTCCAGCCCGCGGCCCCATGTACATTAGGCCTATTCTGTTTAGTGCGCTACAATTTGCAGTTTATTTGAATCAACAGCTTGCCTTGCAGTGTTGGGACATGTGCACTACGTAACTTAATATATTAAATAATATATGACCAAAATGCAGTAACTTGTAATATAAACATATTACTAAACAAAAACAATCAAATATATTATACTTTTCTTTCTGCATTACTGCATTACTTTCAATATTACTTTCTGTCAATCTGTCTCGTTGCATTGTTCTTGTAAAATTATCTTGAAAACCGCAGAAGTGAAATAATTACTTATTTTATATAACTTGTCATCAATTTACTGTACTGTATTTACTGGCTTCCATGAATTCAAGGAATACGTTTAACTCCTGTGTTAAGGAGTGACGTTTTTTCAAGTTGATTTCAAATGGATTTGACCAGAAAGCCAAGCTTTACTGTACGCATGCCACTGGCCTACACAATAATTGATTAATTACATATTTTGTAATAAGTAATATGTAACAGTAATATTAATATATTACACTTGCTCAGACAGTAATGTTGTAATATAATATATTGCTTTAAAATGAAGGTAATAATTAATAAGTCATATATTAACAAGGTAAAGTAATATTCCCAACACTGTTGCCTTGTAGTTGAATACAATCAATGCACTGAACTGAACACAGACGATGCTTGTTCAAATGTTGAAATGAAAGCTTGAATTCTGCCAGTAGATGGCAGCACCGTGCTATCTAACATGAGCTGTGAGCCTCTTTACTGAGTGAGTACAGTAGTTTTCAATCTTTTTCATGTCTATATTCAGCATTTGAGCCATGGATCAAATTTTGATCACCTTTAGATTTCGAAATGATTAGACTCCAAAATTATCCAAAACTAACTTATGACAGATGCATTATATTTGTCCATGTCAGGCAATCTTCTGTCTGCCTGTCTGTCTTTTACATGTAGTGTGTGTGTGTGTGTGTGTGTGTGTGTGTGTGTGTGTGTGTGTGTGTGTGTGTGTGTGTGTGTGTGTGTGTGTGTGTGTGTGTGTGTGTGTGTGTGTGTGTGACCCTTGGAGACCCACCTGTAAGTAAAGACTCATCCATCTATGCTGTAGCTGTGCACATATAGACTGTCTGAATGCAAATTAATATAATTCCATTTATATCAGCAGAGCTAAGCACCATGTGTGATCTATACCGCTGTAGTCATGACACCAATGGAGTTGATTTGTTTTGTGTATTAGTGCAATTTCCTGCATACATCAGGCCAAAGGGAATAACATTATAGAGACAGAGAAGAAACAGATCAGTCAAACTGTCAACGCCATAACTCCCCCTCCGCCTCATGTCTGTTTGGACACAAACATAGAGGAATGTGTTGGATCATGCATGGCCAATCAAAGGCCTGGGCGGGGGTACGTAGTGCTGCTGGGACTAGCCGCCAGCGATAGTACTAGAGGAGAGGATCCACAGACCTGTCAGAATTTGCCACCAGGGTATCGGGGAGTTAGAAATCTTGGACAGGGCGAGGCCGGCAATTAAATTGTCACATGAAAACAAAAGAGATTTGAAGTATGTGCATGCACTGACAGGACAAGGCAAACACATTAAAAGTACAGTAGAGGCCTACCCACAGATGTCACACAACATAGAGACACAAGACCCCCACCCAACACACATAGGCCTACAGTACATGCACACAGCTTCAGCTGATGCTGATTTTCTTCCTCAATTAACTTTGACTCAGCTGCTCCACTCAGCATACTGCAAATTACTCTTAAATGTTATGAGCTCTATTTACAAACCGGCCTTTCAGAATATCAATGGAATGTGCCACTACTGAACTATGACACTGTACTGTATTTTATTATGATGTACTGTATATTTCGGTTATCATTTTGTCCCACTATGTTCTTGAAAATGGTTTTGTCATCTTGAAGAGAACGGTTGCAGGGTTCCCAAACATTATTTCATAACTTATACATGACCCATGCTGCTTTAAACTGCTTAAAAGATTTACGTTGTATTTTAATATGGCCTCTCATATCTTTCTCTGTCTGGGGCATGTGATGACAATGTTCAGGCTGTGCACCGGTATTAAAAGTCACAAGGTAATGGAGGGAAGAGATATAATAAAGGACTTATTATATTACTTTGGAGCAACCAGACGATACAAGCAGTATGGACACAAATATTGGGACACTGAACACTTCAAAAAGGTAGTGAGCTCCAAAGTCTGTACCATCCTGCATATTGTTCTTAACAGATGTCTGTGAGGCAATGTTGTATGTGAATCTGAAAAAAAAAAAAAAAAAAATCAGTGTGGGTTTTATAGATCTCCCATTGGCTTAGAATAGAGGTGCCCACGCTTTTTTTTTTTTTTTTTTTTTACTTGAGAGCTACTTTCAAAATGACTGGCAAGATCTACACATCTATTCCATTACTGAAAAATTGGGAAAGAGGACCGGCAAAACATTGGTCAAAAACAATTATTCTCCATGAGAGTGTAACTCTTGAGAGTGTAAAATGAAACCAAATAAACCCGTAAGGGTCTATTTTGTTTAACGCTCTCAAGAGTTACAGATCTATGGGGACTGTTGTGATCTGGTGGATCACAATCTACCTTTTGGGCACCTCTTGCTTACTGTGCTTAGAGGCAGCTAATGGTGAAAAGGGTTCCACTGGGACACTAGTACAGTCGCTAATAGAGTAATTTGAATGTGAACATGTCTACTGGCAGCCACTTTTAAAGCAGCTGGCAAAAAAGTAAAGGGAGCTCCTCATCCTCAGACCTTTGTGCATGTGTGAGAAATCTGATAGAGGGAGAGACAGAGTACAGATGGATCTCTCAGCCTTTTAGATTCCATAGGGATTAAATCTATCAAAAACGTTCACTTGTTCTCTCTCCAGCGTACTCTGCAACTGTGTGAATGCGTGTGATTTCAATACTTTGCTGTATTCTTGTTGGTGCACAGGTGCTATGTTAATGGGTCTAAAGATGGATTTAGGATGACTGATTTGAATTGGCATGAACATTTGAAATTTCATGATTTGGGCAGTTTTGTGTTTGTACTATTACATGACACACCAGTGGAAACATGATCTTCTGGCAGAGATAACACTGTAAATACTAATTACCATTTAAGAAATCAACTACAATGAGTGAATGGATAAGTACAGGCATACCGTGGTGGATGAGGGACAGGCAAAGCAGAGACAGGTTGATGTTATGTAGAGTGTGTTGACTCAACCTTAAGGCCCATCTGTCTGTTCACACGTCATTAGTAATAGCATTAGCTGTTCCTGTCTGCTCAAATTCCATATGAATGTAAAAAAGGCAAAATGGAGGCAGAGATGGAGATAGAGGTGCATGTTCAACTGACTGGGGTCAACCCCCTTCCTGTTTAGTGAAGTCAGGAAGTGTTATTTTCCTTCTTGAGAATTCAAAAAGATTTGATCTCTGTGCACATGGAAATAATAAAGTTTTATTTTCAATTGCATGGGTTGAATGTGAAGTGACCCTGATGTTCTGGTTCAGTTGGTGCCTGTGCTGTTGCTGGGCAGCAATGTCACGCCTGCCCAAACACGACCTGGGGCGAGGCATTCCACCGACAGCACGGCTACTGTTCACACACTTCCCTTATTTAGAAGAACTGCAGTTTATGGCATGGTTACGCAGATACGTGAGTCATTCCACGGAAACGGTATCATTTGGCCTTTTTTTCCCCCGAAATTTTGACCGAAAGGTTTCACTTTTCTGAATAGCCCACAATATTAAGGACATCTTCAGCTGTAAGAAAAACATAATTTCCCATCTCAGGCATTCAATTTATTTTTTATATATCTTTTAACATGTTAATTGATAACGGAGTTGAGCCAATTAAGTTCATAACGGAGTTGTGATTTTTGTACTAAAGATAGTCACTACTCTAACTGAGTTGAGTAAGAAGAGAAGACTTGGCATGCCTGAGATTACAGAATCAGATATATTGTTGGAATAACAAACAGAATCTTTATAACGAATTGTTTTATATCATTATTTCATGTAACGGAGTTGAGCTGTTATGATTTACGACCACATGTGAGAGTACAAAATGCCTCTAAAACGGTGTAAAATGAGGTTTTAAATTGCCACTTTCTGTAGCATGATGGTCAGAAGAGTTGTGGAATACTACTTCCTATTGTTGATGTCACTAAAGGGCCAGTTAATTGTTGTTATAGAGGGAAGAATGACTTGTGTAACGGAGTTGAGTGCAACTGAGGGACACAGCTATATAAAGTCATTTAAATGATTAATCATCTATTTATTCAAAAACTAAACATGTCCAGCAATAAAGTACAGATAGATAGATATGCTCATGTCATAATTTTTGGATTTTTGTTGATGTTTAATAGTCATATGTCAAGTCCACTTTCATCGATGGCCACTGGGGACATGGAAAAATGGACAAAATAGGGGGTGTCTACTGAAAGAAAACAAGATAATTTCTGATATGAAGCTAAAATCCATGTAATGTTTACACAATATTAAAGGGAACATTTCAATTGATTAAAAAATCTTTTAAAAATATTTTTCAGTGACTCCATCAATAAAATACAGCTAAAACGGTCAGAGGGACTGCAAATGATACCGTTTCCGTGGAATGACCCACATGCATGCACACAGAACACATTTTGGATGCGATACGTTGTGAGAAAGTATTAATCATCTTCTGCGTTCCACGGACTGAAACACACTATGGGCTCCATTTTCGTTACATGCTAATCCCCTTGGGGTCCATTTTTGTTACATGCTAAACCCCTTATCCCAGATCCCTTCTTTCTTTTTCACTATTTTGAAACACTTTTTGGAATTTTTCAACATGTCAATCTATTAACTATTATCTATTAACACGCTTGTAGACTGGCCATTTGAACTACTGAAAAATGTTTTTTTTTAATAGTTTAAAAAGGCAAAGAAGTTAAGGGGTGAGGGGTTTAGGGAATTTGGGAATGCAGTGTAGAGTCTATCACATGACCCACTTGCCTTGCAAATTCTATAACATGGAAGTCGTACCCGTACTTTAACAACATGCTGTCGTTACCTCGACTTTTCTTTTGTCAGGCCTCATTACCCATCACTTGAAGAGGCATGTCCAAACACCTTGTTGTTACGCTACTCTCATTATGTACCACTTCTCCTCGGCCTGATGTTAGCCTATGCGTGTAACTAACACAAGCACTGATGTTTTCACCCCAATTCGAGCTGCGTTCTGCAACCGAGTTAGAAGCAGTTATCGTCTCACAGAAAATGGTGGGATAGCAAGAAGCAACAACTCATTGATGTGACGTCAAAACTTGAACACAAAGGTGTTGAATTTGCATGTGGCTAGCCTCATAGCGGACACGTGTGGAGGTGTCACAAGTGTCACATGCTCTCTTCCTAACTTAAACTTGGGCAATGTTGTCTTTCTTTCTCTTGAATCAAGGTAGGCTACAGTCTTCGTCGGCTTATAGAGAATACGCCTCTGATCACTCAATATATCGTAGGACTTCGATCCTCCTACGATATGTCAGATAGAAGTCTGCCTCCCATTTAGATTAAACTCGCAGTAGCGCAGCTTGGGAGCTGGCAAGTCGTGCTCTATGCAGGAATTGTTGCCCTCGTGATTCGACTACGGACAACTGATCGATGTATGAAGTTATGGCAGACATTGTGGCATCGGTTGTCCTTAAACCGTCTTGCCCCTTAATTTTTCGAGGTTACTGTTAGGTATAATAAGGTTAGGTTTAATCGTTTAATCATAAGTTACTTTAGGAATTCCAGGCCATGCAGTCCCACCACTCACTACATGCCTATAGTCACTACAGGCATGTACACTACAGTGTAGTGAGTTGGGAAATGGGCGAGTTGTTTGGTATATTCAGTAGGTACTGGTAGTTGATATGCAGACATCCTCAGCAATCCATTTCCCAGTGGATAGACTTCCATGCTTTGGCTGATATAGATAATAAGTCTCTCGTATCAACGTATCAACTTATTGCCACTATTGATTATATGTATATGCTTTTTACCTACACTGTTAGATACTGTATATCACCTGCACTGCAGCTAGTGGTTATAAAAATAATCATAATGATAATAAAAAGCTTCTCCATAATGAGAGAGTGGCTGTTGCATGATTATGGAGTGCTGGCATAGATACTTTTACATGGAAGGATAATGTTGGATTCAATGGGTAGGCCTACATTAGTGAACATCAGTGGTGAACATACAGCATTTTTCATTGTTCATTTCAATGCATGTTTAGTTTTCTAATCTCTGCTCCTTTCTCTCCTCATCTCCACATGGGGGCAATGTTGTAACTTTGTTGTTGATTAAATGGGTGATTTTGATTTGTTTGGTCTGTGTAAGCTACACACTCAGGTGTGTGTGTGTGTGTGTGTGTGTGTGTGTGTGTGTGTGTGTGTGTGTGTGTGTGTGTGTGTGTGTGTGTGTGTGTGTGTGTGTGTGTGTGTGTGTGTGTGTGTAATAATCATCATGTAGATTGATTGTGTTTTCCTGATCACAGCTGTGAATACTATATTCCTATATTGTACAAGAAACACCTACCTGTATAGTTTTGGTGAATCCCAACATATATGACCGTTTAAGTGTGTGTGTGTGTGTGTGTGTGTGTGTGTGTGTGTGTGTGTGTGTGTGTGTGTGTGTGTGTGTGTGTGTGTGTGCATGCGCGTGTGCGTGTGCGTGCGTGCCTGCATGATGTGCGTCTGTGCGTGGCTGTGTGCGTGTGTGTGCGATGTGCAATTTTCTCAGTATGTGTAGGCTGACTGAGTGGGGGTTCAGGGGTTTGGATTATCATGCCCTGGGCTGTATTCACAAAGCCCAGCCAAGCGTGAGGCAAAGTAGAGAAAGGGGACATTGTTGTGGTCCAGATGAGTGTCAGAGGTGCCTCGGAAAATAGATTCACTCATGGGGGTTTAACAGAAACACGCTTGCAACAACTGCACAGCCCCACAGACTATATAGCTCCATGCTTGAACCTTTATTATAGCAGTCGAGAGGTTAAATGGGTCAATTCACATGGCCAGGCATTCATACTGTATGCTACAGGAAATCTGGGTGGCATAGAGGGCAGCAAATCCCAAATATTTGGCTCGAGATCCAAGAGAGACATTTGAGGTCTCCATGCCCATGCCTAGACCCGCCCCTGGATGTGATCAAAAGGTACAAATGATGCAAAAGAAACAATGTTTTGGTATATAGGGTAGCCTTGGGTAATACAGTCACAGACACCTAGTAGTGTAACCACAGTTAATAGTCCATTTACTGTGATCATCTGAACTTTGTAGCGCTCCATGCACTGACCAATAGGGATGCAACCCCTCTGGTAGCCTACCTACTCCCAGCAGGAAAATAAAGTGCTAAGGATTGTATGCCTGCCAATAATACTTGACCCAGATGTGATCAAGTATCTCTCTATCTCTGTGTGTGACACACACACACACACGCACGCACGCACGCACGCACGCACACACACACACACACACTCACACACACACACACACACACACACACACACACACACACACACACACACACACACACACACACACACACACACACACACACACACACACAGCCGGCCCCCAAGTGAGTAGACATCTGGTTTGTTTCTGTGGAGGCTGTCCAGACAACCCACAACCCAGGGGCAGCCACAGCCAGCATAGAATAACTGTATCCAAGTCTCTCGCTTCCATAATTTACTCAGGACTAAAACAGCACATAAAAAGCCGCTCTGTCACCAAAGAATGAGGGAGTTAAGGTACGCGCAGTGTGACTCACTCGGTTGCCCCGTCCGATTTATGGTCTCCCAGTCCCTTTCATGTAATTTGACCCCCAAATTAATATGTTGGTTGCTGTGGATCTCCAATTGAAAATATGTTGTGCCAGGGAACCATTACCATGTGTCTAATAGTCAATGTACAGGTAGTCCATCGAGAATCCGGTGCTTTCTGGTTGAAATCAAACCGTCACAGTGCTATATTCTGATCAAGTTATCATTGTTTTGGTCACCCCTTCTCTTCCAGCTTAAATAAACAGATAATACGTTTTCAGGTGGTTTGAGAATGTTCAGCCTAGCAGGAAAGAACTTTTTGTCCACCCGTTTACCCGCTATCACCATTAGAAACAATAAATCTGTTTCTAATGCTATCTACTAACATGTACTAAAAGATTGAAATTCGACCCCTGTGGGAAACCTCATACAAAACATGTCAAAGTCGGGGTACTAGTCACAACCTATAGAAGGCAAAACAGTCAAAATGTCATCGTGCTTTATGTAGCATGTGATATGTCGAGGGTGTTTTCATGATGCTGAATCCATTCCTGTCATCCTGAATGTGCTTAGTCAGCACATTTGGGCAAGTACCATAAGCGCTATGGCCATCTTCAGCCCAATGGTGTGTTTTAATATCAGATATCAGTGCAAGTTCTCTCTCCCGATTCTCCAGACTAGAGGTTCAAGATCATGCACTGGGACAACATAGTAAGACTCCCTAGATTCTGTTGTGGCTGCTGTTGTGTGCTATAAAGATAAGGCTAATGCAGGGAGACGGATGGGGTGAAGGGTTGAGGCAGGAAGGGAAGTCCTGAAGGGACTCCTAGTTGGAGTGTTGGTCCGAGAAGTGTATGCCTAGATTTGTCGGGGGTGTGCGCACCTGTGCGTGTGCGCGTGCATGTAGCAGAGAGGAAATTGATGTGGGTGGAGCTGCTTGAGGTGAATCAAGGGTGAGTTTAAAAGCAGGGCAGTAGGAGGTCAAGAGTTGGTATGAGTTAGAAATTACCTGCAATAATGTGTGTATTGGGAGGGTATTGAATGATCTACACAAACAAGAAAAAAGTCACAGAATAAGTCATATGCCACAGGTATATCTGCCTTATTTTGTATATAGGTATGTGAACATCAACACCGTAAAACCTGCTGATTGTTGTATCTAAGACCAGTAAACATAATATATTTTAACTTTAGTGTAATTAGGATCCATATTATCCGTTGTGTAGTTTTCCTGAGGCTGGAGTTTTTACAAGATGCCATTGTATAACTGAAGAAGGGAAAAGAGGTCTGAATGAACTCAGCCCTTAAAGAGACATATACAGAAAATAGTATGTGAAAATGTGCATTTAGTGAAATATCTCCAGTCCCTCCTCTTTCTCCAGTGACTGTGGAAATGAAATGTTTTCCCCTACAAAACACTTGAATTTGGTATTTTTAAAAAGGTTTTAATCCAACATGATTACTCTGGATCAGTGGTTTTCAAGTTCAACCAGTGGTCCGGGGTCCACGGACCACCAGTGGTCATTGAGAGAGTTCCTTGTGGTCCCCAGGCTAAATGATGGAAAGTTGGGTTAACCGCATGTAACTCTTTGAGAGTGTTTTCTGATTACACTCTCAAGACTCAACATATTCATCATCTGAATTAGCCCAAGTCTACACAACTAGAGAATGTAGAAGATTGTCATTTTGATCTGTATGTCTGACTGTTTTGTCTCCAAAATCCAGCCTATATTGTGCACAAAAGCAATCTTTAGTTTTGGGGTCTAAAATGTCATCAAATGGGGGTCTGTGGCTCAAATGCTGAATAAATAGTGGGCCCTGGTATCAAAAAGGTTGAAAACCACTGCTCTGGATAATAGTTACCCAATACATTTTTAAGAAACGAAATATAAATCAAAAGGGAATGGCACAGAAGTAATGGTTTTGTAATAACACAGCAGTTTTAAGTTGAAGGCAAACAGCAAGGTTGTACTCCACCCAGAGCTCTTAGATCTGGATCTGTTTCCTTGGGACGTTCCTTCTGGTAAACTGGCGGGATTCCCAATCCCGTCCCTCCAGGGGACTACAAGTGCATGAATAGTTAATGTTCCAAGGACGGCAGCTTTCATACGATGCCAGAAAATGTATTCCTCAGTTTCAGATTGATGTTGTGTTAAACACAGACAGTACTGAACAATCAGCAGTTGAAGGGCGTCAATGATCTACATATTAAAACTTTTCGCGACCGTTTCAGATGCACTCCTGTGAGAGATATCCGTTTCCCGATTTGCCTAGAATAACAGACCCAAAATGCAGAGAATGTGTGATTCATGCTGCCTGCCACTAGCAACCATTTCAACAGACTGACTCATACAAATACAGTGGAATACAATGGTATTGATTGCATGACCAGTAAAGGCAGGGCTCAGATCTGTTTCTGACCATGAGACCATGACCATAAACCAAAAAAAAAACTGTATCTGAAATGAAGTAAAAGGAGTACTTTATTTGGATTAGAAAGATGTAATTTGAGGTGGAACGATCTAGCTGACCTTCTCGTGACTCTAGCCCACTTTGAATGCTTAATGTGTCCAGAATGTCTGTCAAGTGAAACGTTTGGCCGGTGTTCATGATAAACGATACACATGACATTGATCCGTCGTTCCGTTCGCCAGTCCAGAGTGCTCCATTGTTTAGGTCCCCCCCGTTGCACCTGATGTGAGATGCCTGCCAGCCCTGCACTCCTGTTAACAGAGGTTTAATTGTTTTATTTCCCCCCACATTCTTGGCCACAGGGTTTCATCTGAGTGCACATGGGTGTGCATGTACATTTAGATAGATTTGGATTAAGGAACATTGACTGGATCATTGACTGGATCTTTAGGCTTTTTCTTTTTTCCAACAATGAAGGTCTGCTTGACCGGTGATGCTCTGAGCATGTAAGAAGATGATCATAGTATACAGTATATACTGTTGTAGGTGATTGTGAAGATGGCACCTTTCCAAGAGAGAAACCATTTTGGGCCATGAGGCCCTGTAGCGTGAAACAGCTTGATGTACAAGTATACGCTACCTGGAAATTACGCTATTATGTCGCAGGTACTTACCTCCAATGCAAATCCTTGATGCTGGGAGGCCCCTTCTTCAGAGTCTTTCATAAGACAGGGCCGGGGATCGAACCCCAACCTTCTGTTCTCAGGGTTCCTCCTGGTCAATAGCCAGAAGGTCACTGGTAGAGAGGAGCGTGGTGCAACATTTCTGTTGAGAAAGGAAATACATTATACAACTCTCTCTCCCCACTTTGGCAGGCAGGCATAAATGTCTGTGCATCTGTCTGTCTGTCTGTCTGTCTGTCTGTCTGTCTGTCTGTCTGTCTGTCTGTCTGTCTGTCTGTCTGTCTGTCTGTCTGTCTGCGCATGCATCACACTCCATATATGGGAAGCGAACGTGCACGCAAGAGTTTTTCTTCTCTTTGTTCTCTGTTGTTTGTTCTCAGGGAGGGGTTCTTCTTATGCATGACATTGCCTCCTTACAGACTTGTTGACATTTTCATCAGCAAGTGGTTGAACTTTACAGCCGTTTTTCCCGTCTTATTTTGAGATAGTTCCTGCTGCTGCTAGGACCTCGTTTTTACTCCTATTCAGGCTTGCAAACGGGTTTCAGACTCGAGGGAAATATGGTCTGCCTTTGCTACTCTCATAGCTAATTAGTGTGTGAACTAATTGCAAGACTATGTATAGCTTACTGACAGCCTAGTTCCATCTGTTCATGCTTTATAAAGGATGTTGCGGGAGCTTGCCTCCTCGTGGCTCTTTTTAGAATATTCTAGCAAGAACTTTGACCATCAGTGACAGCTATACATGGCATGTGATCATGCAGCCATAATGTTTGTTTACGTGAAAGGGAAAACGAGACCATTGGCACACAAAATAATAGGGACACTAACACAGAAGACTGTTTAAACCACAGTTTTGTGTCAGTGTGTTTGGGGATGGTTATGCTTTAAAATCCTAGTAGACGGGTTTATTAAAATACACATATGCCACGTTCAAAGTCACTTTTTTTCTTCCCCATTCTGCCTGGTTTGAGATCCAGAAGATAGTCTTGGAATCTACAGGCCTAAATGCCTCAAGTTGCTGCCATTTTATTGTATTTTAATTCCTATTTGACCTTTATTCAACCAATAAAACATGTTGAGACAGAGTCTCTTTTTCAAGTGGGAACTGGCCAAGGGGCAGAAATAAAATTACACTTCAAAGCTGCTTCATACATGTCAATTACAAAACAGCCAATCATACATTCATGCATGATACCCCATAAAGTACCTATCATTCAGAAATGTCCACAGTGATGCACGTTTATCAGCATCAACAGAAATAATAAATATGGGGCATATACCAAGACTGCTACTACACATCTGCAACATGTGCAGATGTTTGACTGTAGATCTGTGACATTGCGAAAGTTCTCAAAGAAAGTTTTGACTAATTTTAGTCTGGGCTACAGATCGTTCCATGACCAGGGGACAAAGAAAGCAAGGCATTTTTAGCCCCCCCCCCCCCCCCCCCCCCCCCCCTTTGGATTTAAAAGCTTGTACTACACACATTTGAACTGTGGCAGATTAAAAAGCTTTACCTGTATAAAGGAAAATATACAAATCATGTAGCCTGTGAAATGTCAATGAGAACCAGCTGCAGCATACAGGGCTGATTAAAAAACGACAAAAAAAAAATACATTCTGTGTCAAGACCACGATTTGTTGTACAACAGTATTGCACACCAATAGGCATTTTTTGCAAAGCCATAGTCAGCAACCAGACACTTCAGTTTAAGACTTCACACACGTTTTCACTTTCTCAGCTTTTAAAACTTTAAACACAAGTACCTTTGTGACAGAAGAAGTCAAGGTTTGTCTGAGGTGCAGGCACAAGCTCTTGGGAGTTGCTGACCCAGACTTCCCCTCATCTCCAACTCCTGGGGAGAACCCAGACTCCCTTGTTCAGCCTGGACCCTTCTGGAGCTGTAAGGGTCCCCACAGTTAAAGTGTGTGTGCTGTCGGTACATTCTTTTGAATCAAATGTCAGCTGACATAGCGCGACGGAATGGAGAAAACGACAGAAAACAGTGAAGGGTATAGGTACAGAGAGAGACGCATAGATATACAGGTATGTCGAAGAAAGATAGGCCCGCTTACTAGGTACGTATTACATAAATGGAATAAACCTATAGTATTATAGTAGTAGTTTGTAGGCAAGATTTTTTACTTCTTAAAGGTAATGTGTACACTGTACAGGCCTGAGTCATGAGAGTTGCTACTTGCTACAGTGGCACTATTGTGAGGTTTACACACTCCATGTGCAATTTGAAAGGCTGTATTCAATGGCGGTCAACAGAGCAGAGGTCATGGTGTAGGTTACTGTTGGACACTAAAACGTCTCAGCAAGGTAACAGAGAGGTGTCAGCACATAGCAACAGCCTATAATTAGAGAGAGGGGAGAATTCTGAAGTTCTTTCTGAATTCTAGACAATAATTTTGGTATTAAAATTCTTTCAAGCCAATACATACATCAAGTCATTATACTTTCTTTCTACCATATGTGTTTTCTTCATATACAAAAACCTAAACCCGGTGTTGCTCTACCATTGTTGTAATGATCAAAAGATGTATGTTTTTCTTTAGCACATTACATTCGTTGGCATGATGACAGACAATGAGGTCTCTCCATGTAAGGAGAACCTGTGTTACGGTATAAAGTCACTTGTAATCTGATAAGTCATCCAGGTGACACCATCATCCGTGGAGAGACGTTGACGCCTTTGTAAATAATGTTACCAAAAAAAGAAGGACAGGTTTGGGGCAGACATGTGCGTGGGAGCGCAGGTTGATCGATGTTAAAGGACACATGTGTGTTCACTAACCCAATCTTCTGCATTGAGGTGATGGATGATGAAACGCTTATGGAACACCTGCCCTCCAGTGTCCCTGCATTCCCTTGGCTCCTCTCTCATAATACCTTTATGTAACGCCACTGACAGGACCATTAACACTCACAGCACTATGTCAAACATAAATACTCATGTTCATACCACAAGAGGCTTCGCCACTGTTGGCTACAGGAATAGCATCCAGGGTGATAAAGCTTATTTTATTAAAAGAAAAGAAGCCGGATTACTGGTAGTGTGGCTAAAGCCAGACCAAATCAGCTGTTTGTTGGCACAAAAAGCAGATTGGTCTGGAATAGCTCAATTTCCTACTCTAAATGTCGTACTCCTAAATTGGGGTGGCCAATAAGGACACAGTATGCAAACATATTTATACAGGGAATGTAACAGCTGATTCAGTCTAGCTCTAGCCAAAGGCACTGTAAATGATGGATTTAGAATATGTTTTGGGAATTTGGACACCCTGGTTGCTATCAAAACAGAAAGTGTCATACTTATTTGAAGACATTTACCACCTGTGCGCCCGCATAAATAGACTAGCTATACACTTCAATTTGATAATGTCATGATTCTTTCACAACTAAAAATCTGAAGAGAAAGGTTTTGTTTTAATCAGAGAGGTGCCAACTCGGCCAAATGACCCACTGTACACTTGAGATGTTCTCCAAGGAGTTTGATTACGTCCACTGACAGCGATGACAGTTTCATGGTACAGTAGCTGCTTCCTGTGCTCTGTGTGTCTCCGATCTCCGATCGAGTGTAAAAAGCACACATAGGGGAAGATACAGTAACTCCAGACACCTGGAGTTACTTGCCACTCCTACATTAGAAAAGATGTCTTCAAAACAGACTCAGCCATAATCATTGACACATACATAGAGTATTTTGTCTATAATTTCAGTTATATACAGCGTTTTTGTGAACACACAATACTAACTATAACCCTGCAGCACAGTACAGTTTGGGGTTCAGTGAAGTAGTATCTTCATCTTAAAGGGATAGTTCAGAGGTACAGTTGAGCTGTAGTGTTTTACAAAATACTATGGATCTTGTATCTCTTTTTGAATGTCATATTATAAATCAAATATGTTTCACTTTGCAAAGAAATACTATGGATCTTATAACTTGTTTTATATGAAAGGTGCCACTTTCAAGAGTTCGCATGTACAGTTTCTTTTTCCATACGGGAATGCCGGTGCAACAATTCTATTAATGGACAGTATTTCATACAACTTGAGTTCCAAAAATCTGAAGCATCAATTAAACCACTCTGCCTCAATGTCCTATATTTGAATAAATGTTTGGACATTTATAGTTCAACTCCTGGTGCCACCCAAGAAATATTGCTTCATAATATTCAATCACTGAACCATTCACTATGGCTACTACTAAATTGGAAGTTTGGATCTGCTGTTTAGATATGGGGTGATTTGGATTTGTGGACATAGGCAATTGGGAAGGGAGAATTTCTTGGCTAAATCAGGAGGGAATGAATGATCAAATAGATCCATTTCGATCACGTGACTTAAATCATGAGCACCTAGTAGGTAATCTGGTGAAATGAGACGGTACATTATTTGAAACCTAAATGCTTTAGTTTTCGGCTGTATGTTTTATCTCACCTGTGTGGTGGGGTGTTGTTTGGGAACCCCCCTTTTTAACAGAAAATTAAATAAAAGCTTGATCACAAGAACAGAACACAAACAGCAACTGTATGCATTCTTTTCTCAAGCGGTATTAAACATCCATAAGCACCCCTGCATTTTCCCACCATGGGCATACATTATGAGCATCATCAGAGGCCTTACACACCCACTTAGGCATTTCCTCTGGTGTTTCCTGCTTACTTCATGAGTTCATGTGCTAATATCCATTAATCCTGCATGGCAAGCTCCACAACTCTTTCTGTCTCAGGGTCTGCTATCACAAAGGCTCTCTCTCTCTTACTCACACAGACTGGTCTCACTCTGAAAGCAGTGAACCCGGGCTCCCAGTATTTCACAGCCGATGAAGGAGATAAGCTTTGTGTGTGTGTGTGTGTGTGTGTGTGTGTGTGTGTGTGTGTGTGTGTGTGTGTGTGTGTGTGTGTGTGTGTGTGTGTGTGTGTGTGTGTGTGTGTGTGTGTGTGTGTGTGTGTGTGTGTGAGTGAGAGAGAGAGAGGCTCATATACAAGAAAAAAACTAAAGCAGTATGGGAAACGGCCGTGCCAGTGCCAAGGAGATTCATTGAAATTGTGTCATAGATATCAGCAAGAATGATATAGGCATATTCCCAACATAATGCTAAACCGGACGAATGTTATTTGGACAAATACATGGATCTTTGAGCTTGTGTCTTCAAGTCGATGCAATATTAAAAAGTATACCGCGTCTGTACATCTTTCAGGCATCATACTTGAATACTTGACCTTACAAACAACAGTTATATCCTCGCAGAACTTCATTCACCCATTCGAGAAGTTTCCTTGCCTGTGCTGCTTCCATACTCTGCTACTGATAATTGGTCCCTTAACCCCCTCGAGGTCTATTCTGTCCATTCCCCACAACCACAAGTACATCAGTCAGCATTGGCACGCAAGCATGCACAAACTTGTAAACACACATATACATGCACATATACAAGCACCCCCCAGCCAATTTTAAAAAAAACTTACATACAGTGGAGAGGAGAGAGGAATTTCTCCCTCTCTTGCCATCTTATTTTCAGTAAGAATTGATAATTGCTATAGTGAGCATTTGGATTTTGGATAGTCTATCATTTGTATTACTGTGCTTCCATCATAGCTCATGACCACATGCGCCCGATCTCTGTGCACTAGTAATACAGTGCACCGTGCGTACAGTACGTCTTAATGCTTATGTAGCTTTCCAAGCCACAGACGCAGCTATCCTTATTTTGCCTTCATTGTTTTGGAAAAAACAGCACACTCAATTAAATTTTCGATTCAATTCAAAGGGCTTTATCTCTGGGCTCACGCTTACTGGACAGACGTGTTTTACATAGTTTTAATGTCACAGTCCTTCTGAGGAGATGACTATACATCAAATGCAGATAAACATAATGGGTCCAAAGAAGTAGCCATGATAACTCTGCATGCATGTCAGACTATGTCCAGGGGAAAAACATCAGTAAGTTCCATACAGATCAAAACAGACGCCAGAAACTAATGGCTGAACAACGTAAGTACTGTCGACGCACCCAAATTACCAGAGAAGCGTAAACATGGCTAAATGCAGGAAATATTTATCTGGAGTCCAGGAAGCCATCTCTGCTTCCCATGATCCAAGTCATCTACAATAAACAAATAAATACATTTCTTTCTTAATTTTAACATGATTTCTTTGTGACATTCTGACTGTAAGTCACAACATTCCAGTAACGGCCACATGATATTATAAACCTAGTGTTGGTAATGCAATGTGATTGTACTGACAAGAAGTAATGAAACTGCCGTGTGAGACAGGGCCCTCAACAGTAGAATTCAACACAGCCATCTACTGTATGTGTTGGCACATAAGCAGGTGGTTGTCAGCTTGTTCTACTAGACAATTACTGGTTGCTGACTTGTACATTTCAGCATAACGAATGTATACCTAACCTGAGAAGACCCCTGATTGCTGCATTGGGAGTGGGGTTCATCATCATCTTCATCATCAAGTTGAACTCAAAAGTATTTAGAAACACTTTGGGACTCCCATTAACTGAAACTGAAGTGGCATGCCTATACCTGCATGAGTAAAAAAAAACTGTTATTACTGTGCCATAATTTCTCGAACTGGAAGACTAGACACTGACACGCTGAGAGGACAACAATGTTAATAGCCAGCTTGGCATCGCTTGTCTGTTTCCCTGGGGGAAAATGTCCTCCCTTGTCAGGGCTGCTGATTTTCAGGATTCTAACGGGCTCAGTTGACAATGAAGTCATCCGACTGGTGGAAAGATGATATACCGTGAAAAGGCTCTGAGGCCAGGCCTATCCCCTGGAGGACAATCATTTAGGCACAGTCCTTAGCACCAACCGAAAGGTATCACCCACCAGCTATACACAAGTCAGCATGAATTTATGGGTAAAACCTGATCCTCTCCTTTTTTATTGACAAGGTTGTCCTGACAGGATGGTACCGGTAGAAGTGCTGGCCCTTTCCCACAACAAATGATGAGAACCACAGGTGGTGTCTTTTTTCCCTTGAAAAGGGTTAGAGCTTTTCTTAGATGCATTATGAGCAAGTGAATGATGATGCTGTTGCAAATCTAATTAAGCTAATGCAGTTACCCTTTCAGTACACGACAGAAGATAATTACAGGGCTGGCTTTCGCCAAATCTATTTTCCGTTCAGGTAGAATAGCAGAAGAATAGCAGGGCGTGGCAGATATTAGTGTAGGTAGACTATACCGCTGCATCCATCCTCTTGGGTATCTCACTCAGAGTATGTGACCCAGTTTCCATAGCTATATAGTTCAATCATGATAACAGACATGTCCTTCTCTACCTTCACTATGTTTTTTTTTTCAAAGTCCTAATGACAGGTTATTAATCCAGGAATGTGTTTGAGTTTTAGATTTCCTTTACATTCTGTCTTAAAACAAGCCAAGGAAGTCACTGGGGTCAATCACAGGTACATTTAAGCTAGGCTTTAGCTAAGCACTTTGCCACTCACAAATAAAGATCACTAGTGGTCAAGGCCAAAGGGCATAGACTCTAGAGTTATTGTTTCCATGGAAATAGCTTAGCTCATCTTTACTCTAAGTATGTAGCCTACAGAATAACTTGGAATTGTAATTATTTTAGTAAATTACATGAGTTACCACAAAAAACTTTAATATAGTATGACCTTGCATGAACACACACACACACACACACACACACACACACACACACACACACACACACACACACACACACACACACACACACACACACACACACACACACACACACACACACACACACACACACACACACACACACACACACCTTTGCCTGGTGTGTAAATGGAACAGAGGTGGTGACCAAGTCCTGGCTTTGAGTAGGCCTGTACCTATGTTTAGCGTATCAACAGGGGACGCTGTTACACAATACAGAGTCAGAGTATACACAGCACCTAGTCTGCTGGGAAGATGGGAACTTAATTTAGCCCCCCCCCCCCCTTTTTAAATCTATTTTGGTTGAATGGTACCCCATTGACCCACTGAATTTTCCATGATTCCCTAATTATTTCATTTACATGTTATTTGGATAAAGCTTGAACGATTCCTGTCGCAAATTCCCTCTAGATGGCGCTGGACTGGCCTAAAACAGCACATTCTGATCACGTGATACGACTGATGCTCCACAGTGACACCTGATGTCATTAGCTTTGTTTTGGACCAGTGCTGCTTTTATAAAGTAAAGACTAAAGAAAGAAGGCATGAAGAAGCTCCTCTCCCTCTAACCAACCATTACGTAGGATACAAATATACACACGAGGGCGGCAGTCGGTCTTCCAGCGGAGTGGTCAAAGTGGGTCAAAAAGTCTGAGTAGTTCGAAAAACTCGTATTCCCCGAATAAATGAAGATGAGGATATTTTCTCCCAAACGTGCTGCCGCGTCAGAGGCTCGAAGACTTCGGCAGTGGTCGCCTCCCGTAAAGACGCCGACCAAAGCGAGTGAGTTGATGTAATATAACTGCACAAAATGCACACGTGCAGAAAGCTATAGCCTAGTGGTTTTCAACCTTTTTGATACCAGGGCCCACTATTTATTCATCCTTTGGCTTTGAGCCACGGACCACCATTTTCACCCTTACAGAGCCCAAAACTAAAGATCTCCTTTGCCCTCAATTGTGTTCAGGCTGGAACAGTCAACAGTCAAACATACAGGCCAAAAATGGCCATTAATCTTCTACATTCTCAAGTCGTGTAGAGAGTGTAAACATGAACCCAAATGGATCCGCAAGGGACCATTTGAGACCACCTGGAACTATTTCAAGGACCACTGGTGGTCCCCGGAACACTGCTTGAAAACCACTGCTATAGGCTGCTATTATATTATATATCTATGATAGGCTAAAAAAAAATAAGCATAAGCAGTCGACACTCTCTGTGTTATTTAACGACAGACCAATATGATTGAATGATAAATTGCTTTGTTGATATTTAACACCATCGGCATCGCTGATTACGTACGGCCTACGTATTCTGCATGTTATTCCGAACACAATGACTACAAAGTGTGTGTGAGTGAGAGAGAGAGAGGGGTGAGGGTGTGGGGGGCAAAGAGATGAATTATGGTTCTTTATGTGGGACAGGATGGATTGTCTTGACAGATCTGTGACCCTGCACAGCACTGGCATCATCTTACACAGTGTCTTTAGTGTAGCATGATTGATTATGATCTCAGTCAAAATTAGCAGTTCCAAGTGAAGCAAAACCTTTTGTGACAGGTTCCTCTACAACACTCACCACTTATAGCTGACTCAAAAATGATTTTCTTGTCACACTAATCTGTGACCATAAGCAATGATCTGTTGTTCAAAAACACACAAGTTAGTAATGTCATTGAATGATAATGCCTGCTAAATATATCAACATGCATTTTTAAAATTACCTCATTGGCTATGTCCCTGTTCACCAAATTACCAGCATGCGGTTTAATGGCGCACGTTGAGGGCTGTAGACTCCCTGTAAAACTCCCAGTAAAACTTGGGATGACATTGGCATTTGGCAGGTGTCGCGTCTGCCTTCAGAGTCTCGTGAGAATGTAACCTGAGTGGAGATGACCTTAGCAGCTCCCCACACCCCAAACATACCCTGCTGTGCCACTCAGTAAGGCTAAACCCCTGCCTGCAAAATGCTACTAGTAGCCAAGCCAGATGATTCCCTGTGCCTCCAGTTAGTATAGCTGGCCTGCATGGATGGCACCCTTGAGATTTGGGCACTCTCTCTAGAGACTATTGGTTTCATAGTGGTGTGGTGGTGGATCTGGGGTTTGGTGTAGAGGTGGGCAAAATAATCGATACGCCAATATATCGCAATTCTTAATGCCATGATATCAATATCGATTTGCCAGGTCCAAAATCGATTATTTTGATACTTATGCAGGTCCCATTCATTAATGTGTTCATGTCAGAATAACTGGCTGGCATTATCAGGCTGCATTGACGTGTGTGATTGAACTTTTTGTTATTTATATTGTTTAAAATTGCTTGTTCTAGTTGATTGAACTTGTCATGGTCCATGTTGTTCAGAATTCCACCCATTTTCAACATTTTACTGTACTGTATTTTACTTTATGATGACATCGTCAAGTTGTGTTGTGTTTGTTAATGATTATTTTTCTTTTAGGACCTCTTTTCTGAGGCATTACAAATGGAACCAAATGGACCCGTCAGGGTTCCATTTGTACGCTCTCAGAAAAAAATCTTAAATGGGTGGAATCCCCCTTGTCCTAGTATAATAAAAGCACAGTCATTTGCGGGAAAAAATGTGATATATCGATATATCAAATCGAATGGCAATATAAATCGATTCATAAGCCCAAATATGAATATTGTATTGTATTGTGAGGTGAGTGAATCGTCCCACCCCTAGTTTGGTGGCCTTGAGAAACCAGGCCTCTCTCAGTGATGTGCGGAGTTCATGTTAAGGCGTGTCACGTAGCTGAGATGTGGAGAACACAAAATGTGCAAAATGTTTAAAAGAAACAGCCCCTTTAAACATAATTGCAGATCTGTAATGTTCACTATTCTTTGCAAGACACTGTTGTGCAACAGATTACTAGATTACATGAATGAAAATGCTAATCGATAGATGGATTATCGCCACTAAAATAAGGACTGCATGCTCTCTGCCTCTGATCATTAGACTGCACACTACAGTTATCACTCTCTCTGTCACCTGCGTTGATGTTTTCACTAGCGGCTCTTCAGAGGAATGGCCTTTAGTCTTGGCACCGTATCGTATTTCTCTCCCTTGAAGATCGTCTTAAATCACTCCACAACCAGTGTTATTTGTATAGGAAGTTCAGATAGAGGGCAGGGGGTTGTCGTGTGGTTGCGTGCCATGCGTTGTACTGGTCTCAATGTACACGCATCGCTCGCGGTCCTGCATGGTGAATTCTGATGGAACTTTTATAGGAATAACTGTTAACTGCGTGGGTGTGTGCAGTGCAGTGCACAATGCTTGACTATGACATCCACAAGACCACAACACCCCTGATGTGTAGTGTAACCAAATATGTTTTATCTGCTCTGCCTTAAGGAGTTCCAGATTGCATGTGGAGCTCAGTATGCACGTTGAACGGAAGAGACCCTACTGTGTGTGCTCCTCTTTCTATAGGACATGAAACAAATATCTGGGATACTAGCCTACATTTTTACAACTTGACCAAGCTGGTGTCCTTGCATGGTAAACAGGATACTGCTATTACTGCAGTGAGGCCAACACAGAAGGCACTGCGACATGACACTCCAGAGAAAAATGTGTTGGCTTCCCTGGTCAAAGCTGCGTTTAATATGAAACTCATTGAGGCTTTTTTGAAGACAGGTTTGCGGTGAATGTCCCATCTTTTTACTGAGCGAGAGCTTTTGTGTGCCACGGTTGATCCATCCTCCTCCTTAAATCAATGGTGTTGAGGGATGGGATGGGATATATCCCCCTTCTTCTTCCTTAATCCCCTCTGGAGGTTGGAGCTGAGACCCTGCTGCCCACAGAAGGCGGCGCAGTGAGGCTTTGTTATAGGAGGTCATGACCTTTCACCTGCCACTAGTAGCCTGTCCCGCAGGGAGGTTGCCTGCAAGAACTGAGGCGTGTAAGGGAGAAGGGAAAAAGATGCAAATTTCCGCTTTTTTTTGCTTGCAGGAGTCTACAACATTGGTTTTCAAACTTTTGGATACCAGGGCCCACTATTTATTCAGTATTTGAGCCACGGACCACCATTTGAGGACATTTTGGCCCCACAGACCCCAAAACTATTTCTTTTGCTTTTGTCCACAATAGCGGGCTGGGTTTGGGAAACAAAACAGGCAAACATACAGATCAAAATGACCATTAATCTCCTAGTTCTGTAGGCTAATTCAGATGATGAATATATTAACTCTCTCAAGGACCGTTGTAGACCAGGGGTTACAACGGTCCTTGAGTACCATGACGGGGTTATGGTACTGTCAACGTTCCTGGTAAAAGGTTAGTATTGTTTTTATCAAGTCAGAAGATATAACAAAATCAAAACAAATCCTCAGTGTTGTTTGAGAATAGACAGGGTTTCTTTTGCTGCGGTAGGGGAGCAGCAATGGGTCAGGATGCAATGTAATTGCCACTTGGCCCCTGTTCGATCCTTGGCCCTTCCTGGCTTTTCAAAATGTCTCGGGCAAGACATTGACCCCCAAATGCTCCCTGTTAAGGGAACTAGTTGTCCACTGTTGCTAATAGTTACAGTGGGGCAAATGCAGAGGTTGAATGAATAAACATGCCCATACAGTATGTGTAGGTACTTGCCAAGAAAACGACAACCAAAGGAGACACATTAATAGTTGCTGTTGTTATAACTCGTGCCATGTTGCCTATAGCAGGCTCTGTGACATAGAGTGTAAAAATCACTTCCTCTCCATAACTGGATCTGAGCAGAACATTTTGCTGCTCCAAGAGTCATTTAAGAGGACTGTGAGACTGCCTTTTTGTCCGCCCTTGAAAGCTGGAGATGTCCCAGAACACCCCAGCTCCCTTCCTTCTCCAGCCTGGTCCCCGACCCTCATCAGGCAGCCATGATGTTTCCTGCACAGCTATAGCTGAAGGACGTTTCCCGTTCGTTGTATGGGAAAAGGAAATGAGCTCTGCCAATATTTGTGCTACTCGGCATGAACATGAGCATCATTGTATCTGTCAGGGCCACTTTTGATCTTTTTTCTTCTCTTTTTTTTTTTACATGCGAGCAAGTGCTATGATAGAATCAAACGTTATGTTGCACAACAACATCTTCTCGCTCTCACTCTCACACACGTGTGCACACACACACACACACACACACACACACACACACACACACACACACACACACACACATACACACACACTCACTCACGCATGGCATACTGTACAAGAAAAACAAAACACATCCTTGGCTATAGGCAATGCTGTCAACCTTTACTTCATACATTGGGGAAATCCTTGGTAATGCCCTTTCCATTAAAACGCTTTTCATCTAAGGCCTGTCTACATGGATAATGTCGGCCTAAAAGACAGGTACTGGCTGCCTTGAGGCAGAGAACACAGAACATCTCTATTCCGTGACTGCACATGCAAACATGGCCTGGGGATGGGGCTTCAATGCAAAGCGTGGCCTTTTTTCCCCACATCATGCAAAGTGGTGCACCAGACACCGACTCAGAGCACAGCCTGGCATTGGTCCCTCCATGGCAACCAGATGTTTCAGTGACATAGCGGTTGAGATTCACTAACCACACTCGCCGTGTAGTCCTTTTCGAAAAGTTAGTATCGTTAGGGTTGCGTCACTTGTGTGTGTGCCTGTGTGCGACTGTGCGTGCGTGCGTGCAAGTTGCTGTGAGAGAGTGACACAGAGAGTTGATTGGTGTTGTTGCTGTCACTGCTGTGACCTTGATTTGGTGAACCTGTGCTGTTTGTGAACGCCGCTTCCTGTTCCTGTTATAGTTTCCAAAATGGATGCTTTGTCATCTGTCTCACGTGTGCGCATGTCAGAGGACAAAAGGTTGATGGATATCACCATGTGTTTCCTGAAGGACTCCGGTGTGCATATGTGCACACGTGCGCGTGTGTGTATGTATGTGTTTGTGTGTGTTTGCACATGTCTTCGGGCCCATATTTCTATGGACCAGGCCAGAGCTCTAGTGGACAAGCAGGGACCTGTTCGTTTTTGGGTTGTTGTTTTTTACAGTAAGGTCCCTCTGTTGTCTGTCCCAAAACCTCCACAGAACTTCCTGTTGGAGTGGGGAATGTCCCCTGGCGACGACGCTTTTCTTTGTAAATAATTAAAGTGTTTATGCCAGCGAAACGTCGTTCGCTCTAAAACAGCTGCTGTTTGTGCGCCATTCTACTCTAATGGTCCACTGACAACAGGAAGAAAACATTCACCATAGTGTTAGATCAAAGATATGTTGTCCAAATTCATTGGACAACAGGTCTGAGACAGTCCTCTGTCGAGACTTACTTGACCTAGATGCAAAACTAGCCTGACCTCCTCCCTTACCTTAGGGGCTAAATACAGATAACCCACATAGAAATCCTTGAGCTGATCTGTGTGAGTAGTACATACCGGTACACATGCACAATATAGTATGGTTTGCACAAGCATAAAACTGGCCAGCTATATCCTGTACTACAGTACAAACTAGGACTTGAGGAAATCAGTGTCCAATCTGTTAAGTTGTCGACAGAGCATATTAATGTTGATTTTCACAGTGCATCTACCCAGCTGCACGGTTCTTATTTTGCTGTGAGTGGACAACGTTGTTCATACTGTGTACGTATTTGGAATTGTGCGTAAGTCTGTGCAATCCCACTGAGCATGACCAAGCTATACTGATCCCAGCACCGTGCCATTTCTACGTAATCATGGTAAACAAAGTGTGTGTGTGGGGACTGCCGCGAAACACAATCAATGCACGTCTGTCTGGGTTTATTTAGCGTGGATAGACATATCTAAAGACGTAGCTAAGGCTGTGATTTGAGTGAGCGTACGCATGTATGTGCGTGCATGTCTTTTCCTCTACTAACCGGCACTTAACCCGCTTGTAGGAGATCAACTGTAAAAACACGTTGGTGTAATTGCACGGTTGGCGACAGGTAGAGGGAAAGTTGGGCCCGATGAATTTAGCTCGTCAAATGGTTACCTTTGAAAATGCTTTAATGCATACCTTCACGCTGACATGCATACTTATCCTTGTTGAACACAAGCAGTTCTTAAGAGGCAGATTACCAAAGCAGCCACATAGTTAAGGTGTCACTCAAGCATGAAAAGTCATGCTGTTTCAGTATGATGTTATTAACGGGAAAAATAAATTGTAGCTGAATTATGAGACGCTATACAGTTGTCTTGGTGTGATATACTGTTTTGTGCCATCTATGGCTGTTGGTTTTGAACTGAAGAAAAATCCCTAGGGGGCCAATGAAGATTATTATTATTATTGAAGAGTTAATGTAATCCTAGGAGTGTAACGTTAGACCCGGCCTTAAAGCACAATTAAATTTATACACAACAATTGTGCATGATGATGATAATTTGTGTGTAGCATGTAAAATTCACAGCAGAAAGGTCGGAGGTTGGGCTCTGGGGGTGAGACTGAAATACACTGTGGCCTCTCTGTGCATGAAGCAGGCTAATTCTAGATACAGAGGATGGAATGCTAATATGAGTGACTATATATACACAAGGGGTTGCTCCGTTGACACACTTGATTATCTGTACAGTATTACCGTGGGAAGTCACCTATTAGACATCGAGGGTGTGCGTGTGTGTGTGTCTTTAATCATGTACAATTACTGCTAAGTTACATAAAATATGTGGCTTAGATGACAGCTTGAATACAGCATTGACATTATTTGGCGGTACAGTATGTCATGAACGGGTGGATGTGTTACGGTGTGTGTGTGTGTGTGTGTGTGTGTGTGTGTGTGTGTGTGTGTGTGTGTGTGTGTGTGTGTGTGTGTGTGTGTGTGTGTGTGTGTGTGTGTGTGTGTGTGTGTGTGTGTGTGTGTGTGTGTGTGTGTGTGTGTGTGTGTGTGTGTGTGTGTGTGTGTGGGCGTGGTGGCCTTTAATAGTTCAAGTGCATGGGTTTCCAACCAGTGGAGAGGATTCCAGGTGGTCCCCAGCTTAAAAATGGACAGCTGGTTAACCAGATTGTAACTGGACTGGTGGATTTTGGTTTCATTTTTGCACTCTCAAAGTTTCATTTTTCATTTTACGCTCTCAAGAGTTTAAAATATTCTTCATTTTAATTAGCTCTAGAGAATGAGTCTAGACAATGAGAGAATGTAGAATAATGGTCATTTTGGTTGATCATTGTTTCACTGTTTTGGTTCTGAAATCCAGCCTGGGCAAAAGCAAAAAGAAATCTTTAGTTTGGGGTCTCTGGGGCTAAAAGTGTCCTCAAATGGTGGTCCGTGGCTCAATTGCTGAATAAATAGTGGGCCCTGGTATCAAAATGGTTGAAAACCACTGTTGTATTGGTTGTAGTGGATGGACCATAAGCCCCTGTTCATCATCCACAGGCCCTGTCTAGAACATTGGCTGGGACTGTCTGATTCGGTGATTCACTTATGCGCCTTCTCACTCTTCTCAGTATATGGTGTTATGTTTATGTGGTTGTGTGTGTCTGTGTGTGTGTGTGTGTGTGTGTGTGTGTGTGTGTGTGTGTGTGTGTGTGTGTGTGTGTGTGTGTGTGTGTGTGTGTGTGTGTGTGTGTGTGTGTGTGTGTGTGTGTGTGTGTGTGTGTGTGTGTGTGTGTGTGTGTGTGTGTGTGTGTGTGTGTGTGTGTGTGTGTATGGCTGTATTTATTCATGTAGTGTATATGTATGTATGCAAAATTAGTCGTTAGTTTGGGGTGACAGAATTCGCAGCAGCAACACAGCAGCTTAAGCCTATTAAACATCTTACTGAAATCTGCACAGTTCAGACATCAGGGCCCCAAAGATCCTTTTTATGTATTGTGTGTGTGCGTGTCTGTGTGTGTGTGTGTGTGTGTGTGGGGGGGGGGGGTCTCACTCATCATTGCTTGCATTTCTAACATTTCTAACCTCGCTTCACATACAGAAGAACTATTTCAGTCCACTCGCTGATTTTCTGTCATTATAAAGTAATTGCCTGTGAGACACGCCGCAACTTAATGCCAAGTTCCCAATGTCCCAATGTTCTTTTATTGAGGAATTTGGGGGACCTGTTTTACCAGATTTCACCATGATGCACGTCCATCAGTGATCCATCTGATTTCACCCATGGGGGGAAAGAGAGTGTGAGAGACAATATTGCTCTTGGGGTATAGCGGTCACTGGCTAACCGTAAGGCCCAAAACGTCCCATGACAACCAGTGGCATTTTTATGCCACTGGGGGTAGATTCCTACCCTGCTCAGATTGGTGAACTCTCAACTGGGAAACTATGTAGAGTTGAATGCAGTGTGGAGAAGAGAATTCCTTGGTTGTTTTCTGAATATTGTTATGGATGGGCAGTGGGAACTGAGAGTGATTGAGAGAGGACTTGGGAGGTTAGGAATCTTTGACCCCAACTAATTTCCCCCCTACCTCCCTGCAGACTGTGGGCAGTCAGTCACAAGCTGATGTTCTTCCAATGAAATCCTGTCCCTAGTGATTATCAGGTTTCTCGTATGTTTGATTTCGCCATAGTTATGTTTTAGTAGGGATGTCCCAATACTCCCAATACATAGGAGTTTCCTTTGTGCATAATTGAGTGAGGAATCCGTTATTCTCTGTTGGTTGACTTCATATAAGATCTTTTTTCTTTTTTGTATTATTATACACCGTATATACATTATACTCTGGAATTTGGTATCGTACCGGCTAATGCATCGTGGAAATTGGGACATCCCTAGTTTTAGTTACTAATTTCCTGTTCAAATGTTCCAATATTTGTACTAGTAACATGAATGATTCATCAGTTTAGTGAACATTAAAGAACATTTCCCACAGATCCACAGAAACCATAGAGCTACAGCCAGCCCACACGTTGCCATCACTGCAATCTGTCAATAAACTGATCTCATCTCATCTGATCTCTGAAGAGTAGAACATTTTCTAGTTCCGAACTGATGACACAACCATAAAATAACAACTCAAGACATTCTGCGTTCCCACAAAATTAGTACTCCTGTTCATCGCCTGGACGTGGCCCATCTCCAAACTTCTCAACTGTTGACACCACAAGTATACAGTCATACTTACCCTCTACTCGGAGCGAGCCATTCACAAAGTGGTGATTAGACTTGCAAATTAACACTATAAGCTGAATAAACGGAGAATGGTTTAATTAATTTGTTTGACAGATTAGCAGAAAAGCTAGACTCGCTCCCATTAGGCTCAATAGTATGGAACAATTTGTACAAAATCCTCTGCTGTGAATTTGTGCAAATGAATGATATCCAAAGACAGCTTAAGCTGTCTATTTTAAGGGAAAATTTTTGTTGATCATGTGTTTCAGTTTTTTTTTTTTTTTTTTTTTTTTTCCAAATACATTTTCACATTTCCAGGGCTCATTCAGAGATGAATGCATTTAAAGTTATATCATTTATCAAATATAGTTGTAAAGTGTGTGGGGTGTTTTCTGGGTTTTGTCGTGCAATCACCACTTAAAGGACTTCATGAGGTGTTGTGCAGTGAGTTAATGAGCTTGTTAATAAAACAAAGCCTAAAACGACTCTCTAATAAAAACGACTCTCTAATAATTCCTGATCTAAATCAAAAGCTATAATATTCTAATCAAAGCGCTCGTTTTTTCGCGGCCCATAGCAGCACTAACATTGTAATTGTAGTAATTAATATGACCTCCCCTTTGCTTGGCGACGTCATGTCCGTCTGAAACTTGGTCTGGATGGAAACGATCACGGGTGCACTGATTTAATGGGCACTAATACTTCTGGGTGCTTGTCGTTTTTATAGGACTAATGTGTGGGTTTTGAGACAAATCTGCGTCTCCTGAATAGTGAGTATACCGACCAGTATACCTTCTTGGTTGAACCAGGATGTGTTATGTGTGAATGTGAGCCATTGTTGCCCTCAGCATCAGCCCCCTACACCTCCAGCACAGTCCCCAAGGCCCCGTATGCGGCTGGCTTCTTTCCTCTCTGGTTTTGTTATGTCTACAGTCTCTTACATACAACCACTCTATTTTTGGTAGCCTGCCGGTTTTTTATGTACATGTGGAAAGCCCTGCCAAGATAAAGGGGGGATGGGAGGTGTTTTGAAAGAGAGAGAGTATGAGAGAGAGAGGGAGAGGGAGAGGGAGAGAGTGCAAAAAAAGTGCAAAGCCTATAAAGCAGAGGCAAAAATAAACAGCAGGGGCATGGAAGCTGGCATTTTGTAACCAACGCTCTTTTTCTTCTCTAAATGACAAAGTAGCAGCTTCGCAAACTGGCAGGCCGAAATACCCCAAATAAGTTTTTATTTCAGATGACGTACGTCTAAAAGTCTGTTTCCTTTCCTCGCTCTTTTTCAGTTCTTTTTTTATTTTATTTTATTTTATTTGCTGATGGGTGTTTTCCTAGCAGTGAGCCGAGCAGCGCTGCCTACAGACAGCAGCTGTATTTGAATGTGGCCAGGCCTGGTCGTTTCCAACACACAAACACATCATCCCTGTGGCTGACCGTGGGTGACCCTTTTAAGGTCAGTCCTTGGGGTGGGGTGGGGGTCTAGTCTGGGTGGGTGGCGGTGTCTGAAGTGTGTCCTCCTCCTGCTGCACCACCACCACCGCTGCTTGCATAACTTTACCTCCATGGAGTGGTCTCTTAGGAACACACGACCGAAAAAAACACACGGTCAAAGGTGTTGTGAACTCTTATTAGGGCACTAGTTAGAAAGAGGTCGTATTGTTTCCCCACTCGAGACGTTTGTTATGGCAGTATGGGAAAGGCCGTTTTAGCCATTGTTTTGCTCTTTACCAGGAATTAGGCTACCTCTTGTGGGTTCTGTCAGTACGCTTTGGCACAGGTCTGTAGAGAAATGGTGTCACTCCTCCCAGTCTCTCTCCCCGTTTCCTGTCACCTTCCACTATACTAGCCAAATAAATGCAACACTGAGAATCAAAAAGTAAAAGCATTAACTTTCATGCAGTTTGATGCCTTTTGTCTTTAGTTTCAGTACCAACAACATTCATACAGACAGAGCACAACAGATATGGTACAGCATGGGTTTTCAACCTTTTTGTAAATTCAGCATTCGAGCCACAGACCACCATTTGAGGACATTTTAGCCCCACAGACCACAAAACTAAAGATTTCTTTTGCTTTTGTCCACAATTACGGATTTGTGAAACAAAACAGGCAAACGTACAGCTCAAAATGACCATTAATATTCTAGTTGTGTAGACTTGGGCTCAGATGATGAATATTTTAACTCTTGAGAGTTGTTATGGTTGGCTCAGGGCCATAACAAGAATGGGACACCAGGCAGAGGAAAGTTTAACAAATTTTATTGAATAATTAATAAATAATAATGAAAATGCATCTTGGTTCCAAATTAACGCCGGTAGGGAACTGCTACCTAAAACAAAAACAAAAACCCTGGGCTCAGGGACTGCTCCTGCAGCCCCACCTGAGGAGGAGAGAAGGAAGGAAGAGAAGAATGAGTGAGCAAGGCAAGCCTTTTAAAATGTTTGGGGCGGACACTGGCCAGGTGTCTGCCCCTCTGCAAGTTGCCAGCTCCGCCCTCCAATCAGCCCTGCAAATAGCTGTTAAGCAGAGCCGCACACATGGAGAGTACTGTGAAGAGGAGAGAAAGCGCTCCTTACAGGCCCAGGGGCCGTCACACCCCCCCCCTACAAAACAGGGTCCCAAAATACGTGAATCGAAGTAAATAGAAGTAGAAAAGCGTAGCAAAAGTAAACACATGCTAACTGTACATAGCAGAAGCCCGCCTAGAACAAACCCCCCACCATGTCACAACTGCCTCATGCCTAAGCCGCACCCTTCTCAGCAACTGGTACCTTGAAGCTTTTAAGAGAAAGGATTAAGACAAAATGCAAAACAGAGGAACATGTACAGGGTTAAGTAAGGGCCTCCAAATAAAGCATGCACTTTAAGTTACTTTAGTTTCAGTTCTCCAATTATTTTTCCCATGGATTTCCTTCCTGTGCGCATTACCAATGCAAACAGGATGGGAATGGAACACTTGTGTCTTGTACATCTGTGTCACAGGGTCTTCAAATTTGACATCGACAGATTTGTGACCAACCAACTTTGGAAATTGATCATTTGAGGAAACCATTTCTCCCCCAAAACTTCCCTTAACCTTAGCATACATGGGCTGAGAAAACTCCAAATTAGGGACCCAATCAGACAATTTGACAGAATCAGCTTGTGCTTTAGGTTTATGGCAAGTATGACAGGATTTGATGTACACCGCCACACTTCTTTTGATACGGGGCCAAAAGAACTTTTTGAACACAGCCTCATAGGTTTTGCGTACCCCCTTATGCCCTGACTCATAGTGAGCAACGCGCAAAACTGCGTCCTGGAACCTGGAAGGAATGACAATTTGGACAATAGGTTCTCCACTGAACCCATGGCCGTGCGGCACACATTTGCGCAGCAGCACACCACCTTCAATGAAGTATCCCTGTGCAAGATTTTTCACCTCCTGTTTAGGGAGAACAAAATTGAACAATTCCTTCAGTGAAGGATCGGCTTTCTGCTCCTTCACCAATTCTGCATGAGAAATAGACCTAGGAAGGTTAGACAGGTATGCAGGTTCCTCCTGGCACTCCATTTTCACTGTAGGCTGTTGCAGCTGAACAGACTGATCTGCAAACACACGACCCCCTGCCACATCGTTTCCCAGTACAATGGTCACTCCTTTAACTGGAAGAGCTGGTCTCACTCCCATGCACACTTCACCCTCAAAGAAAGCAGAATGTAGCATTAGTTTGTGCACCGGGACATGGAACACCTCCATCTCCATGCCCAACACAGGCAGAAAGGTCCCCGTCTGAGTCTTCTCTGAGAAAGGGAGAGCAGATGACAAAATGAATGAATCAAGCGCTCCCGTGTCACGCAGTATAGTAACTGGCACTTTTTCTCCACCACTGATCATGGACACATGGCCTGCAGATAAGAAAGGCAAGAAAGACTTGTCAGGTTGTGACAACACAGGTACCTCAGCAATCACATCACTGGCACCAGGCAACGATGCAGCTAATGCCGCAGGTTTCCCCTTAACCCCACTAGTCTGGTTACGCCCCTGAAGTGCAGGACATTCCCTTTTCCAGTGCCCGGAAAGATGGCAGTAATGGCAGACATTCTCGGAATTATGACCAGCCGGTCCACTGTTTTCCGAGTTTACGTTTACGCTGGACTTAGGAGGAATGTACTTTCCACCAATGACTTGGCCAGCTTCTCTGCCACCTCCAGACCCCCCAGCATAACCACGGTTGTCCCCCCGCCCTTTGTGTGTCAATGAGAACTCATCGGCGAGCGCTGCAGCCTCAGCTGCAGTCTTTGCTTTCTGTTCACTTATGTACAAGGCAACCGGTTCGGGGACTGAGTTTTTGAATTGCTCCAGCACCATAAGAGCAGCCAGATCATCATAGTCTTCCACGCCAGATGCCACGCACCAGCGCTCGAAATGAGTAGTCAGGTCACGCGCAAACTCGAGGTAGGACTGGTCATCGCCTCGCTGCCAACCCCGAAAACGCAACCTATAAGCTTCAGGCACAAGTTCGTATACACGTAGCACTGCTGCTTTGACCATGGCATAGTTGGTGCTGTCCTGTGCTGATAGTGAAGCAAACGCCCCCTGCGCACGCCCAGTGAGCACGCACTGTAACAGGACCGTCCGGTCCAAATCACCCCAGCCCCGAGCGTCTGCCACCCGCTCGAACAGAGTGAAGAACACTTCCACCTCATTCTCATTGAACTTTGGTACCAACCGAAGACTATTCAAAATGTTGCCATTGTCACCACCCGACTCCTCCCTCTTTACCTCACTTACCTTACCGTCTCTCATCAATTTCAACCGTGCGTCCTCAATTTCCAACCTTGCCATCTCTGCTTCATGTTTTAATTTTTCCATTGCCAATTCCTTGTCTTTTAGCTGAACTTGTAATTCAATGTCTCTTTCTTTCAGTTTTAGTTGTAAGGTTAACAACTCCTTCTGCTGCTCAAAAGTAAGCCCGGCAACCGATGTGGACAGTGTGTTTGCATTTGTGGCTACAATGTCCTCTTGAGCCCCACTTTCAGACTGTGGTGAGCTCAATACATGCTGCTCATACAGTTTGTCCTTGATAAGGACCTTGACTTTGTCCTTCCCTGCTCTCCTGTCAGGAATGTCAATGCAATAATGCTCTGCAATTAACAGTAATTGGTCCTTGTTAAAGGCATCCAAATCCTCCTCAGATGGAGCAGAAAAAAAATCTGAAACTTCCATGGTGAACCGAAACTAACAACTCTAAGCCACGGAAACAAAAGAACGTAGCGCATTTATGTGACTAAATGCCAAACAAGCCAAATTAAATTGAGCCTCCCCTCTAGCTGCCTAACCCCAACTTCTCTAAATCTCAACCCTAGTCTTCAGGGGATACTGGTGGTGGGTACTTATGCACCTGAAAACGTTGGCGAGGGAAAAGCCTCCAGCAAGCTGGCCACCACCCAAGGCCAAAGAAGTGCTCCCGAGCATATAGCTCTAACCCTTTTCTCCCCACACTACTTTTATTTTAACCACGAGACCCAAAGGGGAAACGTGCTGTGCCTAACAGAGTCGGCCCAACAAAAAGTGACTTGCAAATGAAAAGCATATACTCACGCTTTTATGCACCGTGGCCTGAGAAGACAAAACCTCTGCTGGTTCCCCAAACAAACTGAACTGACTGGTTAAGACCTAAACCACCTAAACTACAAAGCCTTGTAGTTTACTACAGTTAGCTTTGACGAAGCCCCCACTTGTTATGGCTGGCTCAGGGCCATAACAAGAATGGGACACCAGGCAGAGGAAAGTTTAACAAATTTTATTGAATAATTAATAAATAATAATGAAAATGCATCTTGGTTCCAAATTAACGCCGGTAGGGAACTGCTACCTAAAACAAAAACAAAAACCCTGGGCTCAGGGACTGCTCCTGCAGCCCCACCTGAGGAGGAGAGAAGGAAGGAAGAGAAGAATGAGTGAGCAAGGCAAGCCTTTTAAAATGTTTGGGGCGGACACTGGCCAGGTGTCTGCCCCTCTGCAAGTTGCCAGCTCCGCCCTCCAATCAGCCCTGCAAATAGCTGTTAAGCAGAGCCGCACACATGGAGAGTACTGTGAAGAGGAGAGAAAGCGCTCCTTACAGGCCCAGGGGCCGTCACAGAGTGTAAACATGAAACCAAATGGACCCGCAAGGGTCCATTTGGCTTTATTTTTATGCTCTCAAGAGTTACATCTGGTTAACCAACTTTTCAGTTTGGGTCCACCTGGAACCATCTTAAGGACCACTGGTAGGCCCTGGACGACTAGTTGAAAACAACTGTGGTACAGGGATGCTTTTGTCTTTCAATGCCACAGCCTATAGTAGTCTTGGGCAATATACCGGTATTACCGTTTACCGCGATATTGAAAATCAATACCGAGTAATATCGCAGGATTTACAAAAAATACCGAATATCGTATTTTACCGTCCCCTCCAAACAATATCGTCCAAAAAAAGAAAAACAACCACGCATAGCCCACTCATGCAGAGTGCTCATGTCGCATCGCAAAGAGTTGAGATTTGATTCCTTCTATGCATCTTCAATTCTGAACGGATTTTGATAATTCAAACTGGTATTTGCTGTGTCCATTGAGTGGTTTCGTTGGGTGTATATGATGTGTATAATTATATACCGTTTAATGAAATAATATGGACTGAGAATGCCACCTTTTATCTTCTGCACATAGCCAGCTGCAATTAGTGACTCCCCGGTTAATGCTACTGAACATGTGTGAGAGAGAGAGAGAGAGAGAGAGAGAGAGAGCATGTGTTGCATGTAGTTGAGTCTACGGGGTTCTCACCCTCACCACGTGGCTCTCCCTGCCACGTGTGTCAGCTACGAGTTTCCATAGCAACCACACAACACACAGAGAGACGAGAGAGTGTAGGAGCACGGTGTAGGAGTGTAGGAGCCTTATGGATCTGTACACTGAAGGAGCTTGGATTTATTGACTTTTGGATCTAATAGCATCTTTTCCCTGATCTTTGGTGGTTGACCTGTTATTTGGAGACAAGGTAAGGTTAAAAAAAAAGCCTTGGTTGCTGTTTTGTTTTTGTTTTTTTGTAATGGCGGCACTGATTGTTTGAGGATCGCTAGTTAGATCCAGCTAAATGATGGATCCTTTGTAAGCAAACGGACCCTTATGGATCTGTAACTCTTGAGATCACAAAATGAAACCAAATGGACCTCATGCTCTCAGGGACCACTGGTGTGTGTGTGTGTGTGTGTGTGTGTGTGTGTGTGTGTGTGTGTGTGTGTGTGTGTGTGTGTGTGTGTGTGTGTGTGTGTGTGTGTGTGTGTGTGTGTGTGTGTGTGTGTGCATGCGTGCGCAGCTGTCTGCTCGTCTCTCTTGGTGCGGTGGCACAGCAAGTTATATTTCAGTTGATTTTTAAATACAATTGGCTACTCTGTCTGTGCATGGTGTGCTGTGATCGTCTGCTGTGGTGTTGTCCTTTGATGTAGATGTTTGATATCCACAGGGTGGATGCACAAGGGTTTAATTTAACATATAATGGGGGAAATGGTTATCGTCGTGATTGCGCTGCTCGTCGTGATTGACAGGGGGGACGGACAGAGAAGATCACGAGCCCGCGTGGACAGCAGTCGGTGGTTTGGCCGCTAGACTCGGTAATATCGAGAATACCGTTTTAATCACGTTATCAATATCGATATTAAAAAATCAATATCGCCCAAGACTAACAGCTAGTAGTACTAGCAACCTAAACCCTAGGAAGGGAACCTTGTAGATTTACGATGAGGCTAAAGGTGAGCGCCCCCCCCCCCCCCCATCGTCCTCCAAGTTCGGGACTTAAAAGCAGGTCCTAGTTGTCATCTCCATCTCTGGGTTTAGTAGCTCTGTCATCGCTGCTCATGCTAGGCCCATGGACTGACAGAGATTCTAATAAGGAACATTCCTTTGTGGGGGAACCGACTCTGAGGGGAGACGCGTTCTCTTGTGACCATGTGTTTTTTGATCACTGTGGGTGTACGTTAGTATGCAGGCATGCGCGCCGTGCGCACACATGTGCTTTGCGGTTATACATTGTCAGCATGAGTGAGTGCTCGTATCTGTTAAGAGTGGTTTTGACCCCCCCCTCCCTCCGATACTTTTCGTAGAAGGCCTTAGCCCCATAAGCTGTGCCGGCGTCTTTGTACGCTTGTCACTTTGTGTATGCCTATAGAAGCCAGGGGTGTGTGTGTGTGTGTGTGTGTGTGGAGGGGGAAGCTCTTTCACACTAACGATAGCGTAGCCTCGACAGGGCGCAAACATAAAAGTAATTTATTTCGGTGAGAGAGAAAAGAGAGAGGGAACCCCTCCTTCCTCCAGCTTTCTTCTTTTTCTCCCGCCCCCACCCCCATCCCCAAACCCTACTACTCTCCCACTCAGCAGCTGTTGCTCTCACTTTCTGGGTGCCCAGCCGCCCCCGCCCCCCCATCTCCCTGCCCTGATGGCTTTGTTTTATTGGGGGGCCGCGGGGGCGGGGCATTTGGCTTGGGAAACCCCCCGTCTAGTTTTTGGACGAGGGTCCGAGACCCTCCCGAGTGCCGGGCGGCGGCAGCGGCATGGCCAGCCGCATAAGCGGAGGATTAGGGGGCGAGCTGGATGTTTGGATATTAAATAAGCTTTATGATGCTTTTTGAGCCGTTGGACTTAACCCGCCCCCAGTTTAACAGCTGCCTGGTCGCAGAGCCGGGGAACACTGGAAACGGATCCCTGTGTGTGCTGTAATAACACCGATAATTTATGTGATGGTAGCCGTTATAATGAATATACTCATTTTCTAAATGATATTTTAATGTTCAGATTTTTGTGTTGTGTATTTGTCTAGTTCAATCAGTCATTATGTTTTGCATACTGTATGTATATCGATGGGCACAGTCTATCTCCCACCGATAGAGACATACATACGTAGAGCTCGGCTGAAACAAAATAGTAATAGCTCACTCAAAACTTGACGGATTTACAAACGTTATCAACATTTAGGATTCTTACTTTCTTATTATTTTTTTAATATAAACGTCATAAGAAGGCTCATACGACGTTTAGAACAAATCAATCTGTTTGAAAATCAGTTGAAAAAGCAAGTTATTGTCACTTAAAAAGTAAAAGCTTTAAAAGCTCATAGACACAATGTTATACTATACCCTCGTAACATGGCCACCACGTAATGATGTCACTCCTAATTGGCCAGCAGTGCGGGCAAGCCATCTAGCTTTCTTCTATTTCAATGAAGACACACACACAGAAAACTTGAACTTTTTTTTACATAGTAGATGTTATTTATGCTTTCCAGCCATTGTTTATTGTTTGGGCCATGATGTTCCAGTGTTTACGGAAAATGGGTCTCCGGAATGTTAAATGTGAATCATTAAATGACTGATTAGGAACACGTGAAGCCTGTATGGGTTAAAAAAAAAAGAAAACTGGTCAGAAACATCTCCAGTCGAGAGCAGGAAATAAACACCATTTATTTGAGGCATTCACAAAATGACCATTTCCTGTATAGAGGGAGGCAGGAAATATGTAGTGGGTGCAAAAAGCAGCGACGGCCAGCAACAGCTTCCATTCCTGTGGTGCCCGTCAAAATGATGCATCCCACAAAAACAGTATTTATGATTTTTATTTCTATTTTTTTCCCTCTACCCTCCAACCAAAGGCCACTCTCGAACCAGAGCCTCAAGGGTGTGTTTGTATTTGGGTATTTGTGTTTAGGGAATGGCATGCATTATGTGCTATAGACTCTACTCTTTACTGCCCAGCTGTTCCGTGGCAGGCTTGTTTGTTGTCAGAGTCCGTAGTTAACAGACGAGTGGTAGATCAGTTGGTGTCTGATGCTAAAAAAACCTGATGCTTTTATGACTTGACATCGTAAACCAATGTTTTAAGGGGGTTTTAAATGTTGGCCGTTGGAGCAGAGGCCATAATATCATATAATCCTGGTTAAGTTCCTTGGGGGAAGGAAGCACCCAAGTTCGAAGCTGACTCCCTTCGTGTCTGTCCTCTAGCTTTCTCTGCCTTGGTCTGCTACATGAAATGGAATGTTAAATGTAAGGCAGCAACTAACGATTATTTTCATAATTGATTAATTGGCCGATTATTTAACCGATTCATCGATCAATTGGATTATGACTCTTATTTAGCCAAAAATTGCTCTAAGTTTTCCTTCGAGTGTACAAATGTGAACCAAATGGACCACACAACATCTATATTGTGGAATCTTTTCACTTGACACTGGAAGACTAGTGGGAAAACGGGTAAAAACATCAATGATTAGTTGACGTGTGATTAACTAATTGAATAATCGATTCGATTACGATTTGTTGCAGCCCTAGTTAAATGGCACAAATAAAAAAGTACCACAAAAACGTGGATGAAAGAATTATGTACAGTAGAAGAAATGGCTGAAGTCCGTGTGGCTAGTAGGGGTCCTGAGAAGACAAAAACAAGTTTGCGGTCTTGTAGTACTGTACCTCTACTGTAACCTCTTGGTGTTACTGTAGTTGTGGGGGAGTCAGCACTGCGGTGCTGATAATGATCTGGGCTGTTTACACTGCAGGGGACGTTTTGGGCATCAGCCCTTCTCACAGGAAATGACAGAGTGCATGCACACTCTAAAAGTTGACATGCTGATTGATGCTGCTCAATCAAAATTACAGAGTTAACCTTATTCAGTTTTTATCAGAATGTTGGCATTAATCATGTGAACTACATTAATAGTACGTTTGGTCCAAAAAGATGACTAACATAATATGTCTGAGTTGGGTTTATTTAGAAAAAATAAGTTCCAAACATTAAAACCCAGTAAAAGTGTGTTACTTGTACATTGGGGTCGAACTAGTTGTATTAATCCAGAAAAATAGGGTTTGTCTAACAGCCACGCATGCGCAGACATGTCCTGGGCGGGGCTTCTATTCAAACTGGACGTCACTGCATTTCAGTTACAGGAAGAGAAAGAGAAAGAGAAAGCTCAGCACAGAGACAGAGGAATGGAGGCAAACTGTTTGTTAGGATTGTTTTAACCGTCTATTTTGGTGAGTACACATTTCATTCTTCCTTAACTTATCTGATTTGTGTTGAATTTCATGCAGTGAGTATTATCTGCTTGCTTTCTGTCACGTTTGAGTCCTAAAAGTGTGCATTTTTTAAAGCATTTGAGCTAGTTGTTTTGGTATAATTCAACAACTTTAACAGATTCACTGAAGGGTAAGGGTGCTTAAACAATAAAAAACGTTTAGTTTGTAGTTCAGGTATATATGTGTCTGCTACAGTAGAAGGAATGCAGGGGTGTTTTCCCCTTTTTTTCTCCTCATTTCATGTGGAGGGAGAAAAAAGAGAGGGGAAAGCTGATTTGATAGACCTTATCAATTGGTATGTTTTGGTAAGGACACTTGGTGTAGAGCAGTGTTCTTCAACCAGTGGTCCAGGGACCACCAGTGGTCCTTGAGAGGGTCCCAGGTGGTCCCCAGCTAAATGTGGGAAGGTGGTTAACCATATTTAACTCTTGAGAGTGTAACAATGAAACCAAATGGACCCTTGTGCAGGGGTTGACACTAACACTTGCCCGCTTGCCTGGGGCAAGTAAAAAAATGGTGGGGCAAGTGAAGACTGCTACCTGGTTGCCCGATCGGGCAAGTGTGTGACTTAGTGCGCAATAACACAACACAAGATAAATTTGTCTTGAAGGCAGTCATTGCGACCTGGGCTAGTTAAGATGATGAATTTTAACTCTTGAAAGTGTAAAAATGAAACCAAATGGACCCGCAAGGGTCCATTTGGTTTCATTTTTACGTTCTCAAGAGTTACATCTGGTTAATCAACTTAGCTGGGGACCACCTGGAACCCTCTCAGGGACCACGTGTTGAAAACCCCTGGTTTAAAGCACCCAAGTAGGAAGTAAACTTAAATGCAAAATTTACAATATATTTTTGGGGGGCAAGTGACCATTCCTGAGGGCAAGTAGAACCTGACTTGCACTTGCCCGATGGGCAAGTGCCTCGGAGACCTTAGTGTCAACCCCTGCTTGTGCTTTTGGTTTTGTGTTTACGCTCACAAGCTCCACAAGCTCACAACGTGTCACGTTGACGCTTGAGAGCTTGTAGATCTGCTATTTTTGACATTTTTGAATAGTTAAAATATCTATGTAATGTAGGTACTGTATATTGGCTATATTAACTATTCATTTTTTTCCTTTTCAACATATTACTGTACCATCGTGGAGGATTCCAACTTGACTTTCCTAAAAATCCATGTTCCTGGGCAGACTGCAGAGTAATGGGTAAGCACTTTGACTCTTCACTTAAAACGGACAATCTACACACTTAACTTTCATTGCATCAGACATATTGTAAAACATGCAGCAAACTATATAATATGGTGTATAATATGATGGTGGAATCCCAGATCTGCTTCAAATAACTTTACTGACACTGTCAATCAGTTGGTGTCCTACACCAGGTAAAAACGTCATTGTACCATAGGAAGACCACCTTGAAGTACTACAGATGTGTTACTGTATATAATATATTACCGTATATTGGCATACTACATGCGGTTTGTTTAAAATATTTTTTAAATCTAGTAATTTCCAGACTTTTCAAAAATGACTTGTATAAGATGATTATGCTGCAGACAAAGCCAACTCGGGTTGTGACAAATCTTGACAACACAAACACTATTTTGAAAAAATTAGCAAGACGATAAAAACATCAGGCTACAACACTTAAGTTTTTCTTCTTTCAAATTATTTGATTGGCCCAAAACATTGTTTTTCTTATCACGATTTGTGACAACCTCATTTAGCTTTGTCAGTGGCATAATTGTCTTAGTTTTTATATAAATCGTTTTGGAAAAATGATGGCTGTGAGCATTGCCATGGGCGGGACTGCGCAGCTCTCTAGTACCCTACTGTCTGGCAGAACCTAATCCGTAAAAGCAGACCATTTGTTTAGATTAATGAATCCCTTCATTTGTCTCCCTCCCTCTCCATCCATCACCACCAGATGATGCATATCCGGCGTGCACTACAACTTGTGCCACACCCCCCCTCCCAACGAGACCAACCCTCTTGTGACCATACAGGGCGTCGTTACATCGGCATGAGTCCACCTGCGAGGCCTTCCCTCCCATCTACGGCTACGTCCCCTGGTTCATGGCATAGGTGAGACTACACAATCTGTAGTTAGTGTTGATTTTGACAGCAAATTTTGAATATCATGTTGTTTTGTTGCCTATGTACAGTGGATTTAAAGGACATAATGACTGATTTTACACTTTGGCGAATGTGAGTTGGTATAGATTAAAATAGAACTCAATAAAGTACTATTGGCGACAGTGGGACATTTGCCCAAAATTGCAGATGTACAAGTCCACAGATCCGTTCAATTCCTTTGCAAGGCGGCGTGAGCTTGCAGATGAGCTAAAATAATACTGTTAATAATAATATGGATGGCATCTCTCTCTGCAGGAATAAAGGACACATCCTTTGAAAACAGAGCTGCTACACCACAACCTCATCCATCTCCTGACTGGAGCCATGGGCCTGCATCAACACAGGTATTTACCTAACTTTACTGGTTCACTCTGTGTCTGTAGTGCAGGGGTTTTCAAACTTTGTTTCACTCAAGGCACGCCTGTAAATACTCTTTTCATTCACGGCACCCCGGAATTACACTGTTAATTCTTGGACTCATATCATATTACGCTATGAAAAAATCTTTGCACCTGAGGTATAGCATATTACTGATAATTGTCCATCAGTTTCTATTCAGTACTGAAAATTTTAACTTTATATTGAACCTTAGCATCCTTATTCTGGGGAAAACATTCATCAAAAATGGAAACAAACATAACATTATGGTTCACTTGTGTTTCTTTGCAGGCTACAGGATACAGCGGAGGACCTGGCTGAAGTTATGGTTGGTGTGCTGACTGGAGCCACTGTCCAGCTAGAGCCCGTCGCTACTAGTACTGTACTGGAGCAGCAGGTAGTCATGATGTGCGATACTTGCCTTGAGCAAAAATCCAAAGTCTGAAAAAACCCAAGCCTAACCCAATTTGTCCTGACTAGATTCTAGTTTCGGATCATAGATTCTACTTTCAGCTGCTAGATTCTAGTTTCTAGTTCTAGATTCTATTTTGAGACTAGATTCTAGTTCCTGGTGCTAGATTCTAGTTTCTGGCACTGGATTCTTCTCTCTGGCACTAGAATGTAGTTTCTGACACTAGATTCCAGTTCCTGGTGTTAGATTCTAGTTTCTGATTCCATTTTCTGACACTGGATTATAGTTATCAGAAAACATGTTCTAGGAATGCACCAGAAGCAAAGGTTTGAGTTAAAAAATGTTTGCTTCCGAAATATTATATTCAAAGATTTGAGCCACATTTTCACAATTTTTCAGAAAATATTAGACCTACAATCTCATAGCGGAGGCCATTGTTTTACTGAACATTATTTTCTGTTTACGTATCAGCTGGTAATGGGAAAAAAGAATATTGCACCTCAATGTGACTTTATTTTGTTGTTGTTGTTTTTTTTATTTACAAGTGTGCACTTAGTTGTTTTGCAGTACGACACTGAACCTTTTTTTGTCTGTAGTTTAATCTGTCTGGTAACATTACTATATTGTACAGTAAACATCTGTCTGTTAACATTACAATCTTGTAGAGTAAACATCTGACTGTAAACATTAGTATCTCGTACAGTAAGTACAGTTGAAATGTCAATGCATTATTGTATTGTTGTTGTTTTGCACATGCATGACAAATAAATTGTGTTTTGAAATCACATGAATGCATGTATGTTATCAGATCAAGACATTTATTATAATTAAGAGATTTTGCTAAATAAAATGAAGTATTGCACACTGAGAATAACTAAATGTTATAGTACTAAATTGATCTAGTACTGTTTAATCAGAATAAACAGGTTGTGTAGTGTGCTCATTAGAAATAACCATGTAGTACTTACTCAGAGTAAACAGGTTGTGTAGTGTGAACTTTTGAAATTTCCATGTAGTACTTACTCAGAGTAAACAGGTTGTGTAGTGTGAACATTTGAAATTACCACATTCTGCTTACTCAGAATAAACGGGTTGTGTAGTGTGAACATTTGAAATTACCACATTCTGCTTACTCAGAATAAACAGGTTGTAGTGAACATTTGAAATTACCACATTCTGCTTACTCAGAATAAATGGGTTGTGTAGTGCAGATTCAAAATAATCAAATACTGCTTATTCAGAATTATTAAGATACTCGTACTGCTTACTCAGAATGAACAAGTTACTTTCACTCCTGATTTCCAGGTTAGAGTTTACGTAGTTTTTCTGAGGCAATGAGTTTCCTAAGTTTTTCTAAATAAAGTCAACGAGTTAGAATTTAGAGTGCAGGGCTCACAGAGGGAAAACAAACGGCTCAGATTCGCTGAAATCCAAAGGCTTGATTATTGCACGCGAGTTTGTATTTATTTATCTGTGTGTTTGTGTGTGCATGTGCGTGTGTGTGTGCGTGTATAGTGTCTGGTCATGTATACGTTTGTTTATGGTAATTTCCCCCCCAAGACTATCACTCATGGTTGTTTGTTCTCTGTGCGTGTGTGTCAGGGGCGGATGTAACGTGTCCCATTTGGGGGGGGGGGGGGGGGGGGGGGGGGGGGGGCAAGAGAACATGTTGGAGGGGCGACTTCATTGAAGTCGCACCCATACCATTTTCGGTTACAGGACTTTTATTAGTCAAGTAAAGCATCAATAATAATAACATCAGTTGTTGTTGAAGTTGCAACAGACACGCAGCATGCATAAAGCTAAAGGTCTGACTCCAAGAGTTTTCTGTTTTCAATGATGAAATGCTGTTGGTTTAGTGATGCCACAACTGTAGTTAGTTAGTAGCAGTAGTAGTGTTTCAAATCATTTTAAATATAAGCACTTTAATTTGAAATATCTTGGGTTGTTTTGCATGGCATTGTGTTTGGCGGGGCAGACTGGTATTTAGGGGGGATTGCCCCCCCATGCCCATGCCTAGATCTGCCCCTGGTGTGTGTGTGTGTGTGTGTGTGTTAGACCAGCCTTTGAGCTCTAGGGGGTTGTGTGTGCTGAGCGTTGTTGGCTCTTTCAAGTCCTTTAACGGACTTCCTGTTAAAGTAAAGCTGACATGAAACAGACAGGCTGTAATGAGCTGTCGTCCCTATCACTTAGCCAAGTGTCAAAATGTGCCATTTTGGGCATTTACTCTTCTTTGCTCTTATTGTGTTCCCATTATTGTTATTTTGTGTACTGTATGTCTAAAAAGGGGGTCATAGATGAAAGATTGTCAGTCCGTGTAACAGGTGGTATCAGCTATTGGAGTTTACAACTTGAACACTGAACAATAGGGTTGTGTGCGTGCGCGAGCGTGGCCTGCGTGCGTGTGTGTGTGTGTGTGTGTGTGTGGCCAACGATTTGGCCTGACCATTGTGCCCTTGGCCCTCCAGCAGATGTGGACTGAACAATGAGCTGGGTAAATAAAAGGAAGTGGTATATAAATAGCCTCTTACGTCTGCATGAGTGGAGTTCCTATGGTTGGGGTGTGTGTGTGTGTGTGTGCATGTGTGTGTGATTCTGTTTGATGTGAATGAATGCAGATTGGGAAGTTTCATTCCACCTCATGTTGTGCAGGTGCAACATTCTAACTCGTAAGGAAAGGTGCTAAAACAGGAGTGCCCAAAAGGTAGGTCATGTTCTACCAGTAGATCACACAGGCTGTGCAGGTAGATCACATGACAGTCCCCCCAACACTTGGACCCCTATAGATCTGTAACTCTTGAGAGTGTTAAAATGAAACCAAATGCACCCGCAAGGGTCCATTTGGTTTCATTTTAATGCTCTCAAGAGTTAAAATTGGGTACACATAATTAGAAAATCCACACAAAAAGTCCACACAATTAGAAAATGGAGAATAATTGTTATTTTGACCAACGTTTTGCCAGTTCTCTTTCCCAATTGTGGACAAAAACGTGAAAGTTCTTAGTTCACGAACTGCCAACTCAAACCTCAAATACTGTTTTCAAACGTCAGTAATAGCATATACAGGAAAACCTTCCAATCCCCCCCTATATTTTTAATTATAAGTGCATTATTCTTAAACACTATAAGAGTAAGTAACACCATCACCAACTATTTCAGTCATGGAACAATCACATTTTTGATGTGTAGATCTTGTTGAACCGGTCATTTTGAAGGTAGCTCTCAAGTAAAAAAAGCATGGGCACCCCTGTTCTAAAAAGTGAAGTCTGAACGGGGACGCCATGTCCAGCTCACCTGTGTGTGTCACCTTCCTCAGTTGAAAAACACATTAGACATTCTCTCCCTGGACCTCTCAGTCCCCCTGGTTTAACCTCCAAATCCCACCTTTTATCCCTGTCATTTAGCGGCAGTGTAACTTAAGACTAGTCCTAATTCCCTAACACTAATGCAGGTGGTGTTTTTTTACGAGCAGGCAAACACGTTTAGAATCCAAACCTTAAATCACATCCTGGCGATAAGTACATAAGGGAACAAATCTAAAAATAACAGACCCCCCGTCCTCTCCACTTTCGTCCCTCAGGCCTCCTCTTGGTCGGCCTGTATCCAGGCCAGATATAGCCTATAGCGACACACGGTACATTCTCACCTGTGTACGGTACACAAATACACAGAAGTTTAGGTTACCCTCCTGTTGTTCCAATTTCTGCGGCTTGTAGAGCTATCCTTTGTGGGCCTTTGTCCATTTGGATATCACTTGTTGCGACGTGTCAGACACGTGTGCATTTGTGCTCTTTTTGAAATCAGGTCTATACCGACAGTCGTATATGCCAACTATTGTTGTCAGAGCTGATTATATTGGTTAGTGGGAATGTGTGAAATGGGACTGGTGAAACTGAAACGCTGTCACCAATCAGTAACGTTTTCTGATTTCCAGGGGCATCCATTTGGTGCATCAAATCCATGATGCTCCCACAGTGCTTGCTTGCTTCATCGTCTGTGGGCTTGGACTGCTGACTAGCTACGAGGTGCCAACTTGCTCCTTTAGACCTGTTATTATATATTATACCAAACTTGAAAATACCTGGATGGACAACACTGACTTCCATACATACGCATCCGATTACAGTACTTAAGTGTTCTGCTTGTGCAAGTAATAAAGGTAGAGCCCAAACGATATGGAATTTTAGGAACGATACAATAACCGATACGATAGAGGTATACAACCACCGTTTTGTAACCCATTTATATATATTTTTTTACTGGAAGGAAAATGGACCTTTTTCTCCGATATGTCCACCAATCAAAGGGAGACCCACTGACCACCACTAGAAGGGGACCCACTGATATGACCCCCGATATGACGTATGTACAATATGTCGTTCTCTAAATAAAGCAATGCCCATAACAGGTTAGAAAAGGCTTGGTTTCAACATAACTTTGATAACAGAACAGAGAGGTCTGACATCAACATGGTATTTTAGTTCTAGATCTTCTCTCCCTCTGAGCTGGCCGTCCTAGATCCGGCGTTCTGTTACAGCACCGTTGGGACCGGGGTGGAGGGTTCTGAGAGGCTGGCTGCTGCCATCCAAGTCAGTGATGCCCTATATTAGCAGCACACTTCAGCTGAAACTTAATACAGGTGGCTATAGCACTGTAGAGAGAGCACCTAAAGAAAGATAAAGATAGCGATGGAAATAATCAGAGGGTGCAGAGAGAACAGGGCAGGTGTTTCAGCAAAGAAAGAGAACCAAGACGTTACAGTGGATCGACGATGACAGCTTGTCTTGACCAACCGATTTCGTCTTGATTCCATTGTACAATGATTAAAAAAATAAGCTGAACAAGAATTCATGCAATGTTTTAACATACTAATGGTAGGGCATTTGCCACATTGCAGAAATGTTTAAATTGCAGAAACGTTTAAATTTATAAAGACGCCTACACAATTATTTAATGTAGAAGAATTGTTGTTTTGATTGATGTTTGCCTATTATCTCTCGCAATGGTACCAACATCAATACAGCATGGAATTGTGCACAAAATGTTATACAATGGACAACAAAAGGCATTTGCTGGTTTTGGGGTCATTGAATGGTTGTCTGTGGTTCAAATGCCAAATGTGTGAGCAAGTCTTGACATGAAAAGGGTTGAAAAGCACAGTGGTATAACGGCACACTATTCATCTCTCTGTAATTCTCTGTCTGCATGGGTTTAGGAAGCGCTGTGTCAGGGTATCTGTGTGTGTGTTGAAGCGATTATAGGGGCCCATCCTCCTCCTGCTGCACATCTGGGCCTGGTTAAGATCTGTCAACTAATACTCTATCTACGTTTGCTGTAAGCATGTGGGTGTAAGGCAACCTTTTATGCAGTTTCCGGAGCTGCATGGGTTTCCTTTGAACACATGTCATTACTGGTATTGCATACTGTGCATTGTTGTGCAATAGATCAGGGTTTTTTCCAACCTCTTTCATACCAGGGCCCACTATTTAGTCTGCATTTTAGCCACAGACTACCATTTGAAGACATTTTAGCCCCACAGACCCCAAAGCTGAAGATTTCTTTTGCTTTTGTCCACAATATGGATTTGGGAAACGTCTGGTTTACCAACCTTTCATCTGGTTAACCAACTTAGCTGGGGACCACCTGGAACCATCTCAGCGGTGGTATAGCAGTGGTTGAAAACCACTGCTATAGATACTGTGTGCCTATGTGTACACCTTCCCATTGGGTTAGTGTTGAAGTGTCCTTGAGCAGAAAGACACTGAACACTCCTGATGATCAAGCACATTGGTGCTGTGCATGGTTTCCTCCGCCTTCACTGTGTGAAAGGAGTATAATGTAATTCACATTGTAAAAGTGCTTTGGATAAAGGCACTACTGTACGGCATATAAAATGCACCATTTATCCCCCTCTCAGCTCGCCACCACGGTCATTTGGTCAGCAGTGATCTCAGCCTCTCAGCCTTGACCTGCAGTTCAGGTTCAGCTACATATAGAGCTGAGCAGTCCCGCCCCCTCGTGACGTTGCTCCTGTTCCAGAAATGGATTCCTCGTTCATTTTTCCTCATAGACTTTTCCAAAATGATCCATATAAAGACGATTAAGCCGTGTACAAAGACAACTCGGGTTGTGACGCATCATGACAACACACACAATGTTTTGGGACGATCAAATCATTTCTAAGAAGAAAAACTATACAAAATGTCTTGTATCCTGCCGTTTTTAAATTCTTGCTAATTAGATATTGCATGGTAATTTTGTGGTGGTTGTCATGATTTGTCATCACCCGACTTGGCTTTGTCCGTGGCGTAAACATGTTGCTTATTAACCATTTTCGAAGAGTCTATGAGGAAAATGAATGAGGATTCCATTTCTGTAACACAAGCGACATCATGAAGGGTGCGGGACTGCTCAGCTCTGTAGCCGGCACACAATAAATAGATTTTCTTGACTTCCCTGGCAGCTGTTGGAGAAAAAGACGTTCAGGCAGTGGAAAATGTGAAAAGTGCATCATCTGCGTGTACGTTTAGCAGATCTACTCAAGGCAAGGTACACTTTATTTACAACACAGATGTTGCCAGTATTAATGGGGTTACTGGTTTTGCTGTCAAAGTAGCTACTGTAGAACAGTAGAAGTAATCAATGTGTAAAGCATTAGCCTGGATCCTGACCATAGACTCACACCCACTCACTGAGTGGAATACGTCTAGCTTCACTCAGGCCTACTATAGAGTAGACCTAGAGCAAAAACATTCAAGTCACAAAGAGAGATTAAGATTAGACTGTTGCCTGGTCCTCAAACTAGTGAAATAATAAAAAAAAAAATAATAAAAAAATAATGGATCTACAAGTGCACAGTCTGTCACTTTGCGCCATGTTGCAAACTTGCAAGTTGCTATTTAATTATTATTATATATTTATTAGATTTATTTTATTGTAGGATTAAGAAAATGCAATTGTAACTTGAGTCATGACCCATACAAATTGGTTTGTGGCCCACAAATGACTCCCAGCTCTCAACCCACTGTTTGGGAAACTATGGGCTACTAGAGGATATAAATTAGTACTATTGCCATATCAGAGTCTGCTCTATTGAGGGCGAAGGGTTATGTTTTCTGGGAGTTTATTTTGGAGGTTTGCAAATTATAGTTTCTCTCAGATGGCCTTCTTTTCTCAGAATCACGATTTGTTTGCATTATGTTCGGTATGCATGGTTTTTAATAGCTCTCTCGGGATCTGCAAAAAACACACACTTGGGGGACTTTTTTCCAAAATTTGGGGCTTTCTGGTAACAAAACCACACTATTTTCTTTGTGAGAACGCGACCAAGCAAGACCAAAAAATGAAGGAGGGATTGGGAATAAAATTAGGAGAGGAAGAGGTTGGAAACCAAATGGCAGTCACACAAAAAAAATGGCAGACTAATGGCATTTCAGCGGGATGGATGGATAGCTGTAGGAAGGAGAGAGAGAGAAGCAGGGACGAGAAGAGAGACGCGAGGAGGAGGAGGGATGGGGGTGTGTTTGGTGCCGTTAGAGAGAAGAGCGATTTTTCTTTTGGTACTGTAAATAATAGCCCCTGTTTGAGTTGGACGGCTTTCACAGCTCCTTTTGTGTCCAGTGACATCTTAGGTTCCCTAAAGAGCTGAGAGGGCCTGGCTTCCAGGGTTTTCACTGCCATGGGAAAGGCAGAGTATTAGCCCCAATATGAATATGAGGAAGAGAAAGCCACTGCAGGTCAATGGGGAGCTGACAAATCCCCTCTTATCCTACTCAGGACCACTGACATGCACATGGATAGAGTAGTGTACACGTGCAGAATGCATGCGCACACACAAAATAATAAACAAGGAAAGAATTCTATGCATGTGCATGCGCGTGCATGCACGCGCGCACACACACACATTGAGCTCCTGCAGCACAAAGAGTCATGGCGCCGTCCAGACGCGAGCACTGTGCAGCACTCGCACTGCAGAATACACAATTGCTCTGTGCTGGTATACAGAGATCATTTAGACATCGCTTCACACACAGACTCACTTCACTGCTGCTCTCATCATCTGAGTTTTGGGCATCAATAATATTTTCTGCTGGGGCCTCTGTGGAGCCGGCTGCTTTCATGAGAGCAGCCGCGGCGGTTTGAGTTGTGGCCTCTTTTCTGTGCCTAACTATAATGTTAGACTTGAGGGTTTAAATCTTAATACTAAACATATGCACACAGACTTGGATGTTCCATTCATATTTATAGGCCTGAGTGGGGATTCAGTACAAAGTGTGTTTTCGACGGCCCGAGAAAATTGTTCCATAAATTTAATTGCGTGTGTGTGAGTGTGTGTGTGTGTGTGTGTGGGTGTGTGGGTGTGTGTGAGTGAGTGAGTGAGTGAGTGAGTGAGGGTGAAGTTGCATTATGGCATAATGCATTCGGCAGAATGACACTGTGTTTGAATAGAATATGAGCTCACCTTGAGAGAATGAGGAAGTGACATTTAACATGTTTAAACGTCATGATAATGATGACTAGTTCTAGAACTAGATTATCAGCGATAATGTTGGTATTGTAATTCTAGCTGCTTTTGGAATGACAGAGCTACGAAATGCGAATGATTCATTTCCCAAGGAAGACGTCACATCCCGCGTGATTGCTTTATCTGTAAACAAGTGGAGCTGCACAGGAAATGGCTGGGAGGTTTACTTCCTGTTGTTTGGTTGGGGGAGGTGCCGGCCATGGAGGTAGACGGGCTGTACGCAGCACACTTCACAACATGTACCTTTATTCCCACTCCTTATCTTGTTGCTGTAGCATCTACTTGTCAATCAATGTCACCCGTTTTGAATGCCATTAAGGCACTGAAAGGGACAGAATCATGTTTAATCACAGCGTTCAATGGTCCAGACCGGTAGACTCAACTACTGACCTACCAGATGTCAGTAGGCGGCTATAGCGGATATAAAATGTCAGTAACTATGTACTGTATATACTGTATACACACACACACACACATACCATTTTTGTTACCTTAAAGGATATCTACTGTGTCTCGAAAATAGCGGAAATATTCCAAGTGAGTGTTTTTTTGCCATGAGAAAGTTGGAGCAAAGCACTCATATCTTCTCATATGAGGTTAGTGGCCTCACCTGGACTAAAGAGTAGCCATGATCAATGCAGAGTGCAGACTACTGAAGTCTCCAAAATGTCACAAATTAATAGAACATTTTGCACTGGAGATGTTCGTGGTAGGTCAGTAGTTGTGTCTACTAGAGCATTGAGTGCTCTGGCATTAAAAATCTGGAGGGCCTTCCATGTATTCCTCGTTCCCCGCTATGTTCTCCAGCTGTCATACTGAAAAATAGGCTGAGTGACGTCCACTCCCTACAAGCTCAGTTTTCTTAACCTACTTTGGAGACAAGAGTTTCTATAACTTTTCAGATCATTGTTTGTGCTGAATGTCAGGGAAGATCTTATCCAGTGTTAAATGCATCATATATTATTGCCTCGGTATCAGCCTCAATTAGAGATCACATTACTTTCCAAACTGCTCCCCCTAGAGATTCTCCCATTGTGTTTAGAGCTTGGAGGTAACTCTCTATACATCTCCGTATTATCTTTGACCTCACAGGTGTACAGACTCTAAATCCAGAGCACAGTCTGAGCTATTTATGTGAGGTGATACCATAAACTATTATGGCATAAACAGCTATTTGATATTGACATGTATTACACCATTTTGCACTTGAGGTCTTATGATGTATCTTGCAAGTCAGTTATGTAGTCACTAGACTGGTGCTTCGGCCTGTACTCAGGGGACCACACAATGTGGGAATGATATAATTGTACTCGTCTGTCTGTGTCCCTTTTTAAAGGCTATATATGGATATTTGAGTCTGTCACTTTTTCCCATATTGACTCCAGATCAGTGTATGATGTAAGTGCTATGATGTCATATTGATGACATGCTGTAAGAATACCCAATTTATGGATATTTGCAATTTTAAAGTGTTCTCATATGGGCATGTCACATTTGTGATGTCCGGCATTGTCCATGCACGAGGCAATCGTAATGAGGCCTATGGCCAATAACCTGGCCTAAATATTTGTTGTGAATATTTTTGATATGGCTCAACATTTGTTGAGCACCAAGAAGATTTTGACAGGCACAGCGATGCGCTTGAAAGTGCATTTATTATGCCTTAGCAGTACCTTGTACGTTACAGACTCCAACGTCTCCTCCACCCAAGCAAGCTAACAATGACTATACTGTTGGTTATCTACTTGTTTTACCTGGTATAAACGGTGGTGGTATCGTGTGTCACTGTCACTGTTTGGTTTCTGTGAAAGTGGAAGGTGTTGTTGTGAATTGTTCAGGGGCTGGTCTCCTGCGAGGGAGGGGCTGGGCTTGGTTGGTTTGTCAGATTTTCCAGGTTCAGATAACCACAGCTAGCCACTGACCCACAGCAGGCCTGTCCTGATAGCTGAGCCGAGTCCACTGGTCAACAGTCATTCACTACCCCTGTTGGAAAACACTCCCATGTTTTACTTAAGTAAAAGTATTGGTACTGCCTTGTAAAAATACTCTGTTGTGAGTAAATGCCCCGAATTCAAAATGTATTGAGTACAAAGGTGTTGGTGGCACTTGAAGGCCATTTCAAGTTTTTTAAATATATAAATTGCAAATATTTTGAATCTACAAGTTCGCAATACATCACAAATCATACATTTTTGTCCACTGCTCAACCAGTCATGAAAGATCCCCACACTTGGAAAGCTCTGATATATGGTGCCTGTGGTGATCCCTAATGTCATAGTAAATGTTATGACATTCCATATGTTGACGAGAAAAATACCAGCATGTTCTTCCGTTTAGGATTCTTATTTATTAATTCTCCTCAGCAGGTCCACAGAATGAACAACAGGATGTTTCTTATTGTAATGTACTCCCTATATGTATTACAAGGTGATTGAACAGATAGAATTGTGAATGTTATCCTTCTCAGACCGTGCACCCGTTTATATTTTTTTGCCTGGACGACTTTTTTTGATTGCTTGCTTCTCTCTCTGTATTCCATATGTTGACCCTTCCTCATCCATCTCCAGCTATTCTTCTCCCTTTTTGAGTGATAACTGTCCATTAATTCAATTAAGTTCATTAAAGTGTCAAATCACAAGTTGTCTACAAAACACTTTACAAATAGAGAAGAGAACCGACAAACACCCACCCAGAGCAAGAAGAAAGTACGGGATAATGTGATATAGTGATACAATGTTGTCAGATAGTTCAGTATAAAAAATATTAAGATAAGTCTGGTGGTGGCCGCCGCGCTCAGCAACCGGCAAAAACTAGGGTTCTCACCAGGCCCGAAAATGTAGGCCCAGAGCTGACCTATTCTCTGACATTTCATATGTTGATTTGACCTAATCAAATCCTGTGTACCAGTGTTTTTCAACCTTTTTGATGCCAGGGCCCACCATTTATTCAGCATTTGAGCCGCAGACCACCATTTGAGGACATTTTAGCCCCACAGACCCCAAAACTAAAGATTTATTTTGCTTTTAACAGGCAAACATACAGACCAAAATGACCCTCAATCTTCTAGTTGTGCCAGACTTGGGCTAATTAAGATGTTCAATATTTTAAATCTTGAGAGTGTAAAAATGAAACCAAATGGACCCACAAGGGTCCATTTGGTTTCATTTTTACGTTCTCAAGAGTTACATCTGGTTAACCAACTTAGCAGGGGACCACCTGGAACCCTCTCAAGGACCACTGGTGGTCCCCGGACCACTGGTTGAAAACCACAGCTGTATACTCAAGACATGCTCCTTATATGCTCCTTATATGACCAATACAGAATTCATTTCATGTTGATGGAATCTCATGCTCCAGCGTTCACCCAGCCTGCCGTCAGCGAGGGTGTTGTGTGCACACGAGTTCGGGCGTCTTATGGGGGAAAACTCAAGTACAATATTTGTGTCGTGGAGTTGCTTTACTTACTGCTTATGGCAGTCCGTCCGGCGATCAACAGCCAAGGACTAATGCAGGTGGTTTCAGGAGATTTTTAATGTTGTCCTTGCACCGCTTTTTCTGACCCCCAGCGGACCATCCGAAAGCTGTCCGTAGAGTATCTGTCGGGGTAGATGCCATAATCTACTGGCATGCCCAACCTATTTGAGATGTTTTTGGGCGGGGAAAACTGTGATACTGGGTATATTGGCCCAGTCAGAAAATTCTGTATAGGGTACCCTGTCTGCCCAGATAAGATCCAGTATTCTTTGGAGGCAGAAGATGTGGAAGGCCGCTAAGCTGTTTAAGCTGTGTCTCTGGTAGGGGGTCCAGGTTTCAGAGCCGTAAAGCAGTGTGGATAGGTTTACTGCCTTGTACGCAGCTGCTTTGGTGGGAATTGTGAGGTTCCTGGAAAACTCTGGAAAACTCTGGACCTTCCAAAGTCAGCAGAGGCCATGCCAATGCAAGCCTGGACGTCATTGTCCATGGTAAAGGAAGGAGACAGAGGGCTACCAATACCAAGGCAAGTAAAGTGAGGTACGGTTTCTAATGGGTGTCTGAGGGTGAAGGCAGGCGTGATTGCCTGGGGTGTGAACTGTTGCACAAGTATTTGTGTTTTTTTTTTAGCAAGTAGAGCACAGTCATCAGTGTACTGTAGTTCCAAGGCTGGTGAGTTTGGTGTTGGCTTAGAGGTGGATGTTAAAGGGATTACAATCCAACCTGTACTGCATCTGTATGCCCTCTGTTGGGTCCAGTTGTTTTTGGGACAGGAGGGTGACTGTGAAGATGAACATATTTTTAATATTGTTGGAGCTAGGACACACTTGTTTGACCCCCTCATCCACCTCCATGGAGATTGTTGGTGACGCCTGCATCCATACGTTTTTTGTCCATACATTTTGACATACTCAAAGTATGCCAAGTAAGTAAGCAATTATGTAATTTAAAGTAAATCGTGTACTTTTTCATTTCCACCACTTCTCATTACCCTCTAGGTGTGTGTGCGTGTGCGTGCGCATGTGCGTGCGTGCACGGAAAATGTTCTATCTGCTGATTTAAGGGATAGCTTGTTCGTCAACGTTATTTTTTTCTTTGTTTTTACACTTTATTCAGTTTTATCAAAGGTCAGCCTTGTCCAAGGTGGCCTACATTTGCACGGTTCCATCATCATCAGTGTGCAGCCTCGTCACATCCAGAGCCTTGTTGAAAAAGAAACAAACGTGGAAGTGGGAAAGTGGTGTCTGCCGACAGGAGCCAAGAGCTGCCGTTTCAATCTCAGGAAGCCATTGCTCCAGGAGGCAGGAACAACAGCTACTGGCCCCGGCTAAGGGGACTTTCCTCTGCCTGACAGTTAGGATGCAGAACAATACACACACACACACACACACACACACACACACACACACACACACACACACACACACACGATGACCACTTGCTCTGGCTTGCCTTTACACTCGGACACACACGTACACCCTCACAGCAGGATGGCGCTTTGAGGTCTCAGTCCTGTGATCCTGACCTTATTACCAGACTAACATCACTACTAGTCTGGAACGTCGGCTTGGAAGGTTTATTTCCAAGGGGTGGGGTTAGTCTCACTTTATTTTTTTTTAATAAATATTTTTTTCCCACGATTTTGTAGCCCATTTTTCACCCAGTGCCAATTCCTAATCCTGGGCTCTACACACCCTCCACCAAGTCTCACTTTAAATATTGGACTCCGATTGGTCACCCACAACTCTGGGGGTGAGCGAAATGTAATTAAAAAAAAAACTGAGGAGTGCCAGACCAATCTCTGCAGCGATTTTTTTTTTTTTTTTACTTTCCTGTTGGTAGTTTCGTCCGGTATCCAGACCTAACTAGAGCTAGAAGTGACTAAGAAGTGGTAAATGGTGGCCGGACGGGTTTTAAAAGGGAAGCAGGTCTGAGGCTATGATGTGGTGCCATGTCCCTGGGCTCTGGGCAATGTGACCCAGTTGTCTGTGTGCTTTAGGGCTGAGGCAAGACAGCATGTCCTTGGGACGTCCTCCTCCTTTCTATTTCTTGCTTACCCCTGGTCTGGCTTTACTTTACATTTTGCACTTCTCAGTCCTCCACTGTCCACCATCTGTTCTGTGTAGTCACCAACAATTTTTTTTTGTTTAAGCTCCTCTTCCAGAAAAAATAGCTCAAATTAGTCGATCCGGAAGAAAGAACCTCACAAGACGTGAGCCGTGTTGTTTATGAAAATGCAAAAAAAGGTTTCCAGGAAAAATGATTTGTGGAAGTGGTCTCTTGTACTCTCCAGCCTCATTATAGTGTTGCTGACACCTTCCCTCTTCCCGTCTCTCTGCCGTAATTTTTTATAATTTGCTTTCTGTTGCCTGCAGTGTTGGCCGCTCTCCAGTTTCGCTGCGTTGATCATCCCACAACACAAAGTGAGAGAGGAGAGAGAGCCTCAATTTGGTGTGTGTGTGTGTGTGTGTGTGTGTGTGTGTGTGTGTGTGTGTGTGTGTGTGTGTGTGTGTGTGTGTGTGTGTGTGTGTGTGTGTGTGTGTGTGTGTGTGTGTGTGTGTGTGTGTGTGTGTGTGTGTGTGTGTGTGTGTGTGTGTGTGTGTGTGTGTGTGTGCGTGCGTGTGCGTACGTGTGTGCGTGCGTGGGCAGTTGGGACCTACAGTAATAGAGACGGAGGCTGAGAGACTAACAGAGTAGTATTGCAGCAGTAATTGGTCAGTATTAGTCTGCTCTTTTTTGGACTGTACATGCTCCTCTCTTTCTAGCCCTCTCTCTCTCTACTCTCTCTCTCCCTTCCCCTCCCACTCTCTCTCTCTCTCTCTCTCTCTCTCTCTCTCCTCCCAGTGGGCAACGAGTTCTGTTGTGTTCCGCTCCCATCTGTTCCCCCCACTCCTCTCTCTCTCTCTCTCTCTCTCTCTCTCTCTCTCTCTCTCTCTATCTCTCTCTTTCTCTCTTAACTCTCTTGCTCTGGAACTGACCTCATAGAGGTGTGGACGCTGTCCTGACATGGGGCGTCCAGACACCAGCCCTCCTCACTAGACAACAACACCATCTTTTAGACCACAACATTGTCCTGCTTGTCCAAGATAAACCGTGGGCCTATGGGAATAACCTGCCGATGTCAAGGGATACTGGATATAATTGAACGTGGTGCAGTCATTGGAATGGTCCCTAAGGTGAGTTTGGACTTTTCTTGTTGTGGATTCCGGTCCTGTGCCAGGCGCGTTACTTCACGCACAGCTATACACACAAAGATACGATGCTTTAACTCATTTTCAAGATTCGTGAACCAGCAGAGTATTGAGCGTAATCAGGGTTAATCGGCTGTAAATCGAGGTGTATTATTGTGGATCTCTGGGTTTGTGCTTCGGCCCTGTACAAAGCACTACTGTTCAGGATGGATTTTTGTGCTTTTTTTTTTAAGTCTAGCTCTCCATCTAATCATAATTGTAGTGGCTGATGGTGCCGAGCCACTCGGACCTCCAATTACTCCGTCCAGAGTTTCAATTTAGTGTGACGTTAATGGCAGCTCTGCCCTGTGCTCTAATTAGATGGCATGAGACCACTGCTATTAGACCGCGAGTTTATGTTTGAGCTTGGGAGAGCCTTTGCACTCTACTTTGGGCTGCTGTGTGTATTTGTGCGAAGTGCGTGCGTGTTATTTTTTGCCTACTGGCAAGGTATAACCAACAGTAGTGATAACCAGTAGTGATGCAGGACAGAGGTATTGCTTTGACAACAAAAAAGCGAGAACAAACAAGAAAAGTTTCAAGATCTCCAAATCGCTTCGATTGGGTGCGTGCATGTGCGCACGTGCGTGTCCGTGCGTGTGCACGTGCGCACGTTGCGTCCTCATTCCGCGGGCCCCTAACTAGAGCACCCAGTCTAAATGCGTCACGCAGGGAGAGAGGGAGACGAGAAAAGAGAGCACATTTGTTATTAAACTAGTTTTTTTTGGACACGGATAGTATCAGGGACGCGTGGTTGTTTTTAGATTTGCTCCTCTACAACGTCATGTTCACCTTCAGCATCCTGCGTATTTAGCGCACAAGCATCGCATGCAATGGTGTCACTGACATATAAGCAGCATCCATGGGCTAAAGTTGAAAAGCATGTCTTCTATTACTACTAGAATGTGTTCAGTAATCAGTAAATGTAAACAGGTACTGACTGACTTGGTAGGCCTCTGAAAGAAAAGTCAAGCAAAATGGTAATGTCAACAGTCATGCATTCTATATACAGTACACTAGTCCAGTGGTTTTCAACCAGTGGGCCCGGGACCAACAGTGGTCCTTGGGAGTATTACAGGTGGTCCCCAGCTAAATGATGGGGGTAACCAAATGGACCCCTACAGAGCTGTAACTCTTGACATTGTAAAAAGGAAACCAAATGGGTATGATTTTACGCTCTTAAAAGTTAAGAGTTATAATTACATTTAAACATCTGAGTTACTTAAAGGGGAACTCCACCCATTTTCAACATTTTACTATGTCATTGATGTACCTTCGAGGTGTTGGTTAAACATGATAAAAAAGTTCCCCCATTCTGTGTTCCCAAGAAATGGAGGTCTGAAGAAAACCACTAACATGGTGAAACATCTTGATGACATCATCAAGATGTATTTTCACCATGTTAATGGATTTCTTTACATGCTTCTTTTTTTCTGAGAGTGTATTTGGTTGCATTTGTACTCTCTCAGAAGAAATGTTGAAAATGGGTGGAATTCCCCTTTAATTTTCAAGAATGTACACATTTATAAAATGTAGAACAATTGTTATTTTGTTCAATGTTTTGCCAGTTATCTCTCCCAAATTGTGGAGACAAACTTGTAAATCCTTAGTTTTTGGTCTGAGAGACTAAACTCAACATCAAATGGTGGTCCGTGGCTAAAATGCAGAATGAATAGTGGGCCCTGGTACCAAAAAAGGTTGAAAACCACCATGTCACTTTATGTTACTGCATGCAGTGTTCTGAAGCTAATTAACCATCTCTCACTCTTGTGGGTAATTGTATAGACATTTCCTTCCATACATGATAGACTGTACATTTCCATATGGCAGCAAGGCAGAGGAAAACGTCCCAGTCTCCACCACCCCCCACTCCTTTCCTGTCCGACCCTTGTCTTGCATTTTAATCTGAGGCCAAACACAGCTTCCTCTGTCCATCCGCCTCCGTCACACGCATTTGTCCTGCATAGTCACACACACACACAAAAAATGCATTGGTCATTTCACAAAAATAAAAACAAACTGGATGTATTCGTCACTGCTGGATAGCTGTATTATACACCGTGCCTTTTTTAATTAAGACATTTGCTAGACTCACTCCCACTATTTAACATGTATATAAACATGTCACGAGTCAGGAATTTGCATGTTAATGACTTGACATCGTATTACTGCAATGTCATTGTGTGTGTGTGTGTGTGTGTGTGTGTGTGTGTGTGTGTGTGTGTGTGTGTGTGTGTGTGTGTGTGTGTGTGTGTGTGTGTGTGTGTGTGTGTGTGTGTGTGTGTGTGTGATGTGTGTGTGTGTGCTAGCTGCCGTGAGGTCTCCTAAATAAGTTGTGGTCTTTCTGGCTGTACACCAACTCCACAGCTAGTTAGTATTCAAGAATCCATCCCCAAACCAAAGTCATGATTCTTGTCAGAAGAAATCTTTTGTTCTCCCCTTTCGTCTCCTCTGGCCGTATGTCATTCCCTATAACTCTTATTACATTTAACTTTCTCTTTCACTAGTACTGCAGTGCTAATTGCAACACTTACTAGCTAAGATTGTACAACATTACTAAAATTAGCATACTATAACATAACTTCAGCCTCTCTGGTGTGATGCTTTTCTTGGCTCTGGAATGCCTATAGCACAGTGGTTTTCAACCAGTGGTCCGGGGATCACTAGTGGTCCTTGAGAGGGTTCCAGGTGGTCCCCAGGATAAATGATGGAAAGTTGGTTACCCAGATGTAACTCTTTGAGCGTGTAAAAATGAAACCAAATGGACCCGCATGTTTACATTCTCAAGAGTTATCATTCACCCTCTGAATTATCCCAAGTCTATATAACTAGAGAATGTAGAAGATTAATGGTAATTTTGATCTGTATGTTTGCCTGTTTTGTTTCCCAAATCCAGCCTGGAATTGTGGACAAAAGCAAAAGAAATCTTTAGTTTTGGGTTTGTGGGGCTAAAATGTCCTCAAATGGTGGTCCGTGGCTCAAATGATGAATAAATAGTGGGCCCTGGTATGGAAAAAGGTTGAAAGCCCCTGATATAGCCTGCTGCTCCTGCTGCTGCTGTTGATGTAGCAGCTGCTGCTATTCCAGTCATTGTTTTGTCTGCCGTAAGGGAGAGAAGGCCTGGATTTTACTCCATCTCCTCCGGCCAATTCCAAGGGATTCCTCTTCTTATGTGAGGCTAAATTGATGCCTCCTCAGTCAGAGTTCTGGCCAGCTAGAGTCAGCCAGACATTCCTGGACTTGTCCCGGCACTGAGGCCAGACTTCTGCTGCCCTCAGGGAATACCGTCCAGGAATCTCATAAAACTGGAAGAGAGTTAATGACAGGAAACGTCATTTTGGTGGCATTGGGGATTTTTCCCCCCTCCATGGCGGTTAATAGTCATTCAATTAACCTAATTAATTTATTTGATTTATTTTGACAGTAGAATGGGGTACTTGTAGTTGTGGCTACTGTATCACCGGTAGTCTGATTCTGGGTTAATCCTCTGGAAGATCAGTTTATCCATTTTTTTGGACTCGGTCAGTGAGTCTGACTTTCTTTGGAAAAATAGGCTTTACTTTTCTCTGTTTTAAAACAGATGTTTTCCTGTTTTCTTTTTAAACGTGAGAAATGGAACTGCTAATTGTTGTCGTGCGTTGAATCTCCCACTGGCACACAGTTGCTAGCAAGTACATGTTGGTGTGCCACAAAGTCTTGTGTGTGGGAGTGTTTATATACTGTATGTTATGCTATATTATTAGGAAGTAGTTCAGGTTGGGCTTAGAATTGGGCATTTAGAGGTTAGGTTTAGGGCTTTGGGACTAGTGTTTTGACTGATGCATAGCTGTACACCATTCACCACTGATCTTAATTAACTATCCGTGTGCCTTTGCAGTAGAGCTACATCACGCTTATCATAATCATATAATAGTTATGACCGGTGCAGTTTAGGTTGATCTACGTCACGCTACGTTGCTCACCGTCGCCGGTTTGATACGATCCCAATGATAACGGTAGAGAGCAGCGATCGCCTCCTGCTAGCAGAGGGACCCAAATAAGAGACGGACCAACCCGAACCGGAAGTGTGTCGCCAACTAACTTGTCCGACGGGAAACATGGACCGAAATATGAAATATGACTTTTAGATGAAAATCGCTGGCACTAGCTACCTAAAAAAATATGAAAAAGTGCTGGCATTGAGAGTTAATTATTTCCTCTTTTTTTAGATCTGACTTTGATAACTAATTTTCTTATCTCAGTACAAACAAGAATGACTCGGTCCTAAGTGCTAGGTGCAACAAGCTCTTGCAATGTTGTTTCCAAAGTTCTTTTGTTGATCTTCTTAATGTGTTGTTATAGCTTTCCACTACGGTCATCTTTAGACGGCAAAAGTGGTCCAGATGCTTTCTCGCCCCTGGCATAAAAGTAGTAGATAGTCGACAACATAGACATAGGCAACATTTGCCCAGTCAGAATCGACTATACAAATCCTTAAGACGGGAATAACATTTATATACTGTAATTACATTGACGTCCTCACAAGTGGTAGTAATTCCTAAGTGTGTGAGTGTGTGTCTGTGTGTGTTCTACAGATAATCCATCTTGGCCATGGTAAAGACAGACAGGATCTCAGAGGGAGGGGGAAGCTGTATATGAATGACTCCCCCACTTCCACCATCACTCACAGTCTCTCTGTCTTTCTCTTCCCCTCCTATCCGTCTGCCATGCCCTCGCTCTCCTCTTGTTGCTCTCTTCATGTTCTTTTCCCCTCCGTCCTCTCTCTCTAGTCCATCAATTTACATTAAAGGACCCCCTCGTCTGACACGTAGAGGTTGCCATAGACACGTAGGGCCTTCATTTTTAACCGGGACATCTGGGAAAATGAAAAAGCTGTCGGGCTTGTCTGAGGAGAATGGTGTTTGGGTGTGCACGCACACACACACTTGCGTGTGTACACACACTCGCGTGCGTACACGTACACGTACACGTACACGTACACACACACACGCACACACACACACACACACACACACACACACACACACACACACACACACACACACACACACACACACACACACACACACACACACACACACACCAATAACTATTGAATTAGCTCCATCCATGGGTATACTGTATATACAGTATGTACACTGTATATCACAGTATAAGCTCTATAGCTACCTGAATTCAATAGGAGTTAGTTTACCGAGTTGTTGAAAAGCAACTGATTCGTGTGTGTGTGCGTGTGTGTGCGTGTGTGTGCGTGTGCGTGTGTGTGTGTGTGCGTCCGTGTGTGTGTGTGTGTGTGTGTGTGTGTGTTTGCGTCTCCGTGTGTACACTGCAGTAAAAAAGGACAGTCTACTCTATATAATGTTTTTCTCTCAAGCACAATCTCTCTTGCTCTCACTCTCGTTCACTCTGGGATGAACGCTTGGCTGTTGTCATAGTGACCACAGTACTATGGCCCTGATCATCTTGGCAAATCCACAAAACCTCTGGACCTCTGCTGTGTGTGTGTGTGTGTGTGTGTGTGTGCGTGTGTGTGTGCGTGTGTGTGCGCGCGTTCACATGCAGGCCTCTCTGTGTATGTACTTAAGCTCTTACTCTCTTGTTATAGCCTGTTGTTGGCCTTGAAGTGCAGAGAGGCCTGTGGTGAAATGTCCTCTCCAAGTGAACCAGTACATAGAGACGGAACACGTGAAAAGGAAGAATGGATGACAGTGGCACAGGATGTGTGTGAGAGTGTGTGTGTGGGGGGACTAGAGCTAATCAGAAAAATCGTAAACATCAATTATTGTGTTGTTGTTGTTGTTTTTTATTCCCAGTTTTCAGGAGGGCAATACAGACCTACACATGCAAACCAGTGTTGATTTTGTTGACTAATACGAACACTGTTCTTCTACTTCATTTTTTTCCCCACTGACAGCTAATAGACTAAATGAAAATTAAGCCATGGTGACTACTCACAGTTTTGTCAACTAAAATGAATTATGGCAGGTCTACACCTTCACAAGCTTGTAGACCAGCTATCTTCAGTGTAAAAATATACAAAAATATAAAATGGGTAATTATGACAGCATCATATTATACTTGCCAGCCCACAGAGCCCCATTGTGTGCAAAAACACTCCTTGAAAACAACCATATAGCACAAACCCAAATGTGCTAACTAAGCACATTTTTTGGACTGGTATTCTTGCCGTTTTTAGCTCAACTTCTGTTTTTTTTAGCAGAACTAATGCTTGGTTAGACATAATACATGATATGTAAAGCATGATCAAATTTTGACATTTTTTTCTCTAGGTTGTTAATGGCATAGTCACATGTTATGCCAATTATGAAAATTTCTCAACATATGCTATATGTTAGCATTCAGGAGTTTTTACATGCTGGGGACCCCTACTCAACATTTCTAACATAAAACCTCAGTGTACTCGGTGCCTGGGTTCACATTCTGGCAAATGGACTATCAAGCCTAGCTGAAATTCAAAATAGACAAAATCAAGCTACATTTAAAAGTTGTCTCGGTAAGACAGCCTGATCCAACAAGTGGTGCAGTGCAACAAAGCATTGTGGGAATCATAGTCCAGTTAGGAAGTGGTCCCAGTGACACTTTGAAATCCTAAAAATATCTAAAAACAAATTACCCACATAAAACCTAGAAATATAATGTCTCATTATAATGAGATATGTTTGAAAATGTGTTAACCCTAGAACAATAACCACAAATGATTTCCAGTGATTTACAGCTTTTTTTTTTGTAATTTCTATAATGTTGTTGATGTGTGAGATGGACTGGTCTTTGTTTCCCTGCCCACGTCCCTGTTTATTTATACAGGCAGGTGTTTACAGGAAAATCCCATACTTGCATAATCAGCTTTAGTAATTGTTTGTTAAAATGGTGTTGTTATTTTGGGCATACAGTGATTGTGGCACAGTTACAGTCAGGGGCGGATCTAGGCATGGGCATGGGGGGGCAATGCCCCCCTAAATGCCCAGGCTGCCCCACCAAACACGATGATATGCAAAACAACCCAATATATTTCAAAATTAAAGTGCTTATAGTTAAAATGATTTTAAACACTACTAGCCTACTATACTAACTACACCTGTGGCACCACTAAAACAAGATCATTTTACCATTGAAAACGGAAAACTCTCTGAGTCAGACCTTTAGCTTTATGCATGCTGCGTGTCTGTTGCAACTTCAACAACAACTGATGTTATTATTGATGCTTATACTTGTCTAATAAAAATCCTGTAACTGAAAATGGTATGGGGGCGACTTCATCGCATCGAAGTCGCCCCCATACCATTTCTCTTGCCCCCACAAAATTGGGAAATGTTACATCCGCCCCTGGTTACAGTATGTCGCATCATGCGGTGTTGTGAAGTTGTATTACTAGTATTTATGAAACAATCCCCCAAAAGATGCACCGTGTCTGTGCCTGCAACATCGCTGGATAACAAAGTAAAACCCGAAGAGTGCAACATACTTGTCTTTCTCTCTGCGCCAGTGAAGTGGGGCATCAGATAGGACGGACGGAGTGCGGCTTGCAGGTTTCCGTCATCAAAGACGCCGCGCTTGGCTGAACGGCGGCGCTCGGATGAGCTCCGTGTTTGTTTGTTTGCCTGCCTGGTCAGAGGTGCTCGTTACGGGGATGTGGGAGTCTGTTAAAAGGGCTGGGGGGGATGTTTGGAGGGTCGGAGAGGAGCGGCAAGGACTTTGTGGGTCAGCGGAGCCTCAGTCCGCAGAAAGGGGTCACGCTTCTTGGGATCGGTTGTCTCTGTGTGTGTGTGTGTGTGTGTGTGTGCGCACACAAAAAAAAAGAAGCCCGTCCGGGGGGGTCTTAGCCATTGTATCGGTCAGGCAGAAGGTGGGGGGCAGGACTAGGGAGACCCCCTGCTGCTGAGACTGCTCTGTGTCTCCCAGAGATGGGCAACAAATAGCCGACACGTCGGTTTCAATGCGTGAGTCTGTGGGGCCTATTGTGTGGAGCGTGTGGTGGTCCTCCTGCTGTGTGTCCTCCTCTGGGAGTCACACACACTGTCCTCCTGGTGTGGGTCCTCCAGGACAGTGGACGACCCTCAAATGTTTTACCCTGTGACCCACAAGAGAAATTTCTTCTCGGAGACATAGTAGTGAAAGCAGTTTTCTATTTGTCTGTTGTCCCTCAAGCTTAGTATTATTAATTAGGGTTAGGGTTAGGTGTGAGCGTCAATCAACACTGATATAACAGGAAGGCTCGGCTCAAATAATACTCTGCTCTGAGTATAGACAGAGTTACGCTGTCGCAAACTCCGTTCATTTCAAGTTGTGTGTCACCATTGTTAATGATTCTTCTTTTTTCTGAGTACGCTCTCTGGGGAAAAAAAAGGAAATGTCCCTATTTTGTCCCTTTCATGCTGCAACAGCCCTCCCGAGAGCTCAGTTTTCTGACCCCTCAATGTTGCAACTTTTCGGCTGGTCCGAGTATTATTTGGGCCGAGCCTTCATGTATATTCGTAACCAGTCCTTGACATTTCTTTACGGACAGTTTTTAGCTGCAGTACCACAATGTCCTGAGGTGGTGCGGCCGCTGATTATTTTGCATGATTGCAGATTATTTTACATGTTAGTCGTTATAATGGTGATGTTGGATAAAAAAATAATGCTTTGATCCCATGCCATGTTGGAAGATCAACACCTGTGGACATTGTAACAATGTGGAAGTGGAAATTTGGAACTGAAGAGGAGGAGTAATTATACAAAGTAGGGTGCATTGATGACATCATTATGATGCCAAAATCAAACCAGCTGTTCCTGAGAGCAATTTCCACTAAAGCTTCTGTACAATCAGGCTTTATAAAACCTGCTTGTTCAAACTTGGTCATTTGATAGAAAGCACCCATGGAAGCACCAAACACAATTTTAAACAAAAACAACAAAAAAGTGAATTTTGTTATTGAACCTTTAAATAAATGTAATAATATTTATTCATAATAATATCATGTTTACACTCTTAAGAGTTAAAATATTCACCATCTGAATCAGCCCAGGTCTACACAACTAGAGAATGTACTGTAGATGAAATGGTCATTTTGGTCTCTATCTTTGACTGTTTTGTTTCTGAAATCCAGGATGGAATTATGTACAAAAGCAAAAGAAGTCTTTAGTTTTGGGCCTGTGTCGCTAAAATGTCTTCAAATGGTGGTCCATGGCTCAAATTCTGAATAAATAGTGGATATCAAAAAGGTTGAAAACCACTGTTCTAGTGTGTCAGAGTTTTGGCTCCCAGTTACTGATCATCCATCACATCCCCCTTCTTGTAAAGTGCATGTATGTGTGTGATCTATGGACCATTGCCACTTCAGCTGCCTGCTGGGCTGTCAAAGAGTGTGCACAGCGCACACACACGCACACGCACACGCACACACACACACACACACACACACACACACACACACACACACGCACACGCACACGCACACACACACAAGTCAGGGGCGGATCTAACATTTCCCAATTGGGGGGCAGCTTTCCCAATTGGGGGGCAACTGTAACCGAAAATGTTATGGGCCGCACCCATACCATTTTCGGTTACAGGACCTAGGTATTAGGCAAGTAAAGCATCAATAATAACATCAGTTGTTGTTGAAGTTGCAACAGACACGCAGCATGCATAAAGCTAAAGGTCTGACTCAGAGAGTTTTCTGTTTTCAATGATGAAATGCTGTTGGTTTAGTGGTGAACACAATTCTAGATTGTAGCAGTAGTAGTGTTTTTAAATACAAGCACTTTCATTTGAAATATATTGGATTGTTGTGCTTGCCATCGTGTTTGGTGGGGCAGACTGGGCATTTACGGGGGCATTGCCCCCCCCCCCCCCCCCATGCCCATGCCTAGATCCGCCCCTGACACTAGTTCTATTAACATGTATCTGATGCTTGTCGGCCTACGTGTGTGAGACAACCCAAGAAGTTTCTTTTTCAGAGAGGGCAGGCATGAAAAAAGCAGGAGCAGGACACAGAGAGAGAGAGAGAGAGAGGGAGAGGGAGAGGGAGGGGGGGGAGGGAGAGGGAGGGAGAGAGGAGGCTTTTTACTGTGTGGAAGTCTTCAGCTTCTTCTAATTTGCTGCAGGAGGGAGGAGGGTGGAGCCAGAGGGAGGGGAATGCCCAGCAGGGAGGGAGCATAGGCCATTCACTGTGACACACACACATACACACACCCACATGCACACACGCACGCACACACACAAACGCAGACACACTCAGACCTACACACACGCACATTTTTGAAACACACAAGACACAGAGTGGATGAGTTGCCACAGGAGAGAGAGAGAGAGAGAGGAGAGGGAGGCGTTGAGGCATTCTGAAACACAGAAAGCGCAACAGACAGAACAGAACAGTTATTTTTCAGCAGAACTACAGAGAGAGAGAGAAGAAAGGAGAGAAAGACAAGAAGGGGTCACTTTCCACAACTCCACCAGCCACACTCCACCGGCGAGTGGAACGCGCACGCGTATTTGTTTGTGTTTTGGAGCGCTGGCGGATGGCACGCTTACTCCCAGGAGTAGGGAATCAGAATGAGGACTGGCTGAGCGGAACACAGGGAGTCTGTCTGGAGGTCTGCATCCCGACTGCAGTCCCGGGACCTTATACTATCTGGATAATGTGACCTCCTCGGGAGTGCTGTTTTCCTCCTCTCCTCCAACCCTTTGCATGTGATTGTTGTGAGCGTCTCACATCCCCTCCGGTTTGCATTTCTCGCTGAAGGAGAGCCAAGCCGCAATGCCTACTGGTAAGCAGGAACAACATATCTACCGTCTGCTACACAAGCTTTTGATACTTAACTCCTGTTCCGCATGCAAACCGTAGACACTTCTCATCTAGGGTTTCACAGAGGAAAGGTGTTTCTTTTTTCTATTAATGTGTGGTGATGGCAGTTCTAAGAGATTTTTTTTGCTTAAGCCTTAAGGTACAGTATTGCAAGTCTACAAACCTCACCAAAGGGATTTAAATTGTAAACACTCTTCCTCACAGTGCAGTTGTTTGAAAGAAGAGTTCTGTGGTGAAAGGAATGAGTTTGCTGAGTATCCTGTTTGGAATGTACTTTGCTTGATTTTATTTATGAGGATATGATGATTTTTATGAGTTCTATTATAGTGGAAAACGTTTACCTGTTTGCAGTCAAAACATGAGAAAGTGACTACTTAATAATCACGGCACCCTCTCTGGTAATGACAGTCGTAGTGTTTGTCTTGCCCCCCCTCCCCTTCACTTGTCCCCCTCCCCTCCCAGTTGTCAGTTGTGTGTATTTTAGGTGCCTTCATGCAGCATTGTGATGTTGTTCCTGCTGCTGTCAGAGTTGTGTGAAGTGCCTTACTAGCGTTCTCCTGTTGAACTGTGTTTTCTGCTTGTTTTCTCGCCTGTGCAACTGACTGGAATGTGTTTGAATTCTCACTGAGGACGACTCTGGCTTGGGTTGTTCAGTGCTGATGCTATTGCTGCAGGGACAGAACTGTGAACTGAGTGGTGTGTTCAATGCAAATGCAACATGATTGCAGATTAGAGCAGTGGTTTTCAATCTTTTTGATACCAGGGCCCACTATTTATTCAGCATTTGTAGCCACGGACGGCATTTTCAACCTAAGGACACCAAAAATAAATATTTCTTTTGCTTTTGTCCTCAATTCCAGGCTGGATTTTTGCAAACAAAACAGGCAGATATACAGCAAATCAAAATTACTGAGTCTACTTTCTCCAATTGTCTAGACTTCTTAATTAAGTGGTGCGAATTTAGATGATGGAATATTTCAACGCTTGAGAGTGTAAACATGAAACCAAATGGACCCGCAAGGGTCCATTTGGTTGTTTACACTCTCAAGAGTTTACACTCTCAAGAGTTGCACCTGGCTAACCAACCTAGCTGGGGACCACCTGCGGGAACCCTCTCAAGGACCACTGGTGGTCCCCAGACCACTTCCGTTGAAAACCACTGGATTAGAGTATAGGCCTACCATACATAAATAGGATTTTGCTAGTTTTAAATGAAGTAATCATTTTAATATATGTATTTTTTGTCTTCCATCGGCATCAATTCAAGCCCCAAACCCTCCCCTATTTTCTCAGAGAGCCATTAGTCAATGGCATGTGTCAGTCTGCTCATGTTGAGTGACTGCTGTTTGGGGAGTGCTGAGATGCCACTCTGCAGCCTGTGACCCAAATTAGAGCCCTGAAGGTTGGGGGGGGATGTTACTTGGGGAGTGGGGGGTTGGGGTGGTAGGTGAACCGGGGGGAGGGATAATTACTGTTTGAGAGAAGTCTTTAGGTTTTGGAGGTGCTGAGGACAATGGACCTTTCCACTTTTTTCCACCCACCCACACTTGCTATATCTACGGCTCTTTTAACAACCTCCAACAACCTGTAACAATGAAGCCTTGCTTGGACGTGAAACGTATTTTTCAGGTTTTTCGGAAATTTCTTTGGAGGTTTCCGGGTTACATCATTGGTAGTTGAAAAGGGCCATAAGCTCAGCTTTAAGAACTCCTACTACAGCCCCAAGCTGAAGCAATCTGCTGTGAGGTGGCGGCTTATGGGGGGGGGTCTGCTCTCTCACAGACAATGCTGATCAATAGCTTTCCCGCACACCCACCTGCTTCTGTTTGTGTGCACGTGTGTGTGTGTGTGTGTGTGTGGGGGGGGGGGGGGGGGGGGGGGGGGGGGGGGGGGCATTTTTTTTTGCTTTTGTCCACAATACCAGCCTGGACTTCAGAAACAAAACGGTCAAACAAACATACAGATCAAAATGAGCATCAATATTCTATATTCTCTAATTGTGTAGACTTGGGCTAATTCTAATGGTGAATATTTTTGGTTGGTTAACCAGATGTAACTCTTTGAGAGTTTTTACGCTCTCAAAGAGTTAGAGCTGCTGTCCATCATTTAGCCTGGGGACCACCTGGGACACTCTCAAGGACCATTGGTGGTCCCCGGACCACTGGTTGAAAACCACTGCTCTACAGTCTACATCAGGGGTTTTCAACGGTGGTCCAAATGGACCCTTGCTGGTCCATTTGGTTTCATTTTTACACTCTCGAATAAAAATCTGAATTAGCATCTGCATTGGAATTAGCACCACTTAAACCAGAAGTCTACACTGTTTTTGTTTGCAATATCCAGCCTGGAATTGTGGACAAAACCAAAAGAATTCTTTAGTTTTAGGTCTTTGGGGTGAAAAATGTAATCGAATGGTGGTCCGTGGCTCAAATGAAGAATAAATGGTGGTCCCTGGTGTCAAAAAAGTTGAAAATCCCTGGTCTACATATACTTCAGTATGTCAGAGAGACTAGAGAAAAAAAAGTTGTGTGTGTGTGTGTGTGTGCGCGTGTGCGTGTGTGTGTGTGTGTGTGTGTGTGTGTGTGTGTGTGTGGTGTGTGTGTGTGTGTGTGTGTGTGTGTGTGTTGTGTGTGTGTGTGTGTGTTGTGTGTGTGTGTGTGTGTGTGTGTGTGTGTGTGTGTGTGTGTTGTGTGTGTGTGTGTGCGTGCATGTGTGCGCATGCGTGCATGTGTGTGTGTGTGTGTGCGTGCACCCGCTATGGCAGTGGTGTCAAAGTCATTTGGGGTGGGGGCCGCATTGGACTTAATGTGACTTCATGGGGCCGGAGCACCGCGGTGCAACCAGTCGCAGACCGCACGCATGCGCGGCACACGCATGTTTACGTGCACAGCCGTTACTTCTACACTACAGTATATCACACAAGTCGTATTATTATTAAGAATAGCTATTAATTCATATTAATGACTTTTCATTATTGGTTTTATACTTGTAGCTTAGATTAAGACATTTGCTATGAAAGATGCTATTTTTATTTACAGAGCATCAATAAACCATACGAAAATAGCATTTAAATTTCAAATACTAAATTTAAGTAAGTATGTATAATTAACTAAGTATAGTTCTCGGTTATACACCCTGTACTGCTGAAGTATAGTTCTCTCGGTTACATACCCTTGTACTGCTGAAGTATAGTTCTATCGGTTACACACCCTTGTACTGCTGAAGTATAGTTCTCTCGGTTACATACCCTTGTACTGCTGAAGTATAGTTCTATCGGTTACACACCCTTGTACTGCTGAAGTATAGTTCTCTCGGTTACACACCCTTGTACTGCTGAAGTATAGTTCTCTCGGTTACACACCCTTGTACTGCTGAAGTATAGTTCTCGGTTATACACCATTGTACTGCTGAAGTATAGTTGTCACTTTGCAGCGCCAGCAGCCTAGCCTGGTAAAACGACTCCCCCTGCTGGACAACATGCATTACATGCCGTTCAGAAGAGAGCTCAAAAGCATTTCTTTAAACGATCATAACTTTTGATAGGAACGTGCTAGAGACTTACTTTTTTTTTTTGATAGACTCATACATTTTTGCTCTACAAGCCTGGGGCCGGATTAAATCATCTCGCGGGCCGGATCTGGCCCGCGGGCCTTGACTTTGACACATGTGCGCTATGGAGTGACAGTGAAGGAGAAGTGGAAGCAGAACTATTTCAGGTCTTAGCGGTGTGTTTTTTCTTCTGTACACTGAAATCCAATCAGGTTGTAGAAATGAGGCCAGTGTGTCACCCTCAGAGGGAGGGCCAGGGTGTGTGCGGCTTTTAGGGGTCGCGGGGGTCTCCCGAAGGGACCCAGATTGTGTTTGTGTGTGCGTCTGAAAATAGGGGGTGTTAGCTTACGGATGGAGGGTTTCCCACAGAGTCCAAAACACCCAACCCCTCCAACCCTTCTTAAACTATGCGGCTCTGCACATTCCCAGCTGATCACACATTGTGTTGAGGAACACAATGGAAAAATCTTTAGGATTAATACACATGCAGCCATTTACATGGCTTATATATTTACATGTTGATCCATTCCATACTAATGTTGATACTCTGTAGTACGTAATATGTTCCCACACATGTAAAGTGTCTTTGAGTACTATGAAAAGCACAATACAAGTCCCAGATATTATTATTATTACTATATGCCCATTTTACTTTTTGGGTGATTGTGCAATATACTTATGCCTCTATTAGTGTATTTATTGAGGCTGCATCCATAGTGAAGTGGGTAACAAATTCTACCCATTTTCAACATTTTACTGTCATTAATTAATACACCTTAGAGGTGTTATGTGGACATGATAAAAAAAAAAAGGTTCCCCCATTCCGTTTTTCCTAGAAATTGAGATCTGGAAAAAAAAAAGTCATTGGTGACACACAACCCATTTTTCTTCTAGGATCTCTTTTTCTGAGTGTGTACAAATGGACCCAAATGAACCCGTCCATTTGGACCCATTTTGGACCCATTTGGGCCCAAATGGATCCGCTAATTTGGTTCACATTCGTACCATCGTTTCGCTATACTAGCCATGGTTTCACTATACTACCAGCCAGCTTTGCATTTTGGCCTACACAACCTTACAACCTGTATTATTCCCTGAATCTTGGGCCCATTAAATTGAATATAGGGCCCATTTTAGCCTAACTTGTAGAGCAGCGGCTATGAGGCCAGTCCTTAAGTCTATTTACAGTATATGCGTGCTCGGGTGGCTCACTGGTAAAGTGTCAGTCCACCACCAGTGCAGGTGCTAATGTCCAGGGTGTTTTCTCTAATTGTTTTGCCTTATTTCTAATTAGTTACTGTAGGCTACTACCATTGTTCTGTGGCTGTGCTCTTTTGTGGTGCTTCTATGAGAACTGAATTTCCCTTGGGATCAATAAAGGTCTGTCTGTCTTTGTGGTGGACATCTCATAAATATTAAAGGCAGATAACAGGTGTGTGTGTGTGTGTGCGGTTGTGTGTGTGTGTGTGTGTGTGTGTGTGTGTGTGTGTGTGTGTGTGTGTGTGTGTGTGTGTGTGTGTGTGTGTGTGTGTGTGTGTGTGCGGTTGTGTGTGTGCGCGCGTGCATGTGCATGCGTGTGTGCGTGCGCGTGCATGTGCATGCGTGTGTGAAAGGGTCGTCTTATCATAACAAATAAACTGAAAACACTGCTAATTGTATGTGAGTGACATTTGGCGTTTGTTCGATTTCTGCACTAATGGAATTATTGTCCGTGGGCCAGTGAAACCCACAGAGGTTCTGTTAAAGAGCGTATCAAGTCTCAGCCCTGCTCTTTTCACCAGTCACAGCCTGCATTCAGGAGTTTGAAATACGACTGTGTGATTGTTGCACCATGTGCTGCTTGTTCACAGCTAAAGCATTAGATGAGGGAGGGAATACTCGGCCTGTCGAAAGAAGACTTCTCTCGCCGCCCCTTCTTCTTTCCACCCATACCTTTAACCTGCAACTCCTCCTCCTCTGAAAACCTTCTGAAAACAGATGTTTTAATAACATTTGATTGATTGTAGTCATGGTATTCATATCGGTTTGCCAAAAGAATATTCCGCCCTGCAGTTCTCTCTCTCTCTCTGTCTCTCTGTTCCGTCCAGTCACTGAGAGTTGTGAATCTCTCTCTGTCTCTGTTCCTTCCCCAGTCAGTCGTTGGCGCCTCGACTGTGAAATCCTGCGTGACATTTTAAGGTCCTTAGCGTCAGCCGGGATCAAGCCTGCGTCTCTATCAGACGGGTTGACCTCAAAGTGGACGCCGTGTGGCTCTGCTTTTTTCTGCGAATCTGAAGCTGGAACTAAACCGTCCAGTCAGACAAGACAGATAGATGGCGGAGCTCGGGCCTGTGAGGGGGACAAAAGCTCTCCACGTGGCAGAGACAAAATCATATTCTGTCACCGCAGGGCAGGGGCTAATATAATGTACAATGTCTAGTCCATACCTGGGCATTATGCGGCCCGGGGGCCAAATGCGGCCCTTTGGCTGACTCTGACCGGCCCGGGGACCACCAGTGGTCCTTGAGAGAGTTCCAGTTAAATATGGAAAGTTGATTAACCAGATGTAACTCTTTGAGAATGTAAAAATTCTCAAGAGTTACACTCTCAAGAGTTAAAATATTCCATCATCTGAATTGCCTAAAATCTACACAATCAGATAATGTAAAAGAATGGTCATTTTTGATCTGTGTTTGCCTGTTTTGTTTCCCAAATCAAGCCTGGTATTGTTTCGTCTTGAAATTAAATTAATACTACACAGACTTTAGTTCAGCCTTTAGTCTTGGCCCTCCACTATATTTTATGTATTTCATTTGCCCCCCCCCCCCCCCCCCCCCCCCCCCTTGGGAAAAATAATTGCCCACCCCTGGTCTAGTCAGTGGAGAACAGCTGAGGGGGGGGGGGGATGTGATGGATCTGATGAATTTGAGATGGAGAGAGCGATGTCTTTTCGGGGAGGACAGAGTGCCGACAAAGGGAGGCTTCAAGATGGTGTGGAAAGAGAGTGGGTGACTGAAAGACCGGACAGTAGTTGAGGAGGGGGTGGTGTTTGACGCATGACCTTTCCCTCTTCTGTTTTCTTCCCACTTTCATTCTATTAGTCAATTAGTCCACTGCTCTGTATCTCTCTCTCTCTCTCTCTCTCTCTCTCTCTCTCTCTCTCTCTCTCATGATCTCAACGACACGTTTGCTTGATCCCTTATCTTTATAATCACAGCTGAAACCATTGCCATGAGCTATCAAGGAGAGACAGTGATACGGCCTCCACTTATGACACACATGCACACACGTGCATGCGAGCACACACATACACACACACAGAAACCAGAGAGGCACAGTGGTATCGGTGCAGCCTTTCCGTAATTCTTGACGACATCGAAAGCCTCCGGGGCTGAATGATGGTTTCTGAAACACAGACTATAAGGCTTTAGAATTGTGAGACATCCAGTTCAATTGGTTAACCCATTTACATTCTGGGGCAGAACTATACTCCCCTTGCTTCTTCAAAGTCCATCTGAAACTTGCGTTATTATACTGTACTTGTCAAGTACAGTATATGTTATGGCACGGGGATCAAGATAGATTGATGCCCAATGTGTTTTGGTGTGGAATTCTCCATTAAATAAAGCAGGAAGGCTTCAATCGGACCATGCCGGTAATCTAAACACCAAAGGAGATGGTTTTGGTGATGGAGCGTGCAAAATCAGTGTTCTCTTTTAAATCCCTTGGGACCTGTCCTAAGTGATGTATCCTGAGGTCAACAGGGTTTGGGGTCTGGCAATATCCTACCCTTCACTCAGTTGACACAGCCAAGTCTCAGTAGCTACCCATGATCAGCCCCATAAGGGAAAAACGGTGGCCACACTGTCTGCCGGGCCCAAACTATACACTGTTGCAGCTGGGTGGGCAATTATTTTTCCCAAGGGGCCAAATGAGGTACGTAAAATATAGTGGAGGGCCAAGACTAAAAGCTGAACGTCTACACATCTGCGTAATATTAATTTAATTTCAAGACGAAAGTAAGAGTAAGACCAACCTTTTTGACACCAGGGCCCTCTATTTACTATTCATTATTTGAGCCACAGAGGACCACCATTTCATGACATTTTAGCCCCACAGACCCCAAAACTAAAGATTTATTTTGTTTTTGTTCACAATACCAGGCTGGATTTGGGAAACAAAATAGGCAAACATAGATCAAAAATGACCATTCTTTTACATTATCTGATTGTGTAGATTTTAGGCTAATTCAGATGATGAATATTTTAACTCTTGAGAGTGTAAAAATGAAACCAAATGGACCCGCAAGGGTCCTTTTGGTTTAATTTTTACGCTCTCAAAGAGTTGCATCTATTTAACCAACTTTCCATATTTAACTGGAACTCTCTCAAGGACCACTGGTGGTCCCCGAACCACTGGTTGCAAACCAATGTACCCTTTCACGGGGCGATCAGAGTCAGCCAAAGGGCCGTATTTGGCCCCCGGCCGCATAATGCCCAGGTATGCTCTGTTGGAACTGAGTGGGCCATCCTGTGAGGGGAGGGAGTGGACAGTGGACAGCTGTCTGGACCCCTCCTACATCTCACCAGGTTCAACTCCTGCTCTACACCAGGTGTAGTTGGGATTTGTGCGTCGGCAACAGACTGCCTGCACCAGAGTGACTCATTCAGGAGTGAGTGACGGAGTCTTAAGCCACAATGGTTTCTGCGTGGCCCTCCGGTAAGGGAACGGCGGTGTCGCAGGCTCCACTTTCGGCCTGAATGGCCCTCCTAAATCCTCCTCCTCACGGAAAAGACACAGTCTGGGGCACCAACCCGTAATGCTCCCGGGTGCCATCTGCATTCCTGCTGCCAGCCGTCCCTCAGGTGGTCGCCAGGCTATACCTGGTTGTCACATACTACTGTACTGTATACAGTAGTCTATTCTTGTGAGTCATTGTAAATAGAACCAGAAAATGGTAAATGGTGCATTTATATAGCGCCTTTAAGCCAAGTCGCTTTACATAGAAAGTAGATCCCGTACACACACCACTGGCGGAAGAAACCATGCAAGGTACTGACCAATACATCAGGAGCAATGAGGGGTTAAGTGTCTTGCTCAGGGACACATCAGCACTAACTCTGGGGGAACCCGGGTTCAAACCGGCAACCTTGCGGTTACCATCTGATGACTCTACCCGTGAGCCGTTGCCACCCAATGCTCAACCGTTAGCAATGAAACAACCCATAAGACGGCACCAAGCAGCAAGCAATATGCAATCCGAGGGTGGAGTTTACTGGCCAAAATGACACAAGTTGAAGACTCACACTTTGTACTGTCAGTAGCCAGACTTGAACCCACAACCTTTTGTTCCTAAGTCTGACACTCTACTGACAGAGCTATCCAGACAGAATAACCAGACACATACAAAAGCATGCAAACAGGCAGCATTTAGAAATTCACGGGAGCAACATCTAGTATCGGTTCACAGAAAAGGAAAGGCCTGCAGTGCTTCCAATGTGGAAAGGGTTTCCACTGTGCTTTATGGAAAGGGTTTCCACTGTGCTTTATGTCCATGTATTATTATGTTTTACGGCCATTCTCTAGCACTATTATAAGAGTTTTATGTGTACATTTAGAGTCATAATATACAAGTGATAATTGCGGCCGTTCTCTTGAACTGTTCCAGGAGACTTGTGTTTGGTTGGGGAATGGCATGTGATGTGTGTCCAAGTGCAAGACTAAAGACTGAGTTGTCCTTATACGTGGATGTCACACATACGGATCTGTCAGAACAACTGCCTAAAGCATATAGTTTTTTTCTAAGCAGGAATGAACGCAGAAGCACCCGGGAGGCACTTTACATAGATTGAGCAGACCAGTGGTCTGTAGGCATACTGTATGTACTGGCCACAGTGGCCAGTGGGTGTATATTTTCATATAGTTAAGTATATGCTTTTTGAGGCTTGGATCGGTCCCATAGGAATGTCCTATGAAGCTTATATAGGCACAGTACACACATCAGACTTGGCAAAGCACTGGAGTGGAATTATTATATGTCTTTTCCCTAAACATAATTGTACTTTTTGCTGTGTGTTGGGGCAGTCGGAATTGTCATAGCCAAGTCAGAAGAAATATGAAAACAGACTAACAAGAGAATCCACCGCCGTGGAAATACTAGTCAGACTACAGAGGAATGTTCCAAGACAAAACAATGTCAAATGTACAAATGTCCCCCAAAAAATAGACAAATAATTGAACGAGTGGGACACAAGGAATGAGACAGAGAGAGGGGGAAGGAAGAAAATTGGACGGAGATTAGCAGGGAGGGATGAGGGAGAGGATTGCACAGTTCACAAGCCAATCCATTGTCCTGCACTCAGCTCAATGATGTCATCTTGAAGAGTTTTCTCTGAGATCAGAGAGTTCAGAGCAAGTGTCAGAGATCGAGAGAACGATGGGGAGTGCAGGGGGGAGGTCTCATTCCATCTATCCATCTCTGTTCTATGATCACAGCCCCTCCCAACTTCTCCTATATGTTTTAATACTTTAACTTCATTGCCCCAATGCCCATCCATCTGTCTGAAAGCCTGAAACCATCTTTGTCCTCAAATGTTTTTATGGTTACTGGTTACTTTTTTTTTATTAGGATCAAGATTTATAGAGCAACACACACCAGCCACTGTAGAACGGAACCTGCTTGGAATCGAACATTGACATGGTTGAGTCAATTAAGTCATTAATTAATTCTTTTTGCTTGGTTTGCGCTTCAATTATCTGTATATCATCCAGTATCTAACATCCTGGACGTCCATGCTCTCTCTCTGTGTGTGTGTGTGTGTGTGTGTGTGTGTGTGTGTGTGTGTGTGTGTGTGTGTGTGTGTGTGTGTGTGTGCGTGTGTGCGTGTGTGCGTGTGTGCCAGGTGCGGATGTAACATTTCCCAATTGGGGGGCAACAGAAAATGGTATGGGGGCGACTTCATCCCCGACTTCATGAAGTTGAACCCATACCATTTTCCATACCATTATCTTGGGTGGTTTTGCATGCCATTGTGTTTGGTGCGGCAGTCAGGGCATTTAGGGGGGCATTGCGCCCCCATGCCCATGCCTAGATCCGCCCCTGGTGTGTGCGTGTGCGTGGAGAGAGGAGGGATTAAGTGTGTGCGGCTGTGTGTGTGTGTGTGTGTGTGCACACACAAATGCGTGTGTCTGGGGGGTAGCTGCTTTTGTACTTTGTGAGATCTAATGGATGAAAGCTGACTCAGGGTGCATTGTGAGAAGGAAGAGGAGAGGGGAGGAGAAGGAGAAGGAGGAGGAGGGGGCAGAGAGATAAAGAAAGTGGACGACGACCCATAGCAGCTGTTCTGTCTTTTCTGTGCACCACCACCATCACCGCTAGCCTTGATGTTATCTGTGTCCTGTAGCCTCGGTGGCAGCAACCCACCATAGACCTCCTCATATGACCAGAACAGCTTTTACAGTAGGTGTTGAGAATCATTCTTCTATGGTTCGTTTCAGCCGATTTTGGTCCAGTGTTGCCAACTTCCAAAGTCCAAAATGCACTAGTGGCACTTCCAAAATGCACTAGAAAGCGCTAGATGCTCGCCTGGAACATACAGATCGAAATGACCATTAATCTTCTACATTCTCTAGTTGTGTAGACTAAGTTCGACTAATTGATCAATTGATGAATATTTTAACTCTTGAGGGTCTCAAAGAGTTACATCTAGTTAACCAGCTGTCCATCATTTAGCCTGGGGACCACTGGTTGAAAACCACTATCATAGGAGGAAAAATGGTGAAAAATGAGGATTTTATATCTGGCGCCAGTCAATCAATTTCGCCCCAACTCACCAGTAAAAAAAGCACTAGATTTTCCGCCAGGATTTCTTCACTAATTTTGGCGCTAGGGGGGTCTGGAAAAAAAGCTAAATATAGTGACAAATGCGCCAAGTTGGCAACAGTGTTTGTCACAGTGTGTGTGTCACACACTGCAAAAAAAAACTGTTCATTTCACAACCAGAGTGTAAAATATGGACTTTTGCTGGTCCTTAAGTATGAGAGGAGTTCAAATTAGCACTCAGGCTTTTGCGGTGCTGGATGCTGAGAAGAGCTATGGCGTGTCGACAAGCACAAGTTGATTTCGTATGCGTTCCTTGTGATTTTGACATGTGACTCTTGTGTGTCCGGATTCCAGAAAACCTGCGTAGCTGTTTGTTACAAATCTGTTTTTTTACGGATACAAACTATGAGGGTGTTCTTCTGATTCCATACTGGAGAATCCACGCAGTGAAACGATTGTGCAAATGCTGTGCAACACCAATCACAACTGTCAACGACCACACACTGCCACAGCCAGATCCATAATAACAGTGGCTTTCAACCCTTTTCATCCCAGGGCCCACTGTTTATACTCAGCATTTTAGCCACAGACCACCATTTGATGTTGAGTTTAGTCTCTCAGTCCCAAAAGCAAGGATTTTCAGATAAACTGGCAAAACATTGGACAAAATAACAATTCTTCTAATTGTTTCTAATTGTGTAAATTACGTCATTCAGATGTTTAAATATAATTTAACTCTGTGCGTTCATTTTATCACTTTCAAGAGTTACACATCTATAAGGGTCCTTTTTGGTTACCAACTGATCAGTCAAGCTGCATGGGGACAACCTGGAATCCTCTCAGGGACCACTGGTGGTCCCCAGACCACCTGTTGAAAACCCCTGATAATAACATCCACCACCACTAATTGTATTTCAAACATGCAGTCCATCCTACACCAACTCTGGACTCCCCCCCCCCCCCCCCCCCACACACACACACACTCACACTCTCCTATCTAGCATCAGGCGCTACAATTTGACAATTAACACCTGTTTGACACCCGTGTTAATAGAGAGACCCTAAGGCCTATTTTAGCGCCACTCGCAGAGTTGTTTGAGCCACTGACGACGCCGTAAAGCAGGGCTGCCCAAAAGGTAGATTGTGATCTACCAATAGATCACACAGGCCGTGCAGGTAGATCACATGACAGTCCCCTAAAATGTATAGATCTGTAACTCTTGAGAGCGTCAAAATGAAACCAAATTGACCCTCTTTACACTCTCAAGAGTTAAATTATATTTAAACATCTAAATTACGTAATTTTCAAGAGTCCACACAATTAGAAAATGGAGGATAATTGTTATTTTGACCAACGTTTTGCTAGTTCTCTTTCCCAATTGTGGACAAAAACGTGAAAGTTCTTAATTCAGGAACTGTCAACTCAACCCTCAAATACTGTTTTCAAACATCAGTAATAGCATATACAGGAAAACCTTCCAATTCTGCCCCTCTATTTTTCATTATAAGTGCATTATTCTTAAACACTATAACAGTAAGTAACACCATCACCAACTATTTCAAAGCTCAAACTTTCTACTAGGGGCCTTGAAATGGATTTTCAGTAATGGAACGATCACATTTTTGAGCCGGTCATTTTGAAAGCAGCTCTCAAGTCAAAAAAGTGTGGGCACCTCTGCCGTAAAGAGAGCGACCGGCCGGCTTCCTTCTCCTGGCTGTTTGCTGACCACTCCAGGGTTGAAGAGCCCTTCAGGTGACCATAAAGTGTGTGGCGGATGAAGTGGAGGGGCTGGATGAAGTGTATCCATGAGTCATTAACTCTGCATGGCTAGAAGTGGCAGCAGGTTGCAACAACAGGTGAAACGGACTGAGCAGACCTCAGTCATATAGGGATAGATCAGTGGTTTTCAACCTTTTTGATGCCAGGGCCCACTATTTATTTTAGCATTTGAGCCACGGACCACCGTTTGAGGACATTTTAGCCGCACAGACCCCCCCAAAACGAAATATTTCTTTTGTTTTTGTCCACAATCCCAGGCTGGGTTTGGGAAACATAAACAGTCAAACACACATCGAAATGACCATTAATCTTGTACATTCTCTAGTTGTGTAGACTTGGGCTAATTCAGATGATGAATATTTTAACTCTTGAGAGTGTAAACATGAAACCAAATGCACCCGCCAGGGTCTATTTGGTTTCATGTTTACGCTCTCAAAGAGTTACATCTGGTGGACCAACTTTCTATAATTTAGTCTGGGGACCATCTGGAACCCTCTCAAGGAAAACTGGTGGTCCCCAGGCGCTGGGATAGATGCCTTTTCCGTTGTGTCAGTAGTTATGTTTTGAAAACATGTTTGGAAAAAATATACTGTGGATTTGGGGAAAAAACCTCACTTATGAAGTCTGCTTTCTGCAACTTGACCCTTATTGTAACTTGTATCTGTAACTCTTGAGATTGTAAAATAATACCAAACAGACCTGTGAGGGTCCGTTTGGTATTATTATTACACTCTCAGAAAAAAAGAAGCGTCTAAAGAAATCCATTAACATGGTGAAAATACATCTTGATGATGTCATGAAGATGTTTCACCATGTTAGTGGTTTTCTTCAGACCTCCATTTCTTGGGAACATAGAATGGGGGAACTTTTTTTTATCATGTTCACCCAACACCTCGAAGGTACATCAATGACATAGTAAAATGTTGAAAATGGGTGGACTTCCCCTTTAATAATCCACAACGGAGCCCCCCCCTCTGCCCTCTTACCCCCTTACATCCATCGCCCCATCGGTGGCTCTCTGAATCTCTCCCACTGTATCCCAAGTTGCTAAAAGGCCTCACTGTGTGCTTACAATACCACCTTCATGTTCTTTACAGTGTCTATCTGTTCATGGGCCTGTGGACATTCCTCACATTCCGCTTGACCACAGCGACACTGACCACTCACCACCGGCCATGTGTGTGTGTGTGTGTGTGTGTGTGTGTGTGTACCACCACTCACTGTCCAGCAGCCTCCCAAGCAGAGACCGCAGGTCCGTTCTCACATCCACTCAGCAGACACAGAACCGACACTTTGATTGACGGCGTCACGGCAACGGTTAAAGCCAAAGCTACGCATAAGCTACATGTAACCTAAGACATGTAACCTGTGTCTGTGTGTGTGTGTGTCTGTGTGTGTCTTAGATGGGTAAGAACAAGCCAGATCAGTCCATATTAACAGCGTAATGTCCTGCATGTTCCTCTCTCTCTCTGGGGCAATGAATGAAAGCCCTATTTCTGTGGAAGAGAGACGGGATTGTGTGTGTGTGTGTGTCTGCACGTGTGTGTGTGTGCGCGTGTTAAGTGACTACAGGAGTCTGTTGGGGCGACAAACTGGTGCCAACCCGGCACATAACCTTGCGTCTGTGATGTGACGACGTGTTAAGGTGCGATTTAGTCTCACACTATGTTTTTAGGAATGCAAAGGTGAAACCACACACACACTTTCAAACTGCGCAGTTTGAGAGTTGAGTTACCCTTTTTTCCCAGCGTTTAAATTTCAGCTGAAGTGTGTGTGTGTGTCTGTACGTGTGCGTGTGTGCGTGTGTGTGTGTGTGTGTGTGTGTGTGTGTGTGTGTGTGTGTGTGTGTGTGTGTGTGCGCGTGCGTGCGCGCGCTGCACGTGCGTGAGAGAAATGAGAAGGAGAGACAGAGGAAGGAGTTCGCCAGTGTAGTCGAGAGTTTGACACAAGTCTTTATTATCAAAGCCAATAATTCCAGTGACCCGGTGAGGCTGATGTTATGGCAACACAGAGATCAGATGCCCTGCCAGCAGCGGTGCTGCTAGCCCATCCTCATCCTGGCCCAGCTCACCATCAAAGCATCCCAGACAGGGGCGGATCTAGGCATAGGCATGGGGAGGGCAATGCCCCCCTAAGTGCCCAGTCTGCCCCACCAAACACGATGGCATGCAAAACAACCCAAGAGCTTCAGTGGTTATATTTAAAAGTATTTGAAACACTACTGAAAATGGTATGGGTGCAGCTTCATCGCCCACGGGCGATGAAGCTGCCCCCGTACCATTTTCTTCTGCCCCCCCCCCCTGCCAATTGGGAAATGTTATATCCGCCCCTGATCCCAGATAGATCACACACACATGTTCAAGAAAACATGAAATGTGAAACTGGGAACATGCTCAGAAGAATTCCCGGCAACATCTTTTGCTCTTTCGCCTTAAAAAAACAAAACAAAAACTTTGGAAGATCTTTCTGGTTGCACAATGCTCTGTGGCGGCGGCAGGATGGCAGGATGGCCTACTGAACAGTGGCTTGTAACAGCAGGATCACAAGTTTGATCCCTGACACCCTGTGTCATTGAGCAAGGCAGCAACCAAGTCCCCCTCACTCGTACTAAAGAGCTTGCAGGTTGAGTTCAATTCATGCTTACTGTTGTGTCTTAATACACAAGTGAGACATAAAAGAAAAAAACAACGTTGTGGCTACCATGGTGACTATCGTAGTACAAAAACATCCTCTCAGACGTACCGGAGTTGTCGTTGCTTTACAATGAAAAATCAGGCTGTTTTTGTTTTTGAGCTAAGAATAGCAGGAGTGAAGTCAAGCATCCAAAACCGAAGTGACATGAAATGGCGTTTACCTCCTATGTTTTGGAACCGATCCATTGTGTTTCATGTGTGACTGTGCAACTGTGTGTCCAAACGTTTACACTCGCGTGCGTGACCCACTTTCTTAACTACACTCCAGATCTTTGAATTAGATGTAGCGTCAAAAACAACACAGATGGAGAGCATGCTCACACACACACACGTGCTCGACACGCAAAGAATTAAAGCATCTACATCTATTTCGAGTTAACTGTACACACAGCGCACAAAGGCCTGCCAGTGTGTCACAATTCCACATTAATGAGTAACTGCACGACTTCATATCCATATCTATTGACAAATAGTATATGCTTCCTTATCACAATAAGTAAAGGTATGTCACACTGTGATCTGTTTATGCTTTAGTCTCAAAATGCATTAGCTTTATCACTCCTGAGATAAGCCTGTGATAATACTGCAGCTTAACGACGTTAGCGTGCGGACGAGCAGCACACGCACGCATACATACACACAAGAATTGTAAATACAGAGCAGCCATGTGTTTCCGTTTGCAATGAAACCCAACCATCAAAGAGAGAGAGCAAGTTAGAGAGCGAGCTAAGGAGACAAAGAGGACTTGATCTAAAGTTTATAGAGCAATCTTTCTCCCTCTCGCTCAGAACGCTCAGAGTAAACTTCTGTTTGCGCACTGCCTTGCTATTAAAACGTCAGAAGTTTAGAGTTTCGAGTCTGAACGTCTGTTTGCACAGCCTCTCCTTCCCACTTTCATGCTCCATGTTTGGGACAGACACACCCTGCCAGCTTCCTGGGCAAAAACGGCTGCGCGAGTGCACGCGCGCGCGCGCACACACACACACACGCACGCACGCACGCACCCACACACACACACACACACACACACACACACACACACACACACACACACACACACACACACACACACACACACACACACACACACACACACACACACACACACACACACACACACACACACACACACACAGAGAGAGAGAGAGAGAGCAGGGCTTTAGTTACCTTCTGTCCAGATTATGTTCAACCTGATCTGTGTAAATGATCTCTAATTATGGTCCTAAAGCCCGCAGGTTGGGACTGTTTCTCCTGTGTGTGTGTGTGTGTGTGTGTGTGTGTGTGTGTGTGTGTGTGTGTGTGTGTGTGTGTGTGTGTGTGTGTGTGTGTGTGCGTGTGCGTGTGCACAAGCGCATGCAGACCTGTCTTGTCTCTTTGCACCCGTGTGCAGGCGAGGATTTAGGGTATTAGGTGTGTGAGCTCTACTTTGGCAGCCAGAGCAGTGTGAGTGAATGAGAGTCAGTGTGGCTGCTCTAACTAGCCTCTATGTGTCCAGCCATTGGTTTTCACTCCAAAAGGGTCGCTGGGTTTACGCCTACCCTCACCAAGCCACCGCGCACTTTCACACATAACAGCAGGACCAGCAGGTCCACAGCGAGCATGTACAGTATACAGCATGAGGACCATCTGCTGCTTTCCTGAAAAACAGCCATTTTCAACCTTTTTCATACCAGGGCCCACTATTTTTTTTCTGCATTTTAGCCACGAACCACCATGTGATGTTGAGCTTAGTCTCTCTAAGGATTGGACTCAAAAAACAAAAAAACAAAAAAAAAAAAAACTAAGGTTTTTTTGTGTCCACAATTTAGGAGAGACAAACTGGCAAAACACAAAAAAATGAAATATTTCATAAGTAGTATTCCAGTTAAAATATATTAACTTTTCAGAGCGCAAAATGATAGCAATAAAAATGTTGAAAATGGGTGGAATTCCCTTTAAACCTTTTTTATGATAAATTCTGCAATTCGTGCAGAAATCAGCCAGGACGTGGAACTTAAAACCATTGAATGCTTTGAATAACACGACTGAAAACCCTGGAAATGAAACACAATGGCGTGCACAAACAAATGTTTTTTTTTATGTATAATATAATTTTTATCCCTCGATTTTTGCAACCCATTTTTTCACCCAGTGCCAATTCCTAATGTGATCCTGGGCTCTACACACCCTCCACCAACCTGGGGAGGCAGCAGACTGGGCTCATGCTTCCTTCAAGGCATGAGGAGTCGCGCCAAAGAAAAAATGTATAGCCGCACACTCGTAGCTGTCAATGCTTTTAATGTGGAAACACAAGAAACACCAACGCTTCTTCAGGGTCATGAAGGCAGTTTTTACGGGTGGTCAGGGGGAGGCAGTTTAGAGCTCAGGATTACTGCATGTTTTACTCTAGGGACCACAGGGAGAACATCCAAACTCCACACACAGACACACAAATGTTAATACAGTTTGTCTTTCTCTCTCTTCTCTCTCTCTCCAGACGACTACCACTACCCTCCCGATGCGTTGCCTCCGCTCCCTGAAGTCCCGGGCGACTCCTCCTCCACCTCCTCCGGCTCGGCGGTTCTGATCGGCTCGGCCCCCGACATCCCGGCCCGCTGCAGCCTGCGCAACCCGGCCTTCTTCTGCCGCGCCCCGTCCTCGCGCCACTGCTCGGCCCACAGCATCATGATGATGGACTCCTCATCCCCCGACGGCAGCAGCAGCGCCGCCTCCTCGGAGAGGCCCATCAGCTACAGCTCCACGTCGTCGTCCGCCTCGTCCCGGGACAGCCACTGCTCGCTGGGCAGCCGCACCACGCTCCACGGCCCCTCGGGCAACGCCGTTACAGGTCCCCACTGTAACAACAGCAGCAACCCTCTGCCGCCGCAAGACCGGGACTCCGGGGCCATCCGGTTGGAGCTGGTCCCGGCCCGGCAGCTAGGGGAGGGTGGGGGGGAAGAGGACAGGACCGGCAGTGTTGGAGGAGGAGGAGGAGGAGGAGGGGTTGTCACGAGTCCAGAGTCGGACACGTCGGGGAGGGGGACCGGGAGGACGACTACTGGGACCTCCTCCACGGGTCACTCGGAACCAGAACTGAGTCCGGACGGGCCGGGACCAGGGCCGGGACAGGGACCGAGGACGTACGTGGACATGGTGGTGCAGGAGATACTGGACACGGAGAGGACGTACGTCCAGGACCTGCGTAGCATCGTGCAGGTGAGGACCAAACGCTTCCTTCCTTAAACTATACCGGTGGTTTTCAACCTTTTTGATACCACCAGGGCCCTAGCCTGACCTCAATCTGAATTGTCATTTCGTTTCTCTTCATTATTCATTGAATCACACTTTTCTGCATTCTCTAATTGTGTAGACTTGGGCTAATTCGGATGATGAATATTTTAACACAGTGTAAACACTTTTTACACTCGCATTTTGCACTCGCAAATAGTTACACCTGGTTAACCAACTTCCAATCATTTAGCTGGGGACCACCTGGAACTCTCTCAAGGACCACTGGTGGTCCCCGGACCACTGGATGAAAACCACTGGACTATGCACACACACACACACACACACACACACACACACACACACACACACACACACACACACACACACACACACACACACACACTCTCTCTCTCTCTCTCTCTCTCTCTCTCTCTCTCTCTCTCTCTCTCTCTCTCTCTCTCTCTCTCTCTCTCTCTCTCTCTCTCTCTCTCTCTCTCTCTCTCTCTCTCTCTCTCTCTCTCTCTCTCTCTCTCTCTCTCTCTCATGGGTGAGAACCTGTTGAATGTCTTAGTTCTATACTAGGAACTCACTGCTGGGATGTAATGTAATACTGTGGGCAATTTTAAAGCTTTTAAAGGTTTCATGACAATAGTTTTAATTTATTCTGTTTTCCCCTTTTATGTCGTATGACATAAATTACATCTAAACATCCTGAATGCGGATTGTTGTCTGTGGTCTGGCATTTTCTCTGTGGGTTCCGAAGTCTCTTGATGTGCAATGAAAACAGACAGGGTGCCCTCAACAGTGATATCTGCTGGCAATTGTGGGAAAATCTGGGATTTGTGGGCCTCACAGTCGACAGGAAAACCCCAGACCATGGAAAATATACTGAATGTTAAAAGTTAAGGTTTATTGGGTGCAACGGAGCTCAGAAACTAAATTAATACATTTTTTATGTCATGATGCCTTTTCTTTACAAATGAGATTTTACAGATCTCAATGTGATGCATGAGGTCTAAACTATTATGCTCGCTGGCCATGGAGATAACCAATCACAGCCCACCTCTTCATGGCCACAAACCAGGGTTTTCAACCAGTGGTCACCACACATAC